>CM042074.1:15510339-16135396 GCA_023509865.1 Trypoxylus dichotomus | reverse complement strand
CGTTTTTAGTAAGTGGTTCCTTAAATTCCGTTTTACTGTATGTATGGATGGCCATTTTTTCGTTGGTCAGTTTATAATGTTTTCAAGAAGTGGGACACCTTTGTTTTAATTTCCTACCCTAAAATGAACTATCACTCTTCAATGATTCAACTAAATTAAATACTTTTTCATGAATTTCTTTAAAATAAAAATTAGAACTTAATCGCCATCAAATTGGAACAGTTGGCGTGCGTCATTTAGCTTTCCTTTAACTTTCAAAGATATCTATTATGTAATAAACTCCATGTGTTATTATTTCATGTCCAAGTTCAGACTGCACTTATGGATAAACTCAATGCTATCACAGTATTCATTTATTACCCGCTAGGTGCTATGACGACATACTTTCGCAACAATGCAGTACAGATTTCCACATGATTTAAACGTCTTATTGATTAACAGTTCTATATAAATTGGATTCCTCTAGAACAAATGACGAACGTGTAGTGTAATTTCTTTTGCACACAGGTGTAGATCTATAATTATGTAAAATCAAATTTGTGAAATGTTTAACGTTGTTCCAATAATAAACCTCTTTTGAAATAGAGAAGCTTGCATAATTACGTAATAAAAACATTAAATGAAAGTATTTAAATATAGAACGTTTATCCAGTCAACGATGTTCCACCATTAGGTGATTTTGTATGCAAACAAGATTTTGCAGTAATTTGTAAATAAGAACGAAGCAAGAAATATATATGTATATTGATATAATATAATCTATTTCGTCACTATTTTAACTGTTTAAAGATGCGAAGATTATGGGAGCGTCCTCTACGATTCCTTGTTTTTGAATAAAATTATCGTTAGTTGACAGAAGTAGAACATCAACATAGAACAAAATCTAGTCCGGGTGTATTTATGTCCTTCGTATGCTTGCATATTCAATTTTCTCTACGACTATTTCATCTTATTCTTTTTTTTTTTTTTAAATAGAGTTATAGCAATTTCACAATGTTTATTAAAGATAAAGTGGGAGTTTAAATTTGTTGTTGCGTACGTAGGTGTTTGGAACATTCAATACCTTCGATAAAGTCAAATACCCTCAGAACATTCCTCTCTTCACAACTGCTTTTCAACCACTATTTGGATCTGGTATATACGGGCTGTCTTTGAAATAAAATAAAAAAGTACGCAAAATCAGAAGGTATAATTATATAGAACATGAATCCCAAAAGCTTTGACTCAATTACGACGCGAACATCGGAATTAAAAAAAACATAGAAAATTGTAATGTGTGCCGCCCATGGATGCAGAATATGTCTATACAGTCATCCAACCAAACTCGTATACATACAAGCATACATTGCAATAACACAGCTGTCGATGCTATAAAAATTACAAGATAACACTGTCTACCTTTCAAGCGGCATGCTAAGGGTACAATAACATGCTTACGTATGAATATTTCGGCTGTAAATAATAAAAAAAAAATTATTTTAAATATATTTAGCATTCTTTTTCTCAGATCCCCGGAGGAATTGTCGCAGAATATTTTGAATTTAATTGTAGTAAAATTAGATCTTTCCATTTTTCGTACTTTCATACTTTATTTATATAGCAGATTTTCCAAAAACACGTGATGCAATCATTGCTACATATGTAGACAGTACGGCCATTTTTGCTTTACACGTTAACTTTAACAACTACAGATAGGTTAATCAAGTTCGAGACTAATTAATGGAATGGCCAAATCACGTCTAGTATACAGTTTAAGTGATGTCTGCGTTTTTAAGTACCATATTCGTAGAACTTGCCATTTCTAACCTTTAATTCAGTTGGGAGTTCCTATTTAAGTACACTATTGGGTTGTTAAAAAAATAAAGTAATCAGTCACTCGATTCAATTAATGGAATGTTTCCTGGTTTACCAGCTTTCATTAAGCTTCACAATTCGTAATTCATAAAAGGACCTGCCTTTAATTGACCTATATTAGCTGTAAATCTAATACAATAAAGGTTGGGTCATGTTGACATTATGTGACTAACAATTCAAAGCAAAAACAAAAATAAATATATATTTAAAAAGTAATTATGACATAACGAGCTTCAATATTGATAAAGAAAAAATTATCAATGCCTAATAAAACAAAGACACAATTAATTTTCTTTTGCATGAAGGAGACCCGAATGAAACAGCAGTGTTAAATCAAAGTAATGTAGGCTGGCGCAATGGATATTGATCTCTTTTAGAGGGTTATTACGGACGCAGGTCAAAAAAATACGTCTTCATTTTTTAACAATAAAAATTATTTTTCGAAAATAACAACTGTTAAATGGCCGCCACGCGTTCCTAAACATTCGTAAAGTAGTGAAAATTCGCTTAAACTCGTTGCAGCATTTCCTGATTTATCGACCTAATTTCTTGAGTAATATAGACTTTCAAAGCTTGTCACGTTCGAAGAATATCTTGGAAAACACTGGCATTTAAATAACCCCATTAAAAATCAGGGTTAGTGAAGTCCGGTGATCTTGGCGGCCAATTAAAATCACCATGTTGGAATATAAGTCATCCAAGGAACATGTTTCTTGGACCAACCATACAAATTCACGCAGTATGGCTTATTGCTTCATTTTACTGGAACTATGTCGTTATATTCTACCCTAAATCGTTGCAATTCAGCTGGTAGAAAATCTTGGAGCTCAAACACCGTTGAGAAGCTACAGTCACTATTCAGTCATCTTCTTTGAAAAAATACTGGCGTAGTATTCCGAATGTAGCCAGACCGTAACACACGGTAACTTTCTTGGAATACTGGGTTGTTCGTGAACTTGTTGACGTTGTTCGGCAGTCCAGTGCCGAAAATTGTTCTTATTGGAAATGCGCCTTATCGCACATTATTAAATTAAAAGATTTGGGTTAAGTATATTGATAAAAGTTCTAGTTTGGATGAATACTAAACTGCATTACATAGGGATTCATTTAGGCCATTGATTATACTCCCTACCTTATGCATATTCGAACAGTTACGCCACTCTTTATAAAGAAATAACAACTTTCAAATCAACATCAACACCCTAGCGATGGCCTTAGTATAATGTCTCCGTACCATTCACTAGACCAATTCCCATTTTCCTTCAACAAATACTCCCAAATTAACCTTCAAATTCCCCTTATTATTTCTATTGCATACAACCTTTAGCAACCTTCATCATTATAGCAATTACTTTTAGAGAATTCCGTACACGAAATATTCCATCTCAGAAACACCCGGTAATAAACTCTTGTGGAACATCGATAATTGCGTAAGTACGGTCGCAAATAAGCAGCGCGATGAATGAGAGTGCAATTCGATTTTGTAATACACGGTAATTGAACAGTGGACGAATTGAAAGTGGCCAAATATAGAAAGCGACAGCAATTCCGTTTATGAGAATGTCATTGACATTGTTCGTGTCGCACGGAAGGAAGAAAATTGGCAAAGTCCTACCGAAAGAAATACGTATCTCGGTTGTAAGTAGAAAATAACTACTAGAGAAAGAGCATAAGACTTGTCATAAGAAATACTCTCTTTATACAGGGTCTGCGTAAGGTCTGCAAAACGGTAGAAATCGTTTTGTTGTTGTTTAAATTAATTGCCTACTATCTCTGTAACTTGCAAAAAATACATGATAAATAAAAAGGAATTTTCTAAGAATATTCATTTGTTTCGAATATTTGAATAGAGCTTACGTTCTTTTATATGTTACAATTAAGTATGAAGTAGAACTAATGGTGAGAGTAATAGCGTGTTGCAAAATATTTCCTTTTTACAACATATTTGTTGTATAAAATATGGTACCCTACAATGCAATGTCTTAAATTAAACTATAAGGCTATCTTGCAAAAATTCTTGCTACCTACTTTTTTGATTATCTTGCTAAAAGTTTTTGTTTATAACGCAAATTACTTCAACCATAGATAGAAGTATCAGTGCTGTGATATTTCTTTGAATCCCAATTTGATACGAAATGAGAATTTTTCTATCGAAAATACAGTAATACCCATATTGCTTTGCAGATGTGTCCACTGTATATTTTTCGCGGTTTACTTAGAGGATCAGAAGGATTTGACCTTGCTATGCCTTATTAAATTTTGCAGCTTGCAAAACCCTTTTTAAAGAACGTGCTAATGCATTTGGTAACAATTTACAGCTTCGCCATTAACCTCATATAACATATTTTTCATGGTTACTTAAAAAGCGATTTAATCTTTTAATTGACCTTTCAACATGTCTTAATTATTTTCACTTAAATGGCACACTTGGCTAGATATAAATATGGCATAAAGTATGATCGAGTATATACTTAATTTCTATTAGTATCTCATCGGTATCAAGGAAGGTATTTATGTGTAAGTACTTAAGCAATACCTCTTAATATACATACAATGATTATTTTAGCACATTTATTATCAACTGTTTTAGTTGACATTAACACCAACTTTTTTATAGAGTATAGACGTAAAAAACTGCTTGTAGGATTGATCACTAAACGTGGTATATAAGTCTACATAGTTTTTGGTAAATTATACACTGTAAATTTTGGTAAAGTTTACCAAAATGATATGGTTAAATCTACACTCTATAATGCGTTAGTTTGTTGCACTCAACAGTGTAAATTGCTAGAGAAAAAAATTGGTGTTATTTTTACATTCAACAGTGAAGACGGCCGAACGGCATTTTTTTTTTGTTTCGTCCACAAATCACAGATATTTTGTCGTGGGAGTATTTACATTAACATACGTGCGTTCAGGGAGTTCAGGCACTGTCAGCTCTTAACGCTATTGCTAACTGGTAGCCCTCGATTTAGCGGTCGCCACATTTTCTAGCGAAAGAAAAAGCGCTCGAAAACTTATTGTTAGCGGAGAATTGGGATAAGCGGCCACCATTCAAATACGAATTCATAACATATGATCTATGTAAAGAAATGAACCATATTTTTTTATGCCAAAGTGACCTAAACTCGTGGGTATATAAAGTTTAGGTAAGTACAGTGCATTTTATGTGTACAATAAGATTACTATGATATCTGTGAATTATACAACCATACCGTCTTTGCAATGTTATATGGAAGTACTACCTTCCTTCTTTGCCTGTAGTTACCAGGTGTATGCATAAGTTTTAACAGATGGTGCCAGCGAAAAGCATGCAGCATCTGACATTTAAAGTACAAACACACATAAGTTGAGTCCGCCCAAAACTAGTCTCCTTGGTTTGTTGTTCAGTGATCATGACGAGTTTTCTCCCTGAAAAAGAACATTTGCCGCACGCATTACTTTTCTTATTTAATCAAAAGAAAACGACTGTTGAGTGACATCCTTTGCTGGTAGAGACATATGGTGAACACGCTCCATCGATTAGAATATGTAAGACATGGTTTTGACAATTTAAAAGTGGTGATTTCAATGTGAAAGACAGTGAGCGCTTTGGAAGACTAAACAAATGCGAAGACTAGCAATTGTAGAAGTTATTGGATGATGACCCAACTGAAACTACGGCAATTAGCAGGAGCATTATGTGTCATGTGCCACATGAAATAATCAGCAGACATTTACAAGCAATGGGAGAGATCAATAAACCCGGTAAATGAGTCCCACACGATTTAAATGAACGTCAAATAGAAAATTGCAAAGTCATCTGTGAAATGTCGCATCAACGACGCGATAGGAAATCATTTTTGAATCGAATTGTGACGCCTCATGAAAAATGGATTTATTTTGAAAACCCAAAGCGGAAAAAAATCGTTGCTTTTACCTCTAACACCAAAGCCAAATCACTTCGACAAGAAGACTATACAACGGTATTATGTATTATAAACTCTTGAAGCCGAACAAAACCATTAATGCACAACGCTATCGCCGACAAATGATTAATTTAAACCACGCATTAATCGAAAGACGACTGGAATGGGCCAGAAGACATGGCGAAGTGATTTTGTTACACGACAATGCACCGTCCCACACAACAGAACCAGTGAAAGACACCTTGATATCGCTTGGATGGGACATCCTACTGCACCCGCCGTACTCCTCAGACCTGGTGCCATCTAACTATCAACTCTCCGCATCAATGGGGCACGCGCTTGCAGAGTAGAACTTCAGCAATTTGTAGGAAGTTGGAAAATGGCTCGACGAATGCTTTGCCGCAAAACGCAAGCAGTTTCTTTGACATGGTATCCATAAATTAGCTGAAGGATGGATGAAATATATAGAAGACGATGGCTTATATTTTGAATAAACAAAATTAATTTCCTTTGAAAATTACGTGTTTCTTTTTAGCAAAAGACCGGAAAAAAATCATGCATACACCTGGTAAATTGGTCCTTCCTGCTTAATTGCAGAATAAGAATTCCCTGTTATTGACTGCATCAGAGTGTTTGGAAACGCTATTATCCTATTACCACTCGATGTTTAAATCGAGAGTATAGTAATGGCGTCCTTACTACAGCAATAAGGAATATTACTGTTGGGAGGAATATCTCATGTCGGCCACTTTTCAAAAATCTAAAGATTGTTACATTAGCTGGTCTAGACATCTTTGAGGTTTTAATTTATGTCAAAAATAACGAGGCTTCATTATCAGCTAATAGATACCATTGTAATTACACCACCAGACAAGGCGCTCGGTGTCATCATACAGCTTAACTGAATTTGAACATATAAGAAATATAAATGGTTTGTAGGCCGATTACAATAAAGAAAGACAGTAGAGGAATTTACAACAGCCTGGCTGCAGTTAGAATATTTATTTTGTTTTACATTTAACTAGATAATAGTTGGTGATATGTATTTGTTTACTAACTAGCTAAATTGTGCTTAAATTAATTTTCTACATTTTGTTGGTTTAGCTTGCTGTGTATTTCTCGTCTTTTTATTACTTTATATTGTGCACCTGAATGTTGTTTTTTTAATTTTCCTTATGACTTTACAATAGGTTTTACGAAACAATAAACTATTCTACTGTCTCCGTTTCTCCTAACTTTAGCTTTGCCATAGTTACCTTTTTAGAAAGTACGATCCTATTTCTTTGAAATGTGGGATAAAAAACGTTTTCCTTTGTAATAATTTGTGAAATAATTGGATACTTGTATAAAAGCTACCGATGAACGAAACATAATTTGCCCATTATCTAACTATGCGTCAGTGAAATCATCTTTATTGCAAGCATTATGTAGTCTTATTTTTGCCCAAAGTTTGTTAGAAGAGAAGACAAAAATTGCTAGGTTCATGTAAAGGGTTTGCAGCTAATGAACGTAATTACAACAGTCATAACTAGAGACCGGATTATATGCAAATATTTTATTTTCTGCTTATTTTTAATAGTCTACATGTAGACATATTACACTAATTTAAGTTAATTAGCGCTAATTAGTGATTGCGCATATTGCATATTTAGCCATTTCTATGCGTATTTTTACAAAAGTTGCATATATTGCATATTTAGGCTTTTTCTTATCCTTTCTATTAGTAAAAATTCTTAGTAATTCCTAATGTAGATCGACAACAGACAATTCTCAGAACCATAAATCTACATTGGTTTCTCTTATACTTTTTTCCAAGAACTGTACGTGTTTAATTTCGCCTAGCAGAAGGGCTGCGGTAAATACGTTTTATTATTATTAATTCCCAAATAAACTATTCATTCATACCTTTGAGCGAAACAGCATGTAATTGTGTTACGTTTTTAAATACTGTGCGTACATACAATGAGTATAGCGAACAAAATTTCATTATGGATTAAGCCGTATCCTGAACTGGCAAAGGATGGCGACAAAATATTTTCTCGAGACTACAGTAAACTGGTAAGTTTAATTTTACTAAAGGCTTTACAATTCTTTTTAAATTCTTTAAATTTTGATATAAAATGACAATTGTTGTTGTATGTGTCTTGTGAGAGAAAATACCTGATTGATCAACACGCTAAAACTCCATCACATATTGGAAAATGTGAAAAACTAAAGCGATTCGCATGTGTGCAGCAAACTATATATCAATGTGTAGCATCAATTTCACGAAACTCAGAACAAGAAGAATATAATACGGATCTGTATAATGCATTAATTTCGTCTAACATGCCATTAGCAAGATTAAACAATGTTAACTTGAAATCATTTCTGCAAAAATATTGCAAACATAATATACCTGACGAAAGTACATTACGAAAAAATTATGCCACATCTTGTTATCAGCAAACAATGGCAGAACTTTATTGCAAGTATTATATAGTCTTATTTTTGCTTAAAGTTTGCCAGAAGAGAAGACAAAAATTGCTAGGTTCACGTAAAGGATTTGTAGCTAGTGACTCTTGTAATTAACAAGAGACATAACATCTTCTTATTACAGGTAGAGCTAGTGTTGCTTTATTTTCTATTTTATCTTGCAAACAACGTCATAAAAACGACAAGGAATCGCTCTTGGCTATCTAGTGATAATCCACTTTATTATTATATGCAATTTCATTACAAATGTATAAATGCTGAGTATTGAATGACTACTATTCCAAGAGATTGTTTATACAGCTAGACCGTGATAAATTGGTGTACCCGAAAATCTCAGATTAAGTTACTAATGATACAATACTTGGTGTCAATGAATAAAAACACAGAAAATAATTAATTATAAGCTTCTGTGGTTTGCATTTTAAAACATTTCTATACACTATACACTTCTAAATGTTCTGTATTTAGAAGCGGTTTAACCAGATTTTAACGTCGCATATTACAAATGGAAGCGCCACTGGCGAAATTATCTATAGAAACTTGAATCGTTGCGACAGTGTCGATTTTTTCATTCTTGCGTTGGCAACAAGAAGAATTTATTAGGTGTTATAATTTAAATAATTACCTTTAATGCGTTCGTGTAATATATATTCATATTTGGTTAAACGACGTAAAATAATTTATCACTTAATCCAATTTGCTTCGTTTAACGCGCAAGTGCGACATCATTACTCTTCTTTCGATGTGTAACCTTGGCGCGCAATTAGCACTGCATAAATTCAACTAACCTTGCTCCAATTACTTCTTACATATTTCAGAGCGCATCTTTGTTAACGACTGCAAACTAGTTTTTGAAATGTGATATTGTAGCTCTAGCGATTACTATTACATTGTAGGGGTATAATTACGACTTCATGGTGTTGGCATACAGTGCCTTGCAAAAGTACCAGTTAGAAAAACAACTATCACCACTTCAAATTTTACTTGTTAGAGTGTCTTACATGGAGTTGAGCCATCTGTAAAATGCAAAATGAAGTGGGATACTTGGTAGGAATTGAATAAATTTGAAGGAAAGAATAGGGTAAAGAAATTTAAGAATAGTATGATTGCCTTTGGTGTATCATTGATCGGGGCAATTTACGGAAACCTAAATTCTTTAATTCACATATTTTTTGTAATATAATCTTGTCCATTTTAGTATTATGTCAAGAGATACACTTATACACTATCGCTCATAGTAGTATGGACACTTCCTATTTCAGGCAAAATTTGACGCATGCTTCAAAACTTTAAACAAAACAATTGCCGCCTGACAAATGTTCTGCGGTCCTGACCAAACACTTTATATTTGAACTCATAAGACTCATAGTACGTTTCCCCATCGTTCTATTGTCCAGTCTTTGTGAGCGTAAGATCACTGGAGACATTTTTGTTTATTTCCACAACCTAGCAACGGCTTTCTTGTAGCAATACGACCGTGGAAATTTGGTTCTTTTAAACGACGTTTCACTGTGTTAACGGATATCTTCCTGCTTTTAGCGCGATTCATTTCCTCCGTAATTTCAGGAGCTGTACGATTTTTGTTATCGAACTATGCATACTCTATGGTGTAAATCCATCTCTGCAGGAAGTCAGTCAATTAGAATTCGGGTTTCGTTTATAACTGTTAATGTTACTACCATCATTACAGGGGATCCATTCTTTGAATTTGGGGTCACTTATAGTTTCACAAAATTTCCGCTCCTGTAATACTTAAAATATTTATACCTGGTATTATTTGTGCTGTACCTAATTATTTCATGATTTTGAAAAGTAATATTCCAGTTTCGTTATTTATAAACTTAGTTCTTTAATTAGTCAATTATATACATGCTTATAGAATTATTATCCGAATAAAAATACTTCTTTTTAAAATTAAAATTGGAAGCGTCCTTTCCATTATGAACGGCGGTGTATGTTTCTTTTTGATTAAAAATATGTTATTTTCTTTTTGACTAAATCAAACAGATTTCTCAAGGTAGTCGTAAACCTAATGGTAACATTGTTTTCAAGAGTTGAATTCCATTGGCATTTTCATTGGCATCGCTGATCTTAACTGGTCTTTATTCGCTTATGCAGATGATACAAAGGTCTACCGCATTGTTAACTTCTTCACTGACATTGATTCTTTACAACGTAATCTGGATAAGATTCATACTTCGTAGCCGCGTAGCAACCTCAAATTAAATATAGAAAAATGCTTCTTTATTTTTGACGAAAGTACTATATCTAGTCAACTGTCAGTACTGCATTAACAATATAAATGTTGCTCTCCAATCTTCTATTAAAGATTTAAGTGTTGAAATGTTGTGTCTAGTGTGAAAAATTTGTCTTCTCCAGTCATGTTTTAGATGTTCCGGTACCTGCCTTTAAATCATTCACGCAATAAAGATCCTTCTTTTCGTTTAGGGTGTTTACAAGCTTAAATACGATTTAATTGCTTGATACTCTTCCTCTAACATCTAAATCAATCTTCTTCAACGAATTCAGCACAAATTTTTGAAATACTTTTCATAAGAGCGGTATTCGTGGCTATGCGTAGAATAATAATTTAGCATTTTTAGGTATAAAAATGTTGTTATTATTATTAGTATTTTTTTTTTTGATAGCACACTCATAGTTTAAGAACACAAGATTTTTGCTTTATGAGTCCAGCACTATCCCATTGAGGAGATCTGAGGTGAATAGTTTTGCACCGAAAGGCTCAAAACAATTCAAGCATAAATCGCAAAAAAACCTTAGGAAACGTTGCAACGCTTTAAAACACCTGTACATATTCCATAAAAAGTTTTTATCAGCATTAGAATAGTTGTACAAAAGCATGATCAAATTTATCCACATTTCCGTTTCGTGAGTTTGTGTTGTTCTTCTATTCAAAATGTTTCGCCATTCGTCAGAGAAATAAAGGTTCTAAATTTTAATGATGCGGCGATAAAATTAGATCGCCACACCAAATTATGGTGGTTTTCAATGCTAAATGTCCAGATGACAAATCAATAGCGCAGTCGTACGTCAATGAAAACATACAGTTGGATGGCGACTACAGGTGCGCAATAATCTACACATATTAAGTTATCGAAATTTCCGGTATTTGTGAGCAAACTGCTCTGAATATTTGAACTCAATGAAAATGTCTATGATGCTATATGATGATATATTAACAAATTAACCGGTCAATAGTCGCAATTGTAGATACTGAACTGAAATAAGTCCTTACTGTCCCTCAGGGACAAAAACCTAGTGACACGGCGAAACCCGACAACCGTTACGACTACGACAAACGGCGTGAAAGTCTGAGATACTAGTTAAATCCTTACTGGTTGCAAGGGTGGCACGCACAGTATCCACAATCATTGAATATGTAGATTAGTTTTACCAAAGAGCATATTTTGGGACGATATTTTTTTTGATGGATCAATTGTGAGATGTACCCACAGTTTCTTCATATCGACCTTATGCTTAGCTCTGCTGCGGTATTTATAGAACATTAAATATTGTTAAAGACACTATATTGTTTTGGTTCTGTACCGTCCTTCCTAGAACTTATGCCATCATATGGGCATGTTCGATAAAATTGCGTTTTCAACGTATAAGGAGTTTAAATCCAAACAGTTCTTTTGTAGCTTTGGTGTGGCAAGATTCAAGTCTACGGCCTTTGCTTTTTATAATCTCTATTAACGACATATTGGTATCAATACTTTGTCATGCACTTGGTTATGCTGATGGTATCAAAATATTCATCAATGCATCTGACGCTAGCGATACTACTAATTTGCAAAGAAGTATAGATTATGGTCACAAAATAATATAAATTATTAAATATAGGTAAATGTTCGTTATTTATTTCTTTTATGATTATTTCTTAGGTATGAAGTATGTTATGTATTTTGTCTTTATGTATAACGAATGCATGTATTACAATATTCAATTGTGTCCTGTTATTTGACCTTGTTCCAATTGGGCAATAAGTCTTTATTATTATTTGTTGTATTAATTTTGTGGGATGTTTTTAATATATTACATGTGTTATCTTTTCTATTATTTTATCCACTTTTAGATATATATCTGTTGGGCATTTAATAATTTATTATTATATTTGAAATATGTGTAAAAATACTTCTTCAAGGAAGTCATTAATTTGATAGTTGTAATGGGGTGTGTACGATAGTATAATAATAATTGTATATATGTAATTTCATCTGCATATTTATGAAGTCACCATCGGATTTGTGTCTATATACGACACATATTTCATTTCTACAATGTGCTGGTAATCTCTTGTAATTCGTTTCTATCTAGGTCATTATCAACAAATACCACGCATAAGAATGCAGTTATTTAACGCAACGACTAACGTATTCATTTATTTTCGTAATTCTGATATTGAATACTTGTGCACTTCAATTTTTTGATAGCAGAAGGTTAGTATATATGAATAAAATATAGCAACGCAATTTGAAAAACAAATGATCTTGGTAGTGCACTTTTTCTAAAACGGTGTAAGAATTTTGTTAAATAATTTATTAGTTAGTCGCTGCCGTTATAAATATCGGATATTTACTATTGTCTAACCGAGCAAATGTGACATGTTAAGCGGAGCTATTTATTATGTAGATTCCAAGAAAGAAGTTCAACTGACGAGATCCAAGTGAATTGCAAAACTGTAAAGAATGTATTTTAAACTTGGTTAAATAGTAGACCTGTAACATAAAGTTATACTAATTAAAAAGAGGTAACGTGTATGGCAGATGCCTATGTGATTATCCGAAAAATCTCAAACTAAAATAAAAAACTGCAAATATTTCTTCGTTTTATTTTATTAATTTGTTATAAAATGATATAACAAATATATTTATTCGAAGCCAGAGTACAATATCTGTCTCCCTAGATGGCTAATTTAACGCTATGGTAGGATGCATTGTCAATAACAATAATTAAATTTGCCGATGTATTAGGTATCAACAGTTTTAGGTCATCGAGAAAAATTTTCGTAGTTCATTCCATCATAGTGGTAGTACTACTTTTTATTCTCTTTTCAACGAGGGAAGACAACGTATAATTGAATAAGTTTTAATTTTAGTAAAATCAATTGTTTTAACATCTTAATCAAGACGCCTAACATTATAGATACAAATAACATTAAGTAAAATTTATTTTAGAAAACCTTTGCATGTAATCCCTATAATACTTAGTATGCTAATTCAGTGCTAAGCAGAAAGTTTTTTAAACCATAAAAGATATCGTGACAAAGCTTTTTAAATATTTAATCACGTTAGCAAGTAACACATGGGCTGAAAAGTCCCGGGCCTAACACATAGATAACGCTAGTTTAATTGCAGTCACCTTTCTCTCAGTTAGTACTAACCTTCAAAAGACAGCTGTTAAAGTTTCATGATATTCTATTGATTAGTTTGTGAGTTATTGTGCTAAGAGTCATGCTACTTTTGTTATTTTCAAAACAATGGATCAAAAACAATATCGTGTTTTAATTTTACACTGCTTCTTGATGGGAAAAAATACCGTTCAAGCGAAGCAATGGCTTGAAAAGTGCTATGGGGACTCCGCTCCATCAGAAACAACAATAAAACGCTGGTCTGCTAACTTCAAACGTGGTCGTAGAGACACCGATGATGCAGAACGCAGTGGACGTCCAAATGAGGCGGTAACACCAGAAAACATCAAAAGAATCCCCAAAATCGTTTTGAATGATCGAAAAGTGAAGTTGCGTGAGTTAGCTGACATCGTAAAGATATCAAAAGAACGTATTGGCTTTATCTTGCATGAGCATTTGACTATGAGAAAGCTCTGTTCAAAGTGGGTGCCGCGTTTGCTCACTGTTGACCAAAAACAAGAACGTGTTAATGATTCTGAGCAGTGTTTGGCCATGTTTAAACGTAACAAACCGGAATTTTTGCGTCGATATGTGACAATGGATGAAACATGGATCCATCACTTCACTCCGGAATCAGAACGATCGTCATCTGAGTGGACAGCAACTGGTGAACCTCGTCCAAAGCGCCCGAAAGCACAGCAATCGACTGGAAAGGTTATGGGCTCGGTATTTTGGGATATGCGTGGTGTAATATTCATCGACTATCTTGAGAAAGGAAATACCATCAACAGTGAGTATTATATAGCGTTATTGGAGCTTTTGAAGGCCGAAATTGCGAAAACGACCGCATATGGCAAAGAAAAAAATGTTGTTTCATCAAGACAACGCACCGTGTCACAAGTTAATCAAAACAATGGCAAAACTACCTGAAGTGAACTTCGAATTGCTCTTACTCGCAGCGACTACTGGCTGTTCGCAGACCTCAAAAAAATGCTCGCCGGTAAGAAATTTCGCACGAATGAAGAGGTTATCGCTGAAACTGAGGCCTATTGTGAGGCAAAAGATAAATCGTTCTACAAAAGTGGTATTGAAGTGTTAGAGCGGCGCTGGAATGAATGCGTTGCTCTTGATGGAGATTACGTTGATGAATAAAGCTAATTTTGAACCAAAAAAACCGTGTTTTCTTTGTTAGGCCCGGGACTTTTCAGCCCATGTGTTAGCTGTGACAAAAGCAATATCAGAATCTCTTAGAAAGCAGGTGTTTAAGTTCATTGCCATCTTGCTACCGACAAACTTTAATTTTTCGGAAAGAAGTAACAGATTTTAAATCAGTACAAAACTGCAAAACATTGCTCATTTAACCAAATTTAAAGCTCCATTAATAAAAAAGTTACCCGTGCTATTTGATCTAGGACATACTCTATATGCAAAGTTTGAATCATATTAACGCGAACGTTGCATGAGTAATAATTAGAGGTACAATAAAAATAAAACAAATAAATTTGAAGCAAAATCACAATTTTAATTTAAATTTTCTTCTTTCGGGTCAAATAGACCCGACACAGGATTTCATTTTGCGTAGTTATCATACTATATAATCTAAAGATAGTGGCCTCTACTACACAAGATTAAGGCGTTGACAAGATAGCGTTCCAGAGTTATTCCTTTTATTTTTGGAAGAAAATTTGAATAAACTTTCAATATTCATTGCATTGATATTTAGCATCCACATACATTACTGCAAAGGCTAATCTGTATATATTATGGCGTAATTTGTTTCGTCAAATTACTTGAAACATAAAATCCCTTCCAGCCTTAGTCTTTTATAGGCATCTACTTATATGTATATCCGAATAATACGTGCCGTCATTAAAATTCCTCGAACGGTGCTAAATATGTACAATGGTTTATGAAATTTATTTCAGATTTAACGCATATGCCACATACCCGCTTGAAAGACACGAATTGAAGTAGATATTAACGGGCAACAACCTGGAATTATTGCATGCTGCAAGGTTGTTTCACATCGAAAACAAAAGCTCGAACAAAGCGATATATTTCATCAGACAAGTACTCTGATTGTATGTTATGACGAGGGATTCTGTTGTAAGAGTATTTATCTGAATTTTGATCGAGATCGTAGTATAGTCTCCAAGTTAAGTCGTTCCTTCTATGGTAAGACACGATATATTTATGCATACATTTACAATCTTTTGTTTCTCTTATGATATTCAAAAGCAAAAAGCGTCATTTAACGTTTCTGCGTGTCACTAAGGTCTACTTATACTTTTAATGAAGTAGGCGTTTAATTGGAATTTACCGATAATTTATGAGCTAATTTTATTTTAGAATCATGCTGTACTTTATAAATTTGTTGTTTCCTCACTCTCCGCATGCGCTTTTACTTTAATCTTTACAAGTGCTTAGGTACATTGAATACAATCTTAAATAGAAAAAGAAACTAGGTAAGCAAGCACATACCTACCTGCTGACTATGTGAAATCAAGGCGAGAATTTTGACAATTACATAACGTTATTCCGGAAACGAACATGTTATGCAAGAAGCTCTTCGCATTTGAACCTACCTAGATCTTACTTTCATTGGAAATATGCAAAATAATCGTCTTCTTGCGTTTCTTGAAAATAAAGTAGTATTTGTGTGTTAGGTTTTATTTGAGATGATCAGTTTTCTTTCTTTATTCAAGATGTGTTTGTATAAACACTTTTCACATTTAAATATATATATATATATATATATGTATTTCTTTCTGTGTATCTATATCTTTCCAATATTAATGCTACCTAGAATGATTTTATCTTGTATATCGACATATTAAAATGTGAAAGAAAGTTATTCTTTTTTTATATACCTTGAAAGTTTGGTTTTACATATAGTAGAAGTTTTCCGTTGCATGTCATTACTGCTAAGTATTTAAATCTGTTGCCATTTGATTAAAATTAAAATTCATATACATAGTACTGCCATAAGTTTTGTCCTTTATGCAAACGTACGTAAATTAAAGAAAAATAAAACAAAGAGAAATAAAGTTATTGGTAGTTATTACCTACTTTAGAGAGACCGTAAAAATGCAAAGATTATTCAAAATGTCCGACCTTTGCTTTCACACGCTGCTTCAAATGGTGCGGTCACTCGTCAATTACCGCATGCAATACTTCTAGAGGTATTCTAGGCTTTTACCAAATCTGCTTTTATTGCCTCGATATCCTGGTGAAGTTTGAAGTAGGCTTTCTCCTCTAAAATATTCCACAAGCGGGAATCCAACAGGTTCAGATCTGGACTTCCCGAGGGGTAATCTTCAGTATCGACGAATTCGGGCAAATTCGCCTCTAATGAACGCTGGGTGGACTTTATCTTGTGGCTCGGTGCGGAATCCTACTGAAAGATCCAGTGCTTTTCTACGAATGAGGAATCATTCAGTGGCTTTGCTACCTTTTCCAAAATATCAGTTTGGTAGTTCGCTATACATGTTTAGGCTCCTTGCATGCAAAAATGCAGTTGAGTGACATCGTCAGAAGTGCTCCCCACCAAACCATCGCCATAGCAGAATTATATTACAAGTGGGCATAACAATTTGGTCAAGGATTGGATATGGAAAATAAAATTTAATAAAATTCTTTATTTACCTGACTTGCAGCTCATGCTGTAACTAACGCAGTTTGTACATACATACATATGTTGGTTCTGATATTTTTGTGGTTTTAATTTTCGCGGTTGTGATTTGTTGCTTTAGATTCTTGGATACTGTCTGCGTCTGATGCTTTCTTCATCTTCTTCTGGAGGTTGTTCGTCAACGTCGAGAAGGCGGAGCAGCATCAGACCGAGAATCATCCAAGAATTTATTGACAAAGTTGTATATTCCGATAAAATACATACTGTTATGTATAATGTTCCTTTAAAGTAACGCCTTGTCGCTTTAATAATTGCCCGACGGATACATGACATCCTCAGAACTAATCGCTCCAAATATGATTCGTCTGTAGCATTCCACACTCCTGCAGAGCGTTTCAGAATGCTGCTTTGTCACTCAAACACTTTTTCCGGATCTCACGATCCAAGTGATCCCACAAGAGCTCAATGGGGCTCTAATCGGGGCTTTGTGGCGGACACTCCATTAAGGATAGATCTTCTTTAGAAGGCCCGTCTTGAAAATATGCTTTTATCACCTTCGCGGTATATTTGTGGTCGTTATCTTTCTGATAAATGAATCTCTTCCTAATTAATTCGCATCCAGTTGGTACCGCATCGTTTTCTAGGATTCTCAAATATACGTTTTTTTGTCATTCCTCCATCTATCTTAACTAATTTTCCAATCCTTCCGCCCTGAAAGCAACCCGATACCGCAATGTTTCTTGCTACAGGTTTCATTGGTTTTGAAATACACTTGTCTAACGTTTTTTCTCCAGGACGATAATAAACAAGCGTGCGAAGCTTACTTTCGAATGAATGAAACTTCCATTCTTTCGTCCATACCACATTTCTCCAGTTATTTACACTCCTGTTTGCGTGAACTTTTGCCTACCTTAGTCTTTTTCGTTGGTGTATAGAACTTAGCCGTGGTCTTTTTATTGATATACGATCCTCCAGATAAGCTTTTATTATTCTCCATTCTACTGTGGACGCACTTAGTGACTGACGGCGTTATAAATTGAACTTTGTCGTAATTGGCGGTACGGTAAGGCGGATAAAATTTTGTAAATAAGTCTTATTGTTATGACTAGAGATCGAACTTTAATCAGTGTAAGACATCTACAAATAGACGTAAAATATAGTAAATAAATAAAATAGAATATATGCACTTTGCATATAATCCGGTCTCTAGTTACGACTATATACTATCAACATTAGATTGTAAACACCATTCTAAGAAGACAAGTACGAATTTCCCTAGATATTTTTAAAATAGTTCTAGTGCAGCATAATATATTAGATGCAATCAAACCTATGAATGGCAGTGTATATATGTATGGAATAACTCGAAAAGGCGCCGATTTAACGAGCTGTAGCTTCAAATCCTACCAGAAACTGTGAAGTTCTTAATTTCGCATACTAATTGAATTAAAAAATTTAATTATTATTTAAAAACTAACGGGAACTAATATATGTTGAATGCATGTATATAGTAGAGAAAAGGTTCAACTGTTCTTATAACTATTGTTTAAATTCTATTATTAAACATATATTTGAATATCCATTAACTTAAAATGTAACTGCGTTGGTATCCCAATTGGCGTATATTACATTAATTTGCCTCAAAATTTGTATAAAAAATAATGGTGAAATTCTGTGGAAGATATAAGTGGCCTAGGTTTCTATGGGCAAACTTTTTATTTAATTTAGTTGGAGGTCTCGTTTTCATCTGCAAAATCCGTAAGCCATGAATTTCTTGCAATGTACATAAATAGAGCACTACTAAGTGATAACAAACAATCGCTGAAATAATGTTCATTACTGCAACCCTAAATGCAAATGCACCCCTAAATGCGAAATATCAACATAGAGCGAACTCTGCTAATGTAATTTAGAACAACATAATTAATATATATATAATTAATTCTTTGTTGTAGATTAGTACCTAGTATTCTGTACCATAATTAAGCCCGTTTGTTATGTGTATCTAAGTTATAAAAGTATTCTTAGTTAAGTTACAAAATAATGTGAAAAATTAAATCTTAGTTTCTGATTAGTTTTATCAGAGAAGCTATATAACTGAAAGAAGCATACAAAATTATTAAACTCCGGTTTAATTAATAAGATCAACTACATATAATATTATTTTAGACAAAAAAGAATCACTTTCTAACACCATGCTTTGAAAAAAGATAACATTTAACCATGTAGAAATCTTGCACTGTATACAATATCAATTAAAAATACTGATATACAAAGCATGATACATGATGAAATACTTGAGAAGATAATTGATTGTATGCAGAAATTAAATATATTCATTAATTAAACATTCATATATTTCAAATCGGCAAATGTAAATCTGCATTCATACTGACATAATATTATGTAAGAATCCTGTTACAGATAGCGCAAGCAGTTAGTAAATGTGAAACAACACGATGCACCTTTTACATTTGTTGTCATTTGAATCGTCTACAAAATTTTTAAACAGCACGGTTATTCTTTACCTTTATTCGAAGTACTATACGATATTGTAGAACATCTATTAATCTTCTATTATAGTCGATTCGCAACGATGCCGAAATATCAACTATTGTCGGTGAAAATTAATGCCTTTTTTTTAGAAAGTGTTCCTTACATCATACGCATACATATTCATCCCACAATCTCGCGAATTTTAAAACATCTACAAGCCATTGTATTCTACTACTTCGCTATTAAACAATTACTCTTATAGTTCATTTCAATCAATTGGAAACTTCTCGTGCAAATTAGAAGTCTACATCACGAATAACAATAGCAATTATCACATTTAAATGTACGCACGTAATATGTAGATCAATAAATCGGTGCAAAAAATGCGGAACCTTTGCTGACGTATTGGCATTTTTAATACTAATTATGTGCGCTATATGACTCCCCTCAGCATTATTCACGTATGAAAGAAGTAACCTTCGTAGATATAGATATTGTCATAACAATACCTGCCCACCTATGGTTGAATTATTTTTATGTAGATCGATGTTGTATAGTGAGTATAAAAAATACTAGAACAACAATGACATCATACGACAGATTTAAGATTAACAGTTTAAAGGTCAAGTTAACAATGTTTTTTCTTGCTGTGTACATATGTATACTGTTCCTGGTATGCGTTTATTGTTTGTAGTCTAGTAATTTACGGATAAAAATCCAACTTTCAAAGTTTGAACCCATGGTTTTGCTAGCAATTTGAAGCAAACTGTACCTTAAAATAGCTGCATATACAGGGATGCCAATAAAAGTCAAAAATTAACGTGTACAATTGGTGACCAATACTTAGCTGATCGATACGGTAAAAACTTTAATCTTCCATCCTTAACAGTATATATAACACGAAGATTTTTGGGTAACAGAATATAGAAAAATAATTAAAGTTGTATTTTGAAATTTGGTAGTAGTCCTGGGATAGGTTTCTCCGACACGAGACTACTATCGGTCAAATTTTGAAATGCAAGCGGTTCTTTTATATGTAGATCGTAACAAATAATCCAAATTTCTTGTATTGTATCCATGTAATGATGTGGCAACAAAACTTGTGCCGATATTTATAAAGTAAGCGAAGTACTTTATGCGTACATATAAAGATCGTAAAATATTGAGATACGGCATTTTCTAAATGTGTCTGATACACAAACCATGCAAGGTTCGTTGATAATCTGGCCGCATAAAACATTACATGTTTCGATTAGCCGTGTAGTTTGAGAAAATTTAATAAATCGATTATTTAAGAAGAAACCACAAGTATTTCTGCTAAATAAAATTATTTTTGTTTTGGATGAGTTAAGTATTAGATTATTGTGACTGATTCAGTTTCGAACGATAATAAAAATATTAAATAGTATCTCAGACTTTCACGGCCGCTTGTCATAGGGCCGCAAGTCATGTCGGGTTCCGCACTGTCACTAGGTTTTTTGTCCCTGACGTTTCGCGAACAACTCCGGTTCGCATTTGCAAAGGTTACTCAGTACCGACGCAGAACCTGACAACCGTTACGACAATAAAAATGTTATTTGCTTGATGAAGTTCACTAAGATCAGGAAAGGTTTAACATCTACATATAATATTATTCTGGAATCCAATCTTAATCAAATTCGTTGGTCCAAGAATACTGAAGCCTAAATTGTTGGGCAGCCGTGTTGTAAATATATTCATGGAAGAAAATCTGGAGGATTGCATTTAAGTATTCTTTAAGAAATTACACAACATGAATAATAGAAGTAGTTGAATATAGTTCAGCAGGATAGCGAAAAACCTCGTGCCTCCGGAAGAGCTATTTCAGAACATCTTTAAAACAATATTTTGAATGGTAAATTGGCTGCTGAGAACCAATGGTTAAGATAAATCCCCGTCTTGTTCTTCATATTCTTGTTTCAATGGTACTATCAAATCAAAGGTTAATAAAGGAAAAAATTATTCTCTTCAAGGTTTATGTTTGTCCGAAGATCATGTTGGACCTGTTGGGATTTGAAGGAAATATCTTATATAGAATGTCTTACATAAAGCAATATTGGCAAAACGAAGAAAGCAATTTCAGAAAAGCTATCTAAAATGGCCCATAAGAAAATGCTCTTTCATAACGACATTGTGCCGTCTCACACCAAGCATATTGTTCGGGAAAAATCACATCAATTGACACATCAAGTCGTGTCTTACCTACCTCATTTATCAGATTTAACTCCTATAGTACCTTCCGCTTATTCCACAAACTCAAACTTCTCCTTATTGGGCAAAGTGTTGGTGACGTGATGAACGATGAATGTAGCAGCAACGGAACTTGAGGAAAATCATTGGAAAAACAACAAAAATGTTAGTGTAACATCGTTAGTCCAAGTATATGGAAGTTGAAAGATAATAAAAAACTTAATGCTCTAAAACACTTGCTCTATTTCGACTCCTACTTCTCAATAAATCATTTTGGCGTTGATGCTTATCAACATTTAAAAAAGACAAAATTCTAATTATTGCCAATAAGTTCAGTAGAACCAACTAGGAGAACTAATTAAATAAAACGTTAGAATTTGTAGAACTTTCGATAAGCAAATTTTTCTCCAATGTTATTTCCACTTGAATGGGTAGATCCAACGCAATTCAAGGGATTCCTTCGTGCGTTTCATAACCGTGGATGAGACTTAGATCCACCACTACATACCGGAGATCAAGGAACAGTCAGACTAGTGGACTTTTCCCGGCGAATAGGCTCTGAAGAAAGTCGGGATTCCCAAGATCCTGATCGACTATCTGCAGAAGGACGATCATGGGCCAATACTACAGCGATTTATTGACCCGATTCGATGCAGTATTGAAGGAGAAGCGACCTCGTTTGCAGTGATTTTCCACCACGACAGTGCACCGGCTCATTCGCCCCGCATCGTCGTGTCCAAATTAAATGAGTTGCGTTACTAATTAGTCTCTCATCCTCCACTACTATTTTGCATACCTCGAAACATCCTACTTTTCCGACGTCCGGAAGAGACTGGAGCACCGATTGAAAAAGTGTATTGATCTTCGAGGAGACTACATCGAGAAATAAAAATAGAAAACCACACCAATACCATGTTTTTCTTGTCGATTCCGGAAACATTTCAGGTCGTCCTCGTATAGATGAATAATAAAACTTATTCATCTGCTAGATATAACTGAGTACATGGTTATATAATTTACAGGTATAGCAGTAAACTCCACTCATACAAATTTATTAATTATGCAGAACGCAGCGTTTCGTGAGTGCGTGGACTCTCATTGTCGATCGTGTTCTGTATATTGGGAGACCCCAAATGATTATAAACAGAATGAAAAGGGAAACGAATTTACTAATACCTAATACATTTTTTCACAATATGCTTGAACGTAACATTTTTTACATATGTTAATCACGTGTTCTAAAAGATCCTTAAATGCGACAACTTTTACGTTATGTTTTCCCTGTATTTTTCCTTGGTCTGCAATTATATTGAAAAATACCGAAAACCAGTCAAGTTCTGAAGGGCTGCTTTCCCCCTTCCGCACATAGAAAGAGTGCTATGTGCGTACTTTATTATGTCCTACATATTTCCACCAAAATGTGGTATATAATATTTAATTTCAATATTTATTAACATCTTCACAGTTCTTAGAAATAGATTTACAGCGTTATAGTGTTTTAAATTTGAAAAGAGATCTGTTTTAAGATTCTTGATTTTGACAAGTCTATTTCGCGAATGCAATAGCTGGCAATTAGCAAGTACAACAGTTTTTAATTTCTTCTTAATGAACAAAGAATGGATAGTAATATTATACACAATTTCTTCTAGGAATTATATATTCAGTTAAAATATTCTTATTAAGTTGCTAAAAGATGTATATGATCATACAATGCAAAATGTTTATCCTCCGATCGTTATGCAAAAAATCGATATCTTTCAGTAACAAAAGAAAGTAAAAATAACACTAAGACATGTTTTTATCACGTCCATTTACATACGTCGTTGTCGTTTTGTTCTGATACGGCAAACAAATTAAATTTTTATTTCTCATTGCTTCTTATATAATTTCTCCTAATTAATTAAGGTTATTTTTATGCAGATTAAACTAATGACACGTTGGACATGCACATGCATCCATGATTTTATACTTGGTAACAAACAACAGCGATTCTTCTAATAATACATTTAAGAAATACACGAAAAACAAAAATATGGTGTCATTTGTATGTGGGATGTTTTCGCGTTTGTAATGTTATGAACTGCATTTATGATAATTAAGAAAGTAATCAATTATATTTTGTAACGACACTCATTATAATTACAATAGATTACAATTATAGGTGCCGTTTTTTTCCTTTTCTTCTAAATGATTTTTGTGTGGCCTCCTAAACTTTCACTAGATTTTCTTAAAAGGGAAACTTACATTGCCAATACATGCATGTATATTATCTACGAACATATATATATATATATACAGGTGCCACTTTCTACATTTAGTTGTCTATTGATTTTTTCATTAATCGTTAAGATTACGGCATAGATGTTTGGAGAAATTCTTATATTACAAACGTGTATACATTTCAATGTCTTACACAGTATTGGCGTGAACTATTTAAATCTTCTTCGTAGTATTTTACGTTAGAACTTCAAGGTGAATTTGCTAGATCAATTATTTATTATACAGTACCTACAGATTCTAAAAACATAGAGACATAAATTTCCACGAATAGAAAATTTTACGTAAGATGTTTAAAAATTTTGACCGACGGAGAATGTTGATAGAATAAAATAGGGTTAAGATAGGAATGAAATAAGGTACTTGAGTTTGTTTATTTGTGATAGCTACAAATAAAATAAAGATCTTGGAAAAAGTATATATTTCTGATGCAATGTTTTAGTAAACGGAGTAGTAATACTCAATGCTTTGTTCAACTTTTCTCCTTACATGCAGTAGCGTTCAAAATAATAGCAACAGGAAACTAAAAATAACTTAAATCAATGTTCTTTTATCATTAAGTTTTCACATTAATAGAACTATAAAGCAAATTATTAGAACCTTTACTATTATCTACAACCAAAATGTTAACATAGTTGTACATGATTTTTACAACAAATTGTATATTATTCTGGATCGGTTTGGTCGTTTGATTGGTTCAAATTACAAGACTCAATACACTTCTTGGTTTTCCCATGAAATCTAAGATTGAAGGGTTATTATCACAAAAAATGGAAGTCAGGTAAAAATTGGTTAAGGCAGATATTAGTGGACTATAATTCATACGTCCGCAATAGCGAACTTAGCCTCATCAAAAACCCACATTCTTTTTGGCACTCCGCTGGTTCTAGACAGGGCACTACCCGAATTCCTGGTGAGTGAAGTTGTTGATGCCACCAACGAATATAGTAATCCAACAGTAACAACCGTGCATTCCGGAACGCTGTCAACATTTTCTGGATAGCATGCCCCAACGTTGTGCGGTACTACTACGAAATAAGGGATATCCAACCTAATATTAAATGTATTACACTTGATATTGTTTAGTAAATAATTTTTCTATATTTTGACGTTTTCTTTCCAATAGCTGTGTTACCACTATTATTTTCTCCGCATAAGTGTAAATTTAATATCGATCTACATGCTTAACATTGCATTAGTACATATCTAAACGTAAATCTCCAGTCTTGATAATATAAAATTACTTGAAATTGCAAGATGAAATTACAATTTTTGCATGATGAAATTATGCTTACCTGCTGGTTTTTACAGCAAAATATATTGATCATTTTGATTATATCTAAGTATAAAAGTGTAAAGAGAATGCAACCAAAATTACGTGGTAAATTTTTAGCTGAAAATTTCAACATTGTAATAGTCCATTCAATCAGTATCATCTTTATACTTGTTGGGAAGACATTATGTATAGTCGCTGGAATATTGTCGAGATATTTCTTTATACCTCTTCCATTCTATTGCTCCTCTTCAACTTTTTCATTACGTTTTCCTTGTACCAGTTCGTTTTAGAAATCACCGTTATTTATGTGTCACAATGCAGATCATTTATATGAAGGTACTTCTTTTCATGCTGTTAATAAAGTAGTTTGATTTTTTATTTTGTTTTATAATGTATTCTTTTTTAATTTGTGGCTTATATACTGCTTACATATATGTATGCATATACTTTGTCATGTAATAGGTCCTGCTGTAGGATAGTCAATATTGTTATTATTATTACTAAATGTTAGGCAATGTAGTTATACAGAATTCTTTCTTTAATGTAAGTTAATTAATGTTTGCCAATTTATTAATCTCATTTAACCTTACTTTAGGTTCCAATGATATAATCTATTTTGCGCTTCACAATGCTCCGAGATTTTTTGTAGCAGATCATATTACCTGCAGTTCTCAATTAATTTCGAAAGACTGGAAATGCAAAAGTACTACTAAGAATCACAATAAGCCAATATATTTACTATATTTGAAACTTGTCGATTTTCATCTTTTGACAATGGAAAAACTTTAGACTCCTTCGTTCTTTGAATCACTTTTACACGAATAAACTGTACATTGGTATAGATTGTTTTCATTTTATTCTCCACAATCTTAGTTCCAACGTATAACAAGCGTAAAGTATTTTATACTAAAAATTATTGCAATAACTCACCTTATATACAAATAAATATCATAGGATATATAAAAATAGAGTGTATTATCTCAAAATAAAAGACCTTAGTCATTAATATTACACAATACTAAGCATATGGAGCAATCAAAATCTTATCTATCTTATCAACTCACTTAGCAATATAACAAAAGAAATACAAGAAGAATCTTTACTACCATAAGCGATAATAAGCGGCCATGTCAAAAAATGCTATCCAAGATTCTATGTCTTAAAATTTTACAACTTATTTTTCAGTGTTGTACTTTTTGTTAATTCTATGGCGAAGATACTGTCCTACACAAAGTGTACTCTTCAGTCAGACCTTAATCTTATAAACTAGAAATTCGGATAAACTTACATGTGTCATTATTATCTATTATTTTAAAATCTACTAGTAGGAAGCTGTTACCTTAATAAAAAATTATGTCTCTTCTCATTATCAGAATATTCTAAGACACACCAATGTGTTCAATACTCTTCCTTTACAGTGTTTCGCTGGGTTCGTCCTTGCACCCCCTGCTTTTTTATATTTTTTTATTCCTGTTTTAAGTCGGTACTAAAGCTATTATCTGTAAGCGGACTGCGATCTATTCTTATTTATTTCATGGTTTTATTAATTGCGATCTGAACAAAATTGTTAAATTTACCAAGTAACATTGTCTAAATACCAACGTTAGTAGAACTGTTGCAATTCTTTCTGGCAAAAAGAACGACAAGCCTCAAGGTTCTAGTGGGGTCCATAGTAAATAGGTTAGCAAATTCATTTGTAGAACTAAATCGCTAATAAAAGTTACAAAACAGACTATACAGTTAGAAATTATCTAGATACACAGGGAAACTTAGGCTATAATATATTTTTATCACCCAATATAGAGGGAATTTACTGAGATTCTTTCGAATGGAGGCGAAAGGTCAAAAGAGCTCAAGTGCCAGTAAACTTGCTACGCCAATTTCAAGAGAAATAGATACCCAAAACGAAACGTCAATACACTATTTTATCCGGAAATCTGAAAAGGCAAACATAGTATAGCGTCACAGAATTTTGTTTAACTTAAAAAAGCGATGATGGTTTTCTCAACAGGTAAAGTCGTGGCTATGGTGTTTTAGAGCATAGATGTCATTTGTCTTTTTGACGAAAATGACGGAATTAAAGTATTATGTGTGATTCTCCTTGGCCTAGACAATGCTCATTTGGCCCAAGAATCTCTAAAAGGTGCATTGGGATTACAGCTTTTCGCATGCTATTGGTGAAATCATTCACGAGAAAGACATGTGAAGAGACATAAAACGCTAACACAAGGACATGCTTCTGCCTACCCGGCGTCATCAGCGTGGTTTCCATGTATTGCTCGAGAGAAGGGTGAGAAGCTGTACCCGCTTCTTTTCGCTGTCTGACTTTGCAGTGTTTCTTTCTTTTGACACTAGTTAGCGCCAGGAATATTCCCTTGTATTATAGGGTTAGATATGGCGACAGAAGCAGGGAGGGAATTACATATGTTGAGCATAAAATCGTTCGAAACCACGCTGATGACGCTGGGTAGGCGGAAACATGTCCGTGTGTTAGCGTCTTATGTCTCTTCACATGTCTTTCTCGTGAATGATTTCACCAATACCATGAAAAAAGCTGTATTTACAGCGATTTTATCGTTGGTGTTATTTTCTAGGCATTCCTTTAGATGTGCATTGAGAAATCTTCCATTACCTTCTATATAATCATATTTGTAGCCTTGAAATCTACATCTCGTTGAATCTCTTAATAGAACTCACGTCAACTTCACATTTGAAGTTAGCAAAGTTGAAGACATAACCTAGACTCTTTTATCCTGAAGGAGTCGCTAAAACATTGACGTTAACTGTAGAAACTTTTACTATTCCCATCATAACAACTCTAATTTACGTAGTTGTATAATATGCAATATTTACAATAAAGCAAATCGTTAATGTCAGCCAAATATCAAGAACAAATGGCATCGATTTAATCTTTAGCAAAACGAATGTTGTTCATTTGAATATAAAGGATTAACATTCGCTTCGATCTTTGCATTTTAAACAGCATCGAACGAATTGCTGACATGTGAATGAAGGTAAATGGAAATATTCAAATGTATCCTATTGTGTGACTAATTTCGGACCGTTCTAGAGTGCATTGCGAAATAGTAACATTATTTAATATATGTTGTCGGATCCCTGTACGTTATTATAATTCAAAAGTAGGGTCATATTTCTAAATTTTCACTTTCAAAACATTGTTTAAGTAATCTTCGCTAATCGTAGTTTTAATTATTTTTTCCTATACGGAATATTTTTAAAATAACTTCCCGCTCATTTAAAATACATTAATATTAATAACAAATCGAGGTGTCTACCGTCTATTTAAACGAGAAACGTTTTTATTTTGTCGCAGTCGTTACGGACTTACATGCAGTACCTGTGTCAGTCATGAAGATCGTAAGAACCTTATAATAGATCACCTTTACCGTTAATTATTGCTTATTCCAACATTTTAGCTTTTCGTTTCTCTGGTTCTGTGCTTAATCGCACACGTATTTTCAAGATCTTTAGCAGAGGAGAATAATTCGTTACAATCATTCATAAATAGGAAAAGCGATATTGTATTACACGATGAATTAAGCGGCCAGGTTGAAAAGAGGCTGTATAGAAATAGAAGGAGCCCTGGAAAAAAAGGAAAGAAAGGAAAGAAGGGATCCCAAACTCATGTTTACTACATATATCCACCATATGGAAGGAAATGACCAAATCTGTACTAGAATTAAGAAATATTTTACATGATTGACGTTTTACCTTTGCAAGAGTTTTATTTGGAAACATCTGCGTTTGATACAGATGTAATTAATCGTCTATAATAGACTCAATTGATGGTTTAATTATAAAGGTATTGTTAAAGTAGAAATTGTACCATGAAGTATGAATAGTTTTTGATTAAATTTAATTCCTTACTTTTGGTTTTTATATTTTTTTCTTATTTTTGTTTACTGCTAAATTTATAGGTAAATAAATTTGTTGTATACAACAGGTTCTCTTTTTTCATTCTTTCACTCCACTTAAGTATTCTTCGCTTACACCTATTTTATTTCTATTAAGTATTGATTTCATAAAATGTAGTAAGGAAATAAATTATAGTGTTGACTAACTGTATGCCCTAGTAACTGGAATTCACATTTCACTTTACGTTAAAACAGTTAAATGCAACCTGTTTGCTCGGTAATATTTCTATATGTATACTAGAAATGCTATCGAAATCTAACAACTAACAATAAACTAAAGTCGTTAGACATTATTTTTTCATAGAGTTAAAAGAAAATAATGGTTTTACTTATAAAAAGTTGTTTGACGCAAGAAAAGAACTTTATTTTAGCATATTAACGGTCGCTCGATACATTTTCGATTTTAAATCAACCGAAAATCAGTTCCATCGTTAAAAAGACAATAACGAAGTCGGATCTATAGCATACAAAGTGGTAATTTCAACCTTGGAGACGTTCTGCGATCGAACCTACCTCTCACCTTTGTTGGTGATCGAATGAATTGTTTAACTGTATTTAATGAACCATATACTACGTACAAATGACGAAAATACTGGATCTCGCTGAGTTTAAGCATTTGAAAATACCTAAATATATATGAATCCTAGGATTGTTGTTTTCCTATTAATAAAAGGTCAGTTAAGATAAAAACTTGTTATTAAGTCAGCACAGTACTTCTATGTCGTTTTATACATATTTAAAAAAGAATTTTATACATAAGCACTGCAGAATAATGGTTACTTAGCATCACAACCAATTACATAGGTACATTTGAAAATGTAAATAACGTTAAAAATTCCAGTTGAAAAAATGCAATATTGCATAGGAAATTACGTTACCAAGTAATTGTTTTATTTGTTGCAAATAGTATTTATTGCATATATTGCGATATAAGTAATCTTAAATAAATTTATATATTTACCCTCTAGTAAGCCATGAAATTATTTCTTCAAAACATCTTGTCGTGTGTACTATACTCGTTTATTATTATTATTATACTCTACTCGTCCCTATTTTTATAAATTTCTACATTTATTGCCCTGCCTCTCATGGCTTTCTCGAAACCATCCCTCCATGATGTCGTTAGCCTTCTTCTTCTCCTTCTATTTTGTGGTGTATAATTCAGTGCCCTCTTTGGCCATCTATCTTCATTCATTGAGATGCTACTACAAAAAATGGACAAATTTGGTTTTGGTGTGGGTTTCCTGACGTTGATTGAGTCTTACCTTACTGGAAGGAAGTGTTATGTCTGCTACAATGGTTATTCCTCTACGCCGTTTTCTCCAACATCAGGTGTTCCTCAAGGTTCAAATCTTGGACCACTTCTCTTCAATTTTTATATAAATGATTTACTATCTCTGTTTACGTGTCACGTCTTAGCATACGCAGATGACGTAAAGATATTTAATACTGTTGGTAGCATTTTCGATTGTAAACATATACAAGACAATCTTCTTCGCATTAATACTTGGAGCAAGGTCAATTATCTCCCTCTGAACATCAACAAGTGTACTGTGGTTTCCTACAATAACACTCACACTACTTTGTACTATAACTACCAAATTAATGATGCAGCCATACCACGCAATATCAAAACTTTGGATCTTGGTGTTTTGTTTGATAATAGACTGTCATTTACGGAACATATTTCGTCCATGTGTTCATCTGCTTCCAAAACTCTCGGTTTTGTCATGCGTTCTTGCAGGCATTTCTCAGACTTAGGTGTAATGAAACGTTTATATTATGCCTACGTTCGTTCTAAGCTTGAATACGCCTCCATTGTTTGATATCCCCGTTATTTACACCAAGAGCTTATGATCGAACGGGTTCAAAAGAAATTTCTAAAATATCTCTCCTTTCGAATGGACAACGTGTATCCTGCAAGAGGTATCGAGTATTATAGCTTACTTGTTGAGCATGGTTTTCTATCTCTTGCTGACCGCCGCGAGCGTAACAGTGTGGAGTTTCTTTGCAGGATCCTGAAAAATACTGTCGACTCGCCAGCCCTTCTGGCGCAAATAAACTTTACCGTACCTACTCATCATACTCGCTACTTTAATACATTTCAAGTACCTAGAGCTAATACCAACATTTTGCTTAAGGCACCTCTCAGTCACATGGTGAGGAACGCAAACAAACGGGATCTAGAGCCATTTTTGTGAGTCTTTCTATTTTTTTTGTTTAAGTAATAATGTATTATTATTGTAGGCAAAGCGATGTGAATTATTTTATTTTATTTTATATAAGAATTTTATTGTAATTAGTGATGTAATTGGCCCCTGGGCTGTTGGGCAATAAAGGATTATTATTATTATTATTATTATTATTATTATTATTATTATTATTATTATTATTATTATTATTATTATTATTATTATTCATTCTTTATACATGTCCATACCATACAGTCGATTCGATCCACAAAAGTAATAACTCTTCATGTTCTTCGTTGTACCTCTTCCTTTCTTATTTGTTCCAATTTTGAAACTCCGCATGCTCTTCTCAGGAAGGCCATCTCGATGGTGTCTACATTCTTTTATCGCTGTTTGTCATTTGCCAGCTCTCTGCACCGCACGTTAGAACGGGCTCCACAACGGTTTTCTAGATTTTTATCCTTGTTTCCAGTCTTAATCTTTTGGACTACAACAAGGAATTTAAGGCCTGGGTTGCTTTTTCCCCTTTTGTATTTTATTTCGTATGTCCATTTTCGATGTACCTTCACCAGTAAGTATGTTTCCTAGGTATTTATGCTAGTTTGTTCTTCTTATTTCTGTAATTTGCAAGTCCTGGTGGTCACCTTCGATTTTACACCCCACTTTCATACATTCAGTCTTTATCATGTTTATTGTTAAACCCAAACGTGCGTATTCTTGTCTCAGTTTTCTAAGCGTGTAATCTATATCCTCTTCATCACAAGCTGTAATTACTCGATCATCTGCGAAGTAAAAACTTGTGAGATAGTGATGTTCCGCTTTAATCCCCATTCTTTCTCTGTTTTTTTTTCTCCGATTACTTAAAGCTTCCAGAATATAAATTTTAAATAATATAGGGGAAAGACTGCATCCTTGTTTCAATTCCTTATTTTGTATTGGTTTATTAACGCAAAAATGTTTACAAGAAACCCCAAAGTTTTCATTATTGAGTCAAATTTCAGAAATGGTATAAAATAAGAAAATGGAAAATGGTCGCACTCTTTGCAACCTCGCATAAATGAATGTCGGTCAGAATTTCCAAATTTTCCAGTAAGATACGACAGTTTGCGGCAAGTTATTCCCGAAAACCAGGCAGCGTTGGACCATCAAAACGGACAGCTGAGGATATAGCAGATGTTGAGGAACGAATAACTCAATCACCTAAGAAACCTATTTGCAAGCTTTCAGAGCAAAATTATTTTCATATGGAACATGTCTTATAAAAGATCTTAAAAATTTCCATGCAAGTTTCATTGCGTGCAGGAGCTTTTAATCATTGATTACGCAACCCGACTTAATTATTGTCAATGGACAATGATGATATTCTTGGCAAATTCTTCTTCTCGGATGAACCATGGTGTCACTTATCAGGATATATAAACAAGCAATGAGCATCTGAAATGAATCCACATCTGTCGCGCATCTGCGCATCTGGTCTAATGAAAATTTACATGAAATTCTTGAGAGACCCTTGCATTCTCAAGGAATAGGAGTTTTGCTTGCTGTTTTTCGTAGACTAATTATTCGTCAAATATTCCACACCAAAAAAATTTAACCTTTACAAATCGTCCTCATACAATTGACGAACTTACTGAAGTTATCCGAAATGTTTGCGAGGAAATTACACTACATAATCTAAGGAATACTTTGAATAACATGAAAAGAAGAATGTCGTTATGTACGGAAAATGAAGGAGCTGACTTTGAACATTTAATGTAACCATTCTTTATTATTATTAAACCTTTTATTTTTCCAACAGAAACGTTTGTATGTATAGTTATTTGTCAAAACGTTAACACTTAATCTGACAACCGCATGTCAACGGTATAACATAAACTGAACCACCTACACTTAAGTGCTGTCACTAACGGCACAGAATAAGGCAATTAACACGTTTTCAAAATTATTTTACGAAGTTAAGTTTCAAGAAGCGAAAATTTCACGGCTTGCCAGAGAGTAAATTTAATCGATCATATGTTTTTATTTTGAAACAAAACATGAAGAAATATACTTAATAGTAAAAATGCTATTACTCTGTCAATTTAACCACCAAAGTTAGCAATAGTGCCGATTTCAACTGGACTGCAGTATATAATTTTGTATTACACACTTAAACAAATAGTCTTCCACCCACACACTAGGTAAAGGTATAATATAAAAGGTATATGCGCTAACAAACTGAAAATTATTACATTATAATATGAAAATTCTGTTACTATTATACTCACAAGTTAAGAAGAAATATGTACTTGTATATAAGTAGAGATAAAAATCAATACGAAATACTGAAATTGATAGTTTTATTAAAACATAGTCGTAACGGTTGTCGGGTTCCCTCATGTCACTAGGTATTTGTCCCTGACGTTTCGCGAACAACTGCGAATCGCATTTTCAAAACCTAGTGACACGGCGGAACCCGACAACCGTTACGACTATGTCAAACGGCCGTGAAAGTCTTAGATACTATTTAAGTTTTATTAAAATTTATTTATATTGCATCAAGTAGAAAATAAATTGTATATGTATATAGTGTACAGTTATCGCAATAAAACGTAGCCAGCTTGACACATAATCTTTGTAATGTAAAGCATAGTAAAGCCAAACTTTTCTATAAAGAGGCTATAATCAATTCCTATCTCTATAAATTAGTACATGTTTTTACTATGTAATTACTAAAAAGAAATGTAGTTAAAACTGTTTATCATGACCTTTAACTTGCTTAAATAAATATAAACTTGATATTTTAGACTACTTATTCGGAGAATATTGAGTTTTACCTTTTCTATTAGTTAGTCGAAATAATAATCATACACATATTTGTCTGAACTGATTGGAAGGTTGTTCTCAATATATATATGCATATAAATTTAGAATAGGTGCGTCTAATATTAGCTATAATAACGTTAATAACATAATAATAGATTTGTTAGTGCAATTTCGCCAGTTTCATGGTAAAACACGTTTAAGCAAACCAATTTTCTGAATTTTCAATAGCCTAATAAGCTAATTTATATTTCACCTACGTTTTCCCACGTAGTTTAAATTTCCATCAATTTAGGATTTGCAAATGTTAGCGAACGCATTTCGAAATCATGAGCTAATATTACGTAAAAGTTCGACCAAGGAGTTACCAATATCATTTTTTTCCCCATTAAGATAATGATATCTTAAAGTAGCATGTTCTTCTTGTTCGACAGTCGATTGTTTCTTTTTTTGTAAAAAAAAGAACAATTCAACACTTCTGCAATATTCTCTTGCATATTACCACGGAATTTTTTAAAGAGGAATAAAAAACAAATTATCTTTGTTTTGCGCAAAACAACGATAATTCATACAATATAAATACGGCGGTTCGCCGTGTAGAAGTCAGTGTGAACAGTTGTGTCACTTGAAGCTACCACATCAACGATGAAGGTAATATACCATTTGTTTTATTTAATTTGTTTAGAAATCATACGAATTAATGAATATCTGTCTGCAGCTCGCTTGCCTGTTTTTCTTATTCTGCTGCGTTGCGCTAGCGGCATGCAAAAAGAGGGAAGAATACCTTGTTAAGGACAGTCCTGTGCCTTTGGAGATCCCCTACGGAAGCGGTTCCCTTTCACCATACTTCTACGGGAAATCTATCTCCCCGTACTACCAACCGTACCAGGCGAGCCCATTGTCGTCCCGCTATGAATCGCCCGTCTATGGATCCCCCATCTACAACTACCTTTCCCAGAGATTCCCGTATCTGTTCTCGAAATTCATGGGCTCTTCTTCTATGCAACCGGAACTAGCATTCCCGTACACTCCATCTTCATATTTATCTCAATACCCATCGCAAATCCCATCTCAATATATGCCCGAGTACCCAAAGCAAATTCTATCGAAATACGTTAGCCCGTACGTATCACAAATCCCATCCCCATACGTTAGCCCGCTCTCATCGCAAATTCCATCTCCATACGTTAGCCCGCTCTCATCGCAAATTCCATCTCCATACGTATCCCAATACCTATCGCAGATACCACTTCAATATCTTCCCCAATATTTATCTCAATACCCAACCCAATACCCAACCCCATATCCGTTACCACTTCCTAGCGAGTATCCATTAGGATATCCCATGGAGTCCCAGATCCCGTATGAATATCCTAGCGTATACCCTCTCGAATCTCAATCCGGATATCCATACACTTACCCTTTGTACCAATCGTATAAAAGCCCGTCTGTTCTGAAGGACATGCCATTAAGCTACAACTCCCTCCCGTTCTACAAGACTCCGATTTGGAAGAGCTGGTCCCAATGGAAATCTAGGTTCTGGAATCCATCAGGGTCACCATCTGTTGACGATCAAGTTGCCTACCCATCATTGGATTAATAATATTAAATGTAACGATCCGGTGTTTTCATGTAATTTTGTTGAAGAATAAATTGTTAGCTATGATATAACTTTTTTATTTGTTATTTTAAATAAGTGTATAATATTTATTAATAGTACATAACGATAAGTAAGTGTAAAAAATAGTGGTATAGTATCCAGGTATAAGACGATTTTGCGGCTCCTAAGAAATCGGAGTATGCAGTTTAATTTTCTAATTAATCATCGTTCGCACCATATTGCTTTCAACTTTAACGCATTATAACACTCTGTCCTTGATGATATTGTCGCCTAATTAAGCGAACAAAGAAGATATGAGTTGAAGTGTAGCGATATTAAGGCCATCAGTTGATTGCAAATTTACGATTTTACAATTGTGTTCAGAAGCCGTGTAAACAGGTCAATAGTACGAAACGTATCCTGTCGAAAAGAACAATGACTTTACGGACGATACCGTAAAGCTGTTCTCGATAAAGATATTTTCGATTAGATAATTAGAGGACTAAATTGACTAAAAAAGTTGATGGAAAGAATGAATACATCAATATAAATGTGCACGCAACAGGTAACAATATAAATACATAACTCAAAAGTAACCTATTCTAAAGGATCTTAAAGGGTGAAAAATGTTTAAGAACATTAAATAAAACGATTTAGAGCAAAAAGGACACAATTCGTAAGTAATAGTAGGTCACAGCATTGTACCTAATCGCAGAAGCATTTTACTCTTTTAGATCAAGTCTCCTTCACAGGTACAGCAGTAAACTCCACTCACACAAATTAATTAATTATGCGGAACGCAGCGTTTCGGGAGCACGTGGGCTCCCATTGTCAACCGTGTTACCGACTAAAAGTAAAAACTGTATCACACATGCAAATTATTTTCTACGCAGGCTCTAAAATTTCTAACCATATGACTATTTACAATCTACTAGGTGGCCTCATGCCTTTTACGGGGAAGGATAGACCGAAAGCGAACCGTATCATTTAACAGGGTCTATGGTACTAAATCCATCAAACTCGAGTGTGCAATTGGGGTGGTTCTCTGTTCAATAAGTTTCCGTTCTTTTTCATATATACCGTTTCGTACGCGTCTAATTCTCTATACGAGTTCACGTTTTTAAGTAGTGTCAGATTTTTAAATCAATCTTATGTCCGGATTTTACCATATGCTCTGCTACGCTTGATAGTTCAGGTTTGTCGAAACGATAGTGTCTAATATGTTCTTTGAACCTCGTTTCGATACTCCTTTTGTTTGTCCAATATAAACTTTCTCACAATCATTGCATGCGATTTGGTATATTCCAGACTTTTTATCATCTCCGGTTTATCTTTGGGATTCCCTAAGAGATTCTTTAAGTTGTTTTTGACACAAAAGACACGTTCATATTTAGTTGTCGGAAAATTTTACTTAACCCTTTTACTGTTGGGTGAAATGGAAGAGTTATAAATTTCTTGTTACCGGTGTTTGTTGATGTCAAAGTCGTGGAATTCCTGATGTGTTGTTTGTATTGGACCTTCCTTAAAATACGGTCGACATCCATAGAAGAGAAACCATTGTACCTCGCTACATCTTTGATATATTTTAATTCTTTGTCATACCTGCTCTTGTTTAGCGGAAATCTGACGAGTCTATTGACCAGAAAACTAATCGCGGACATTTTTGTTGTTCGCAATGGTGCGAATCAAACGTGATGAATCTGTTGGAATTAGTTTCTTTTCTGTAGATGTCTATTTCTAATTTATTATTATTGCGTATGACTAGAGTATCTAGAAACGGAAGGCGATTGTTCACTTATTCTTCAATGGTAAACTTGATCGTGGTAAATTTTGAGTTCAGTTCTGCTAGGAAATCTTGTATGTTTCCTTTGTTGGTGTCAAACACAGCGAAAATATCATCTACGTATCTAAGCCAAATTCTCGGGAAATATTTGGTTTCTTTTTTCAGGTTTGTTTCAAATTTGCTCATGAAAAGGTTCGCAATAAAAGGCGATAGAGGATTACCCATCGCCGTGCCTTCTCCTTGATGCAATTTTCTCTATACAAGCTTTCATTTAGAAACAAATACGTACTTGCAAACCAAAATCTTCTTACTTCGGACTTAGTACTGCAAAATTTTTCAATAAACCCATTAAATTTGAAGCAATTTGTTTATAGAAGAAATACTCGGTCAAATCAATTTTATTTAAAAATATATATTTCTGCATCTATTTTAAGTTGCTCCAAAAATCTTTGTTGATAGACGACAAAATCTAGGAGATTTGAAAAATAAAACAAGGTACGATATGAATCCTGACGCCATTCGCAATATGCAAAATGTCCATAAATTTGCTTAGTAACAGGAGGCCGTTGCTGGTATTTATCCTTGGTTGTCGTTTAAAACGGTGTCAATAATGTCATTACTTGAAGACCAAGAAGTGGTGGAAACTTGAAATTCATGCAAACATGTATATTTTAAAGGAATACAATTGATCTCTGTGGATATTACTTATTTTTCTATTGCTTCAAATTTTTTCGTAAGTTAAATTAACATTATAATTTAAAGCGATAAAAGGTAGATCGTACAGTGAGTTGTGTTTCTTTGCTGCGGCGAGTGTTCCAATAGGATTATAAATTAGATAACCTTGTCTTAATCGCAGGACCATTAAGTGTAAGAACTGCATGCAAAGTGTTCACGCTGTTATTTATTTCCAAAAAGTGAATGACGACCGTGTCATATCGTCGGCGGGACTCGAACTCACGTTGTCTGACGCAGCTGCAACCCATCTTACTATTGAGACTTTAATTGAATTGTATCTTATTTCAATATATGTGATTTGCAACACCCTTAGTAATTAGCTCATATTGCGTACAATGCGGTATGTTTTACAATCTTCTTTATTTTCTTGATATGAGTGAAACACTGCCATAATGTTATAGTTCCATATTATGAAAAAAGTAAGTTTACAATGCACTGCGTAAACAAACTACATATTTAAATATAAAGCATACAACTCAGAAATTATTGACACACTGGCTTCCCTAATCTAAGGAAGTTGCATTGTTATGAAACTTGAACAAATTTGAAACATTACCCTACTTTTACACAAAGAGTTGTTGCTGTAATATATACTATTGTAGCAAACTCAATGCCGTGCTGCATGTGCTTGACTTACATAGTACAATTCATCTCTTGTTATCGCTATAGTATAATAAATTATCATATCATGTATAATAATTATTTTGCTAAAAATATCAAAATGCTAAAAAGTCGGTATCATGGCAAAACAGCTGATATACATGCTATTTCTTGTGCTTCTAACGTGAACGTTAACCTCTCTAAATTTAATTTAACAACCGCATTTTTGTAATAGCCCATGCTTATATATGAATTTAAGAAACACTTTCGAACCATTTTATTAAATTTTTTCATTTCAGTGGACTTTACCTGGTAGCTTATACTCAACTAAATTTCTATAATTCCATATGAACTTTTCACGAAAGTCTACTAGATCCATTTCCAGAGGTTGTATATAAAAATTAGAATTCATTCGCGTAAAAACAGAACATATATGGGTTTTATTGTTATGGATAAAAGCCGGCCAAACTATTGCACTATGTTCTTGCTCAAATTGTGCCAATAATATTTGAAACCAATAGACCTGTCCAAGTTAAATTTCTTCTCATCAGAAAATATGGCGTTGCTCCACTCATGATCCCATATCATATGATATTGGGCAAATTTCACTCTTGCCTGTTTATGTGTCTCCCTTAAGGGTGGTTTTGAAAGCTTTTTAGCCACCGAAGACGTTTACTTCCGGATAGAATTTGTTGTACACGTATGTTCGTTACTGATTTAAATTACATTTTATTCGTTACGCGGATACATTACCAGAAAAGGCTAACCCAAATATCGATGGGCAAGAGAGGTATATGCCAATAATAAACAATGTGATAGCGTCAAAAAACTAAAATCTGCGAAAACGAGACGTTGGAATGACATTCCTATTTCAACATTGGCCGAATTGATAGATAGCTTGTAGATCCCTATGTTTGAAGTTATTTTGAATAAAGGATCTAACACTCACCTCTAAGTTTAGAGAGGATTATAAAATTTTAATGTATTTATTTAATTATATTTAATTTTGTGTTAATGGATCTATAGAAATTTCGTTGTTTTGTGTTGATAAATTTTTATGTTATTTTCTCTTACATTTGTATTTCTTTGTAGTTCAGTATTAACTTCGAAGCATAATTTGCCGAAGATATTAAGAAAACCAAATATTCTGTTTAAAAGTTCGTATGGAACTATAGAAATTTCGCCGAGTGTAGTTCAATTGTATCACACAGCTGTTATCACTTGCAGTTGTGCAAAGACTTCAATACTGAAAATTGCACTACAACAATCATCACTATCGGCAAAAGTATTAAGTAAACTGCATTCTTATCTTTCCTTCAACTTACTTTTATTTACAAATTAAGCCAATACATAAGCTCATCAACAGGTAATGAAGTTGAAATTTAGTTAAAGGCGCTTTAGAGTGTCTATTATGAAATCAGCCGTATGCTCCTACGATTAGTAAAACAACTACGCGTGAAACATTCTATCTTCTCGTATTATTTAACAGTTCTTATGTGTAGATATTACGATGAGTCATATTTAGCTTTATTTAAAGCCGACTTTAATACCTTATTTGAAATATATTGACTTGAATGCATTAGTAGCGTGCTAAAACATTAAAAATAGACACAAATGAATCTAAACAGAGATGTATAATTTATCCTGTCATTTATAGCGTCATTGACAAGCACTTGAACTTGAGGTGTAAAAATAGCTTTTTTCTACAAGTTAAATTACCGTATATACGGTTAAATATGGCTGAATCCGGACATTTTTTGTACGTCTACAAGGCTGAATGTGTAACTGTTGGCAGGTATAATTAAATGTTTTGTCCGAATTTTTTGCAAGGTTGGTGCTGCAGGTTTTAGTTTATCGCTATAACGTTGAGAATACTATAAATCACATAAATTGTACATATGACATGTACTACAAGGTGCTAACGGATTTGCAAAATTATATTAAGAATACCAACTTTAAAGCAATTCGTTTGTCGCTGCATTAATTGGAAAAATAATCCAATTCATTATTTATCGATTATTATAGTCCACTTCATTGTTGGATGTTTTATAATCCAATCGCATCCTTATCACTTACTTACATCGAAATTGTTTTCAATAAATCTTTCATCAAATTGTTCGGTGAAATGAATATGATTTTGTTTCATATGCTAGCAGTGCCTACTTGTCAATAAAAGTAAATTACTCCTATTTTGTTACATTACCACAATCCACGCCTCAAATGAGACCATATATTGATTTATGGGAACATAATATATTACATAAGTGTCCCTGTATAAGTTCTAAATTCATTTTCTTTTGAAGTATTTAAAGAGCAATTTAAATAATTATAATGTTTGAATAATAATTACTACTTGATTTATAGCATGCCGTAGGTTACACTATTATGTGAATAATTCGATTAATTATCATTTGTTCCTCATTCAAAATAAATTCCAGTTTTTGCTGCTACTAACACTTTTACAGTCAATATAAACTGTTCATTGGACAAAATTTTAATACCTCGATTTCTAGCGCGGTTCTTCGTAGATTTCCTCACGATTACAGGATCTTCTGGGGACGCCCAATTTTACTCACGTTCTAGTCCACTGCTTGCTTACTGATGTTCAATTCTCATTATATTAGATACTATTGTCACAATTTGCGTAAGAGCACTATAGTATATTGATTACAGTATAGAAATGAAGTAATTATAATGGCCAACTCGCTCATCTGTCCTTTGGAGAATATTAGCAAAAAAGGTGTATTTCAACAATAGGTATTACAATGAATTAGAATCTGCCACAAAGTAATGCTAGAATGAGACACTTGTTTCACTATTGACCAAGTTGGTAGATAGTGTGAAGAACGTAAAATGAATTTTTAACATTAGTATAGCTATTATTTTAAAATATTGTTGGCTTACGTTATCTATCGTTCTTTTAGTTTATTTCGTATATAAAAAGTGTATCTGCCAAAGAAAAGCAAAAAAAAAGCAACAGACAAACACAAGAGTACAAATACTTCTTCCTTCGTTGTAACGGTTCTTGGGTTTCGTCGTGTTGCTATGGTTTTAGTATCTGATGGTTTACAGACCTAAGTAATAATACTAACGTTTATTTAGCAATCCTATTTACAAGAGTATATATATTTGTATGCACATACTATAATGACTACATAGAAATATAATGATTGCAAGGACTCTGTGGTTGTGTAATCCAGAGGTATCGAAATAAACTCCACCCCGGGTTTGGTAACTCAGGAACCACCCAATAGGTTGCAAAAAGTTAATATTGCATGTGCGATACATTTTTACAATTCAGTCGGTAACTCGATTGACAATGGGAGTCCACGTGCTGTCGAAACGTTACGATCTGTATAAATTATTAACTTGTATGGGGCGGAATTTACTACGATACTTGTGCACATAGAAATATGATTATCTACAATTTTGAAGTATATACAATTTGTAACACTCGAAAATATTAATGTTAACATATTCTTTTATTGCGGTCGCAAGTTCATTAAATTTAGGTAGTCCTCTATAAAATACACTATTGTTAGTCACGTTAATGATTTACGTAGAACTTCTTTTATGTCTCTAGTTTGATAGTTGTGTACCTCAGTTGCATATGTTTCTTGTTTATATTATATTAAGTAGTTAGGAAGTAATTTTAGCTTTACTTTACAAATTATGCTAAATGTTTTATACAAAATTCTTTGCCTCACACTCGTCAGGTTAAACGTATACATCTATTAGTTATATCTACAACAATTAATAATAATTTTCATAGCACGATTTTACACTTTTTGCAATCAAAGCGCCCCCTCTTGAGATAAATGATACAATAAGCCCGATTAGTAGTCTGTGTGCGGTAGGACAATAAGTTTATACCGAAGTAATTTCATAAACATTGCTAAATTATTACCGATTCTTTATACAAAGTAAACTTTCTTTGCCATCTTTTTTGAAATGTAGTCCGAGTGTTCATCGAAATTCAAATTTTCATCCCTCCCAATTTTTTGGTTATTTAGAATGATATTTATATTTTGATCTTGTAGCTTACATACTGGGCCACCAGTACTAAGAATGATATATTTATACTTATTAATACATGGTGAAATGCGGAACCCGAAAACCGTTTACAACAATGACAAACAGCCGTAAAAACCTGAGATGCTATTTAGTTCTTCCATTGTCTTAGAAAGTTTCCTACAAGATTCCAATTTACATAACAGTTACGGTTAAATATTATGTAAAACAATAAATTATAAGAATGGATGTGTTTCACAATAGATGGTGATATACGCTTTTAGTCAAACAAAAATTATCCGTATTTATAATACCAGCTTTTCTTTAAATACACTGAGAATAACACTTAAAATAAACGACGTGAGTTTAAAGTGTTTATCATATTAATTCAATAGCAAACTAATGATCATTAACTTATGGATTTTTAAACTTTCAAAGACACGTTGCGAAATATTTAAAGAATTTTTGAAGTTGTCGGATAAAGTACACATGAATTTATTGTTGTTACTGCCAGCTTGGTTTATGGTTTATCTATGTTTCAGCATTAATATTCATCATTACAATGTCTGCATTATTTTTCTCACATTATAAACTAGTTTTCTTTCATGCTCAATAACATTGAGTTCTAAATCATACTTAGAACTATTAACCAGACAAACATTTGCATGTTAGCGACGCTCAGCGTCATTGTTAAGGCAAGTCTTCTCATGAAATGTTGAGAATTCAATTTAAGAAAGGAAGATGGATGTAGTTCCTCGAAAGTTGTATAAATCAACAAGATTCCTAAGATGCATTGAAAAGAATTTTCATATATCCAAGTATGTTCTTAAAACGGATATAAACAGTGCATAAAACCAGGCTGAAGGATAGCTTTAGAATAAAAAGGAACAAAGAGGACAAAAATTGCAAAGATTCTGTGTGCTACAAACGATTTATAAGTGAAATTACCTCGAAGCAAATAATAATGTTATGGTAAGAAGGTCAGTGTATAACAGAACGCGGAAGAATATTATCATTAAATAACAACTGTTAAATCCGAGATACTTCATACATTAGTGATCGTTGCTGCCACATTATTGTAGCACGTTTTACTGCAAAGTAATGTAGACGCAATAAATATATATATATACACTGAGATACTTGTACGTTGTGTAAATGCATAATTGACGCCTATTTTTAAACTCCCAACCAAGAATGGCTCGTGCAGCGAGATTTGAAATTTTCTGATATTTATTGAGAAGATACTAGATCACCTTCACATTAAGCGTGGATGTACCAACGTCTGACTAAGAATTCCTGCATACATTGTGAGTTAGATGCGTGTAATATATTCTGTGATTAATGTAACTCTAAAGGTTTAGCATCCTTCGTACAATAGTCATACGCAATAACAAATATGACAGCCACAAATTAAGTAGGTGTATATCTTGTAAACGCAAATACCCAGGTAGCACATCTATAGTCACGAAATTATTGCAAACTTCAGTACCAAAACCATAATTCATTCTTTAGAAAGTAGAAAATGATTATTCTATTATTTTCTTTGTTACGTGAAGGATCTGAAATGCTTCCGGAGTCGGCAAGAGATGGCGCACGAAAACTGAGGATTAGCCGGCAAGGGCAACCCTTTTTATGGCAACTGTCAAAATTTCAGACGTCTACTGTCAATAGTTGTCGTTTAAGAATGTGTTTTCTATAGCAAATCGGCTTCGGTTTTGTATAGCAAGGCGGTTCCGCAGAAATGGATAAAATCTAATTTCGAGCAGTGATAAAACACTTCTGGAAGCCTGCGAAAACGGCCACGAAAATTCAAAATATTTTGCGAGAGGTTCATGGCGGATGTACTCTCTCATTTTCGTCCATCAGCTTCTGGGTGTGTGAGTTCAAATCTGGCCACACAACCACAAGTAACCAAACACGCAGTGAACGCCCAGAAACCGCTATCAACGAGGAAATGGTCGACGGGATCCATGATGTCGTGTTTGCCGATCGCTGATTGAAGATGAAAGAGATAGCACAAATAACAGGCATCTTAGAAGAACGTGTTGGCCATATCCTACGCGAAATTTTGTGCATGAAAAAGCTTTCGGTGCTATGGGCACCGTATCTCCTCACACCATGGCCACCATTTTTTGAGATTCCCAAGGTGTGATCATCATCGACTATCTGCAGAAGGGAAGGACGATCACGGGACAATACTACAGCGATTTATTGACCAATTGGGTCAATGCAGTATTCATCGTCGCGCCCAAATTGAATGAGTAGCGCTACGAATTAGTCTCTCATTTTTTCTCAGTTTTTTCTATTCACAAACCTGAAAGGATCACGGCGAAGAAAGAGACTTACGTCAAATGAGGAAATTATTGCCGCTACAGATGGCTATTTTGCAGACCTCGAAACATGTTACTTTTCCGGCGGCTTGAAAGGACTAAAGTACTGTTTGAAAAAGTGTATTGTCTTCGAGGAGATTATATCGAAAAATAAAAATAAAACACTACACCAATACCGTGTTTTTCTTGTCAATTCCAGAAACATTTCAGGTCGTTCTCGTAATTACCACCAGCCTCTACATGACATTGTAATGTTAATCGAAATGGCAATTCCAATTTGGAATTGTATATGTGGCAGAACCGACGAAATTGCTTTCTTTCTAAGTAATCATAAATTACAAACAGTTATGATAAAAATTAAATCAGAAAGGAAGTCATTTTTAAAGTTCTAAATTATACACTCTCATTACGTTTTTTTATAGTTAAAGTATATCACGACACAACGAAAGTTTACCGTACATTGAACATGTTATTCTTAGCTCCATGATATTACAATTGCTTAGTGAATAAACGTTTTCTACAGGTGTTTCATGTCTTACAGAGTTAGTTTACATATTTGCCAAGCCATATGTAAATAATTCCTCATCGCTTAACTTAGCAATATACAAAGATAATATACACCAATCCGATACGAAATTGGTACATGAACATAACCTTTAAAATCGTCAATACTAAATAAAATCGTTAAGAATCTTGCTAAGTCACACAAAAGATGAACATTTCTATTACTCTCATATTGACATTCAAATCGTAGTCCATCCTAGGAGAATATCAAATTGGGTTCCCCACCGCCAAAGAAGATAAACTTGATACAACACTTATTTTAAAGAGTATTCTTCCAAAATGAAAAACATCAAACAAACAATATCCTATAGTTTGGTAAGGGTATTAAAACAAGAGACAATGCCGACGTAATCAAGGATATACAAATGGATAGAAATTTGTAAAAAAAAAACTGGTAGATATAAACACATATCTTGTGGAGAGTTGCAAAAATTTGAAAAAATCTAGCTTTATCACTAAATCAGGAAATAAACCCAAACACATTGTTTTTAAGGACCACATCTCCAACTGAAGTATTCAATCTAATACGGAGTCTGAAGGATACTAGATCAGTGGAGCATGGTGAAAGTCCCACTAAGCTAATCAAAGGATGTTCACACCTTCTTACACGTCCATTAGTCCACTTGATAAGTTTCTGTTTTGAGTAGGACATTTTCCCAGATGAATTTAAGAAATTCACTATCGAGTTTAGCAAGGGGGAAAAAGTCTAAGATTGATAACGTTCGCCCTATATCCATCCTGTCAAATATATCTAAAATATTTGAGAAAATCTTACATAACAGAATTTACTCTTCAGTGAAGAACGCAATCTTATTTACTACATGCAGAATGGATGTCAAAAGGAGAGGTATACAGCACGTCCTACGTTGGTTACTCATCCGCATTTAAGTTAATGCCATCGAATTACCAGAGTAAAAGACCAGCATACGCCTTATTAATTTATAGCTATATTTTAATATATAGAAAGATCGGATTCATTATCTTTATCTCGAACATCATTAGAAATTAATGCAATTATCATGGCTGTACGTAATAACATGTTCAGCGTACCAAACTACGTCGATATTCTTCATTCTATTTCTTTTCTCACCATTTTCAACCATACAAAGTTAAAAGCAAAAAATTAAGAATAGAACCCGTTAATCAACATTGCAAGGACGTTTAGGTTTTTACCTGCACTGGATGAACTTAACAAACAACTTCAACGGGACTCTTCTATTATTACTGCTGAGACGATTTACATAAATTAGGCAAGTATTACAAATCATATTAATACATGAGTAATATGAAACTACGAGGTGCTACCCAAAGCCTACAATGATCGCCTAAGTGTAGGTGTCTACGTGTTTTGTCAGTCAGTGTATCAAACGGAGTAATTGTAAGAATAGCCGATTTGATAGAAGCATACAAAGTCTTAAAGGAAGTATTCGGAAACGATAATTTGAGCCAAACACAAACTTGTGATTGGGTGAATGTTCCAAAAATTGCCAAATATCATTTAGTGACGATAAACGTTCTGGACAACTATAAATCAGTACTGCACTAGAACGTGTCGTTGTTTGGAATGTAGTTGTAAATGATTGTAGGGAGACCATCCCAGGCATGGTATGGTGCAGCTCATTTTATTGGAAGAATTATATATAAGAAACATAGCAACAAAGTTTGTGCTACTGTCGTTAAGCAACTAACAGAAACAACGTTGCATGTATGACTATAAAGAACTCAAAAGAAAAGAGGCTTTAATCTGATTTTTTCCTTTTGTAAGATCGTCACAGCTGACTTCATTGATGTGATTCCAAAATCAAATCACAATCGTCATAATGAAGAAGCCTGTCAAATTAAAATAAATAAATTTTTGCTGGTCTGATTTTTCGATAATGCAACGCTCAGAGAAGTAGTGCAAAAGTGTCTGACTTCTTCAGCATGATAAAGCGAAGCCACATATCCCTTATATCATATAGCTGTTTTTGGAGAAAAACAATAAGACTGTTGTTCCTCATCAGGCGTACTTGCCAGCCTTGCCAGACGATTTGATTTTTTCTCTTTCTAAAAATGAAAATTAAGTTGAAGGTTTGACATGAGATATAGATCATAGGAGATTGAAGCTGCACCTTCCAGAATGCAAAGGCACTGGCATCGGCGCATGGACTAAAAGGCAGCTGCTTTGAAGGTAATGGAGGAGAATAATATATCCTGATATTTTGCAATTTTATTTATAAATATATTTTCGGGACTTTTGGGTACTACCTCATACATAGCTAGTAAAGGCCAGAGGTTTGAGAAGATTCGAAATGTCAAGGATGAGACTCAATTGTAAAGGAATGTATTTATTTATAGTTATGTAATGTAAAAGTGTAATCGGTTCACATATACATACGTGCTTATATTAAAGTGAGCTTACGTTTAATCTTAATAAAAGAATAAACATGCTTTAAATTTACTTAAAATTAATTGCATTTTAATGGAATTACCTAATATTTTAACTCCCCTTTTTTATGCGTAATTTTAAGACATTCCGTACGTATGAATCAATCAACCTTCTCGAAATACCATTAAATCGGCGTACATATTCTTCCAAGGCTGTTGACCAAACAACATATGTATACCTCTACATATGTATGTACCTACATACATACGTACGCTATAAGAAGAAATATATCTTATCTATATGTTAATCGTCCTACCAGCAAAAAGGCAGATGAACTTTAAATACCTGTTTTACGGAATAGATCTTTTAAATAACGTAGAGGTGGGTTAGTTATTATGTATGTTAGAATAAATGATGAGAAGGTTTCTTTCGTAGAAAATAATATATTTTATATGAAAGGAATGATTCTTTTCAATAGAAATGACTTTTTTACGTCGCTAAGTTTTATTTAAATGAAATTTAATATATCTCAAGATCAAAAACATTTATTTGCCTTAAAGAAATGATTTTATTAAAGAAGATTTTATTGAAGTAGTATTTAAGGCTTTACGGTACCGTATCTTTAAGAATGCGAACCACGGTTATTCACGAAACATCAAGTACTACAAGCATAGCAAAACCCGAGTACCGTTAGGATAAAGATTTTATTTCTGAAAGTTGGTTCATTTTTCAGAAGATAATAATTAGTTAGAAGTCAGAAATTCGATTTTCTGGTGAAACACCTACATTTGTTTGTTCGTAGATCGTGCCTGCGTACTCCTTGTTTTCAAAATCAATATAAAGAATCCTAATTTGATACTCAGAAAGTCAAATTCAGATTTGAATGAAACTTGATGGAAATATCGAGCATATTAAAGTATGTAGGAGGTTAGCTTTGACGGTGGAAAATATCCTTTCGAAAGTTTTTGCTTTTTTTCAATGTCCAGAACGAAAGAAAATAGAATAAAAAGGTAAATACAAAACTTATACCATGCCGAAGTATCTTTTGCAACGCGTAATTAACTTATATACGGGGTGTTACATGTAAGTCTAACTTCCATGCGTTGATCTTTTTGTAACACTACTACAAAATGCTTTAACTAAAAGTTGATTACCTTCCCATTCTGTTTACAACCATATAAAGTTTTGTAATATATAGAGCGTCCTAAAGAAAATATCACAACTTCAGTTCCTTTGGAAAGAAACTTGGTTGTGCTTTTAAAGATTTTTAATTTATTTATACTATTTTATTTTAAGTTTAGTCATTATCTCAAGAATGAAGTGAAGTAGGATAGACAAATTTTTACGGCACAAATCGGCACAAAATAGATACAAAAAGCGGACATTTTTCAAATTTCTAGAAGTCGACTCTACTTACCTGCTGTTTCAATTCGTTCACGGATACAATAAACATCATATTGTTGTATCCCTAAGAGTCAGGACAATAAAATTTGTAGAAAGTTATACAAGTTATAGCCGCATGAGTCAGAAGTAGTATTAAGCAAGGCAATACCTTTTTTTTATGAACACACATAAGTTGAAAATTATTACAAACTAATTGGTGAATCTGTCGATGTTGTATGGATGATCCATTGTTGGAAACTTTTGTTACTCATTTAAATTAAATAAACGAATATAAAAATAATTTATTTTTCAAATAAATGTTTTAATATTACTATAAAACACATGTGATTATTACCAAAACTAAAATAACGAGAAAATGTTATTCTGTAACTGAACTTTAGGTTTACGCTATTATGTAGCATTAAAATAACTAATAGGCACCATGCTACCAAACTTATATACATATATATGAAATATAATTCTTCCGCATAGACAGCAGGTTCTCATAAAAACCTGAAGTAGCTAGCTCTACGTTTCGATGAAGTCTCTTTGATCCTCTTTTGGAGCCAGTAGTGACAGAAGTCGAGAAGAATTATATTTCATATTTTATTTTCGAAAATCTTAAATAATAAATAATAATATGTTGAGATGGATGTTTTCGCGACCACCGTATGTGAAATAACATTTCCGCGTTTTTCACCGCCTATGTTGTTGGTCCCGTCTTGACCGCGATAAACTGCGATCCCCACACAAACTCATGCACCAATCGCGCAATACACAAACATTCGGACCAGTCACACGAATCCACGTACGCATCACGTCAATAACGCTACCCCTATCTCCAACATATAACCAGGCGCACGGCTAGACACCCACCAGTCGATTTCTAGTTTTGATTAGTGGCAGACCATCTCCTGAAGATGACGAGTGCGATCTCGTCGAAACGTCGAGGAAACAGTCCTTGTTAGGACAAAACTCACACTCGTCCAAGAAAGTATATTTTCATCATAAGTCCACGAGAACATCAAGAGTTACATATACACTGTGTGCGATGATGTTGTTTCGGATTTCTCTCCGTGTGCTGGTGTTTTTGTCCTGAAAGGGACCGGTTCTACGTTTCAGTAGAGTCTCATCTATCATCTTCAGATTCTACCGAAACGTAGCACCGGTACTTTTCAGCACAGAAACACCAGCATACGGAGAGAAACCCGATACAACGCTATTACACATAGTACCTTAATAGCAGCAATAGTTACAATAATGTGTCAAAACATTAAAAATAATAGTTTCTCAATGAATATTTTCTTTTAATATACATAGTATATAATATATACTAGAACTGAATAGAGTATGTAGTATTCATAATACGAAATAAATTAAAACTAAATTCTATAGCTCTTACAACTATGCTGAATAAATATTTAGTTTTATCAAGAGCACCTAGAACAACCTGCTTACAATATCCCTGTTGCATGTTAGCTTCGTTTATATATATATATATATATATACTAACGCAACAGATTTTTGTAGCTACCACTTCTAGGTTTATAAACCTTATGTAAACAGCTAGCAAATAAGTGAGGCCATGGTTTTATAAAAAAATCTGCCTTGAAATTTTTTTTAATCCGAGTCAATGCATCTTTAAACGGAAGAAAGAAACTTTAATTCAAATTAACTGTGATATTTGACGCCACTATCTTCTTAATCTAACGAAATAACCTTTTTAAAATACCATGTCTATTGAGAAGCGAAAAGACCTTTTTTTATTAATGTAAAAAATAACCGCTTTTAATTAAAGATATATGCTTAAAAATCCTTTCTATCGAAATAGAAAATACAAAAATTTTGGCCAGACATGCTACGCAATCTTGGTAAAAAAGAAACGGTTTAGGCATAGCTACAACCTTGCAATAAAGTACAGATCACATCGATCAAAGAAGACGCCTAATATATGTGGAACATTTGAAAGTTTTCCATTAAAAAACTTGATGCTACTGTACGCTAGAGGTTATCGAATTTAATTTATTACCAGCAATTAATTAGTCATTAACTTACATTAGAATAACCTACCGCTACAGATGATTATGACTTTTTCTAATTTTACTTTGATAATTTGTTTAATTATATATGAAAATAAAATAGTGATAACATCACGATAACAGTAAAAACATCATAAATTTTTACTATCTAATAGAAAATTACGTCATACCATACAATTTAATTCTAACAAAAATTCCGGGATTTTATTTACATGTTCCGAATTTTTTCGAATTTTATCTTTTAACCTTCTTGGCAAACAAACTTTGATTATAATTAATTTATTTCAAAAATTTACTTCTGGAATTTGTTACTGTTTTTTGCATTTGTTTGCATTCCTTTGCATTATAACATCTAAATTAAATTTTATACCTCTTAATTTAAATAAAACGAATGTATTGTATGTATTGTAAACATTGTGTGAGCTCGTCTACAAATAATGTGATTTGGATTTCTTTCCTACTTATTTTAATAATAATTTTTTTACTGAATAGATCAAATCCAATTACACGGCAAGAATAACATATATTCATATACGGCACATATTGCAGACAAGCATATACATACAACACGGAAGAAATCGTTTCTAGAATTGATCAGCATGTAATATGTATGTAACAAAGCTGCCTTGTACAGTACATTAAAATGTGCTCTAGGCACATAGAATGTATCGGAAGGTCTAATATTATATTTAGACACAATAAAGTTACACTGATCGAGTAGTGGGGGTGGATCAATACGATTATTAATTAAATTTATTAAAAATGTACTGCTAGCTTCTTCTGTTGTTTAACTCAACGCGATGAAGTTATGCTTACGAAACAAAACTACGAAACTACGAAAACTGAGAACTCATTCAAATTATGAAACGCTTTGCAAGGTTACATAAGGAAGAGCATATATTAAAAACGTGCGAATTAAATTATAAATAAGAATTAAAAAGCACAGTGTTTGTTGCTGAAGCAGAATTTTGTTACTGAAGAAAAATATCTAGATAAATATTTCTAGGCGTTGTTTCTTCTTTTTTTTTATTCAGTATTCATTTCCCAGAACATCCTGATTTTCTCATACAAAGGAATAGGTATGTTCATAAAATAAATTGCACAAAATGATTTAGATACTAGTTATATTTAGCTAGTGGGTGTTCAGAAAAAATTCGGCATCAAAGTAATCCATGGAAATATTTCATTTCATTAAAATGCCGCTGTGTAGACTCGAGCATCATCTCACTGAAAGTAAGCCGAACCTAGTTTATTACTATCAAGTTGATTAAGATATCTTGCCGATATCTTTCTGCATTCTGCGCAATCATTAAAAAAAACTCTATAATTCTTCTACTATTTTTAAACCATCAAACATCAACTTTCGCACAATGCAGAGGAGCTTCAACATATTAAATTATTGGGCCTCGTACGACTCTCAAATCTCATGTTTTGTGAATTCAGGTATTTACTTTTATTTTAACATTAAATGATGCTTCCCCCGAAAAGAAACTTTTATCCACCAATTCATCATTAAAATTATTTGAGAAGCAGAATTTCGCCGACACATGTCTGCGTTATTGGATTGTTGTTTGGATATTTAGCATTGAAAAGCGCTACGCTCTCATTTTGTGGCCGTATCTAATCATCATTAAACCACATCAATAAACTTTATCGAAATTATTATCCTCGTTGAATAAATTAATTATTTTTCTGTACTTTACCATTTCCTAAATTATTTTAGTTTATTTAATTTTATATTTTAAAATTTAATTTAATTTAATGTTTGTCTTTACTACTGGGTCCAACATCAAAATACAAATAGTTTTTGCAACACGCGTATGTACGTAAGTACGTGTCCCAAATAAATTTTTTCTTCGCTTGCACAACTTCATTACAACTACCAAGTATAATTTTCTACTTGATACGCCTTATCCACTTACAGATTACATTTACGGTAGTACATTACATACCATGCTTAATTATTCATACAATAGAGTAGATATTTTATTCTTACCAAACCTGTTAAACCGCTATATATTATTCGACAGTACGCTACAAAACCGAGAAAAGTGGAATAGTGTCTCGAGGAATTCGAGTAAAAAATTGACCTGCATTTAGGTTGCATTTCAGGGTGAAAGGCTATATCTTAAGTACTTTTACTGCTTGGTTAAATACAAAACTTTACATTAATAGCGTGTCAATATTTATTATAAGAGATAAATGACATAACGCATATAAAATGCGAAGAAAAACAATGAATACTTAAAAATAAATAAGGCGTTATATTTCTCTTTTTTCATTGCTTATATTTTATATTTATTATCGCGTTGTTATTGTTAATAACGAAATTGCATCCAAATTTATACTTAATTCTTTAAGGATTATAATTAATATGTGATACGCAAGTATCATAAACAATTAGTATCTAGAAAAAATGTGATTGTAACGTTGTTTATGATTTATTTCAATTCTGCAATACTACACTTTAGATGACCCTTTAAAAAACGGGCTGCACTTTAAACGCGATAAAGATGCAAATTCAAATCAAGTTAATTAATGAAGACACGCATACAGTAATTGCATTTGTCACGTATTAGATTAATTATATTCAAACATAAATTCTAGTCTATAAACCGATATATCTATCTATCTATTATCTAGGATATTTGTACTGTTGGAATTCGAAGAAATTCTTCGGAAATTAAAATACCACAGGCATATCAATAACTTGTGGCATCAGACACTATATGTTATTTTAGATTTTGCACATTTCAGCAGTTTGATATTACGTATGCTGCTCACTGTTTACACGGTTTGTGTCTAAAATGGCATAAAAGCTACACACAGCAATATTGTTCGTTTGGTTTTGAATTGAAACTCTCAACATCAAAATATTGTATCATAGTTCGTATGTATGTCTTCATGAGGTTTCCGAAGTTAGCGTTTTTAGCCCATAAATAAGCGTTATCGTTCGATATCTATTAGTAGGAGTAGAAGAAATTTAGAATAAAACAACATTTCTAATACTATTTCTTCGTAAACGTTTTCTTTTTGACTTCAATGTTTATTTTTAAAATCTTTCCATTAACATACTTTCACAAAAAACACATTTGGCGACGTTCAGAAACAATAGACATTTATCTATATAATTTACTACTTTAGTAGAATCTCGAAAGATTCTACTTTTCCGACGGCTTGAAAAGACTAAAGCACCATTTGAATAAGTGTATTGATTTTCGAGCAGACTACATCGAAAAATAAAAATAAAAACCACACCGTGTTTTTCTTGTCCATTCCGGAAACATTTCAGGTCCCCTCACATTATGTTTGGACAATTGAATATGACATGAGACTATTATAATTATATTTAATTCGTGCACAGGTATTGCAGTAAACTCTACAAAATACAAACTAATAATTTATCCGGAATGCAGCGTTTCACGAACACATGGACTCTCGTTGTCAATCAAGTACCCGATTGTCAGTAACTCTGTTGCTTAAATTAAATTAAAAACTAAGCTTGAAGAAGATTTTATATATACGCTTGTTGTATGTAAGGTTGGAAATATTTATAGAATTAGGCAGTTAAAATGGTTCCCGTCTTTTTCACCTGTTATATTCGCAAAATTTTGCATTTGTTACCTATAATTCGGGTAATATTTCCTACTAAAATGAACTAGTTTTACTTATAGAGTATTTAAAGTAGAGTAGTTTTGAATATCAAATTTCCACGTGAGAATTTTTCTAGCCATGATCTTTTTGTGATGTAACACTTGGTTTTGAAATCTGCTAATTAGACACTAAATATGTATTCTTCGTTCGTTACTTGTTCCTTTCTAAGACGAAACTCAAGATATGCTTCTAAATTTTGTAGTTTTATTAATTTGTTCCTATTTCGTTTTGATTTTGGTTCCCAATGATTAGTCGTATCGTATCGTAATACCAAAATAAAGTATACTCAACATCCAAACTATTTACTAACGAAATGCACTTGAAATACAACGATGATTCTTGCAGGGTCTGAGGTGGACATATGGGAGGTAGCGCGGCAAAATCGGATAACCCAGCAAATTTTGCAAAGCTTCCTGGAGAAGAAGCTGTTCCCGACGTTAAAACGGCCGTTGTACACCAGGCCACCGAGTGTTTGGGAGATATTACCCAAAACGCAAAACGCAGCCCCTCCTCCCAAAAAGAATATCCAAGAGTTGCTCAACAATACGGAAGCGCAGCCGGGAGAGACGCTGCAAGTCGTTGAATCGGAACAGATTTCTTCGGTATACGACAACGACGACGATGACGATCTCGAAGGCATGTTTTGTTTTATTTTCACTCTATTCTATTTACTAAAATTAGTGCATGAGTTATTGAGCATGGTATATGAGCATTATTTTGGTATTATGATGGTAGAAGATTTTGAAGGACTTTTTAGGAAAGGCTTTATAAAGATGACTTAGTTTACAGGCAGAAAAATATGCGACCGCTTTGCTTCAAGCAACTTAGTTACCTCTAACACTTTCTTTGTTGTTTATAGTACAGTAATTGAAATAGTAGTAAGTTTGGGAGATTATCTATTAGGTTGTTGAAATAGCGCCAACTGAAGAAGAGAAACAATTAGATTTTAATCGGAATAAGTGAGGCAATGCAATTTTTCTCGTTATGGAGCTTTGTGAAGTATTAGCCCTAATTACTTCGAAGTTATTCAGTGCAACGGAGAAGACTCTAACCCTTACTAATGACAAACGCTTTAAACTAATCATATATCACTACTATGTGCAAATCATAAGCTATCTCCAATTGATTTGGTTCAATTTGAATTGAAGCTTATTTACTCTGAGTTCAAAAATACTTTGTTGTGAAACTGACACGGGCAACTTCTGTAAAACCTTGCAAGCTACTCCTGCAAAAATACCTTGGTTTAATGGCGTATCATCTAAGAATTTTATTAAAACTGTATGTCGATTTCGTGGTAATCATCGGCTTTGCTATATCCATTTATTTAAAATTAAACTACGACATAATGATACATATGAATAAGAGGAAATAGGGTCTCTGGAATATTTAATTATGTCATGTGTCAAGTATAATAATTGCTGCTCGATTTTTTTCAAAAATGTGTCAAGGTTGATAATGAATCCTTTTAATTATTTTAGTTTAGTAAGCTGTCGTAACATATAAATCTATAAAGAAATATATTCATTCATAGTTAAAAGTAAAATTACTGTTTGACTGTTTGTGTAATGATATGCCTGCTTATCCTTTGTTTGAAACCACATGTGGGTTCCTTTCTTCCGTGGTTCTGTTTTGTTTGTTATTTGAATATGGCCTGATGAACCCCTTGGCGAAAAGCGTGTAACCCTGTATGATCCATAGTATAAGTGTATAAAGTATGAATCAGAGTTCCTGGTCATGACGTATAGCTAAAACCATTATAGAATAATAGAATACTGTGTACAGAAATTCAGTATATCTCTTGCGACACAAAGAATTTTTAACAGTACTAAGGTGAAAAGTACCTATTATTGTTTCCATTACCTTTACAGTCGAATTTTCGTCAAATCAAGATGACAAATATTAAGTATCCAATGTTTAAGACCTAAAATTAATTTGATCTTGCATTTTGTAGGTTAGGTAACGCATCTAAAGTTTAGATTATTTATTGTAGTCGTAGTATAGCATCATTTTCATACCCAACAAATTAGGTGTCATTTGTATTTTAGAATTTTTACGTGGCTAAATGTCAATTGTCAAGGCCAAAAAAAAAAAAATTACTAAATTCAATTCGTTTGCGAAAATGAAAGTGAACAGAACGTTCTCTGCTTTGACATCCTTCTTAATTCGTTGGGGTTGAGAAGGTGGTCCTCACTAATTAAAATGCTAACTACGGTATTGTTTTTCTTTGTATGATGTAATTGATATTCAAGTTGTTAAAGGTTACGTATCAACCATTACGTTCAAACGCAATTTAACTCCACGCAGGTTGTAAAAAGCAAGTAGGGGATGAAATATAAAAAGGCGATATATATTTTGAAGAGATTTTGAGTGGATATCTTTTTGAAATGTAGGTGCGAGACTAGAGCTGCTTGATTTTGTCAGCAGGACAGTGGCGACGAATATGTTCGAACTCGTGCTGTCGGTTAATCAGCGTAACTGCATCTTTTCTCCATAAATCGAATTTCACAGCAGTTGTTAATCTGTTGGAGGTGCGCTATGCTAGTGACACTAGTGATTTTGCATTGCAAATTGCTAATTAATTACGTCGAACATACGTAAAAATGAAAAAACGAACACTGGGTGATTAAGCGAGAATTTACCTATTTGAAATACAGCGGTGTAAAAACAATGTTTAATTTTGCGATAAATTGTTATTGCGCTGGAACAAAATAGACAGTAAGAAACTAGATTTCTGCTTGACTTAATTCTTGTATTGGAGGTGTGTAATTTATCGTTTAATACCAATGTAAGTAGCAAAGTAATAAATCCACTATAATTTCGGCACTTCTAGGACAAATATAGTCCCACGAAATTACCGGGTTGGGAAATATTATTATAATAATAATTATTATATAGGCGTATATACAGTCGTGTGCACAATAATAGCAGTACTCTAGAACAGAAATCAAATTGGAAAATCAAAGTGAACCTTTAGAGTCTCTGCTATGTAATCACAGATGTCTCTGGACTACTATAATAATTATTAATTTGAAGTAACATACACAACAGAAAATTGCCAGTAGAGTTAATGTGGTATGGATACGGTACTATCAGTCACAAGTTATCAGTGCACTATTGGTCTGTGCAAAATAATAGCAGCTGCAAAAAGGTATTTGTGTTAACGTGTCTTACTTGAAAGATTTATTACTATCGTTGAAGGTAAATACATTCTAATATCTACAATTTCTATTTTCACTGTCTTTTTGTATTAGTAAAATGGGCCGCAGAAAGCATTGTACTGAAAACCAACGAAATCTAATTAAAAAGATGCGCAGCGAAGGAACATAAAATCATTCAAAATACTTTTTGGCTGTTTTGCCAAAATGAGCAAATAAGAAAGAAACTAAGTGAAGAAAACGACAGGTATATGTATGTATCATAAGAACAGTATAACGTGAACCCTTTATTACTTCTACGAGTACAGTAAGAGAATTTGGACTTAGTATTAGTGCTTCAATTGTTAGAAGGAGATCGATAGAAGACAATTTGCGCGTTACAACACCTACAAGAGTTCCAGTTCTTAATAAAATGCATATTGCAACTAGGTTGACTTTCGTAAGGAATCATCAAGATTGGGCGTCATTTATATAGCACAATATCTTATGGTCTGAGGAAACCAAGATATAATTATTCTGTAATAAATTCGACAAACAGTACGTTAGACAGGCCGAATTTCTTCCTCATTATGTCATAAAAGACTGTGGCGATTCATTAATAATATGGGGTACTTTTCCTGGTCTGGGGTAGGGCGAAATTATGACAACAAATGTGTATCTCACCATTCTGGGGGATGTAATGTTACCTTACGCAGAGGACGAGATGCCAATTCATTGGTAGTACATGCGTGATAATAACTCGAAGCACATGGTCCAAAGGGTTAAGAATTGGTTAGAAGAGCATAATATTAATGTAACGTGGTAACCTGCGCAAAGTCCAATCTTAATCCGATTGAAAATCTATGGACAGACATTAAGAAAGGTGTATAAGCTGTTAATCCGTCCAATATTCGAAAATTGTGGGACGTGGTTTAAAATAACCGGAGATCCGCTCCAGTCGAGAGATGTCAACGCGTAGTAGAATCCATGCTACGACGGATGCGTGCAATTATTAAGAATAAAGGTCACACAATAAAACAATAATTAATAGTTTGATTTAAACAAAAAATTATTTTTGTTTTGCAATACTGCTATTACTTTCTACACCAGTTTTATTTTTCTTTATTCAAAGAAAGTAATATTCATTACTGCAAATAATATCCTTTTGAGGGTTGGACAAATCTATTGTAATTTTTCTCATTATTTGATTACACTACTATAGCAAGGACTTTGAATTATTTGATTAGTATCACGTAAGTTTTCTGTATTTTTTTACTACTGCTATTATTTTGCACACGACTGTATATGTAATCTGAAAACGAAAACATGAGCAAATCTGAATGATACAATAAAATGCTGCGGTTATGTGCAAACGAGGCAAAGGATTATAAAGTACGCCAAACCCCTACAAACCATCTAGTTCATTCTTGCTAGATAGTAAACGATTATATAAACATGTGCAGGGGAAGCAATTACAAAGATGATGCTAAAGACATTGGAAAAGTATCACTTTTCAAGAAACCAAGAGTTAATGTTTGAGATTAATGGTGCAGCAACCACATGTTTTATAGACCTTCATTTTAAACAGAACTATAGTAACTTATGTATTACATTTTACGTGTAAACTACTGACATTACGTGTTCTACCTTAAGAAATTCAAAGATATTATCCAAGCGTAAATAAAAAATCAAATCCCCTAAACGCATTCGATAGTTTTACAGTGTTCAGACATCCATAAACTACTACAGTCGATTGTTATTTGTTGTAGGCCATGGTTGAAGGCAGTGCTTTATTATTTTAAGCATTTCGACGTAATAAAATTTATAATTTGATTCTAACGAAACAAGATTTTGAAGTTGATGGATTTACAAACTATTCGCAGTAATTACATAGGCAATAAAGAAATTGCGAAATTCTTCATTGCCATTAAGAGAATCACTGTAACACCCACTACTACGGCCTATAAGAGCGTAAGAAATAATTGTTATGGCAAAGTTTGATAATACATTATAAAAGATTCAGATTTTGCCAGATTAAAATAAATGTGTTGCTTTTCTACGTCTGCAAATTCGTTACATAATTGCAACGATTATTTCAATTATGCCAATATTACATCACTAGATGTTGAATGGTCGTTTTCTTGATATGAATCCCACGACGAACATCGATCGCTGAAATAACTCTAGAAATATACCTAACGCTGCAGATGCTTTACCGAACTAAACGAGCTGTTAACGTTCTTCAGGGTTCTACAGTGTTCCATAAAGTATAATGTCTAAGTAGGTGCTTATCTTCTTACTTAACCTACTTATTTTGAATTACTACCATGTGCCGAAGGTAACACCTCCGATACGCCAACGAAATGGGCAAATCTAGTTAATAACGCACTAAAAAATCAATTCAATTTCGTTAGATCAAGTTTTCAAAAAGCACTAATTTTCACTTCTACGTCACTTCTACTCTTTGCAGAGTTACGTAAGCGTACATAGAGTGTAATAAACGACTAGGCAAGTATGTTACCCCACAAAGTTGAACTCTATATGTGCAATAAAATTGCATTTTTAGTATTACTATACCACTGAGCTCGACAATATCGTGTATCTATCGGTGTCCTATCTGCGGCGATACGTTTTAAAATCACGCTTATCTATATTACCTCTCCGACAGCTGTAAAATGATATTGTTATGCATAACTTTATACTAATTAAACTTTCTCATAATCACATAACTTCTGTTACGCAAGATATGCGTTGCTGACGGCGTGAAGTGCTCTTACGGCTTTGTTTCGAACTTTAAATTTGTTGAAATAATTTTAAAGTAATTATTAATGTTCTCAAGGATGAATTATTACCTACTGCTGTCAAGCAGGTATTCATTTTATTAGCTGAAAAATTTAAACTTATTTTTTTACATACTGATTTTACTGCTTCATAAGTGTTATGATTTATTGCAGTTCTGTTTATATACAAATCAGTTTGCTAAAGTAGATCTATCACCGTTACCAGCCGCAAGGCAAGCGAAGGTATGCGGGACGTTTTCGTCAACATTTTATCAGCTTACCACATTGCATATCAGTGAACGTTAGACTGTGTGAGGTGTTGGTTCTGGCTTAATTCTCTTGGTCATGTTAATTCTATGCATGTTTTATTTGGAGCGATATTCCCCGGCAATATTTTTTAAAGATATGAATATCTATGAAATAACAGAGGAAATACAAATTATTAATTCGTTTTATGCTGGTCATACATGCACAGAATTTATGCCACAATGACTTCCTAATCAACCGCCGTAACTATAACTGGTACTAAGATAAACGTTGAAACACACGATTGCCAATTCCAACATAACTATAAGAAAAATTCACAATTACTAAATAAGGAAGAGCAAGAATTAGGAGAAATTGCAGTATATATAGAGCTGGAGTAAAACAGTAGATAGTTTTTAAAGATTTTATTGTTTTTCGAAATATTCTCCACGAAGATTAATGCACGTACCAACTTTTGAAGCAGTTATTCCACTCATTTGTTGGTACAGTCCAAATTGCGCTTTTGAGGGCCTAGACTGCTTCTTTCAACGACTGGAACCTTTGACCAAGCATAATTAAGTTAGTTAAAGATGGAGCTTAATCTCCATCAGTATGTATAAATGTCAGTAAAACTAATTTTAAGGACATTTGATTAGTGGCGTCTCAGTATGTCAAACTTAAAAGATCAAAGTCAGTTCAGCAATTCCATTACGGAGCAGTCAAATATCGCAGACAAGTTCTTAAAATTTTGCAAAACTACAAACGTCATTCATATAAGTTCAACGAAGCTAATGAAATACTTCCACAACGTATAATTTGACCGCAGTATTTTTTTGTGAACGGTGAATGAACTTCTGTAAAGATAATAATTATTTTATTGGAACTATTGTGTTTACCAACGAATCATCTTTTTTTATAGACACAACTCGTACCATAAAAAATTCACACCAAACATATATGGGAGCCTAATATCCTCAGAAACTTAATGTCTGGGTAATAATATTATTGGTCTATTTTTTATTACCGGTAATATGATGAGAGTAAATGATATGGATCTATTAACAAATGATATTACACCCATTATTGCATTTACCGAATATAGACGTCCAGAAATTTAATATCAACATGATAGCTGTTCCGCAAACAATACTGGGGCTGTTTCTCAGAGTTGAGGTTTTCTGTTTTTTTTACACTCTTTTTCATAGAGTGTAAAAACAAATACCTTAATACGTGTCACAGACGCAGGCTTAATAATAACTCATGACCGAATCATTATAATGGTTTACTAGTGTATCAATGTTTGTTTAAGAAATCCAAAAACCATTTAATAAGTAACTACGGACATATTCGTTGGCCAGTAAGTTCGCCGGGTTTGTTTCTAGATGACTTTACCTGCTCAAATAGCTTCGATGAATTGCAACGAAGTTCAAAATGCAGACATGTCAGCAATATTTATTCAATATTAGGCACAATTGTAATAACAAATTAGTTATCTTCTGTCTGTTTGCAGATGGTTATTGCTTTATTTAACCTTGCGTTATTGGTACAATTCAGTTTTGGTTCTTTGTATTTAAGAACGTTATTTTTAGTTGTGTATTAACACTCTTTTAATATCTCCAAAATGTATTTTGTATTTACAATCAAAGATAGGTAGAAATGCTCATTTCTTCTATTAAGTTTTGACAGCTTTCTTTCTGTTTATACTTATGAAGATTATTTATTTTTCAAGCTTTTGCTTAGGTGATCTGATACGAACCTGTATCTCGTGTTTAATAAGAGAGAGTTGTTATTTTAGTTTGGTTGGCGTTTATCACCATTTGCCTATCTAAAAGATATGCAAGCATTAACCTCAAATTGGGCGAAAATAAAATGACGATTGCAAGGACTGTGTGGATGTACAATTCACAGGTATAGCAGTAAACTCCACTCACACAAATTTATTAATTATGCAGAACGCAGCATTTCGAGAGCACGTGGGCTCTCATTGTCAACCGTATTACCGGTAACACGGTTGACAATAATACCGAATACCGAATATTATCGAAACATCCGATATATATATTTAAATAGTAATACATGTTCTTAGAAATATTGTTCTGTAAACGTACTGCAACCCTGCAATTAAGTGCATTGTAGATTGTAGAAGAGAACGTCTTGTCAGTGTGCCAATATAGAATCATGTACATATTGTTATGTATCTAGTAAAGTGTGCTGATCTATTACAAATGGTTATTGGCAATTTTCTTTATGGAGAGAAAATTTTTAGATTGAAGTGCGAATAGCAGTTAGTAATTCGTGAACAAACAGCAAAGTGCGCTGGCATTCTCTAAATATTAAAACAATTGGAATCATTGAAATTTTGATAAAGAATTAAGATCCGGCGTGATTGACGTGATTGACCTTTAAAATAAAATAAAGTAAATTTAATTTATGTATACACCCAAAACAAAAAACTACTAATTTACAGCTTCCACTTAATTTTTCCAATTTATCTTTACGACGTTTGACTCGCATGCCTTACGAATATGTACATATACATACACGCATATTTTAAACGTTAAAAAAGATTAATGTACGTACGGACACAACTTGATACATAATACTCCAAGAATAACAGGGCCATTGGCTTTTATAGTTTCGACCTTTGGGAGACACACATTCAAGGTTAATGTCAGCAAATTAAAAACAATTCTGTCGTACCTTTTTATCAATTTTCAGTCTGCCCGTTGTTGTCTGGCGGTTATTTATCGGTTTAATATCAAGGATACTTAAACAAGCATTTAACTTTTTGATTAACTACCAATATGTGTGTCGGTATTCGTTAACGAAACGTTTATCTTTCTTTCATTCCAGAAGCATTTGCAATATACATACAAGCAATAAATAAATAGCGATTATGGAAAATTTATCTTGAAGCAAGCACTTCATTAAATGACTCCATTCGATAATTTGATTAAATTCCCTTGATTAAAGACTTGAAGACTATTACTATCATTAGATTAAATACTAAATATTATTTTGAGGTTCATCGTTTGCTACTAAAGTCGTTTTTCCATAAAAGGTTTGATAGGAATTTTGTAAATTATCTTGGAAACCGCCTCTTACCGTCAATATGTACAAGTTATGTAAATGAATACGCTATAGTTAAGAATATTCATAATTATGGAACTAGATGCAGAAATTATGTGTAGTGGTGTGCATAAATAAATGATCACTTATTTTTGAGAAATTTTATTTTAACATTTATTTAAAAAAAACTTAATCCTATTATTATTCCTATACAGTAGAATTAGAGCAATTTTCTATTATTTAGAAATAAATGTGCATTCGTTTTAAAAGATGCTTTCCAAGTCTGGTTGCGATCTTGAATTTTTTAAATGGCAGTATAGGTTTTGTGTCACCTACTTGACAGGCTTATTAGGATCTGCCGAATTTAAGTATGACTCTGGCACTGCACCATCGATATTTTTTTTCGGGACTTACAAAAGAAATACTGCCTTCGTATGGGCTATTGAAGCATTTATTCGCGGATAACATTTAGGTATCGATTGCGCCGCAAGGTTTAAAGCATGGATTTTACATGTTATATGTAACAGGTTGCCACTCTCCTCTTTAAGAGATCGGCCTAAAGAAAGCATGTTAGTGCAACCGTCACTCACAAACATTAAAAGTTGGGTTGTTGAAATTTGAAATTTGTTCAATGCCCTCAATACCGCTTTTAAAATTTCATGGCTACTACATTTTGCAACTCTTTTGGAAGCAAGTAAGATAGAGAATGTCGGTTCAAACTCTTCCATTGTACGTCACATTCACCACAGAATATTTTTGCCGATCGGTTGTTTCATCCACACATAACCACAATTTTTTATCTTTCAATTCTGCTTTAATTCTTCTTTCAACATAGCCACGAACAAATGACATAAAGTGTCTTAACGATGTACGACTTGGTAATGTATAATCGGAATACTTGCTCCAGTAGGAGACAAATGCTTGTTGGTGTAGTGAAGTGAACGGTACATTACGTAGAATAAAACAAACACCTATATCAAATATGAATTGTTCGCTGTATCGTTTGCCACGAATTGCAGAGCAGTGTTTTATACTTTCTAGGTAGCATTCACACTTCCAGCTGCTGGTACACGTCAAATAGTTATCGCACTACACACATTTAATTCTATCGCTTTTGTATTCTAAATCTGGTATACTCACTACTACGTTTTCTAGTTTATTCGAAATACGCCGTTTCCGAAACGTACTTAAATGCGACATTTTCTAAGTATGCGTGTACTGACAACCACTCACAACGACCAATCGGATAATATTGAAGAGGCATTCTTTTATATGGATACTCAATTTTCCGTACCGCGCGCTTCACCCCTCCACGTTGTTCTCCGCACGGCACTGAAACTTGCCCCTCTTTACAAAGACTGTTAATAAGTAGGTGATCTAGTTACTTTTCGCATACGTATGGAATATCTACTACGGTAGTGCACCATCTGAATTATTCGTAAATTCGACACGATTTTGCTTACTATATCTTTTTTACGACGGTAGTAAATTTGTTCTAGTTTATATAAAGGTCTTCCTAAAAACCATTTATCTTCCAAGTCATTTAATTTTTATCTGTGAAATTATTATACACTCGTAAGAAATGGCAAATTTAACTAGAGAAAATAGAAACAGAGGTTGTATTAAATGACTGGCTAGATCACGTGATCTATTTAGAAGGTTTGGGGAAAGAATTTATTATTGTCAAGTGCGCAGACAGTAGTTTGAAAATTTAATTCAAATGCTCTTGATTTTCTTATTCTTGTACTTTTACCATTCTTTAATCTCTATAAATTGAGTTGTGGTATTCATACAGTGCTACTTATAATCAAGCTAAAATAATGTATGCAGGTAAAACTATTATTAATAATTAATTCTGGAAGAAGAAAGCGATCGGTTACTTGTTCACACTGTTGTACAGAAACATATATTAATATATGATTTGCATTTTACAAATAAGGAACTATTATATGATGGAAAAAAGATTATGTAATAATTTAACGAATATTCTAAAAGTAGGTAGGAAGATTGAAGTATTTCGTTAAGCACAGCTGGTTGAACACTATTACTGTACTTGTAACAGTAGTGCTGAATATTTTAGGGTTGGTTATTAAGCGAAAATTAAACCAGATCTTTCAACTAATTCAGTTTCACGATATTTCCATTTACGTGTTTACCTATACGTTTACTAATGGAGTGTTTTTGCTATTTTACCTGTTTCGCAATATAACAACTGCCACAGTTGATCATACAACCTATAATATTATAGAAATAATAGTAATTATCTATTGTCCTTAAAGGTTATACAGGGTGACATCATTTTCACATATAAATCAAAATACTGCCTTAGTAGTCATAAACCTAGTCATTCAACAAAGCAGAGCAAAAAAATAATAGAGATTACAGTATATTCTTGCACTAACTTCGTTCCTTGACCTATATTTTTCAAACATATGTATGATGATCTATTTATCATTGTGATTTTACCACAGATTAAGTTTTGTATATCAGCCATTTTTCAGTTAAAAAAGAATTTGCTCGCAATCAAAAACAACATTGCATAGTATTTAGAAAAAGCTACATTTTTTCTTTTATTATAATATCGATATGAATCGATGAAGTGCCGTCTATATTATTATATCCTTGTAAGAAGTTATCAACTTCGAGGTATTCTCTACTTAAATATCCCTTTTATATTTGCCTGGGACACTAATATTGAGTAAATGGAAGGACCGGCTATATTATTATATCCTTGTAAGAAGTTGTTAACTTTATGGTATTCTCTACTTAAATATCCTTTTTACAATTGCCTGGGACACTAATATTCAGTAAATGGAAGGAAAATGTTGCTATTAACAAGAATAACCAGTACACCTGAACAATTAATAGCAGAAAATTGCAATTCGAGATAACCTCAATTAAATGTACTTTAACATTTTAAGATGGAATTGAACGAAAGCTATCTGAAATTTCTGACTGAATATCTTGGAGTGAAGGCTGTGACAAGTGATAACCAAACTTCAATTGCAAATGTTCAGTTGGAAACAACATTACAAGTAAGCAAATTTTAAGGAATATACAGAAAAGGCTAAGATGTGGAATAACTCCAGGTTAGTAAAAATTTAGTTGCAAAAATGCTAGCTTTATTTGCCTCTCCAACACGTTGAAGAATTTCGACAGTTGATGGATCGCATTGTTCCAAATTACGAGACACATTGTAAAGGCTTTTGAGAAAGTCTTCTTTACTGTAGATATTTGGTTTGGTACATCACCAGAGATTTTATTGCTCTCTTTGACCTATCATGGCATAAGAGAAGATTTTGTTAGAAAAAAACGTCGTCTTGCCAACATAGGTTTTCGTAGAACGAAACACAAGAGAGTATGTTTCGTAAAGATTGGAATCCATAGTTCTAGAATCGGCGATTTCAAATGAGAGTGTGCACTACATTGTAAGGCATGGTTGGATAAACAACGGAACGTGCAATTTATCCGGTTTTAATAATATTAATTGTTGCGTTTTGTATTGATTAATTTATTTTCGACGTTACTCATTCAACGCAGAAAAATTGCAGACTATTTCAATCACTCGACAATGACAAACGCTTTGAAAATGTTACCCGATTGCCCGACGCTTTGGCATAGTACCTTCTATATGTTGTAGAAGCATTAAAAATTCTTTTTTTATTCTACGAAAAATAAAATAGAGTATCTCAGCGCTGAAGACTGGACATTGATTCAAAAAAATTGTGAGTATCCTGAAGCCTTTTGAAGAAACCACAGAGAAATTGCGTTATTAAATACGTACAACAACTCAAGAACCTCTTACTCGTGCTCTCTGCAGTCTTGTATCCTGTTTGAAGATTGGATAAAATAATCGATTCTTTGTATATACAGAAATTAATTTCGATTTTGGAACAAGATGCAAATCTTATACAACCACAATTTCTAATGGACACAATAGTTAGTATGCCAGATGATCCCAAAATGTACCCTGGTTTGCTTACAGAATATGCCATGGAAAAAATCCGTTAAAATATTTAAAAGTAAATAGGAAAAAATTGGCAAGCCTAAGCTATTAGTAAATATTTAGAATTATCACAATACTGTGGAAAGGGTGAATTACCTATGATACGAGGTTATAGACATGAATAGTGCATATGCTATAAGTTACTAGATATCCAAATTATGTCTAATAATGATTTAATAATATTTGCTCTTCAGATACCACTAGTAGAAAGAACTATGAATAATTTATACCAACTATCAGCAAAACATGTAAATGATTCATTACTCTTTTATATCGATACTAATTAACTTTACCTTTCCTAAAATAAAACTCATTATTTCTTTATGAAAAATTTATGCAAAAGTTTGACAAACTACAAGGAGCACGTAAGTCGGCAGTACATTTGTAATAATGCCCGTGCACGCAAATGAATTATCCCTAACGACTGTCATAATCGAAACGTTAAGGAATCAATCGAAACACAGAATTATATCGACAACAACCAATGGACTTACATGGTTCACACTCCAACAACGTTAACCATAATATGCGGAGATCATATCGAGGAGAACATTAACAACCAGCTGACCATTTTCCACGGCCAAGCCCAATCCGTCTGAGGAAGAGTAGGATTCTATTTTGAAGACCCCGAAATATATTCATCATCTTTAAACTTAAGGAAAGAGGTGTCGGAGTACGAAAAACGTAGACTAATTGAGAGAATGTATAGAATTTTCCAGACAGCAACCTAAATTGGTGAATTAAACAGTATTTTTTTCTGATGAAGAAATATATTGTCTTAATGGTAATAACAACATAGTTCTTGACGTGATATTGTTGACGATGGATTCTCATAACAACTAGAGTTGTTGTTTGGGCTATTTCCATCGTTCGTTGAACTTGTGTAGTCCTTTATTTGTTCGTAAAGTCCTCTTCATTAATAATTTCTCCGATCTTCTGCTTGGTCTCCTCGCAGTCTTGAGTTATTCGAATTTTGGCGGGTCTGTAGTAGTTAGTCCTTTCTCTGACCAATGCTTCGCCCTGTTAACAATTCTTTTGGCTCGATTGCTTGAAACGGCGAGTGTGATTTTTAAGCCTTTCTGGACGGTCTCAGATTGTATTGCTTTATACAGGAATGTAAGGTGGTTAGACTCCTTGGCAAGTTTGATCATGGTTTTTTCGTATTATCTGAAAGACCTGTTTAATTCGAGCCCATGCCGAATTCCTAACTCTTGTTGACGATGGAAATAGCCCAAACTCTAGTTATTAACAACATAGTTGTCGTTACTGGTCAGCAGGAGGCACATACACGGCATTCAAAAAAAGTGGATGTGTGGGCTGGCTTCGTTGAAAATCACATACCAGGACCATTTCTTATATTATTAAAGAACGAGGTTGTGTTACCTCTTGCATTGCACTTTTGTGCAATGTAGACTGGGTATTGGGTGTTTCACTTAAGAAAAATAAATAGGAAACATTTCCTATCAAAACAGAAGCCAAAAACTAAATTAAAAACGAAGTTATTCATTCTGCGACTTTTTACTAAACCTGTATGATCAAGGTCGTATAGGGCATAATTAAAGCTTTTACTTATATTATTTACTTTTACGTAAATTTATTATCTTGCTTTGTTAATTAACATACATACTTATTGATAGGAAAATCACTACATTTAGTAAATATTTAAATCAACTTCGTACAACGACATGAGGCATATTAACGTTTTTAGCGATACCTTTGTGGGTACTCCGTCGGCAAAAACTGAAGGACATTCAACAGAAGGTCGACATTTTCTTGTATTGCGTCCACACAAAAACTTCAAACTCGAAAGCCGCCGAGTGTTCAACACCTGACGCATAATTATCTGTTATTTAGATAAAACTTGCCGTCTATTATTTAAAAAATTGTCAGTTTTAATATCAAGGATAATTATGTATTTATCGATTAGCTTTCGGGATATGAAGATGTTTTAATAGGAATATATATGATACAATATACCATTCATTACCCTATTATTTTAGGTAATTAGTGTATATTTGAATGTTTATGATTTAGTATGCTTAATGTCACGTTACAAATTATTTATGTCGAGGGCAATACAGAATACGTATACACTTGCGGTTATAAATTTAAGACCACCTTCCAAAAACTATCAAAATTTAATTTAAATTTAGCAAACATATACCGCATTTCTTTATGAAATTTATCGTCAATTATAAAACTAAAGCGGAGAAGATTATAAGCAAATACATATTTTAAACAGATTTTCAAGATAAGAAAAGTACACTATCACTTGATTTTGCCTATCTACCCTACACAATTGCGATAATAAAGCATTTTTCAAAAATGACTATAGGAGGTTATGTTATTATAAAGCAAAAATTGTAAGGAAAATTTCCGGTTTCTTTATTTTAAAACAAAGTAAAATAGAATAAAATAGATAGATAATTGAAATTGTTCATGATTTATCCAAGCAAGGGAGCTTCAATATCCCATATAGCTACTCGAATGTTATTTTATAGGGCTTCAATGTTAGCTGGCAAGTCTTCCCATAGACAAAAGACCAAAGGTGTTTACATCAGCACTCCGAGAGAAGACACATTCAAGGAATTGCGTGCTTAGTAATACGATGTCTTCTTGTGTTATGTGACACGTACCACCATCTTGTTGAAAATATACATCTTCAACGTTAATTGCATTTAGATGAGGTCATACAAAATCTCTTAACATTGCATTATAACGTTCTGCGCTGCCGTGATTGTTCTCAAAGAAAAATAGGCGGATTATTCCTACACTCCAAACCGTACATTTAACGTAAAATGGGCTTCATCCTTAAAGATTATTTTATGCGCAAAATGTGGACCTGCTGCTTTTTGTTCTAAGATCCAACTAACAAAATTTCTGTGTTTCGATGGTACGTCTCTTTCTGTTCTTGGGTAACTGAATTTTGAATGCTAGCAAATGCAAGTCCTTATGTAAAATCGCCATAAACTGATTGGAGTACTGCCTAATTCTTGAAAACGTCGTGGAATTGATATAGATGGGTGTTTTGTGGTACTCTCTCGTAAAGTGGTGATATTTTCGTCAGAATGTGCACTTATTGGTCTGCTTGAATGAGGTTTGTCTCCAACAGATTCAGAGTCTTTCAATTTTCCCATAGTCCCAAAAAGACTACGAATTCTGCGATTTGCTTTATCGTCCGACAGTTTGCATGATGATTTCGCTGCTCTTCAGATACCAGAGCCATTGTTCTATTTGTATAGGAGACACTAGTGTACATATATGCAGTTTCACCTGAAATAAAATAAATACTTTGAAACTATAGTCAATTAAAATCATGCAGCCATTTTGGAAAACCCTATAGTTTATATTTTACTTACTGGATTAAACATTTGTATCAAATTGTTATAACTATTTAAAAACATTTTTGGGGTATACCTGCTCAAAAACCTTTTTTTGCAGTTATTACTAGCAAAACACGCTTGTAAAAAGAAAGGAAAAGTGTATAGTACAGGAGGATGGTCAGTAGGATGGTATCATCGCATTTTGTATTTTCTAATTGATATAACAATTGGAAACAGCTTTATTCTATATTAAATCATTCATCGATTAAAAACTGGTCAATTGTGCTATCACCTTTAACAGCCGCAAAAGAAAAGCTAACTCTATTTTCAGAGAATCAGAAGAAAATTCCTCACGAAATTTAATTCTCAGATGTTGGCTCCCATTTTCCAAAACGAGAATCTGGTGGAAGATGTAGGGTCCACAGCACTAAGATGGGCAAGAAACGAATTCCAGATACATTTTCTTAACGCAAGGTTCCAGTTTGTATATTACTTTGTGGCAAAAGAATTTACACATAAAATGACAAGATTGAGAATTTTTATTTCTCTTAATGTTTAATTTAATTGTTAGTAACCTTCAATGTGAAACTAAATATCTCATTTTGGGCAAAAACTCTGCTTATTTCTTATTTTATGTTATTGAAATGTGCAGCTTGTGTGGTTAGTGCGAAATGTTTATCACCTTGGTTAAACAATAGAACTTAAATAGTGTTTAATTGTGTTGACTATTGTTAATCAATGTAGAAACAAAGCGAAAAAAATTATCAAAACTTACGAGCATGTCCGAAAAAGTGTTTAATAAATAACTTAAAAAGTAACTGATATTTATATTAATTAATGGATATTAATGTTTTTCTATCCAACCAAATTGCAACTAAAGGATTTTAGAAAAAATAAACAACGAACCGTGTTTGGCGAAACGTCGACATACATCTGCTCAAGACCACGGTCAACAATCGCGGAAATACGTACTGCCAGTATAAAGTCAAACACCGGCCGTAAAAGCCTACTGTTAGTATAAATAATCTTCGAAATTAAATCTAATATATGGTCCCATGGTGTAGACACCATTTTTGACATGCCAATTCCACTTGAGGCTCATAGCATGTGATACACAAATATCAAATGCTGACAAAAAGATTCGCATCTGCATAATCTACGTTAAGAACACAAAAGCGAAGATACTATGTGGGTATTAATAGAAGTAAAAATGCTGTATGGTGCAGTAGATAGTTAAAAAACGATCAAATACAAAAGGCTTAAAAGGACGAGTCGCAACTAGAAAACCTCCTTCGTAAAGGAAATAAAGGTAAACTATTTAATCGAGATTTGAAACATGGAAATTGGATCGACACGAATTGAGTAAATATCCTTTGAAATGACTAATCGAAATGGCGATCTAATAAAAATGTTACCATTAACATTCACTTTTTCTGTGAATGGAGTGGGGAATTTAATAAAAAGTGAAGGAATATTGGTAAAAGAATAGTGTAAAGAAATTTTAAAGCGATATGTACTTCCATATGGTTTGTCGTTGGGGATCAGTTTATTTTTTAGCAAAGTGATGATATAAAATAATTTTCGAAATTCTGCAAAATCTTTTTATAATAGAAAAGAGAAAGGGAGTCCCCAAAAATACAGTTTGGCCTCCACAATCACCGAACTTCAGTCTTATAGAGCAATTGTTTAGAAAAATATTTATGGAACTGGTTTCATTCTGGCTGGATTGAAGAAGACGCAGAAAAAATTATTTGTACATATGATAATTTTTGACAAAAATACATATTTCTCCTCATTAAAATGTATTTCTTTTTCTTCTTAATACAGGTTTCTTAAAAGGACATTAAACTTATGAGCAGTAGTGTATTCGTCTGAAACACTCATTGCTGCAGGAGATTGACATTTTAAAGAATTATTTTAATTTCGGTCATCTTACAGTAACTATTTTCGCATTTGTATGAAATGAGGTAATCTTCAAGGATTTGTAGCTTTCTTAAGCATTTCCGGTCACACCTGTACATAAACTTTTCTTTATAATCGTTGGTAATAGAACATACTTGTACAGTTTAATTACCGTTACAATAAACATCTTGTAGAATAAACAGATTGCTGCTATCTGTACATTTTCCTTAGTAGTAACTTGCTACTGCTATTTTGTTATTTATAAAAATTTTATCAGCAATGTGTTTGCAAACACTTGTGCCTATTAGGAAATAAGTTGTTCAATTTTGAAACCACCTCTTCGCTAACAATAGAATATAATACGAACTTAAGACATTCTCTAATGTGCTGCTATAATTACAAAATCCCCGTAACAACGTTAAAATTTATAACGAATTATGAAATTGGAGATAGATATTAATTCATGTACTTGACCCAAAATGAAGCAATAACGATAACTAACATAAAACGTACCTATTAAGAGGTACAATAGTTTATCCGAATGATTTACTACTCTACTGTAAGCAAGATTTCGATATTGAATTAAACGGATACATTGCGCAAATAACCATTAAACATAACGTGAAAAGGAGACCCGGTATTGACGCATTGTGTATTCAATTAATAACCAATTAATAATCTAAAGTAGTGCTGTTACCGTGTTAAATTAACACAAGATCCTTTGTATGAGCTTTGTTGAAGGAGATCACTTTCTATTTAGGTACTTACAATTAAATTTCATAATTCGTACAATTTTAAACACTTACTTAATCGGTTAAATGCAAATATTGATATAAAAATTCTTTGTAACCCGTTTCATCTATGTAAATTCGACGATTAACCTGCTTTATATTTCATAAATCGGTGGCAAAGCTTATTAGGTGATGATTAATGATCAGTAAAATTCTTGACCATGTTTTGGTACATTAAATATTACTCGTAATATCTTAGTATGTCTATTTATTTCGTGTAAGGTGTCGAATTCATTAATTTCTGCCACTGATTCTTACAGGTTTCTTTTTGTTGTATATGAATATGTGAAGAACGTTTAAATATCTACCTTGAAATGTATATGTTGATACTCAATGACAATTTCTCTAAAACCTACAACGTATTTTCTTTACTATCTCCTACTCGTTTACATTTTCCGTTGCAATTCCTCAAATTAAAAAACGCTTTGTGTCTATATATTACTTTTAATAATACATACACACATATCTCAAATTAATAATGGAGTGCCCAAGAGGGGTAATGTTAGATTGCGCTCATAAAATGCTACCATCTTTTATTCATATTACCCACATCTAGGTGAAACCGTCCTAATCACGAAGGACATAAACATATATACTACCGCTCATAATAGTGCGGACACTTCCTATTGCATACAAAATTAGAAACATATTTATTCATCTACGACTTATTACACATGGGTACACAAAGGAAAAAGTAGTAATAACCATTAGAAAACATAAAGTAAGTTATACCTTTTTCTCATCGAAAAACTCGGTTTCTGATTTAATAACTGCTCGCACAATTCGTGGCGTTCTTTCTACCAATTTCCTCAGTGCATCTCGGAGAATATTGTTTCACTCCCTCTGCAATATCGTCCAGAGATGGGTTTCGGACGTTGGATATTCTCTTCTAATTCTACCGTTCAGTTCGTTTCACAAAAGCTCTATCAGATTAAGATCCGGACTCTGAGGAGGTCAAGTCATTATTTTTAATATCCTTTGCAGCAGTGAGGTAGTTTTTTCACAGTAACAACGCGTGTTTCGGATCGTTAACGTGCATCAACTCAAAATCGTTCCCCATTAAGCGGAATCCGGATGGTAGAGCATTTTCTTTTAATATCCCTCATCATTATTACATCAATTTTCACAAGGTCCCCTATTCTACTTAACGAAAAACAACCACCTTTCTTTAATGTTGATTTAATGCATTCAGCAAGCATTTTCTCGTCTTTTGAGCGTCTGACAAATATTCTGCGGTTTTTCCAAGCACTTCATACTTAGACTTATCAGTCCACAGTACGTTTCCCCATTGTTTTATTGTCGAGTCTTTGTGAATGTTAGCTCACTGAAGACGTTTTTATTTATTCGAGCGACGTAGCAACGGTTCTTATGTAGCAATATGACCGTAGAGATTTGCTTCTTTTAAACGACGTTTCACTATTTCTAGCCCGATTTATTTCCGCCGTAATTTCATTACGTCGTCTATTTCTCTTACTAAGCAATTTTATGTGTTCACGGTCGCCCCTGGATGTTGGTCGAGGACGTTCTGGACGATTTTTGCTAGCAACTGCACCAGTTTGTTCGTGGCGGCGAACAGTTAAATTTACTGTGGACTGTTTTACATTAAGTCGCCCGGTAATATTCACTAGAGGATATCCTTCTTGATGTAGCGTTGATATTATTGATCCTGTTTTTACACCAAGCGGTTTTCCATGACGAATTTTTACACAGGAATTAAATTACTTGCACAAAGAAATAATATCGTAAAATATCTGTATTGATATACAATCTAAGGCTCCTAACATATCGAACCACAGGCACAAGAATATCATCAATAGCAATATGAACATTTCTATCTACCACTCTAAAGTGCGGTTTAAATTCTTTTATGGATGATTTAGGAATCAGTTTTAATGACGATTTGAATATTGTCATATATTGTCCATTTGAATATCCATTTGATGGCTTCACTAAATTTGTCAGGGGAAAATGAATAAAGAAGTTGTATGTCATCTGCGTATAGATTAGATTTGCAGTGTTTTAAAATTAATTAAGGACTTGAAGTGTATATTGTGAAAAGAATTTGACCTAGAATAGATCCTTGAGGGACTCCAGTAGATACTGGTATCAGATATACTATTGCCATTTTTGACACATTTCCGACGGTCTTAAAGCTAATTACTAAAAAGTTCTATAGGTGTAAGATCCAATCCTACAAAATATAGAATGTCGTATGGCTCAGTGTGCCAAAACAATTACAACACAGCAAAAGTAATTTCATTTTTATCTCTAGATTTAACAATTTCAACGACTAAATTCAACAAAGTTGTCACACTACCACACTTTGGACTGAAACATATATGATAGATAGGAAGTATACGTGAAAATTATAAATATTCTTGAAATTGTGACGCTACAACTTTCTCAAATATTTTAGATAAAACGTCAAAAAACTGACACACAGTACATAGACATAATATATTTTTCAGTTTCAGAGATCGCAATAGGATTATATTTTATGTTGGAGTAGAAAGAAGAAATAGAAAACAAATTTCATAAAATAGTACTTGAGGTTTCAGAGAAATCGTTATGTTATCGATATACTTATATATTTCAAGGTAAGCCATCAATTCACATGTTCAGGTCCAACAAAAAACCTGTGAAATCAGTGACAGAAATTAATGAATTCGACACCTTACGGCAAACAAATGTATATATTGAATTACTGTGAGTAATAGTTAACGTACCAAAACATAGTCAAACATTTTATTGATCATTAATCATCTCCTAATAAGCTTCAACACCTATTTATTAAATATAAAGCAGGTTAATCGTCGAATTTAAGTAAATGAAACGGGTGTTAAAGTAGTTCTATTTTAATATTTGCATTTAAATGATTAAGTAAGCTTTGAAATTATACGAATCACGAAATTTAGTCGTAGGTACCTAAATAGAAAGTGATCGACTTCAATAGAACTCGTACAAATGATCTTCTGTTAGTTTAACACGGTATCAACACTACTTTAGATTATTAATTGATTATTAATTATACACCTATCTCTATTTCACGTTATATTTAATGGTTACTTGTCTAATGTATCCGTTTAATTCTTGCGCACAGCTGAGTAGTAAAGCTTCAATTTACATATTTAGATACGATAAACAAACTATAAAATCAGTGATAGCAATTAATAAATTTAACACCTTAGAGCAAATAAATAGGCATGTTGAATTACTATGTGCAATGTTTAATGTAGCAAAACATAGTTAAACATTTCATCAATCATCTCCTTTCCAAATTGCGTATTGTAAATAGTCACATGCTTTAGAAAATTTTAGAGCTTGCATAGAAAATAATTTGCATGTGTGATAGAGTTTTTTCATTCAGTCGGTAACACGGTTGACAATGGGAGTCCACGCGCTCTCGAAACGCTGCGTGCCGAATAATGAATTATTTTGTGTGGAGTGGAGTTTACTGCTGTACCTGTGAATTAAACAACCACACAATCCTTGCAATCGTTATCCTTTACAAATTATTTGTGAAATATAAAGGATGTTAATCATTGAATTCACCTATGAGTCTCATTCAAGAAACATGCGCTGGGGTATTTTCTCATATAAATAGTCCACACGTTTTCTTTGTTACGAGAGCGGATTGATAGATCTCCAACAAAGCTATTGTGTAAATAGTGGGAATGGAAATAATTTATGACCTGCAAACGGTAATTTCGACCATGTCGTCTTAGTTTCCAAGTTTTATTTTTCTCTGTGCCGTCGTTTATGCGAGTTCACTTTCTGAGATGCGCATCGTAACAATCTGCGATAGAATTTTTAACGGCAAATATATGGTAACAATTGCATGGATGTGAAGGATGTTCACTAGTGTGTTCGACGCTGTTACAAGAGGAAATGAAGATGTTCGACGAAAATCGATCGAAAGTCGACCAGCATCAGTCTTGCATGTGTAAGCAAGTGAGTACACTGATTCGCAGAAGCCGCCGAATTGCGCAAAAAGAAATTATCCTGCAATTAGGCATTAGTCAAAAAAGATTCGAACACATTGTTTAGACGTTGAATTATATAACAATTTTCGTAAGATGAGTCCCGCGACAACTAATGGATGCCATGAAAGAACGAAGAAAAGACATTTGTGAAGATCTTCTTAACCAATATCAACGCTGAGATAATCTTCGCATAAACAATGAGTCTTGGGGTTACCATTATAATCCCGAAAACAAGTAACAATCAGCGAAATAATATCTTCCTGATACTCCGTGTGTAAAAAATTTCAAAGCGATCAATTGGCACAGAAAGTAACACTAATCTTTTTATGGGATGCGAAGTAAGTCATTTATTCCGAATGTCTGCTGAAGGTATCACATATTAATCTGTAAGGTACTGCAAAGCTTGGTCATCACTGAGTAAGTGCAACCGTAGAGCAAGGTCAGTAAGAACGAAGTTCTTGTTGCACTACGACAACACCGGGTTATATTGTAGTAACGAAACGATGAAGACAGTGACGAGCTTGGTTACTTCACAGTCTCTGTACAGTACTGATTTGACACCCTCAGTTTTTTGGTTATTCCATAAGTTGAAGAAGGCACTGAAAGGTCAACATTTTTCAGTAGACACTGAAATTCGTGCTGCTGTTTTGGATGAACAGTAAATCAGAAAATTTTTTCATGGGTAGATTGTTGAAAAAGATTCAGTGTTTGAAGTAATGTATTGCGTTAAATGACGATTGACATTGGTACTACAATTAATTTACTTAATTTTGAGATTGGTTTTATTATTTTGCCTTTTCTTATTCTTATTTTATACACTTGGTGACCTTAGATATTAATCTGCCCTCGTACATACACATCTCAGAAATCCAATACTATTCGTTCCCCACCTGTACGTCGCAACTTTAAGTATTCCGTCATACTGAAGGTCCCCAACCAGTGGTTGCTTACTTCACTTTATTGGCTAAAACTTCCCGTAATTTAAGTTAAGCAATAAGTATTACATTCGTTGTTTCCTACCTTACATAATACACAAAACTCCTATTTCAAGAAATATAAAATCCAGTTTCTAATCGCAGTGACAATAATAATTTCGGCAACTACAATGGTAGTTTAATTAATCAACACGACTTTCGTTTTGCAATTACCGCTTTACATATTGCACTGCAAACAATGGTCTTCATGCTCCATATAGTTCAATCATCTGCAATTACTCTGTTGTCAACGAAACTCGTGCACAACTTAATAGACGCTTACCTGCATTTCCTTAAAATAAACTAGTTTAAGATTTCGCAACATGCAATAGCGGGCCCATTTAAGTCTACCGCTGCGGCACAGAAACATTACGCTCTATTTGTAGGTGTATATAGATGCCGATATATGGCGTACTTGGTGCTCAGCGAATGCTTAGTGTCGTGAAAGTATTAGTTATTACACCTTAAACACTGAGATTAACAGGTCTGCCGTGACTTGGACGTCAAGGCATTACCCTCCAAATGTTATTTAAGCGCTTACTTCTTTTATGTATCGTAAAAATGGCAGCAATAAATTATTTTAAATGGTGGTGTAACAATCAGGCAGCATCCAAACTGGTCCTACAAATTAAAAGTATAATCGAAAGTTAAGAGATTTGTGCACTTATTATTGAAAAGTTTCGAATTGTTATTGGGTATTAAATGAATATTAGCATACATATAACGATATAGAAGTAAGATTAAGCTGTATATGAAGAAAAAGAAAAATTTAGTTCTTCAAGTTGAATTGATATTTTTTTAATTATCAAGAAAGGTAAACCACCAGGAAAGTATAAAAGAATTATAAAAATTGATAAACAAAACATACAGCGTCCATTAGTGAAGCGGGAAAATTTAAAAACTTACTTATTTCTTTGGCATTTGTATGAGGACGGTACGTTTCATGATATTTTGTCTGTTATTTATTTAACCGTATAGTTATCCTACAAAAATGGCGACTTCTTCACAACCGTATAAAAGTTTATTCACAATCAATACAATATTTCGCTGTAAAATGTTTGAAGAAATTGGATTTACATTATATTAAAACACAAAGGAACAGCACAGAGTGTTAGAACACCAGAAAACATCGATAAAGTTCTAACTGTGATAAAATCCAAAAGGTTCTGCAAATAAACATGCCTTGATATTGAATATCAGTGAACTATTAATCTATCGTATCTTAGATAGGAACTTCAGTTTCCATCCCTATAAAATTCAAATTGTTTAAAAATTAAAAGATGCTGATTTGATTGGTCGCATAACTATTTTTTCAAGAACATTGCAGCGTTTAATAGATGATAAAAACTTAATCCACCATATCTTTATGTTGGATGGGGACCATTTTCACCTAAATGGATATCTAAATAAGCAAAACAGTCGATACTGAAGCATTGAAACTCCACTCTTGATATATGAGAAGCCGTTGCATAGTCCAGGTAATAATGTAGGGTGAAGTTTCATCATCTGGTATTATTGCACCATCTCTTTCATCCGAAGATGATCGAGTCCTACAACCATCACTGCAGTGTGGTACGCAAACCCAGTCACAACGTTTTTAAAACAAGAATGTATTTGACTTCCACAAATTAAGTGGCAGCATGACGGTGCTACCAGCCATACTGCTCGTGTGTCTATTACTGCTTTGGGAGAACTCTTTCCAAACTATACTATATTCGAGAATGAAGACGTCGTTTGACCGACTATCATCTATTTTTTAATCCGGAAGAGTGTTTTTAAATTGAAGCGCCAAAAACTAAGCGAGTTGTTGGTCAATTTTCGGCAAAAATTACACTAATGATATATATTACCCACCACCATATTGGAGCAACAACTGAGTGACGTTTAGATCTCGTATTTTTCTGAGTACGTTTGCATTTAATTTTTCTCCCTAAATTTACGTTGCAATAATAATTATGTAACTATAGCTTATATAAAATCCTGGCTAGTTTTAAAATAGCCGCCAAAAATTAGCTTTGAAAAATTCCATTGTGTAAACGCGTCTTCTTATTTTACTTCTCCGCACTAAAAAATAGAGTGTAGATCTCTGAATTTATCCGCAAAATATTTTTCTTTCCGGTTTGCTCAAAAGCAAGTAATCTAAACGTTGTTGGAACTGAAATTAACAATTCAAGAAGTTGCTCGTACAACGGGATCACGGGACTGACTAAGTTCAAATCACTTTTAATACCTAGATATTGTGATGTCTGTAGATATATTACAATATCTCAGCAGACATAATATTAATTCATTAATATTGTAAATTATATCAATATATCAAAATGTAAGAAGAAAGAAAAGCGGACCAACCTCCTAGCATTTCAAATAATTTCATTAAACAATGGCTATCGTTTGCGTACACATTTGCACATCATCAAGCCAAGACACTCCAGAAAATAGTAATGAGTAATCAGAAATATACAAACAACACCTTTACCAACATCACAGTTTGTTTCCCCTTCCTCGATTTCAGTAACAATGTTTACAAGTTATACTCTATTTTATAATTCGAAGGAGTAAAATGAGAAGACCCCTTTACACAATGGAATCTTTCGAAACGACTTTTTGGTGGCAGTTTTAAAACTAGCTAGGATTTCATATAAGTTGTACTTACGTAATTATTATTACATTACAAATGTATAGGGAAAAATTAAATACAAACGCGCTCAGAAAAATACACGATCTAAACGTCAATCAGTTGTAGTAACAATATGGCGCCCGGCAATATATCAATTACCAAATATGGCTAGTATAAGTTTTGCCGAAAATAGATCAACAGCTACCCTACTTTTTAGCACTTCAATCTAAAAGCACTCCTCCGAATTAAGAAATTGAGTATAGGATATGTATGTATAAAAGCGCTTGCATCTGTCGCGGCGAATGTGGGTGATATTGATTTTAGTTAAATCGGAAGCACTCTCTGTAACGGGCCGATTTATTGTTTACTTTTATTAATTACTTCTGTTCTATTGCGTAAATATGTTCCGTCCACATTCGTCGTGCGATACTGTTTCAAGGTGGATAAGGGATATCCCTGCGCTGAATTCGATGGCATTCAATACCGATACAAAATTTGCAATGTGATGCTGTCGTAGCCAGTAAAATTCCGCGTAGTAAAACATGTATCGTCGGGTACACAGAAAGCACGTATTGCTGACGCTGCAGCTGCTTATGAATGGCAGAAAGCATTTTATTGGAATCTACTTAAAATGCTAGCAGCACGTAAGATTCCGTGGAATACGGTGAATGATCCCGAATTTACTGAGTTTTTACAAAATTGTCTCAATGGGAAACATGGTAAAGTGCAAGAGCCAGTAGAAACCACCTTGAAAAAAAGTTATTTGTCCCCGATATACGATAAAATTAAAACTTCAGTTGTCAGTGACAAACGATAAACATATTTGGATCTCGTTAAAGGACGCAAGATTGGAAATCGTTTAGTTGGGGTGATGGACAGCGACACGGCAACGTGCTACACATGAATCTAAGGGAGTCGAAACAACTAATGCAGAATTACACTACGTAACTTCGAATGAAAAACACGATAAAAATAAAGAAACAGGGTATTATTTGAAGCAGATGCGGCTGCCTATATGAAGGCGGCTGGTCGGCTCTTACAACAAACATGCAGTAGTATGATGCATATTACATATTTAGCGCTGATTCGTCCTTGGAATTAATGTCATGTACTGCTAAGTGGCTATCCCTAGTAATTGCATTAGCTAATACGAGAACTTTGCACGGATTTTGACGTCACAGGAGACAGCTTGATGATGATGATGATGATTCGTATATATCAGAATATGATAGCAGCTTTTTCTAAAAGTCCAATACAAATTAAGTTGTAAAACCTTTGAAGGTCAACGATCCAAGTAAATGATTTATTAAATAAGTCGAAGATCATCATGAAGGGGGTTGCAAAGTTAAATTGATATGTTGCATAAATGTTCTACAGGTATTTTTAATACCTTTTTGATGTAAAATAACATTTCCAGCAAATAGCGATTGCAAGGACTGTGTGGTTGTATAATTCACAGGTATCGCAGTAAACTCCACACCACACAAATTAATAATTTATTTGGAACGCAGCGTTTCAAGAACACAGATTCTTATCGTTAATCGAGTTGCCGACTGATACTTAAACATTTCTGAGCTTCTGAGACAATGGTGATATGGCTGAGATATTAAACATTTCGAAAAATTGAGGATGTACATGATAAAACTTAAACAGAAAAGGAAAACTCAAAATAAACAACACTTACAGTGTAGTCTATAAAATTTATGGAAGGTCTTAAGCAATTACCTCATCATACTTTTTATATCCAATAATCATTTTAGCGTAAAAATGGTAAATATTTAGTATTGTGTAGTTTAAGAGCATTACTCTTTTCAAAATTATCATATTTAAGCCTCACTATATCGTTGCATGTTCATTTTATTTAATTTTGGTGGTCGAATTGCATCCTTTTCGAAAAAAAAAATGTAAATAATACGATGAATCATCATTCGATATGCAGTTGAAACCAGGAACATCGCCACTAACCAAAAATGACATCATTACACATTTTGAATCTTAAAATAACATAATTACCTTTAGCTCTTAACTCTTATTACGTATACTCTTTGCGATCTCAATTACAACGTATATCAAGCGAGCACGCAATTGTACAAAAAACATACTGACATTGCTGTTTAATATCTGTGCTTCATCCAAATTAACTCTTGCGAAAAACTCACACGATCAAGGACAACTTCAAGGTGTTCTTGTGATCCTTTTAGCATTCAAATTGTAGGCCATGACAGGTCAGTGTTGGTATTACTCACTCTTAAACAATTCGTACGAGTAACTTTGTAGTATGTAAAACTGTCGATTAATATATGTATATGTTTGACGTTGACATTTTTATCGATTTAAATTTAATTTTAATTGAAACTAAATAAAAGAAACTTATAATTAAGGGATATGGATAAAGTACTCTATTGTTTTTCAGCTGAATAATATTAATCGATAAGGAATCCCACAATTTACATTAAATGATGCGTTTGCTTTTAGAGAAATAAAATATTTTTAAATAATAAAATATGCCTTCGATCCTTTAATAATTTACTTGTTCTCTGCAGTTTTTGAGCTGCAATAAAAAAAATAAATTTAAATTGCCTCCTGTGAGGTTTGAACTCACGACCCCTGGTTTACGAGACCAGTGCTCTACCACTGAGCTAAAGAGGCTCATTGGTAATGGGTCTGGACATTACACTTTAAAAATTGATACAAGATGGCAGCACTTCTCCGTTATGTAATTAGTTAGAATATTTGTTTTATTAATTTATTAAGTCAATTAATGACTAGTAAAACAGAAAAATGATAAGGTAAATGATAATTTAGTAGCGGGAGTAAAAAAAGGTGATACAAACATATATCTACCATACCATACAACTGCCTCCTGTGAGGATTGAACTCACGACCCCTGGTTTACAAGACCAGTGCTCTGCCACTGAGCTAAAGAGGCTTGTTAAAATTTAATTTATTAATACAACACGAGTGAGCTTAGCAACAAAAACTCTAGTATTCATTTTATTATATTAATTCATAAAATCTATTTGCTGTTTTTTTATAATTCAGAGCTATATGTAATAATTTATGATAATTTCCCGTGCAATACTATCACAAGATATAAGTTTAACATGGAACACAAATTTAATAACTTTACAGAAAAACGTAAAATATCTGTAAATTATCACTTGCTATCTGGGTTGCCTATATAAAGATGAATAAAAACAAAGGCTATAAGTAGCATCTTCATACCCGTAAGCTTAGAAAGTGTGCGGTCGACTCTTAAATATATGTCGAACATGAATTGCGTATTTAAGCAACATCGGAAATATTACGTAACTTATTATTTTTTCGTTTTGCAAGACGCAAACTATCAATATTTAGATAACTTTTGTCAATACAGCGCTAAGCATTGTTACCTCCACATCTTGCCGTAAAAGGATGTATGATTTGGCCGAATTTACGGATCACGGCCAACTAGATATTGTTATTGTTCGAATGAATTATACGTTGTTTTGTCACATATGTATACGTGTATAATTTATGTGCTTAGATACATATTTAGGATAACTACTTCGATATATATATATATATATATATAGGTTAAACCATAAGTGCTTTAGATATCCCATAGAACTAATACGAAAACCAATGAACTAATTTCGCCTTCTTGCGGTAGCAGACCTGTATGTAGGTCGGCACTATATTTGCAACTGTATCTACATATGTGATTAACATAAATCAGATAATATCAAGTAACCTTCAAAAAGATTAGATTATTTGTAACATAGTATGTACCCATGTACATATTCGCTTTAAAGTTGTTTAGACATAACCACAAAATTTACGTCTTTTTAATAGACAAAGAGCCGCAACGAAACCCGGGATACATTCTCAAATGCAACAACTCCACCTTATAGAATTTTCAGGAAAACAAGATAACTGTCATTCACAAGTATTGCAGTAAACTCCACCCCACACCGTAGTGCATTATGCATTTCTTATTATTTTTTTGTTATCGTGTGTAAATTAAAATTGATTGTCGTGGCATACCATACTTCTTGAAGATTTGTCTTCTTCTTCTTGCACTTGTAAACAATTTTTGCAGAGGTTCGAGTATTTGGTATCGTTATTGTGGTGAAAAATCAATAATAACCCAGATGGAATCATATACTGTTCTAAAAGTTCTCTACACTGTCCTTTCTCAATATTCTTGCAAGATTTATCAAATCTCTCGCTCCATTCAAGACAAACTCCTTCACGTGTTTTACAGGTGACATGATGTATGGTTACATTTTTTCTCTAGATGTCCTTGGCACCAACCAATCTCTCTTGGTTTAATTGCTGTGTTCCAAACTTCAGCCACAATTGATTTTCTTGACGAAATAGTGTGTGATGCATTTTCTTAATCCAGCTATCCAGCATTACCTAACAATGAATGCCGTGCTGCAAGTTGTCAATTTTGTTTACTGATTAACACAGTGTATCGGTCTCCAGAAATATACTACTTAATCTAAATTTAGAAATTTGCTGCAATATGCCCCAATGTTGGTGTCGAACGAGTTATGTTCGAATCTCCTATTTAATTAAATTATTCGCACGCCATATCGACACATCTGCTTTTATGTAACGTAGAGACAGAGTTGTATTTAATTTTCGGCCACTACTTATAGTTAAAAAATGAGAATAAGTATTTTAGCCTAGTTAAAACATTAGATTAAAATGAAGTAAGCGAAAAATAACCTCGGTGTTATATATCCTCTATAATTACCTTCAAATGTTCTTTTGCGGCAGATTTTTTTAAATTTATTAATCCAATTTCTAAACTCACATTTGTCTTTAGATTATTACTTTGATTTAGTATATAACATATTGTAATGGGATTTTCTTGTGACCAAAATTCCATTTCGCCTTTAGTATCTAAAAAATTCCCTTCCCTTAGGAAGGGGTCCCTTAAACAACAAGAATAGAGGAGCATGAAATTCATCTATTAAAGGTTTATACCACAAAATTCTAGTAACTTTACCAGAGGATCACTGCTTAATAATTTTAATCGATTTACATAGGGTATATTTCCACATAGGATGCAGGAAACTATATTTAACTTTTGAAGAAAAATATATAGCAAGAAACGATTACAAACTAGCGAAAAGGACAGGTAATAGTTGTAAACTATGTCAGCTTTCTAAATCCAAGAATTATACACCTTTCTCGTCAGGAAAATCCATCATCAGCAAGACTATCTTGGAGCTCATCTCCACAGATTTTATACAGAACTTATTGCCTTCTGCAGAATACAAACATATTATGGTCATATTTTACAATTTTTCAAAGTTTGTAAGATTACATTTCACTAAAAGGACAAATGCTTCTGCATCGGTAAAATGTTTAACTTCGTACTTCTCGGACGTTGGTACGTCTAAAAGAATTTTATAAGACAACAGCACTTACTTTCATGCGAATAAAGTTACCTCTTTTCTTCGGAGGCTCTTTATTGAAGTAATTTTCGCGCCTGTCAGGCACCCTCAGGTAAATGCTTCCAAAAGACAGATCAGAATGATTTTGCAATTCGTGACTATCCATGCATCTAACAATCGTAGGCATTGGGCGCGGAGACGGGACGAAATCGAAGCTGCAATGAACAACACACCATCAATGACCATAGAAATTTGTCCATTTAGTTTTATATATCAAAATTAGCCGTGAGATCATGGAAGCTGCACCCCCCAAATATAGATCGAGAAGAATTGATTCGAAATGCTAGGAAACATCTAAGATACCTTCAACAAGAACAAACCCCTACGTCCATCAAAAATAGGTAAGAAAAAGACAACATGGTATAACGTTAGGGACATAGTCATTTTAATAGCATTAAGGATAGGAAGGAGAACAAAAGGAATAGAAAGAAGCCTAGTTTGTTCATATGAAAGACCATATCGTATAACGAGGTATTAGGGTCGAAAACATCTAGGTCAGGTTATACTGGCTGTAACAAAGAGTGGGGTATATCCTCGATTGAATTGATCTATCTCTATAAATAACACTGAATATATCGCTATAAGGATAAGAATAGCTAAAATTTACTAGATTAATACTTACCTTCACATATACATTTTATATATTAAGCAATACAAATAGTTAGTCTTTCAATAATAATAAGACTTCCAAAGTTCTCACCCTATTTTGCAATATGGTGTCTGATCATGGTGTAAGTACTTAATGCAATATATTAACAAATTTTATAGCAGAAGAGATGAAAACTATATAGTTATTGGATGTGAAATATCTGAACTTTTCAATGAATTGCTCTCTAGTTGCTGTAATGATGATGACGATATTTGCAATCAACTACAGCAACGAGTGTTGTTGGAGAATGCTCCGACTATTTAAGAAATATTCCACAACTTCATGTTATACCTCAATTAATGCGGAAAATCGACGAAATAGGAGACCATTACGTAAGAAGATTATCGGCAATTGCAACGTTAACATTTAACATTTTAAAGCAAGATAATATTTTCGCGATACGTCAAAATTAATCTTCGCAAAAAAACTACGCGTAAACGCAAGAATACCGTTAGTAATTTCCTATAAGACGTTACGATGATGTGGCTTAAATCTCGTCCCACTTGTCCCCTATAGCATCGCCAAAAGCACTTTCACTACCTGCTATTGTGGCCGAGCAAGCGAGATACCTCGGATAAGGCGCAGATAAACCGCAGATGATGATGATGCCACTATCCGTTTATTAGTCGCAAGGTTACGATCAGGGACCTACATATACAATGTGTACGTGTAATGCAACTTGTGTGAAGCCGGTATGCCACCTATTGGAAAAGTAATCGCGAGAATTGACGTCGCTGGTGCGTATACAAGACAAACAATCGTAAACTCCCTGAAGAACTACTTTCTCCGTTTTAAGCAAGGTCGTTTTAGGCACCTGGGCCCGAATCCAGCAGACGATCGTTGATTAGTTTCAGTTTGCATGCATACATTTGATGAATCGTGCGTCGATATGTGTCCGTTATACGTGTTGGTTCTTTGTTGGCTCTTTAGCGGCGGCGTCTACGGTGCCACATCTCTTAACGGGAATGGTAGTAAGGCGAAAGAACAGCAACCGCCTCCGCAATCATCCATAGCGCCGCCAATAGGTATATTTTTGTAAATGTTCACGCCTGGGTATCATCCTCTGTTTCATTATAATGTATATTGCAAAAATTAGATTCAATTCGTTACATAATAGAAACAAGCTAGTAATAAAGGCAATGGAAAAATTTAAGGATCTCGTAAAAATACAGGGGAATAACGAGTAATTAGAATTCTAGGTATTGTCATATTAGTAATGACACCATTAGCTCGTTCTTCTTCGATTATTTTAACTAAATTATTAAGACATATATGAGGTCATTCGGCTGCAAAAGTAGTTAACCTGAAGCGTTTAGTTTTGGTAAATGTCAAACAAGAAATTCTGTATAAAACATATACGTTAATACAGTAACATTCACATCACTTTCAACGGGTATTAGTCATAAACTGTTCAATCATTCTTGAAGCACTGTACTTCTCAGTTCGCTTTTAATTTCTTTTCTGCCACGTAAAGGAACGTTCTTAACTGCATTAGGTGGGGATCAAGCATAAACAAATAATAATGCTATTTCTTCATTCTACATTCTTGCCTTAATGCAATTCTAATAGACTTTAGAAAATTCTTTACAGCTGGAATTTACAATTTCCAAACGCGATAAAAAGTATGTCACACGTGGTCTTCTTGCTCTCGGTCTTCGAATTCATCAAAATTATCTCCGACAGCGTTAATCAAATTGCCAAGCAAAGTTAACAAATATATTGCAACTTTCATTGTTATGGTTTCTTTCTGAAGATTCCTGCATACAAGAGCTTTCAAAAATTACTCTCTAAATTGAAAGGAATAATATATATATTGGGTTAGCTTACGAGGGCGACCTGAAATGTTTCCGGAATCGGCAAGAGATGGCGCACGAAGGTTGAAGTGGATCCATTGGTCGGCAAGGGCAGCCTTTTTTATGGCAACTGCCAAAATTTCAATAGTTGTTGTTTAAAAGTGTGTTTTGTGCATCAAGTCTGGCGGTTTCGCAATAATTGATAAAATCGAATGTCGTGCAGTAATAAAACTTCTGGATGGCTGGGAAAACGGCCACGGAAATTCGAAATATTTTGCATGGCGGATGTACTGTATCATTTTCGATCATCAGCTTCTGGGTGAGCGAGTTCAAACGTGGTCGCACAAGCACAAGTGGACGCCCAACAATGATTGCCCCAATGACTAAAACCAGGCTCTTGAACCACTTTCGAACAGTTTTGTCACATGTTTCAACCCCGCGTCCTGTTTGTAAGCAATGCTAAGTTGAACTGCTGATGATCTGCGAGTCCTTGAAGACAATCACATGATCATAAATCTCAGTTGTTATTCTTTGCCAGGCCTTGCTCACCTCCTGAAGCTGCCAATCTCCAGATACCGATTACAAACGAGAAACGTAGGCAATATTTAACAGCACCGTTATTGCTGGAAGCTAAACGTCAATGACAGAAACACTCTTCGTAAGCCTACTTGAATTTCGGGAATGATCAGCAGCAAAAGATACTGCTACTAGTGTCTGACATACGGGAGAAACTTGTTAAGATGATAATTTTATTATTTCAAGGTAAAATTGGTGTTATTTTGGATGAGACTATACACGGCATCGATATTCAAGCTACACATTTACAAATAAAAACATGGATTTGAAGAAATCCTTAAAATATTTTAGGGTGGTCGATCTTTTATCGTACGTTGTATATATTTTTCCAAATTTATGTTAATGATAGTCGTCAGAGACTACAACTCATACACCAAATAAAAATTTAGTATCAGAACTCATATTGCTCATCGATAAAAAATTTAAAGTTCAGAAAATATGCAGATGAAGGTGTGTTGCCAACGGACATTTTTTTCTTTCTTTGCTTCCTGTTAGAATGGTATAAAAAGCATTTTATTCATAACGTGTCCTTCTCTATGAGGATATTTTTAGTAAGATAAACTGCATCTTATTTTTCGGTACTCATTTATAAAATTTACTGTTTCTAATGTAATAAATTTCGTCAGGGTTTCTGGTTTGCAAACATTATTTTTATTAGTTATTTTGTGCTTGTACCAATGCAATTCGGAAAGTAAAGAACGTTTCTTTCTATAGAGAATTTTATTAGATACATACAATTAAACAGTATTTTACATAAAATTAGATACCCAAGTTACTTTTCTACGCAGTTACCGCACTTGTCGTATAATTTTACCAGCTTTTCTGTGCATTCTCCATACTCAGTCGCCACCAAGTTGTTGAACCACTGATTAATAGCTTCATTATCACTTCAGTAGCGTTGGCCACTCAAAAGAAAACAACACAGTTCTTGAAATTCCTTGAAAGAATCAGTGAGTTCATAAATTACAATAATAATTATACACTTTACTTCTCTGGCTGGATTGAAATTCGACTGTACACTTAAACCAAAGTAATGTAATTAGTCGGCAATCGGTTGTTTAATGAACTTCCTGGAATTAAAATGTATTTAATATGTTCTGTATTCATCCACAACCAGTTATATAACGATATACAGAAAGGAGGCGTAATACTAATTGATCAAGTTAACGCTTATTGTCTGCAATTATCTATAAATTCTCAATTACAATTGAACTAAACAACAATAGGTTATTTGTAGGTTCGTTACTAGCAAAATACGAGGTGGTGCTCGAAAGTTACGAAAATCTGAATCACACGCAGTTACAATCAAATATCACTATGTGAATTCTTTATAAGTCAACATACCGGAAGCTTATTTGTTGGTGAATAGCTTTCCATTGTTATGTCTGCTTGTGTTTGCAATTTTACAATGGCAGATTTGATGGAACAGAGTATTTGTATTAAGTTCTATTTCGATGTCAGTAAGAAAGCTGTGAAATCATGCAACACGTTAAAGGAGGCATTCGGAGACCACATCTTGGGTCAAACATAAACTTACGATTGGTTTAAATAGTTACAAATTACTGAATACCAGTTGATGACATGGATGTTCCGGACGACCATCAATCGGCTTTATACTAGAATATGTCATTGCTATCGTATGGTACAAGCCATCGGATTACACGAGAAGAATTGAACATGAGAAGATGAATAGGCGTCTACAGAGAATTAAAGTGAACTAAATTTTCTTCGTAGATGAAAGTTGGATTTATGAGTATGATCCAGAAGCCGTCTTCACCTCGTCCAAACAAAGCCCATCAAGTCAAATGCAACATCAAACTAATCCTGATTTTTTCGGTATTTACGCTACCCACAAAGATTTCGCGCATCCAGGTCAAGCGATTGATACAGGACTGTATTGCGACGCCATAAAGCAGTTAGGATGGAATGTACAGAGAAATGACTCAAGAATTACTGGGTTCTTTACTTTAATTATACAGCAGTTTTTGACAAAAGAACAACATGGCTATTTTTCTTTATCAAGAATACTTGCCTCTTCTGGTTCTTCGCGACTTTGTTCTTTTTCCTAAGATGAATATCAAGTTGAAGGGACGAAAATTTAACACGGTAGAGGACATTAGATACATTAACCATGCAAGACTTCTAGATGGCATTTATTTTCTGGCAAAAGCACTGGAAGCAGTCTTTACACTCCGAAGGGGATTATTCTGAAGGTGACAGTGGTGAATGAAACCTTGGTATTTTCCAACTTTATCTGGATTTCGGGAACTTTTGGATACTACCTTGTACAATATACTTATACAATTAAGAATTCGCACTGCAATAACATTTTTCAACAAGTTTCTAACAAAACCTTTTTTCTTTGCAGGAGATTGCCCAAATTGCGTGGATGAACCGGCACATTCGATCAACAGGTGGACGATGCCTTTGTTGAAGCTTGGCGAAAAACGATATTACTTGGGGATATTTTTCAAGGTAAGACCAAATTTTTAAGAGAGATTGTTTAAGGAAGTGAATAAAATTCAGTAACCAATGAACAAACTTCCTGCAACTGCTTGATTCTTAATCAAGTATCAATCTATTTATGCCGTACAAAACATGTCAGCTTCATTTCATATTCCAAAAAATTAGTGCATGTCGAGGTCGCCTTTTAAATTCATACAAATAATTAATCCTTGTTCAGTTTTTGCTTGAATTTCTTTAGGTTCTTTGCATATGTACACAGGGGATTAAGAGGTTGTAGCAAATTCCATGTAAACCAAAAATAGCTACATATTTATAACGGCCACTGTTTCAAGAATGGCAACTCCTATATTACGATTTGCAACTATGCTATAGTGAACTTTATTGAGACAGATAGCGATAACAATCTATTAAAGGCATATTTTAAATGAGGACGAGAGGATGTTGGATAACTTTAATTATGAATTATTGCTGATCTTACATGTGTTTCTAAAACAACTTCTAATTAGCAGTAACTTTCGTGGAGCTACTCTTTCTATACAAAATACATTCAAAATCGTTTTTATGTAATTTGTATAACCTTCGCGGGAAGCTCGCTAAGCAATTTGACATTTAGCATTTGGCAGCGAACTACTGTGTAGTAACATTATTATTTACGGAGATTTTAAATACCCTATTTACCGCATGCAATCATGATATTTCTCGACGACAGCAAAAATATGTACGTATCCACATGATAGCTAAACAATAAATATAAATATGCAAACATAAGGAAAAGGTGTTAAGTATAAAGATTTAAAACTGGTAATGGTAACACTTTCGAGTTAGAATTTAATACAATACAATCCAAAACGACCGTGTAACTTAGTAGTTTGGAAGCAGATATTTTTGGTTTGTAACACTATCCATTAACAACATTTTTTTATCACTTTATTGTTATCATTAGCATATTAGTATTTTACAGTGTAGATTATGTATTATTATTTCCATTGTTGTCTATATAATAATAATAATAATCGTTTATTGCCCAACAGTACAAAGGTGAACTAGAGGAGAAATTTACAAAATTCTTGTTTTAAATTCAATAATAAGAAAATATGTTGCCTGCAACAATATTTGCAAAATAAAAAGTATGCTGAAAATATATAACGTTACTAGTACCATAGTATACTATCTACGGGAAGAAAGAAAAAAGAAAAACATGGGGGACAAAAAAATGTGCTTGCATTTCTTATCATGTGACTAACAGATGGCTCGAGCAAGATGTTGGTATTAGCTGTAGGTATTTAAAATATATTAAAGAAGCAAGTATGACGAGTAGGCACTGTAAAGTTTATTTGCGCTAGAAGAGCTGTTGAGTCGATATTATTTTTTAAGATTTTGCAAAGAAACTCCACGCTGTTATACTTACGGCGGTAAGCAAGGGACAGAAAATTGTGCTTCGAAAGCAGACTATAGTATTCGGTGCCTCTTTCAGGGTACACGTTGTCTATTCGAAATGAAAGGTACTTTAGAAACCGTTTCAACACGTCCGATCAAAAGATCTTGGTATAAATAGCGGGGATTCTAAGCAATGGAGGCGTATTCAAGTTTAGAACGGACATAAGCATAATATAAACGCTTTATTACACCTAAATCTGAAAAATGCTTACAGGTGCGCATGACAACACTCAGAGCTTTGGAAACAGGTGAACATATTGACGAAATATGTTCAGTAAATGTTATCGAACAAGACAGCAAGATCCAAAAGGTTCAATTACATATGTGCGATGTGGCATTATCATTAATTGGTAATTGTAGTATATAGTAGTGTGAGTCTTTTTATAGAAAACCACGATGCAGTTATTGATGTTTAAAGACAGATAGTTGTTTTTGGTCCAAGTATTAATTAGCAGAAGATTGTCTTGTAAATGTTTACAATAATAAATGCTATTAACAATATTAAATTACATCATCCGCGTATGCTAATACATGACAAATAAATAGGTATAGCAAATCATTGATATACAAATTGAAAAGAAGCGGTTCAAAATTTGAAGCCTGAAGAGCATCGGCTGTTGGAGAAAATGGGGAAGTATAGTAAACATAACACTCTCTCCCAGTAAGGAAAGACTCAACTATAAGAAACCCACATCGAAATCAAACCCATCCATTTTTTTGTTGTAGCATAGTGTGATTAATGTAGTCGAACGCTTAAGAACACCTGCTTTCGGTTGTTGTGCTTCGCTAAGGTATTAATTATTCTTTCAAAGAATTTAGGTTTCTGGGTTGAAGCCGCATTATAGTTGCGTGAGTCTGCCGATGTTTCTCTCTCAGTTGCATACAGCAGCCCAGAAGAAGCTCCATGTAACTGAGCGCGAAATATCAGCAAACGCATGCAACTACGACGCGGAAACCTAAATTCCTTAAAAACTGTATTTGGTACTACTGTATATATCTTCTACTCATGCACGATGTTACAACAGCTTTTGCAGCTTAGTATCCATGAGTCGAAAGGATTGTTCAATTGAAACCCACATTAAAGAACACAAACATTATCTTATCATTAAGTCGGCATATATCATTGTCTAAGATAGCTGAACATCATGTAGAAACAAGTCACAGGATTCCACTCGAAGAAACTTCAACAATAAGTTTCGTCCTCCTCGGAACAACTAATTAATCAGGTGTAAGCTCGTAACCTATATAAGCACAGTATTCTACGGTGCACGTCAGAATGCCAGGAAATCTAGACTGGAGACTTTGAGGACCTAGGAAGAAAACGGAAAGCCTCAGTAAGTTCCAGAAAGGGAGAAGCCGGAGAGAGATGGATATAAGTGCCTAGCACGTAGCACGTTGGAAGGTTTTCACCTCCAGTGTAGTTGACCTGTCTAGTTACCATGACCTTCTTTCAAAGTGGTTTCATTTTAAACTTGGTTTAAACGTAAAGGAATTTTAATGAATTAATTTTCATTTTAATTTATTTTAATTAATTTTAATCCGCTTCTCTCCTTTTTGCCGAAGAAGCCTCCTGCAATGGAAGCAAAACGTCGGCATCTCGCCTTCTGTTCTTCTATTTTCTTTATTCCCTACTGCTTCCTCCTTCTGCTTTTATTTTCATTTTCGTTTGTTCTGCTTACTATGGCCCACTCTCTGAAACAGTTCGCTTTTTATTGACACTGGTCCTGAAAGCTTACACATTCATCACAAAATACATATTAGAAAATATTACAACAAATTTCATATTTAATATTTTCTAGCCTTCCTTAATTACTGCATCGTAGAACCACGGATTGTCTTTGTTGGAAAATCTCGCAATAATAGAAAGCCGTTTTCAACTCTGTTCTCCATCGTATGAGAATTGGCTTTGGTGACAGGAATACCACGATAACGTCTGTGGAATTCTCGAACGCAAAGACGCTTTTTTAGTATCTGAAATTAATACATCCACCTCTGGATAACATTGTGGAATACTTTGTGCTGCATGGTGTAGAACATGAACTTCACGCGTCACATCTAAAAATCTCTCATGGTCTTACACTACACATTATCGTAGCACCATCGTTCATAAACATGAATAGCAGTTCGTCTGTTGAAAGTTGAAATGCTTTTAGCATCTCCAGCACTACCTTCATAATTTCTTCGTCAGTGCACTTTTCTAATCTTCTTTTAAGAGGACCTGGAACACACACCCTAACATCCAAAATAGAATGTTTTTGTCGATCTGTCGTTTCGTCGACATCTAACTAGAGATGTTTATCTTTACTACAGCTTATACCATGTTTTCGATGTCATCTCTCACAGTTGGCATATGATAGTGTAACGTTCTTTGGGATGGTAGCTTCCAGTTGGGATTGTATTTATTCGATGTCATGATTATCGAATAGATAGAGTTTCAAATCACAGGCGGTTATTATGAACAATAAATCAAACATAAATTGCAATTCAGGAGGGACGCTATTTTTCTTAATACTGGTGTTATATATGATTTTTACAGTCGCGTTTGTTCCATCACGTCAAGTGCTTATCATAAACTTTACAGTATATCCTAGCACCGTTACAATATAGATCGGGAAATTCATCAATATGCTTTCGTACTGCGTTACCCAACGGCCTTATTTTTCGCACATCCGTTATACTTAATAACTATACCTTATATAAAGATCTGTTTGGTACTAACTTATAATTCCCCACTATCTTCGTTTTATTACATCACACTGGTGGGGGCGCCGCGTACTCGATGCGAATCTGGCCCGCGGGAAGACATCGCAACTCAGAATATTACTCAACATTACAGAAGCTACAGCAAAGTTTAATACCTTATAATTTTCTGAAGATTACCAATTTAGCTTCTCTTAATGTAAAAAATTACTTCAGTATGAAATGTGGCACATTATTTACTCGTATATGTGTAAAAAATTAGAAATCGTATTAATATATTAATCCGCATAAAAATAAAAAGCAAAACTCTAAAACGGTTGATAATTACACAATTTTCTCCATTACGAGACAAACACACCTTGAACAACAGTCTTAATGTCCATAAATTATAACTTATGTTTACATATTGCATCTACAAACACGTTAGCGAATTTAAATAAACAAACAGCACTTGTACAGTTCATTATGACATTCCTGGAGAAAATGACTATTTTATAAAGTGTGTAAGTACGCTTATTGCGTAACGAAAAAAAACACTGAAAGGAAAGTTGCGTAGTATTTGTGTGAAGCACGGTCAATAACGAAACGATTAAAATTTTCCGTTTTCTAACTGTACGACGGTAGTAAGAAAAGTTGAAGGGAAGCTATTGTTGGCTCAGACTGATAATTTTCTTTTCCTTAAGTATTTATTTTTGTATCTAAAATTAAAACTATAAAATTACACCAGTATACAAGGTCATTTATGAACTGCTTTTTAGTCGTTTCTCTCAAAGTAATGATAATTTCGTTTTGTGAGCGATATTATAGATAGGAATATACTTTCCTAAGTATTTTAAATTTCATGGTACACTTGATTAATTCGGAAATGAGCATGAACTTTCTTATTTAAAATAGAGCATCCTATATTACATGCGTTCAAATAAAGTTTACCTCAAAGTAGCCTTTGAAATTATAATTATATCTTAGCTTGTTACTGAAACCTTTGATACGAATTTTACATGACGAATACTCTGTCAAATTAACAAGAATGGGGGCGATCTGAAATGCTTCCGGGATCGACAAGAAAAACACAGAATTGGTGTGGTTTTTTAATTTTATTTTCCGATGTAGTATCCTCGAAGATTAGTAGGATGTTTCGGGGTCTGCAAAATAGCCATCTGTATCGGTGATGACTTCTCATTTAAGGCAAATCTCTTTCCTCCCAGTGATTTTTTCAGGTTTGGAAGTAAGAAAAAGTCGAATTTCCGTGACCATTTTCCCAGCCATCCAGACGTGTTTTAATCACTGCACGAAAAACATGCTCTTAAACAACAACTATTGGTAGTAAACGTCTGAAATTTTGACAGTTGCCATGAAAAAGGTTACCCCTGTCGATTAATGAATCCACTTCATCGTGCGCTATCTCCTGCCGATTCAGGTCGCCCTCGTAAACCAGTTTTGAGATGTTGACTCATGAGGGCCTTTTTGTGGACATAAATACACTTCAAACATTTTATACCGAGTGTTTCGAAATCCAGTCCGACCCTGGATATGTATAGCACAAAAAATTTCAATTTCTTTAAAGACCAACCATAACCTTGGCTATTTGCACAGGTTGCTTGAAAAACGTTATTAGCGATACACAACCGAAATTGATAAAATTGGATTTACTTGAGACACAAGGTCTTTTTAGTATCAACTGTTGACAACTTCTTGAGATATTAGAAGAAAATATAGATTTACATATACATTTAGTCGATAATTTTTGTGACATTCAGCATTCTTGATCAATTAGGTCATATCCCTGTAATCCCATTATTTGCGATTACTTATTATGATTCATTTCTTTTCCATTTTCACCTATTTAACACCTACAAATTAATTTTCTCGTACCACCGTTTTACAAAAGTAAAGAGAAACTGTGGCGTTATATTTAAAACGAATGAGTTGGTTGTCGTTAGCAACTAAACAGTTACAAATAAGATAAAATAAACTAGAAATACGAAAACAAAAACTTGTTCAAGAAGAAAATTCATTGTAACCGTAAAATTCCTGGAGTATATGTGATTGTATTGCGTCAAGTTTGACGAATTTATATTTTTTCCATTTAACCACTTAGTTCTCGTAGTGGACATTTGGGACAGCTGGATCTAAAGCTTCAGCGTAGCTGTTGAAGTTTAATAGCAAATAATAAAATTAGTTTTGATTGTTTAGATGGCCAATATATTGAGGAAGGAATGTCGACATTTTTGCTAAGTTAAGCCATTTTGTTTCCGATATTTAGCGTCTTTCTGTACAGAAACCTAAATATTGTACAGCTGTATATCTATAATTAATACTAGTTCTTCACGGCCAGAATCGGAGTTTGTATTGGCAATACGTATTTGCGCACTTTGGCAATGGTCTTGAGCACACAGCGGCTGTCGTCTGAGTAATAAGTGCTTAGAGGACTATCGAACCGTCAACTCCGTTCTGAAGATGCCAGTCGCAGTGTTTGGCGAAACGTCAACATGCACCTGCTCAAGACCACGACGAACGAGATCGGAAATGCCATTACAAACTCAGATTCCGGCCGTGAAAGCCTACTGTTATTTATAAACATACATCTGTACAATATTTAGGTTTCTGCAAAGGAAGGCACTAAGCCACGCATTATTGACCTCTACATTTGGTTTATTATCTATCTACAAAAATAGCACAAGAAACCAATACGAAAGAATGTAGTGTTACTGTTCTTCAAAAATGGTACTAGCTTCCTATAAATACTCATAATGATATTTTCTGAAAGGTTCTAGTACTGAATTAGCTGTTATTAGTTTAGGCGAATCAATTCTTTTTGAATTCCGATAATATCATGGTGGAAGCCGCTCCAAACTAAAAAGAAAAATCGAATATAATTAAGTTTGCTGAATTTTCTGCGTGCTCCTTATACACTTTTGGTTTCTTTTTCTGAACCACTTCTTAAAAAAAAGTATCAATCTATTTACTGGAATTGAAACTACCTAACGCTTGTATATACATTTGCTTATTCGATATAGAGTGGGGAAAAGTTGTATGGATCTATATTTAGAAACCATTCATATTTAATCAGAACTATTTACGAGTTAACTTCCCTTTGCATTTTAAAACAAAATTATTTGGACTTGAAACCAGAAATATGTTAATTAAATGCAAGGTCCATTAAAACAAATTATTTTATTTATTTCACCATTTGGTCGTATCTATTATTATGTGTACGATGGTCTTTCACTTAGCAATAAACGTTAACCGCTAACAGATTGCATTAGGTCGTTAAACCAGCGCCGTTTATTAGTTCGTTGATCTAATTGCGATCGATTGGTTGCAAGCAATTGAAATTTATTGGCGGCGTACAAGCACACAGCGTACGTCTTACTTTCTTAATGATGTCACTTTTTTTGCCATTCCTGAAATTTTTCTTGCGAAGGCGTGGCAATAAATAACCGAATACTTAATTACTTACGTTTCGTAATCTATATACTGATTTACTGGTATAAACATACATGAACACATGTGTACGTGCACATTCTCAAATGTGGGCAGTATATTGGCTGTTGGGATTTAAGTTAGTGTGACACAAATGAAATTAACGATGTACTTGTACGCGAAAATCCAAAATAGTTGCTATTATTTCGAAACAAATTTAAAACAAAATAATATTTTCAGATGCTTCCTAACAAATATTGAAGCTGAAATACTAAAACTGATTGGTTAGGTGAATACTGAACATAACACCTTAATCGCAACCATCATTCGAGAATTTTGCTCACTCCAAGTGTATAATTGTGCCAGATTCACCTTTCAGAATCGATTACATATTTTTACGACTATAAATATGTTAGCATGTACATATAAGTAAGCATCCTGCTCATGTATGAAAAGCACGTATAGTCATCATGTGACTTAATCTAAAGAAATATGGTAATCCTTAGCACTTTTAGGAAAATTTAGAAAACTATATCAAAAATATTGAGTAACTTTTACTTGGATGAATTAAATCTTACAATTTTTTTTTGAATATTACTATTTGACACATACAATAGTGTGTGGTAATAGCCTCCAAGCAAGTAGTTTGTTAAAATGTTGCAACGTAACTCTACTACTTCTTTTTAAAGAGTATGTGCAGTTGTTACTATTGATAAGAATAATAATGATAGTGATTAGTGATAGTTATTTCCATCAGGTTATAACACATGGGCTGAAAAGTCCCGGGCCTAACACATAGATGACGCTAGTTTTATTGCAGTCACCTTTCTCTCAATTAGTACTAACCTTCAAAAGACAGCTGTTAAAATTTCATGATATTCTATTCATTAGTTTGTGAGTTATTGTGCTAAGAGTCACGCTACTTTTGTTATTTTCAAAACAATGAATCAAAAACAATTTTGTGTTTTAATTTTACACTACTTCTTGATGGGAAAAAATACCGTTCAAGCGAAGCAATGGCTTGAAAAGTGTTATGGGGACTCCGCTCCATCAGAAACAACAATAAAACGTTGGTTTGCTGACTTCAAACGTGGTCGTAGAGACACTGATGATGCAGAACGCAGTGGACGTCCAAATGAGGCGGTAACACCAGAAAACATCAAAAAAATCCACAAAATCGCTTTGAATGATCGAAAAGTAAAGTTGCGTGAGTTAGCTGACATCGTAAAGATATCAAACGAACGTATTGGCTTTATATTGCATGAGCATTTGACTATGAGAAAGCTCTGTTCAAAGTGGGTGCCGCGTTTGCTCACTGTTGACCAAAAACAAGAACGTGTTGATGATTCTGAGCAGTGTTTGGCCATGTTTAAACGTAACAAACCGGAATTTTTGCGTCGATATGTGACAATGGATGAAACATGGATCCATCACTTCACTCCGGAATCAAAACGATCGTCATCTGCGTGGACAGCAACTGGTGAACCTCGTCCAAAGCGCCCGAAAGCACAACAATCGGCTGGAAAGGTTATGGCCTCGGTATTTTGGGATGTGCGTGGTGTAACATTCATCGACTATCTTGAGAAAGGAAATACCATCAACAGTGAATATTATATCGCGTGATTGGACCGTTTGAAGGCCTAAATTGCAAAGAAACGACCGCATATAGCAAAAAAAAATGGTTTCATCAAGACAACGCACCGTGTTACAAGTCAATCAAAACAATGGCAAAACTACATGAATTGAACTTCGAATTGCTCCCACATCCACCGTATTCGCCAGATTTGGCTCCCAGCGACTACTAGCTGTTCGCAGACCTGAAAAAAATGCTCGCCGGTAAAAATTTCGCACGAATGAAGAGGTTATCGCTGAAACTGAGGCCTATTTTGAGGCAAAAGATAAATCGTTCTACAAAAGTAGTATTTAAATGTTAGAGCGGCGCTGGAATGACTGCGTTGCTCTTGATGGAGATTACGTTGATGAATAAAACTAATTTTGAACCAAAAAAAAAGTGTTTTCTTTGTTAGGCCCGGGATTTTTCAGCCCATGTGTTAAGTACGATTGGTAATATTGGATGGTACTACACAGGTGAAACAACTGTATCAATTTTGTTTGAAAACTAGCTGTTACACTTCGGCCTAGACTTTCGTGAAGTTTTTTTTTACTTATAGTATTATAGAAATTATTATATATAAGTATTATAGAAAATTAAATCAGCTGAATTTATTTGTTGCTCTTGATGGAGATTACGTTGATGAATACAGCTAATTTTGAACCAAAAAAACCGTGTTTTCTTTGTTAGGCCCGGGACTTTTCAGCCCATGTGTTAATACCCAATTACGGGAAATTACTAAGATATGACAGCAAGTGAACAACAATTAATATACATAACTAAACTAAAACTAAACAATTCCAACACATTAGAAAGTGTGATTGTATAGTTCTAAAACTAAAAAATAAAGAGAAACTACCGTAAAGATCAGAAATTCGATTAAAATTGGTGTACATTAGGCCATTTAACCGATACATTTGTTCAACATAACAGAATATTCTAGAAATTGATATACTAAATAATGCTATGCAGAAAGGTTGTATATTTGAATACACACAAAAATCAATGGCTAATCTCCGTAAAATACGCTAGAATTTGCTATAAAATAAATACTGCAATAGAATATAAATGTATTCAAGAATGTGATAGCGATGTTTAGCCTAACTGCAGTAACGAATGCTACAATACCTTAGGCATAATTTATAGTAGTAAATACCGAAGGATTTTGTTCTATGGACACGCATTATACGAGTCTCAGAGTTTGAAAACTTGTTGCTCTTTGTTGCAAATAAAAAAAAAATAATTCTCTGAAATATGTTTAAAACTTCATGCATTACAACTTGATTTCAAATTACCTTTTGCAAATGAAGAACTATGTATTATATTTTTTGACTCACTGCAAGATAATTTTGACAAGAAGTATTCTTGAATAAATTTTGGCTTGAACTGCAACTAAAACTTTAAACCCTTTCATAATAGCGGACTACCTTCGTGAAAGCTGACTACATGTTATTGAACAATTCTCTAAATGTACAGTACGTATTTTCGTAGTTAATTAAAGCGATAGTGAATTGTTTTAGTATCAAATTGTTCAGAAACATAACGTTCCGTTCGGCTTGAGTTCTTTCTGTACTAATTATTTTGATGCTGAAATATATTTATTATCATAAAAAAGACAAAATCGAGATTATGTATCTTATGTGTCAACGATAATTCTAAGATACATAAATGACAGCAGCTTCTAGTCAGCAGCATCAAATGCATTTGTCTGTTTAAGATTACAATATTACAAATATTTGAACACTCAGGGGTATAAAAAACAGACAAACTCCAAATTAACATAGAAGAACGCAAAATTAAAGTAATGAAAGGTGTGGTTGAAAATTCAAAGCATCTATTCCAGAAATATTTTAATTGATATAACCTTTGTGACAACATCTGAACAACTTTAAAAGTGAAAAATTCTAAGGATTAACACAACATTGTGATATGGACAGCCAATTTTACTTTAGTTTTTGGCTTCAAGGGTATGTCGAGGAAGATTTACAAAGAACTTAGTTATTAGCTTTCAAAATTGCCAATCAACAGTGGTGGGCTCATGAAATCGAATTTTAATGATAGAAGTACAGAATCAATACTTTTTTAAAGTAAACGTTTGGTGTAAGATTTCCAATAATGAAAATTATTCGTCCATTTTGTTTCCATGAAATTCCTAATTCTAGTATTTGATTTTTCTTCATATGATTCATTTTCACGAAATGGAGTACATACCAATAAAAACCTGAATTTGCAAGGAGCTGCTGCCCCAGCGCGCTATAATTTTGACATTTTTGTTGCACCAAATCTTAATACCTCACCTTACTTGTTTATGGGTGAAATGGCATTTGGTTTCTTTAAAACAAATTACGATGTAAAAGGCATGTAATAACCTTCATCTCATTTGTATTGTTTCTTAAGCCTTAACAATTTAAGGAACAATTGTCACAACTAAATTTTTCATAAAACAAATAATTCCTGCGAATTCATTTCCAACTTGGTTGTAAGTGCTGCGTTGGATACAAACTTCTATTTACGACGATATAATCTTTAACCAGTTTGAATCTTTTCATTATTTATATATCAAAAAAATAGCTAAAGATCACCCTTGAAAGCATGTCTATTTATAGTACCAAAATGACGTACACCTTCGCAATGACTCGACTGTTGATTGCATTTATTAAGAAACTGTGTGTCATTTCGTCATTTTCTTTAGCTTAATAATTATGTAATTTTTTACTGTACAGTAGCATGCACTATCGCTAATAAATTTGAGATCATCTATGTAAGAATTACAAAACTGCTATCATGGCAATACAAGCATAGCTTAGCATATGATGCATATAATAACATTTTTAAAATTACAACTGAGGATGCACTACCCTTTCTTGTTTCAACGTAAACATATTGTAATTGGATTTCGGTTCGTTTTCCATTCAATACAAAAATGTCTCAATTTCTTTCATACATTTTCCTTTAATTTGGTTCAATTCTCAATTACAGATTTCTCTTAACTAATTTATTGTTGGAAAGAAAGTGATGCTGGGTATCTTTTTGTTGTATTAGGTTTTTGTTAAGATTTTGATTAGTTTTCTTGTGCTAACTTCGATATTAAGATGTTGAACAATTCAAAATTTTATTAAAAACAAAATTCCAAAAGATAAGAATTAGGGCGCACTACTTCGTAAAGACAAAATAAAACGGTTTATTGGACCTATGTAACATAAAGATTGAACTGAACAAGTTTGAGTAAATATTCTTTCGAGAAATGATTACAAATTTGAAGTTTTTAACGAAGAAACGTCACCGAAGGTTATCGCTCCATTTGTAAAACGCGGTATGGGAACATTTTTCTGTAAATGGAGTGGAAAATTTTATGGGGATTAAACGAGTTTTGAGAAAAGGACAGTATAAAGAAATTTTAGACCTACATATATATGATTCCATCTGATGTTTCGTTATTTTTCAGCGTAATAACGATCTCAGATACTCTTCGAAACTCTGCAAAAACATTTTTCAACGAAAAGAAAAAAAGGTCCTCTAGAGAAATTGTGGAACGCATTAGAGAGAAAAAAAACACGTCAAAGATCTAAGTTTAGTAAAGCATTTGTTGGAATGCCTTCATTATGAACGAATTAAAATTAACGCGGAAACTTTAAATAAATTAATCCTAAAATTGTGCCGAAACGGCAATAAAACACAAAAGTTTAACACAAATTTCCCAAACTAGTCTCAAACATATAGGCGATAGTGTACACGTTACTATATTTGTTTACAAAAAAATATTATTTATTGCTTTTTACACTTTGATAATCAACAAAATATTAAAGCTAACAGGCAGTTGTATGCAAATACTCTTTAAGGATATACAATAACCAATTATTCGGTTCTTTACATTAAATGACTTATGAATAGTCACAATAATTTATTATTGGTCGCTCTATGAATGGAACATGACTTTCAATTTCATTGAACCGTCTCAATGCTGACTGGTATTTGAAAATTTAGACAATCAACAAATTAACAACATGTGTACGCATAATAACGTACCCATTGTAAGCGTAATGTCATCCTTTAATATTACTTAAAGTCAAAAACTAATACGATCGATTCTTGTTCCAGGCTAATTACTTCAGAGCTACCCAGTACTGCAGATTTCACGGCATGCATTTGGCAAGTATTACGTCCCAAGAAGAGAACGATAAGCTGGAGAAATACATAAGAGATTTCGGTAGGTTATTTACCTTTTCCCCGTCATATCTTACTTGTAAGTTGTTCCGTTCTTTGTTTTCGTAATTAATATCATTGTATTACATCAGTCGTGTTAATCCAATTACTAAATAATTTTAGTGGAGAAAATTTTATGAAAAGGAAAGAATTACATAAGTGTTTTCGTGATATAATATAGCTTTCACTGAAAGTACGCACGAATTTAAATAAATATGTTTCATTAATGAAATAATTATGATTTCCTTATACCAACAATAAGGGACAATTATTCTGTTCTTTCCATAATATGCGCAACTTTCTTTAAATTTCAAGAGCGAAGTTCTACACAATTGTTACTCTAGCGCATCAGACACTTTGACACTTCCTCTTTCTTTGAGTGTCTTTATTTGGCTTTTTTTCACTTGTATTCGCATTTTCCAAATTTGTGTTTCATTTTTTCTTCTTTGGATTTTTTCTTAATTACTGTATTTTTTATTAACTGGCTTAAATATTTTCTTAAGAATTTGAACAACATCTGAAGTTTGGACACATGGTGTGGCTGCAGATGTGGATGCCGTCGTTTAAAAAATCCTGGAGGATGTTGACAGTGTTGGAATACTTGTATACGTTATTGGGGCTTGAGAAGTATTCATAACGTTCGTTTTCCCTTCTACTGGTTCATCCTGTAGAACAAGTTCTCGAAACTCCTCAGTGAGTGTGCAGTCCTATTTTGTGAAATTATTGGGATTGAAATCATATGGAAATCACAAACTGTACTTTCGTGGTTAAATGACTATTTGTCAAGGCCAAAGCTAAAAAATGTGTAAGCTACAAACAGAGACTCTTTAGGAAGACCAAAGGACGTCAGTTCTAAAGGGTTGAAGGTGATTTGATGTATGAAATGGAATTATAAGAAGTATGATGTAGCAGTAATAACCTTAACATAGTTTTGAAAATGCCTTAACCGTTTGAGAAAGAGAGAATTATTTGACTAACCATTGTCAGAACACACAGAATAAGTGTCACCAATTGACCATCATTGTTTACTTGTGTGTGTGCGTGTGTGTGTCTGTGTGCCTTATCAACAATGTTAATTAATGGAAAGTAGGAGTCATATGCACGGACTACACGTAAGAATGTTACACAGTTTGTCTTAGTTCAGCTGATGTGGCAACTCCGAATTATTTTTGTTCTTTCTTGGTATAGACAATTTTTTTCCAGTCCTTTTCTTCATCGTACTTATAAAGAACTCATCAATGTTGAAATGTCTCTCTCCTTTAAATGGACACTTGTTTAAAATATTCTCAAGATCGTTGTAAAAGTTCTAACAAATCCTTTCAGCCAATCTTTGGCAGCTGATTTACTTTGTCTACGAAAGTATGATTTATTACGATATGTTCAAAGATGATTACTTTTCTGCATAATGACTGTGAAGATTAATGCATTTGTCAAATTGTGTACATAATTGATATTGAAACGTCAGAAAATTCTACACTCAACTTCCTGATGACAAAGCTCATTCCTCCATGAATTTCAGCTGCACTATTCTCTTCTGCTTGAAGGAATCGAATTATTATTAATTATAGCAACCATGTCTACGTGCCTACAACTCAGCTGAAAATAGCGTAATGACGTTGCAAGTGGCAGATATTACAGTGGGGAAGATGCGCAGTCACTTTCTGGGCATCCCCATCTCCCATCGCTCACGTGACTGTTTACAGACACGAACGCAGGTTGAAAACAGCCCTCGTATGTATTATGTTGTCTCAAGATTTTCATTGCATAGGTACTCGTAGATGTATTCGTCTTTTCCCAAGTTTCATGACTAACTTTTAAATTTAGATTCCACTTTCCGAAAGACAGCATGTTTTTCTTAATCTTTTGCTCTAGTAAGAGGTTTTATCTTCTAACACACCCTTAACCAGTGATTGATCTATTCATTCTAGAGGATGTACCCAATGCGTTTTGCTTATCAAACTTCGCATCTCGTTCGACCCTTTCGTAGGGGTCCTTTTATTGTCCAAATGAAGTTGGTGAAATTGACAGTTTTTAATCACTTTCCTAGGTTGTAGTGAATAAGTTCTTGTTTACTGCCCCTAATCCGTAGTAAAAAGGTGCTCTTTATTTTCCTATTAATTAATAACTCCACAGATCTTGTCTACAGTAAACTGTTCCAATGAAATAATAAATTGTAGGCTATAAAAAGCTCAATTCTTAAATTTTAAAAATTTACATTTTCTAGGCTATGGTAATGAACACTTTTGGACATCGGGTACCGATCTTGCTAACGAAGGTTCATTTTTCTGGATGTCGACTGGAAGGCCGATCACGTTCACGAACTGGAACGCCGGCGAACCAAACAATTTCGTCTACGAAAATGGAGAGGAGGAGAACTGCCTGGAGCTTTGGAATCGTGACGGAAAAGGACTGAAGTGGAATGATTCCCCGTGCTCCTTCGAAACGTACTTTGTTTGCGAAGTGCAACCGTGACTCCTATAAAATAAGTTTATTGTGATATTCGCGTACGGCATGAATAGATAAGTCGATCGGTAACTGTTTGAAACAGTTTAAGACAATTGGAAACGTGCGTCGCTACCGACAAAATTCGGAAGATGGATCGAGACTTTATCATGTAATGGAAAACCAAAAAACTTAGTTTTTAAGAAAGTAATACGACGTATGAACTTTGAAACTATAAAGTGAAACTTCCATATGGGCTGGAGCCTCAATTGGTATTCTAACAAAATATCTCATGAAATATAAAGCGATAACAATAGCGTACCTTGTTACGGAATAATGAATAGTCATAATAAAACCTGTAATAATATTTGTGTGCATGTTTGTATTTATGTTAGAGTTTGACGCATAATATTATGTGACCTTATGATGGTACAATGTATATAATGTAAATAGCAAACCTCAATAGATATGTATAAGAATAACACATCAACAGCAAGACTGGACATAATTCTTTCAGTGAAACATCAATATTGTTGTATGAACTTCATAATAAAACAAATTATTTCTAATAATTGTTCTTTTCCTTTTATTTATTTGTTTATTTTCTTTCGGAAAAAGAAAGCAAAAAATTATAACAGAGCAGATCCCGATAACTTCGCTTAAGTAGGTATACCACCACACCAATAGTCCCACTTTCAACATTATTGTCTTTAATTTTTTCCAAATTTGTCAACATCCTCTGAGAGGAATCCCTCTGATTTCTCTTAAACATTTATGTCTACGATTTTGTAGATTTAAAAGAACTTACACTTTAACTAAAACCACCTGAGGTATTTCTCTATTAGGCTCCTAATGACTGTATTTCGGACACTGCTGATCCATAATCAAAAATGATAATTTGGCAAATTGAGAATTTAAAAAAATTAAATGCCCAAGTTTGAGACGCTAATTTGGTAGTGAAAAATCTCAGGCGATTTTATATTTAAAGTTGGTTCTTGAATTTAAAACTTTCAAGTTTTGATATTTTTTAAAAGATACACAGCCAAAATATATCGCTTTTAGCAGCATGATATAAATAAATATACAAATTCCTAACAATCCCTGATTAGTTACAAAAAAAAATCTTCCTGGATTTAAACCACGCAGTTTGAAGATAAGATGTTTCAGAAATGTTCCAATTGACTACGTGAACTGTCCATTCCAATAAAAACTGTTATCGTAGCTTGTACTATTTTCAATTGCATTAGTTGTCAATTTGTTAGAGTATTCGTTCAGATACATACGACATGATTCTACAAAACGTTCTTCCTCTATTAGAAGGTGTGTGAAATGTCTCGAATAAGGTGGAGGCCACTTTCAACAGTTTTTATAAAATCTTACTTGTTTTTTATTCAAATAAAAGTTTTAGTAGTTTTGACATATGTCATTTCATTCAAATAGTTTATATCAAACAAAATTCGTATTAAGTGTTTCTGCAACAAGCCAAGACACAATTATAACTGCAAAGGCTACTTTGAGGTAAAATTTGTTTGAAGGCATGTGAGCATTATGATCCAATTTACTAATAGAATGAATACCTGCATTTAGTATCATTTTTATATTGGGTATAAACCAATTTGATAAAGTTGCTATTCGAGTCACTGCACTTAGCAAGGCGTCAACACATCCAACTTTTGCTATATATGCTTGCCTGGCCGTTAGGACACTGCAAACATGTTTCATGACCTGGAGTTGGAAAGTAATATTAGTCCTATCATTCTATTCGTAATTACGAGAATTTATATTATAATACATATTTTCAAGTACACAATTTGTTACGTGCAATAAACTGTACTGAAACATGCCGTTCAGTCTTATATAATTTTTGAAAACTTTAACATATAACAAGATCGTCTACATATATGTATATATAGCAATAACAACAGTGGAGATGGCGTCTCCAATGTGCATGTAGTTGATGGGATAGTCACATAGAAGAGAAATCTCCAAAATTAATTAATGTACAGTGGGAATATCATTACAGAAAGTATGTATATCGGACGGCCATATTAGTTATATTGCATACCTTAAAAGCAATGCGGGTTATTATTACACCAGCTATTATTAATTTACCTATTTTAGACATGACGCAAATTTATAATAGTCTATTAGTGCGCCAAGACATTAAATAAAATAATGTAATACTATCGGAAACCCGTTTAATAAATAGTCATGGCCATTCTAGTTGGCCAGCAAGGTCGCCAAATTTGTCCCTAAAGCATTTTTGCCTCCGATGTCATTTAAAAAGTGAAATACTTACCGTACTTGCTCAGAAAGTAAATACTTTGAAGGAATTGCGACGAAATATTAAAGTTGAAGTTGCAAAGATGTCGGCAGAATACGTACTCAATACTAGGCGCAGTATTTAAAACAGATGCGGCTGTTTGCAGGTATACCCCTCCAGTTACACAGGGAACTGTTTCTTCAATATTATGATGCTTCAACTCATAGTACAACAGATGTAACTAATTTACTGAATGAACTTTTTCTAAAGAAGTGGATTGATCGAAATTCTGAATATGCATGGTAAAACTAAGTTTAGAAACACCAGCCATTTAAAGATTTTAACCATTTGGAAGGAGTTATAAATCACATCAGAGACGGCAAACATGCTGAAATGTAAGAACTACCAACCCAGATGGAATTTTTTGTTGATGTACTTTACACGTAGTTTGATCTATCTTATTCGACGTGTTACAAATGTTAATTATTACCTCCAGGTTTGGTTAAAATTTAACACATGCGAACTTTATTGTGGTTACTGTATACTCGTAAATTTACATATGCTGCAAATTGGGAAAGCTTTATGTGGATTTTTACTGCCAGGCTTTTAATAAATGTTATTATTATCATTATTAACATTATGCTATGGATTATCACTGACCAACAAATAATTTCTTTTTCTGCTGACTAAGATTTGACTATGGTTTTTATCTGGTATAAGTACGCTATTACCAAAATGTAAAACCCATTTTTCACTATCACGTCACGTTTCCCTTTTACGACATTTCTTATTTCTATTTTCTAAACAAATATGAAAGTTGGAATTGGAAAGTAAAATTGATCTAGTAACCTCTTAAATCTATTTATCTATTTTTGTGTTTTGATATTTCTTAAATAATCAATTAAATATTATTTTCCGCCTATTTCATATAATTTAATTTTTCTTGCGATACGTTTCGGGTTTTTTGTCACCCCTTCTTCATGGCAATGCTGCTTACTAAGATCTAACAATTTGTTTTTAACTACTATACGTGCGCAATGCCAAATATGAAACCTATTTTTTCCTATCACGTCGCATTCCTTTTTTCTACTGCATTTCTTGTTTGCCGAAATTGGGTTTTACAAAGCACTATGTTAAAGTTCTAGTATTGCAAAAAGGCTGGTTCAAGTACATCTGTCAAAAGTTTCCACGACTAGGTTACGAAAAAATTAAAGCTGAACCTCAACTTAGAGCTTTAATGTCAAATCCAAATTTCATCAAGTCTAGGAACGAAGTTGAGAAAGAAGCCTGGACTTCATTCACTACGGTCGCGAACATTTTTTTTGGAAACAGAAAAGCCTCCAATTACAAAGATCTGAAATCAATCCTTAAAAAAATTCACAGCCCAAGTTGCAACATGAACATAAAGCGTTATTTCCGTTATAGTCATTTTGATAAATTTCCCGAAAATTTAGATGTTGTAAGCAACGAACAATTTGAAAGATTTCATTCAAGATTTGAAAACTCGGTACCAAGGAAGACGGAGTCCTCATATGATGACTCTGATTGTTGTTTGTGTTTTTGCAAGTACTCCTATAATTTTTTAATGATTATTAAAATAAATACGTGTACTATACTTGTGACTAATATTGTATTAAAATAAATAAATGAATTATTAAAATTTTATACTTTGTATCTTATCAGTTCTTAAGTAACAACTTTAGCTTTTTCAGCCGCATTAGTGACTCTTCGAAGAACGAAGTATAGCATAGGACTAAATTTTGACGTGATACGCAAAAACTAATATGATTTTCGGATTCAGCACACCCAAGTTAGTAAAAAACAAGTTTCATACAGAAGTCACCAAAAATTGTGTTGGGCAGTGTTATCATAGACTTACAACCAAAAGTACCTAGAAATACTCATCTGTTTGAAACTACCATAAAAATAACATCAAAGAAATATTTTTATCAATTACAAGTTTATTTGCAACCACCGATTGAAAACGAATGTATAATTTTACATGCACATTAACTTATAAATTACCATATACAGCTTTAACGTGAACGGCTATTATTGCCACGATTATTAGAACATCACCACCAATAATTCATAAAATTTACTCTAAACATTATAATTTAGATTTGATGATCCTTGTTGCAAGAACCTTAACTTCTTTCCTATTGATTTTTCCTAATGAATTTCTAGGTATTTCGACCACAAATTTTACACCACCACGTAAACGTTTATGCCTTGATACATATTCTGCAAAGAAATCCCACTATCACTAGGAAATTACTCTCATAGTCTACGTACTGTTTAAATACATCATTACGTCATCTTCTGTTAAACCTGCATTTGGTTGTAATACTACTAACGCCATTGGCAATTCTCCAGCTTCCACATCTGGTATTCCAACAACAGCAACGTCTTTAACTTTTGGATGCGCTATCAGAATGGCTTCTAATTCGGCCGGAGCTACCTTAAATATGATAAATTACATCTTTCAGGATTCATTACCTCACAAACCTTAATAATTTTGGAATAAATTAAAAGTGTCTTATTTTAATTTCTTAAAAAAACAAAGAAAATACTTACCTGGTACCCTTTGTACTTAATTAACTCCTTAATTCGGTCGATCACATAAAAGTAACCATCATCGTCGTAATAACCTATGTCTCCAGTTTTAAGGTATCCGTCTTTTGTAAACGCTGCTCTTGTTTCTGCCTCGTTTTTGTAGTAACCCTTCATAATGATATTACCTTTGAAGCACAGTTCTCCGGTCTTTAGAGGACCAAGATTCTCTTCGGTCTCAATATCCTTTACAACTCCCTTTACAGTTGGGTACAATTTTCCACAAGATCCCAATCTTTCAGTATTTGGAGGTACTGTTACAAATGTTGCGCTACCTTCCGTCATACTATAGCCTTGGCGAACATATTTTATCGGTAATCTGCACAAAACAAACCAAAAAAGAAATAGAATTTGACTACTTTACAATGGAAAATATACCTTTTCTTTACAGCTTTTTCCAACGTCTGACTTAGCGGAGCACTACCGACAAGAAGATCCTTAACGTGAGACAGATCAAATTTATCCACCAATGGACTTTTAGCTAGCAGCTGAACAATTGCTGGTGCAGCGGTTATAGTTTCAATTTTATATTTTTCTACACATGAGAGATATATAATTGGATCAAATTTTTCTATGACAACTACCATTCTGCCGTGAACCAAGCCGGTTATAACAGTATTAAGACCAAACAAGTGAAAGAATGGTAAAACTCCTAAGGTCACTCTTGTTTTAGGTTCGTAAAAGTAATTAGGCTCCCTGGAATAGATTGGTAGTGATTGCACATATTCAATGCACAGAATGTATACGAAGTGTTCAAAGGTCTCCACAAAGATCCCATGTAGTCGCGTCGTTTTAGGCTCTTTAAATAAAAAACCTAAGAATAAAATTGTTTTCTGACTTTTAAGTTTCCTCATACGAATCTCTTAAACGCAAAAATTTTATCAGATGTTCAGATGAGAGCAGCAAATTAGTTAGATGAAATAGGCATTGACAAACAACTTTGAAATTTCAGAAAAATTATAAAATATAATATTAACAACATTATAACGAATTAGGAACATTTCAAATTATCGATATCGATATTTGTAATTAGCTGTGTTTTTTCGTTGTCAGAAGTTGAAGCGTCCAGATCTTTCGTGTACACAATCTTCAAAGATGATGTACGTCATGCGTTTCATAAAGCGAGCTGACTTCCGACTAGAAATCTAAAAGAAATTTTTCTGACTTTTGGGAACTAATAAAGCAAACTTAAGATCCTTAAATGAGCTGTTATGAACGTATGCTGTTATATTCACAATAATTCAACCTTTTATATGGCCCCATAAAAATCGACAAGCGTTGTGAAGATGAAACCATCAAAATAATCGATTGTAAATCTGTTAGTCCATTTATGTGAAAGTATCTAGATGCCTGAATGCGGAGACTTATTTCAATTTTTTCGACGAAAACCCTGTTTATCAGTATCGATATTGACAAAATCAATCCGGGTGTAATTCTCAAGTATTTAAGGAACAACCAGCATTAGCAGACTTCTTTGAATTATATTAAATTAGTTATTCTTTTAATTTCATTAGAGAATAAAAGCAACTTTTATTCCTAGGTTCTTTTATTCAGAAAGTATAAAAGGCTACCGAAAGACGGTGAATATTCTTTATCTAACGAATATATTACTTTTAGATTAGCAGCATTATTATGTTAGATATTGCTTTCTAGATATTTTTCGGTATTGTTAGATTGTTTTAAATTGCTATTGTCAAAAGTAATTGGTAGTTTAGAAGTGCTGTATCTTTATTACCAAAGCTATGTAATGTAGTTTAATAATAAACCATTAAAGACAAATTAATAACTTCAGTTTTTATTTGTTGTTACCAACTATTCGCAACGGAAAGTAGTGGGTGTTTACGACTTTCAATCTCCTTCACGACGCTCAAAACTAGAGCTCACTAACCAGAAAACTAAACAGGCAAAAAGGATAAAACGCTGCCTAACTTTAATTCTATATTTTTTCTATATTTAAATCAGAAAATTTGCCATTAAAAAATAAAGAATTGAATTAGGCAGAATTTTATCTTTCTACCTGGGTACAACTTTCAGCTTAGTGAGATCTCATTTCGACAATCATTAAGGAGACTGAAAGTTATCAATTATAAATTGCTGATAAATAAATATTTTGTATTCATTAACTCTTACGCCTTTGCATTGGAGATTGTTATATTTCAAGATTGGCTAAAGTTTTTGCTGTTAATCTGATAATTCCTTATTAAGAAAAGAAATTCAAAATGGGAACGTCAACAGAAACAATACATTATTTCCACATCTTAGGTTTATATTTTAAAAAACAAATTTTGCTTCTAAGCTGTACTTACAGCGTTATAGCTTTTCTAGTATTGAAGTTTCTGTGTGTTAACATCACACCTTTTGGTAATCCGGTTGTTCCAGATGAAAACATAATGAGGGCTATATGATCGTCAATACGAACATCGATAGGGGCGTAGTTTTGAATATTCGAATACCATTTCGATATAAAATTATATAAATTCGGAATATCGGAGTCATTTTGCTTTGAACCTAATTCAACAACCTCTTTGATACAAGTAAATTTCGCTTTTAAGTGGTATATTCGCCTTGCGTTATCCTTAGAGCAAAATATGATATTTGGCAAGACAAGATTAAAGGCATGAATAAGTTCATCTGAAACGAATAATAATAGTAACTAGGTGTATGTATTTTAAATGGTAAACTACTTACAATCTGTGTAGCTAGGATTTATAGGTACAACCGGTATACCTTCAAAAATTCCGGCAAAAACAGGAATTAGATAGTATATACTATTCTCACTGCATATTCCTACAATGTCCTTCTTGCTGAAGCCATAGTTTCGCATACTTACCGCCAATTGTCGTGTAGCTTCAAACAATTCCCTGTACGTAATGCTCTCATTGGTCTTTTCGCTTATCTGCAAAACGACTTACAGCGTTTGTGTACGATTAGTTGCTTGATGGGAGCGTATTAAATGAAACAACTACATTCAAATAGTAACAAAATCAATTTGGAGCTCGTAAATATCGACTTACAAGTGCAGTGCCATTGCTGATGGTTTTCAGAAGACGCTCATACAAAAATTTTCCTGAGGACACTTCTATCGTCGGTACAGTTAATGGCGGTCCAGAGAGGACGTACCTTTCTTCATCTTTCATGCTTCTTGTTATTTATTCACTACTGCTTTAATAATGTACTAAGTATGTTTCGAATGACATCGTATTAATTAAAAAAAAAAAAGAGATAAGATGTTATTTATAGCGCAAATCTTCCGCTGATAAGATGTCTATTTTCGTTACTCACATACAACTGTGAAATACAACGTTAGTTCCAAATTGTTTTAATCGTGTAAATACGAAGGTCAAGTATTATAGTACGACATATTTATCTCACTATGTATACTCCGCAAAAAAGTATTGCATAATTTTTTTTATGACTAAAGTAACTTTCAAATATATCCTAATGTACGCCAACTCTGTTTACAATTGTTATGATTATTTAAATAACATGGGGACCAAATGAAAACAGAAAATCATATTTGAAATTTTTATTAAGCAGATGTTGTGGAAGAAATTATATTTTTCGACAAAAAAAACAGGATAGAAACTTAATATTAGCTATTGCCACCTCTGGTTCTTATGACCGCTCGCATTCAATTTGGCTTGGATTCAATTAGCCACCGTACATAAGTTTGGTCGAAATTTTGCCACTCATCACGAAGGGCATCTTCTAATCCTTGTGACTCTACCAGGGCAACATGTTGGGTCCATACCTTTCTATGAAGATATTCTCGATGATATTCATGTTTAGACTCACCGCAGGTCAATCTAAAACTGGAATGCTAACCCCATCAAGGTATTCCTGAACGATTATTGTTAGAAGGGTCGTGCATAATCGTGTATTAACAAGAATTCGTTGTCTATTATTGATGTGTACCGTACTATATGATCTTGTAAAATGTCTATTATGTAGCTGTGGGCTGCCATTGTACCTCTGTTTACTGATACTGACACTGTACGGCTTCCTAAAGAAATCCATCCAGAAATCTTCAAACCATGATAGAACTATCATCAAAATCAGGCTAATGTTGCCCTGACAATAGCGCTTATCATCTTGTATACTGCTATACGTCTATCTCAGATGTAAAGACTAAATCTTGACTCATCTGTGAAGAGTATGTTGGCACAGTGATTGACATTTTCCCTAGCAAACCTCAAGTGGGCCGCTTGGTGCTTCTTAGTACGAGCTGCAACGGCTACTTTGGCTCTTATTAAACTACCTCCTGAGTACTTATTCGAGTATTTTTGGCTCTAGCCAAGCCAATCTGTAATAGCCTTGAAGTTACATGCCTCCGACGTAATGCTTGCAGTCCTAAATACCGGGCATCTTGGGGAGTAGTACAGCTTGGACGACCTGACACCACTATTTATATGTAACACCAAGTTTCTCTATCTAGTTACTGCCCTAGAAACACTTGACTGATTGCTTGAGATAGCCCAGCTTCGATTAAAGCAACTATTCCAGCCACTTGTTCTAGAATTAAATTACTCATTTTGCTTCTAATCACGTTAGTAAAGCACTAACACCACGTTTTAAAATTTGTCCGTATAGGAATGCTTCTAATAAGCAACTGAATAAACCATCTGTATACGCACTCTAAAATGTTTCTGTAATAACAACAAGGAACTTATTCGAAAGCTAGTTGTATAATTTTCTTTGTATACTTACCATATAGTCCGCGCGCATGTGGCAAGCATTTTGTGAAGGTATAAAAAATATCTCAGTCTATAAGCGTGTTTTCGTAGTCTATGCGGTACTTTTTTGGCGAAGTGTATACATATGTATGTGCATGTTGCCAAATTTCCAATACTGTTGCGTTGTTGAATCCGCGGTGTTGTCTGAATGGCGCACTAAATACTTGTTATAAAGCAACAATTGATAAATTTTCTCAAAGCAAATAGTTTATGATGTATAAGTGGATGTGGCAAATCATGTCGGCAAACCAGTGACACGAGACGCTCATGTGCGTAGAATATGATACGTACTTTGTGCATGAAGAGCCACAACCGTGAGAAACTTATGGTCCATCATATTTAGTAGTTAATGCTAATGACTCTGCCGTAACAGAGAGCAATAAAATATTGCTTGTAATCTAAGGAAATCATGTGTTTAATATCAAGGCAAATATATTTCAAATTGAAGAAGAAAAGCTAAGCTTAAAGGAATGTATGAAGGAGGAAGACAAAACATCCAGAAGGAAAAATGCTACCGTTATCAAAATATACGTTGCCGATTGTTATTGTTTTTAACATTCAAATGCAAATCATTATCCATTATTTGAAAACTCAGTAACATTTCACCATTAAAACCGTTTTTCAAAAACTTTAAGTTTTGTGGATTTATATGAACTACAAACGTAACGAATAATATTTTCCCAATTTCTATAGCCGATTTTCTAACTTTAATTTACCTATATCTTAAGCACACCCCAACATTACCGGCTACCATCATACTCTAGCCACATCAAAGAGTATGTTCGAAATAAATTTCATTTAAAAAATATACGAGGACGACCTGAAATGTTTCCGGAATCGGCAAGAGATGGTGCGCCAAGGATGAAATGGATTCATTGGTCGGCAGGGGCAATGACAACTGTCAAAATGTCAGACGTATACTGTCAATAGTTGTTGTTTAAGAGTGTGTTTTGTATAGCAAAAACGGATAAAATCGAATTTCGTGCAATGGTAAGACACTTCGAGATGGCTGAGAAAATGGCCATGGAAATTCGAAATATTTTGCTAGAAGTTCGTAGTGAATGTACTACATCATTTTCGACCATCAGCTTCTGGGTGACTGAGTTCAAACATGGCCCCACAAGCACAAGTGATGAACCACGCAGTGGACGCCCAAGAACCGCTATCAACGATCAAGTGGTCGAGAAGATTCATGATGTCGTCTTAGCCGATCGCCGATTAAAGTTGGAAGAGATAGCAGCGACAACAACCATCTTGTATATAAAAAACCTTTCAGCGCGATGAGTACCGCGTTTGCTCAAACCGGAGCAAAAACGAAATCGGGTGACCGTTTCGGAGGACTGTCTAGCTAAGATCCAACGCAATTCAAGGGATTTCTTCATGCGTTGCGTAACCGTAGATGAGATTTGAATCCACCACTACATACCGGAGATCAAGAAACAGTCGAAGCAGTGGACTTTTCCGGGGGAATCAGCTCCGAAGAAAGCAAAGACCGTTCTATCGGTCGGAAAAGTCATAGCGACCACTCTTGGGAATTCTCAAGGTATGATCCTCATCGACTGTCTGCAGAAGGGAAGAACGATCACGAAGCAATACTACAGCAATTTATCCACGCGATTCGATGCAGTATTGAAGGAGAAGCAGTCTCGTTTGCAGCGAGGAAAGGTGCTTTTCCACCACAACAATCCACCGGCTCATTCATCCCGCATCGTCATGTCCAAATTGAATGAGTTGCGCTACGAGTTAGTCTCTCTTCTTTTATATTGATCGGACCTAGTTCCCAGCGACTTTTTCCTATTCCCAAGCCTGAAAAAATCACTGAGAGGAAAGAGATTTGCCACAAATGCCAATACCATGTTTTTCTTGTCGATTTCGGAAATATTTCAACTCACCCTCGTAAATCATACGTCTACGTAGAATCAGAAAATAGCGTATATTTAAGATAAATTTTGTAAAAAGAATATAAATCATACATGTATTATTACATCAAAATTCTCAAAGATTGTTGATATGGAACGCACACTTGCAGCATGCGAGTCATCTCAATTCCACTAACCCTGCGGTCGGCTGCAACAACAACAGACAATTATCAAGGTTAAGCCAATAGTTGCTAGAAATAAAAACGAATTACTGAAGTAATTCTTTGCAGAAGGTGTAATTCAACTTACCCGCTAGTGTGCCTAGAGCTGAATGGACCTCTCCAACTGTTACTGCTGGAAATTCAACGGTATCGTCCTCTTTCATCTTAAGCTGTTCGATTAACGCAGTACTAAAATAAAAGTGTTAGACTACCTTCATCAGTAAAAATTTCAGGTCCCTTAAATAAAAAATTCTTATAAAGGTGCTTACCTTTTCGAGATTTCAGCCAGAGCTTTCTTCTTTCAGAAACGATTTTACCATAGGGAAACTGCCGCTATCTCTATTTGACAGTCGAAAATGATCATTTTGATGTTTCATATAAATAAGCAAGAGAACAATTGTTTCCGTCACTTTGATTGCATGCATCAATTGACATAAAAATTACATCGAAAATGTGCTGACTTTTTTACCTTTTTGTTATACCTATTTAACTTCCTCTTCATCGTTCAATTCTTGATAAATAACGGAAATATTTGTTGCATTGCTGCTACTTGATCTTACCGTTTGCCTTGCCTTTTTGCATCAGGCACATAAATGACATACTTTTGTCGCTGACTAACTTTAGCTCAACGCTGTTTTCGTGAGGTAAATGCGGTATACACTACCGCTCATAAGTTTAAGACCACCTTGGAGTGTGTATTAAGATTTAATTCAAAATAAAACAACACATTTTCAACGAGTATATATTAAAAATTATAACGCTAAAACGGAAGAAATTATACACTCAAATGTCAAAAAATTCACACTTTTGTTTTATTACAGTTTTGCATAATTTCAACCTTCTTTCTACTAATTTGTTTAAAGTTTTTGCGGTAATTTTAACCTATTTACGATGAAGGAACTCCCTAAAAGGCTTTGCTGAACTTGAACTCGATTGGTACACTCCCTATTCTTTATGTTATAAAAATTGGATTCTTTGCGTCAAATGGTAAGTCCATAAGACTGCGTTTGAATAATCCAGTGACTAGTTTGCATGCCCTTTTGCCTATATTCATCGTTTCTCCTTATGCACGCGTTTTAAAAAGGTTTTTTTTCCCCGGCAGATGCATTCCTTTCAGCCTGCGGCAAATAGTTGCCTCTTGACGGTGGTAACAAAAACATTTGTTCATCGTTGCGTATTAACGCTTGTTGCGATATCCGGTGTCGTTAGATGTCGATCTCGTTTCGAAGTCATTATTATAAATCTATCCTCAGCTACAGCAGTCATCCGTGGTCGCCTACTTCGTTTTCTATCAAGATTTGTCCTGCCTCTCTTCTCCAGGTAAAATCCCTAACCGTAAAGCAATTTCTCTCTCGGTATATCTTTCGTCGCGAAGAGTACCCTTAAATTTTTACCATCGGTTCTTTACCCAATTGTTACAATTGTGCACTGATTTCAAAAAAAGAACTAATTCCGCGCAGGAATGCGATGAGACACTAATATTCTATCATGACATTAATATCTTTGCCATATGCACTAAACGATTACCGAAGTAGTACTAAACTGTTTGACTGAACTGCAGGTATTCCACCCAGTCCTCGTCTTGGAATAGAGCAACAAAAAACATGCAGGTGAAATTTGTACCTATATGTTTGGACTTTACGAATTACGCATAATAATTTTATATTTGTATACAATAATTCATAATACGGATTAACGGTTGCACGATATGCCTATTAGTTGTACTATTTTAACGGAATTTCATCTTACTTCCAAACTTATGGACGGTAGTATATATATGTATATTACTGAAACATTAAATACGTCTCACATATACTCCGAAAATACTGCAACCACGAATAATTACTTATTAGAGTAAATTTACTCTTATCATAACACAATACACCAATCAGATATATGATGTAAAACTCATAGTGCTATTTAAAAAATTGAGAATGGCGATCGAACTCGAAGGCATTCATTAAACCAAATTTATTTACTTAATCTAATTATCTTTTAAAACTATCAGTTGACAGAAATATTCATCTACAATAAAGATTACCTTTATTTTGTAATCTCGTTTTCGTTTGTATGTACATACATAATATAACATACATAACCTAGAAATTTTCACAGATGAAGATAGTAATTCCTTTGGTTTCCATTAAATTTACTAGGTACTCTCTTCTACTAACATTCTCCTGATCGATGATATGTTGTAAATCCTAACATAAAATTCATTATTTATAATTAAGAACTTCATGTTCCATCGGAAGAAAAAGTACCTTGTTTCCAAACAAACACGAATGCTCGCACACCATTTTATGAGCCTGATATCTAGTCTCCAAACGTGGATTAAACATCCGTCTTAGGGCTCTGTCATCTGGATCTGGTGGACCCCAAAACTCGGTAGGTCGAATGGTACCTAACAAATTCTAAAAAACAGAATAATGAGATTTAACGCCTTTAACAATACCTATTAGTTTGCAGTTCCTAATACGTGAATGAAGGCTATCCTCGCGTTCAAAGAAGTTTGCAGTAAAAGCTTTTTACATTCAGGTATAAGTATTAAGTTTACTGAATAAATTATTTGTCTCTTTCCATTTCATCTCACCAAAATTGCTATTTGTCTTATTTTCTGCTAATTCAACGATCTTTCTAAGGGTATCGTACTTGCCTAATAGTTCAAAAAACATGATTATATATAATTTCTATAGTTTCTACTATCCTTCCCGCGTTTGTCTTCTGTAACATTCCTCTTTATAAAAGGAGAGACAAGGATGCCTCACCGCTTTTTAAAGTGCATACTAACACATTTAAAATACAATTCTTTCTTGCAATCGTTGTTGCAACAGTCAGCCATATATCTTGAACATTTAACTCTGGTTTTATTTGATCTGTAGTCGCGCTTCTCATCCAATGAAAATTGTACTATAATCGATTTCTTGTTCCATGCCAGAACGTATTTCCCCTAACCTATCGAAATTCTGCATTGTCTAGTATATTTTGTGGCATGTTGCACACACTAAACGTATAAATAAAGATAATTTTTTAAAATGAAGTGACAAAGTGAAAATCTTCGACGAGATTAAAAAAAGTGCGGGAGTGACTCAATTGGCAAAAAAATATGGAGTATCTAAACCCACAATCTGTAAAATTAAGCGATTCAAGTCACAAATTTTACAACGTGTGTTAGATACATACGGAGGCCCGGGAAATCGCAGAACTTTAAAAAATGCCCAAACAACTAGAATGGAAAATCGTCTGAATAAATGGTTTTTAAAACAAAGGAATACTCATGTTCAAATTAGCGGTGAATTGATTAAAGAGAGAGCAAAATTATTGAATGAAAACCAAAAGAAACCGAAAATTTTGTAGCCAGTGATGACTGGCTAAAAAAATTTAAAAGCACGTATGGAATTCGACTGATGTCGATACGAAAAATTATCAGCACCATCACAACTAGTGCAACCGTTTAAGGAAAAGATAATGGACAAAATCGAAGAGCTACATTTAAATGAGCAGCAAATATACAATGCAAATGAAACCAGTTTTTATTGGAAATTATTACCTACGAAAACCTGCATTTACATCACATGAAAAACCTGCTCCGGGTAGAAAGGCGGAAAGACAACGCATAACTTTTCTAGCGTACACTAATACTAGTGGTACACACAAAATAAGGCCTCTAGTAATAGACAAGGCAAAAAATCCACGTTAATTTAGAAATTGTAAGAATCCCGTTGATTATAACTGTTCAAAATCAGTTTGGATGACCAAAGGCATATTTCTGGAATGGTTCCAGAAGCACTTTGTCCCTTAGGTATGGCAATAAAACTATAATAATAAGTAATGTAATTTATAATAATAATACATATTCAATTTGTAGGTGAAAGATTTCTTAGGAAAGCAAAATCTTCTAATAAAGGCGATGTTAATCTTGTATAACGCACCAAGTCATCCTCCAGAGGAACAATTAAGAAGCAACGATGGCTCAATTTTTGTTATGTTCATGCCGCCCAACGTAGCTCCACTTATCCAACCGATGGATCAAAATGTAATAAAATTTCTACTTTCGTCTGCGTTATCAAAGAATCCTAAAAACATTTCTAAATCCTTAAAATAAGTAACTTTATGTGAAGCAATTTTAAATTTAGATATGGCGTGGAATGTCCTTAACCAGCAAACAATCAGAATGTTTGAAAAATTTGCTTTACTCCAGGGATGATTATAACGACGAAGACAATGTATCGCTAACCACAGAAAACAGTTACTATCTGATGCTGAAGTTATTGATAGTGCATCATCCGACGTTCTCAAATTATTAAAAGCAATAAATCCCCATATTATTTGCATAATTACCAATGTTAGTTTATGGAATGACAATAAGGAGATGGATGCTGCTCATGGAGAGAAAGATGAAGTGAGTGAAGATGACGACCCTCCGATTAAATTAAAAGATACAGTGAGTGACGTGCAAGCTGTAGGAATTTTTAATCAAACGTTAGATTGGGCTGAAGACAAAGACTAAATTTACGCAAATAAAAATAGGACATTATTTTTCAAAATAATGTAAAATTTATTTTTTATTTTTTAATGTTATATGTATTGTGTTATTCATTGTTCATAATTTATTTTTTAATAAACATACATATTTACTTTTATGCAATTTCTTTATATATAAAAGAAGAGTCGCTAATGTAAACTTTCAGTAATGTGAATAGTGCTTGACTGATATCGTTCATATAATCGAGCGTCTACTGTATATAATTGCGCCAATGAGTGCGCCCGTATTTCTGCAGGCTTAAATATTAAACGTAAACTGATTTCTAAAGATTAACAAAGATTTCACATTGGAAATATGTTTGCGTATCGATTTTATTTTTAATAAATTTAGAGCAGATCGTTAAGTCATCACAAAATGGCTCTAATTCAACTACCAGTATTACACTTCTACAATTTACTCACCCTCTTCCTGATGTATCGAAGCAATTCGATTACAATGAAGACCACCGTCGGTGACAGGAGTACAAAAGATCCCGCTGTTGCTATGATAAAATATGTGCGGCGCTTACTTAACGCTCTTAATATTAAATAAACCAGCGTCACCTAAAATTGGTAATTAAATGATAGATTTAACGAGAAGACGATCTTCTTGAGACCTTACAAGAACAACGAGTGGACATAGATACCAGCAAATTTTCCAATATTTTGTTGGCTGCGAACCCATTAAAAAGTGTATGTCATCGGACAAGTTAGAAACGCCGTACACCCAGAAAATCATTATGCTCAAGATGAGAACAGCGCCGCATTTAGTGTATATCAATACATCGGTAAACACCACTTGCGAGATTGCAAAAACACACTGAAAAAACGGTACAATTGTTGGCTGTTAACTGCAGATTAAATCACAAAACAATTTTATAACAATTTTAAGAGTTTAAATATGATTTGAAGGAGTTTGGCTCTGTTTCTGATGAATTTTAGCAGATTGCTATCCTCACAGTGGTATATTTAGAACTAAGAAGTTGCTGTTTCTGGTAATCCAGATGCGGTTGCTTGTATATGAATATTTGGTGTACATATTGGGACATAAAACCGTTGATCCCGTTACAACTGTCCTTATATCTGACTCCAGTTAATGGGCTTAATTTGTCTTCTTGTTTAATAAGCATTTTAACAAAATTCTGTACATGACAAATGAAAAAAGTCGAAAGATATACTTGTTCCTTCGATTTATTCGTAAGAAGGTAAGTAAGAATATGTATCTCCTTATCTATTTGAAGATTTTTATAACGTTTTACGCAAATAATTATATTTTCTGGCTGATGTAATACATAGGTTCTACATGGAATTTTAATTTTTGTAGTATATAACAGCCCTGACAGTTGCACATAACTAAAAAGATTTCCTTAAATATAAACAAAACAGAGGAAGTATCTACGTTAATGGTTAGAGCATATAACGGCCGGTTTCATAATAAATTTAACGGAGACATTAAAGTTAAGTCTTAATTAAAATTTCAATTTAGGTTTCATAATACACAATTAATATTTAACGCACGTTTAATTTTAATAGCTCCAAAGCAGCCAGTTAAGGAATTAATACTCTGTTAACCTAAAATTCTGCCATAACCGAGTGCGTTGCAGTTCTGCTGTGTTCTTATCAGAGTTCCTATATTCTTGTGTTAAAGTAAATAAATAGAAAATTATGCTTCGTCGTGATAGTTCAAGCTCAAGTTCATCAGATGATGAACGCGTAATAGAACGAAGAGGAAAGGTATATAAAGAAAGAAGAAATTGTATGGACTCCTTTGAAGAAAAACAATTTTTTGATCGTTTTCGTTTGACAAAAGCATCTGTCCCGTTCATATTAGAAGAAATCGAGCCATTTGTAACGCTTGATACAAATAGGTAGATTTACATTTTATTAACAGAGAACAAGATTATATAAGATAATTTATTTGTAGAGGAGGATGTATAAAACCAATGGAGCAACTGTTATTAACTTTGAGGTTTTATGCATCAGGCAACATGCAAATAGCTGTCACTGATTTTATGGGTCTATCAAAAGCATCAATCTATCGCGTAATAAAAAGAGTGTCGACCATTGCATCACTACGACCACGGTACATCAAAATGTACGAAAGTAACATAGAAATGGAAAGAAGCGCAGAACAATTCTATGCTGTAGCAAGGTTTCCTCGTGTAATTGGGGCAATAGATTGTACATTAATTAAAATAGACTCACCTGGTGGTGAAGATGCAGAAATTTTCCGATCTAGAAAAGGTTTTTTGCTTTAAATGTGCAAACTGTCAGCGATACTAATTTGAAAATACGTGATATTGTTGTGAGATGGCCAGGTGCAACCCACGATCAAACAACCTTTAACAGTAGTAATCTAAAACACGAATTTGAAAATGACATCTTTGGGATTTCTTCTAGTAAGTGATTGTGGGTACACCTTACAACCGTATTAAATGACCAAGCTCCAAGAAGCCAGAACTGCTGCAGAAAATTTATACAATGAGTCTATGATTAGAACTCGAAATGTCGTTGAGGGGCAATATGGTGTTTGGAAACATAGATTTCCAATCCTGCGATTTGGAATGCGTCTCAATCTTGATCGTGTAATGGCCATAGTTGCTGCAACTGCAGTATTGTACAACATTGCTATCGACATGAAAGATTCACTCCAAATGAGGAAGCAGATTTTGTTGTCGAGGATCATGAAGAGGAACCAGATAATGTAATTAATGTAAATAATGCAAGACACCATCGTCAACTTATAAATTCACTCCAGTGTAGCCAACTCAACTGCCTTTTCCTTAATTACGACGTTAGTTAACTAACCCACAAATTTGAACGGACCTTAAACATGACATTATCTTTAATTCTCAATTAGATAACTCTCCGTTAGGGGTTATATTTTGAAACCGACCCTAAATCTTTTATTACGAGGGCTTCTCAAATGGGAAGGAGACTTAAGTTTTAATAATAACGTGTTTTATTTTCAGTTCACCAACAAGTACAACAATAAAGAAATAAAGAATAACTAAATGAAAAATAACTATATAGTCTTACCAGTACTTACAATAAACTGAAAATCACGTAGTTCAAGGTTAAATGTAACCCTTGATCTACCACTACTACCCTGATTGAAAAGAGTTTAGCTTATCCTATATTGCAGAGTACAATAGCAACATAATAATTATTTATAATTCTAAGCACTTGCCCACACAAACCCCCGCTCCCCAAGCATGACATACTAAACAAGTTAACTACTAAAAAATCTAACTGAACCGTATGTTCAAATTACTTGTGAGGCAAACAAATATGCACGGTATTGAGCAGAAAAGTTCCGACAGGAGCCACTTCTGATCATCGGCGGTATCAAATTATACACTGCAGCAGCATGACAAGAAAAACCGCGTTCGCATAGCGCAGTTCTTCGTATTGGTGGTGTAATAGTTCCTCCACAAAATCTAGAATTATCTACCAACTTATGGGAAGCTTTATCGTACTTTCGTATCCTGAATGTAAGTCTCAAACAACACCTCTGAACCTGCTGTATTCGATTACTCAAATCCTGCGTTATGCAGGAACCATACACCGGGGCGCAGTATGAAAACTGTGCAAGAACGACGGCATTACACAACAATAACTTTGCCTTTACTGACAAGATATGCCTTTGTGGATTGATGTGTTTCAAATTAATGTATGCTTGTTGTATATATTTTTTTATTTGTATATTATATTTGAATGTATTATCTAAAAAGAGACCTAAATTTTTTACTTCCTCTTTAACAGGAATAGGTGTACCAAAAACCTGCAGCCGAATATCTTGTTGCAACCTCCTAATATGATTCTTACTACCAAAAACTATTGCAACGGACTTGTCACGATTTACTAAGAGTGATGTTGACGAGCGAAATTTACAATCTTTTTGAGAGTTATTAGAATAAAAGGAATAATACATCTGGGTATCATCAGCGTATATATGTCTCTTACATTCTTCTACACAAAGGTGCATACGTGCAGTATACAATGTGAAGAGAAGTGACCCCAATATAGACCCCTGAGGACCGCCCCGATGAATCACTTTCCAGGTAGAATAACTTTCATCGAGACGCACACACTGCGGACAGGCTCTTAAATAACAACATCAGTGAAAGAGGAGAATTACAGGATCCTATATAATTCAGTATAACAAAGAACATTCTATGACAGGCAGTAACAAAAGCCTTACTGAAATCCAGAAGCGTTAGGATCGTGACCATATCTTTGTCCGTAGATGTAACAATATCGCCCGTTATATTTAGAAACGTGGTCACACAACTATGACCCTTTTGTATATAGAACTGGAATAAAGAAGTAGATAGCTTTTAAAAACTTTATTGTTTTTCAATGTATTCTTCACGAAGATTAAAGCATTTTTGCATGCGCTCGAATCAACTCTGGAAGCAGTTATTCCTCTCGTTTGTTAGTAGAGTCGAGATTGCATTTTTTAAGGCATCGACCGCTACTTCTGACGACTGAAACCTTTGGCCACGCAGTCCGTTCTTGGTTTTCGGATAGGTAAGGAATTCGTTGGGACTAACGTCCGGACTGCGCGGAGGATGGTCGTTGCATTAAAAATTCAATTGCCTTGCTTGCTGTGCGCGAGCTTGCATTATCTCGGTGGAACATACAATTCTTGGTTCGGGGTTGGTTTTTCGAAGCGCAACGATGATTTACGACAAACAAATGGTTGTATACCAGTCGGTAGTAGCAGTTCTTTGATATTATAGACGAACTGTAGCTACATGACTTAATTTCGAGATAAATATCTCAACCATCCTTTTGGAGACACTTCGGGAATAAATGACTTGTCGGCCTTTTCTTCACTTTCAAACATCAGAACGACTGGCGTTTATTTTTTAACTTGTATAAGTAAATCCAAGATTCGTCACCAGTCATGATATGCTATACGGTTTTAGAGTTTCCGATGCTGAAGCGGTCGGTTTTTAACACCAATTCACCCTAGCTGCTTCCTGTTCTGCGGTATCTAACGGACACTTTTTTACGCAAACTTCTTTATGCAAAATTGATTAAAATTATTTCTTTGATTTGTTACATATCGATCTTCGTGGAGTGATGTGGTTCTTCAATGGCCGAAAACAGAAACCAACTCGGCAAAGCATTCTTATTAAAATAATTGTCCTCGAAAATCATAAAAATTATTGCGCGAAAATATTCTGGGTTTAATCCCATTTTTTGAACTAACTTGTCAACTTCGACAGTTCGTTGTAGCTGCAATACCACACATATCACACTAAAACTTTAGATTTAGGTTAACTAAAGAAGAATTTTAATTTTTGGTCCTGACATTTGGTTAGTCGTCCCGTTTACCATTTCAGAATTATCAAGTCAAATCGCGAAAAGTAGTGATGAGTTTAGAGCGCTTTACAGCCTGCCGATGTGAAGTTATCTAGAGCAGAAACCTACCGTTGTTTTTACACTACATCAGTCTACAAATCCACAAAATTTAATTTAAATCGATGAAGGGCACTTACCTATATTCTCTTGTAAATCTTACATAACTTTTTTGTTTTTAGAGAACTAACTAACTATTCGAAACTGAAGAGAGATAACGAAAAGATCTAACTACTTTATTACGTATTGTTTGCGGTATCTTGATAAATAATGCTTTAATCTATTACAGAAATTTCTTTTAACATTTAAAATTGCTTGAGTTAAGAAATTTCCGAAAATATTTCCTTGCAATTCGTTTATAGTATCAGGCCTGTTACCTGAGAAATCTTGAATTGATGTCGACTAGAGCGATGCAAAAAATGTTAACCTCAATCTAGTGCATGTCGTGTGTTTAAATTATGCAATCGTTTGCTAAATCCGATTCTTTCGCTAATCTGTATGCCTTGTATGTATCAATATTTCAAATTTATAGTTTCACTACATAACATCATACTCGTATGGTTGTTACAATTTTACTATCACTTTCGTAGTAGGTTTAGATATGCATATTAGTTGTTGACTAAAAATCAGTAGAGAAAAAAATTAATTTGGCGCAAATAGTTTAAAATGTCGACATCTAAAGGAAAAAAAGTCACTTCTTTCCCATTGCTTCAACAGAAAGTCTTTTACATTCTATTTGCATTCAGAAGGTGATAATACTGATCACAGCACTTACCTCGGGTAGCACACACAATCCAATAAAAGCGCTAAAAATGCAAATCACGCCAAAAACGTAAACCCGAAATTTGTGAAAGTTCGGATACATATCGGTAATTGCAACCTGCATAGAAATTAAGTGAAGCACTTGATTGCAAATGGAAATAATGATGTTGCTTCCAAAGTAGAAGAAAGTCCATAATTGTGGCAGACCTTGAATTTTCGAAAGCTGTAGTAATAGTAGGATACGAAAGGGTAGGTTGTGATTGGAACTTACTCAAATAAGATAGTCCTTGCGGTATTGTAACAAATACAGCTACCGTATACTTGCTAATATTATACGAAGCGTCCAAAGTTTGCGCGTTGCTGTGGTAAACTATCAATCCTTCGCACATCGTACAAATAGCCGACAGAAGGATCTTCAGAAATAATAGCGAAAATACGCAACCTACAGAGAGCGCACCTGCCTGTGCGCTTTGATGAAGAAAACTACCGGCGTACATATGATACAATTCAGCTAGAGCAAGTCCTCCTATCGCTACTGTGATGGTTTTGTTCCAGGCCTGCAAAGATCAATTGTGAAAAGGATACAATACCCTTGATAATAGTAGTTAGTAACGCATGAACCTTAGATATAAAGAATATTGAAATACTTTTGATTTGGAGAAACTCTTAACATTGTGCACGTAATTCCTGTAAGTACTTGAGTTCAAATCTCGTTGAAAATTCGTCACTATGCCGATGTTCACTCTGTAGCGCACATCGCTTCACATTTTTCATAAGTTTGGGTCGCTGGATACTATGATCACATTAAATAAGTCACAAATTGCTATGGAAAAGCTGAAAAGTGCAGTGAGCTATTTCCCTATCTGTTACTAGGTATTAGCACCATCCAGTTTTATGATACTCAAGTAACAATTGCTGAAGAAAAGGTCCAGGGCTACTGACAAGAGGGATATTGCTTAATTACGATAATGCCAGGCCGCATTCGGCTTACTTGACCCAGGCGGGAATTGCAGAATTAGGGTGAGAACTTCTTAAACATTCGGTTTACAGTTCCGACCTAGTGCCAAGCGTTTGATCCACTCAAAAAGCATCTTGGCGGCAAACATTTCGAGGGTGATAACTAGAGACCGGATTATATGCAAAGAAAAACTGGAATATATGCGCGTGTATATGCATGGATTTTTGAGAAATTATGTATAAACATGGGGCATATATAAGAGCAGAAATTTAAACATTAACTTTATTGCACAACATTTTTTTACAAAATATTTCTAAACCAATTTATAATTAAATGTTTTTCAAAATTGTGTAAAAGAAAGTTTTGTCTTCTATCAGGATACATATATTATGTTTCGACATAGAAAAGCTTCTTTCAACATCCACAGATGTAATTGATGCATTTTTCAACTTTGGAATACATTCTAAACCAAAATTAAAGTCGAAATCGTTTACTATTTCACCTTCCAAAATTTTCTTAACTTTCTTCAATTTCAACTACTCCGTATTTTTATTTATCACTTTTTTAAATTTATTCTATATAGAATTACCTATGTACCCTTAACCTTCTTACATAGCATATCAAATTCGTCCACTATTTCGACTGATTCCGAGAGCGACATTGCTTGCGTTTCTAGTTTACGAATGGAACTTGAAACAAAGCTATAATTTGTCTTAATACACAAAAAGTTTTGTAGCAATTCTGTTGATATTACTATATTTCCACAGTTTTCTAGAGCAATACAGTCAGCAGTGATTTCAAGAATTACATTTTTTATTCCTTCAAAATTATCGGCGTAAAAAATTGCAGCGTCTAACCAAGTATCCCATCTCGTAATAATCGGTTCAGAAGTCAACTTAACACTGGGAAGTCGCTCCTTATAAAATTGGATTCGTAAAGGTGCTTTTAAAAATACTTTTTTGACATTGCTAATTAAATCATTAATGAAATAAACAAGTGGTATGAATAATGCTACTATAAAAAAATTTTAAATTTTGCACGGCTTTTATCATGTATGGTGCAGCGTCGGACAACATTGGTAATTTTTTTTCACAAGGTATACTTCCAGGTAAAAAAAATTTGATAAACCTCCTCGAACGAATTGGGCAATTGTCAAATTATTTGTTTTCTGGAGTTCTTTACAATAAACTAAACATGATTTAGGTACAATATCTGCATGAAGAATTCCTATTAACAATGGGGCGATATAACGGCCACACTTATCCGTACTTTCGTTTACAATGATATAAATAAAATAATTCCCTACCAATTGTTGAAGTTCTGCCATTGTTTGCTGGTAACAAGATGTGACATAATTTTTTCGTAAGGTACTTTCGTCAGGTATATTATATTTGCAATATTTTTGCAGAAATGATTTCAAATTAACATTGTTTAATCTTGCTAATGGTATGTTAGACGAACTTAATGCGTTACACAGATCCCTATTATATTCTTCTAGTTCTGAGTTTCGTGAAGTTGATGCTACACATTGATATATAGATTGCTGCACATATGCGGATCGCTTTAGTTTTTCACATTTTCCAATATCTGATGGAGTTTTAGGGTGTTGATCAATCAGGTATTTTCTCTCACAAGCCACCTACAACAACAATTGTCGCTTTATATCAAAAGTTAAAGAATTTAAAAACAATTGTAAAGATTTTAATAAAATTAAACTTACCAGTTTACTGCAGGCTCGGCAAAATACTTTGTCGCCACCCTTTACCAGTTCAGGATACGACTTAATCCATAAAGAAATTTTGTTCGCTATAGTCATTGTATGTACGCACAGTATTCAAAAACATTAACACAATTACATGCTGTTTCGCTCAAAGATATTCAATCAATGAATAGTTTATTTCGGAATTAACAATAACAAAACGTATTTACCAGATCCCTTCTGTTAGGCGAAATTAAACACGTGCAATTCTTGGAAAAAAGTATAAGAAAAACCAAGGTAAGAGATTTAATCGTTCTGGGAATTGTCCGTTGTCGATCTAAATTAGGAATTACTAGGAATTTTTACTAATGGAAAGGATAAGAAACAGCCTAAATATGGAATATATGCAACTTTTGTAAAAATATGCATAGAAATGGCTAAATATGCAATATATGCAATCACTAATTAGCGCTAATTAATTTCAATTAGTGTAATACGTGTATATATAGACCATAATTAAAGATATGCCAAAAATAAAATATATGCACTTTGCATATAATCCGGTCTCTAGTGATAACGATGTTCAACGCACGTGGTTCAGACGGCAACCGAAACACCTTTATACATCAGGCATTGAGGCATTAATAAAACGATGGGTTAAATGTATTAATGTAGATGAAGACTGTTGAAAAGTAAAACTTGCTTTTGGCTAATTATTTCTTTAATTATATTTATAATAGCTTTTTGTAACCCACTTACTTGTCTTCCTTCGCAGTAAGTAAGTATGCAAAGTAAAATTATCTAATGTTTCGATTCTTGCTACTCACCGCTGCTGAATAAAAATCTTCCACTCGCATCTCCAACAATTTTGACAAACCTAGCACTGCACCTTTCTTGGTCACAATTGCCAAGAACACTATGAAGTTGCCAAAAATATAAATGAACACCATCCAATGAATGAACTAAAAATTATCGAATAATAATAATAATAACAATAAAGTACATAATATTTTTGATAAGACGGTTATTACCTTTCGATGATAACGATAAGAAACACATACTATTCCAAACGTTACTATCCACGTTGTCAGCAAGGCTACAATTCTTTGCGTACTCGGTATATCGTAGGTAGTAACATCAGCTAGTTGAAGAACTGGATCCTCCATGTAAACATATCTGAAAGAATCAGAAAAAATGTATAGAACGCGTGCATTGCTACGAACTAATACCTCCAAAATACGTAGGATTTATGAAAATTACTAGTATGTGGTAAGCGAGTGCTATTAACAATACATAGCCCTTCATATTCATCTGGGCATTGGCTCCAAGGTAAGGTCGTTTGAAACGTGAGTAGAAAATACATCAACTTATCAGTCATTATGAAACCAGCTAAAATTGTCTGTAGAAGAACGCAAACCATGAAAGTGTACGCCAATCCTTTGAATAAAGGTATACAGTATTTAAAGTAAAACATTCCCATTTGGGTGTATTGACCAAGAGCTATCTGCATATATACTAGTGGCATCCCAAAAAGAAGGAAACTGAGGAAATACTGTAAAAAATTTGGATCTAGAATTGGAATATTTTGATTCAGGTTAAAACGTAAACTGCAATAATCGCGGGATATTACCATTTCTTCCCTCTGATTTTATAAAAGAGGCGTACGCGTTTGATGTCACACAATAAGCCAACATTGATATGATAAAAGATCCACTAGAACGCCATCTGTCCCTTTTTAAAATGTAATCCTAAAAACGAACGATATGAGCGCTTTCGAAGTATCTTGAACAATAGTCTACCGCTTGTTTGCTTCCACAAGAAATAGAACTGTGGGAACCAGAATGAAAACTGGCCGACTGAAGAGATACAGAATAAGGTAGTCGACCTAACATTACAATGTAGCTTTCTCAATCTAAACTTTACATTCGGTTAAAGTGAAAAAATGATGTCTTCATTATCGAAAACTAGTATTTTCTTTTAGATGATGTCAATAATTGACAATTGCTTGTCACTTGACATAATTTATGGTAAATCTGACTTAAAAGCAAGTACGTAGCTGAATACAGGAGAGTGTTCGTAGCTCTTACAACAATTTTAACTATAGAATAAATAGAAGGGGCAAAACTATCGGTTTCTTTGATGTTTTAAGATAAAGTTTGAATGGACCTGGCTCGAGTTTTGCGCTAGCTTTTTAAACTTACATCGTAACTTAACAGTTGTGTATTGATAACGTATCTTATAAATACAGAGAAGTACCGAGAAGGAAGTTTCATACTAGCTTTGCAAATGTTATGTTACAAAAGTAAGAAGCATCCCCTTTTGAAAAACAAAATCTCTACAACTACGTCCCTAATCAAATGTCAGTACTAAAAATTAACCTCGCTACAACGAAGCGTCAAAGTTGACAAGTTAGTCCAAAAATGAAATTAAACCGAAAACATTTTCGTTTAATATTTTTTTATAATTTTCGAGGAAAGTTATCTCTGCCTCGCCGATTTGATTCCTGTTTCCAATAATCACATCAGTCAACAATTTCTCATTGGTATAGAATATTTATACATGGACGAAATGTCTTAGTGACAATCGAAAAGTAGGTGCAACAAAAACGACAGTCACTCAGGATAATGTCGATGCTGGCATCATTTCCCCTGAGAAAGAATAATTAGTTATTTTCTCATATAACTCCGTGAATTTATAAATATCTTCGTTTATATCCAATAACAAAATGTATCAGCTGATACTACATATAAAATCTGGGAGTTCATGACACTTACGTTGGAAGCCAAAGACCAGTCCATCCTGAAGGCTAGCCAGTGAGTACGATTTCAAAGGTTCGATCTCATTTTTCGTTTCCTAAATTAATTTGAATATTTAAAGTTTAGCTAGTCAGGGATTGCCTTAGGTTTTCTGTAAAAAACATTTTTTTGGAAAAATATATTTATTTGTCTTTTCAACTTTACATTTGGTATTTTAATTTAGAAAACATTTTCACTTAATTCGAAACAAATAAATCAAAATGTTAAATCAAAGAACCCGGCTAAAAAAAATTAACGAGCCTGAGCTTTTCCACCACAATATATATATTATATAATAATATTTTCTGTATGAGCAACACTCTTTATTCAGACTTCTTGCGAGGGTCGATCCAGTGCCCTGTTTTACGATCCATAATTTAGTCAAGATATTTTTTTAACGGATCACATAAATAACGCACTTTTCAAAAATATTGAACTCAGGAACTCTCATAAACCTTTTAGTAACTGAAAGAATGTATATTAGAGCATACGTAGAAAAGTCAATTCATGAACTACATATCACTTTGCAACGGTTGCATACATTTAAATCAAAAGTTTGGATTTCTATATTACAGCTAGTAAGCAAATCATATAAAAAACATATTCCAAATTTAGTAAAGAACGTTAATTTGTAAAAATTAGACACTGAATGGCGTTTGTTGCGTAACACATTTTCTAATAATATAAAAGAACTTTACTATTTAAAGATTTCGATTTCACCAGATTAAGACATATTTGTGATGGTGCATGTATATGCCCGTTATCTACTTCTAAAGATTATTTTAATTTCGCGTGTATTATATCATGTTGAGCGATACTTTTCTAAATATAAGAAAGTCTATTCAGCAAGGCGTATGTTGCTCACCAAAACAAATGCCGAAATTTACATCATTCTACAGACTTTTGTGTATTCACTTTGCGCAATAATAGCTGTAAATAAGGTCATTCTGTCATTTACAGAACTGACATATACGAGGTAGGCGCCATAAATTCTCGGTCTGATGGGCTTATACAGATTAAAGCATATTCAAACTCAGTCAAAGCATGCATACACATACGCGAGGTCTACGCTATAAATATGACGGTTCGAAGAGTAGCAGTATTTAGTAGCCACCCAACCAGAGCGACAAGCGCATAGAAATGTCTGAAGTAATGAAAATGGGCTACCACGAAATCATCAAATCTTTAACAAAAGAAGGCCACATTCCTAATCACATAAAACAACGTTTAGACAGTGTTTACGGTGATTTAGCTCCTTCGTATTCCACTGAAAAAGTGGTCAAAATCTCTCAAATCTTCCTGCTCTCCAACGTTAAGATCGAGTCGAATGTGCGCGTCACTTTTAAACATGGGCGGACACGACCCAAAACCGATTCTGGGGTTGTCTATCGAAAAGGAATGGCTGCGACCTAATGAACCTCGTCCCAGACAGGCCTTCAATCAAAGAAAAAGGTGACGACCATAATATTCTGGGATTGTGAGGGCATTTTGCTAATTAACTTTAAAGAACGCAATACAACTGTGAAGTCTTTGGTGCATAAATTAAGGGACAGTATTCGTGCAAAATGTCGTGAAAAATTTACAATAGGCGGGTGATTATTACACGACAATGCTCCCGTCCATACTGCCGCCGTTTCACAAACTGCCATCCGTGAATGTGGCTTTCAAGAATTGGAGCATCCACCGATCCTGATATGGCTCCTTGTGATTTTTATTTGCCTTATAATTTAAAAAAAACCTTAGGGGACGTCGTCTTAAGAACGATTATGAATTGCAAGCTGCTCTTATAGAACATTTTGACGAAAAAACTTGATATTATTTTGACAAGAGTATCGAATTATTAATTAATCGTTGTAATAAATGTATAGAAGTTAGAGTTTCATTTCTGTGTATCAGGCCGAGAATTTATGCCGTCTACTTCATATATGACATGAATAACGCATGCAACCCAAGACCGCCCGGTTGTTCGTAGAGTCGCCTTGTTACGATGCTGGCATACGGATAAAATACCCCAAGTTTAGTTACTAATCTCAACTTATATAATTAATTCATATTTATGCATAAAAAATATGAGAAAATATTTTTGCAAATGATAAATAATCACTTGCAAAGTTTGTGCGTTGCGAGTTAAGCCTTTCAAACTTTACGTAATGTGAAGTTGTTACTGCATCTGCTTGACAATTCTAATATAGAAAAATATACGCTGCGAAGTTACGCAAATAGAACATCATACCATCGGCACAATTGTTTCAAACAGTTTATGACACGTACCTGTCAATTGCACACATTGAAACCGCTTTGGCATAATATTCTTTTCTACCTGCACTGTAAAATCAAAATAATTGCAATGACACGCAGCATGATTTCCGATAGTGTATCCTTTTCTATTTCATCAAAACCACAGGTCGGTACAAGAATTACAACATCTCGGTATCATTCATCCTATAATATTTGAATTTTCTCTAGTCTGTTACCGAGATTAGAGTGCGTCATTTATCCAACGTAGAGTTTTTATTGTACATGACCGTGTCCACTATTGGAGTTACTGCGCTTTGGCTGTTGGCAGATCATCCTCAAAAAGAGGACAGTAAGTTATAGTTAAAAATTCAATCGCACGTGTCTCCTTTGTTGAAAACAATGTCCGTGTTGTAGGTGGAAACATGGTTCAATTCTTCTTTGTGTATATTCTATTTGGTATACCAATGGTGTATATGCAAGTAATAATGGGACAATACACACAAATGGGTTTAGTGGTGTATAGACATTTAATACCTATCGGACACGGATTAGCGTATGTGTATATCCTTTTAATTTTTGGAAAAATAGTGGACATATCGATGGATTTAAGCGCGTATCTCCTGTACTTTTTGATGATATTTCGATCGAAACTGGACTGGCTGATATGCCCACCAGAATACGAAGCGGAGTGTTGGACATATAGCGTCAACTGTACAAGAAATTGCTTAGCTACGAGAAACATATCTGCCTACCTTTACTACACGTAATTTCTCCATTTATTTACCTATTTATAGATTTGGTACAAAACAAGCAATGAGTCAGCAGTATTGCCTTCTCTAATAGAACGAAAAATAAAATCGCAAGAGCGTAAATAGCTACCTAAATAGTAAGTACCTTCAGTGCAGTTAACTATCGGTCATGTCTTTAAGTTCACTTTTCATTCATCGGGAGATTTCTCTTACCCCATTTTTTCTCGGGACTAAAAATGAGTTCACTCACTACCAACTAGTTAGTCTTTTTGCGTAGTTTTCTTTTCCTATAATGTTGTGAAACTTGGAACACAGAGAGAGTAATAGTGTAACACATGGGCCTAACAGAGAAAACACGTTTTTTTTGGTTCAAAATTAGCTTTATCCATCAACGTAATCTCCATCAAGAGCAACGCAATCATTCCAGCGCCGCTCTAACATTTCAATACCACTTTTGTAGAACGATTTACCTTTTGCCTCAAAATAGGCCTCAGTTTCAGCGATAACCTCTTCATTCGTGCGAAATTTCTTACCGGCGAGCATTTTTTGAGGTCTGCGAACAGCCAGTAGTCGCTGGGAGCCAAATCTGGCGAATACGGTGGATGTGGGAGCAATTCGAAGTTCAATTCATGTAGTTTTGCCATTTTTTTGATTGACTTGTGACATGGTGCGTTGTCTTGATGAAACAAATTTTTTTCTTTGCCATATGCGGTCGTTTCTTTGCAATTTCGGCCTTCAAACGCTCCAATAACGCTATATAATATTCACTGTTGATGGTATTTCCTTTCTCAAGATAGTCGATGAATATTACACCACGCACATCCCAAAATACCGAGGCCATAACCTTTCCAGCCGATTGTTGTGCTTTCGGGCGCTTTGGACGAGGTTCACCAGTTGCTGTCCACTCAGATGACGATCGTTTTGATTCCGGAGTGAAGTGATGGATCCATGTTTCATCCATTGTCACATATCGACGCAAAAATTCCGGTTTGTTACGTTTAAGCATGGCCAAACACTGCTCAGAATCATCAACACGTTCTTGTTTTTGGTCAACAGTGAGCAAACGTGGCACCCACTTTGAACAGAGCTTTCTCATAGTCAAATGCTCATGCAATATAGAGCCAATACGTTCTTTTGATATCTTTACGATGTCAGCTAACTCACGCAACTTTACTTTTCGATCATTCAAAACGATTTTGTGGATTTTTTTGATGTTTTCTGGTGTTACCGCCTCATTTCGACGTCCACTGCGTTCTGCATCATCAGTGTCTCTACGACCACGTTTGAAGTCAGCAAGCCAACGTTTTATTGTTGTTTTTGATGGAGCGGAGTCCCCATAACACTTTTCAAGCCATTGCTTCGCTTGAACGGTATTTTTTCACATCAAGAAGCAGTGTAAAATTAAAACACGAAATTGTTTTTGATCCATTGTTTTGAAAATAACAAAAGTAGCGTGACTCTTAGCACAATAACTCACAAACTAATGAATAGAATAACATGAAATTTTAACAGCTGTCTTTTGAAGGTTAGTACTAACTGAGAGAAAGGTGACTGCAATAAAACTAACGTTATCTATGTGTTAGGCCCGGGACTTTTCAGCCCATGTGTTACGAGAGGATGTTTCCATTGCATTGAGGGACGCTTTGTTTCGAGTTGATAGTGGTGCACCCATAACTTACCACTGCTCACAATCCTGTTAAGCATGTCCTACTCTTTCTCTGCGTACCGAGAGAGGTGTTGCAAGAACAAGTCTATTCGACTTATACGGTGTTGCTCGGTCAGTGGTCTAGGTATCCATCGTGAGCAAACTTTTCGCAAATTCAAACGATCGTGTATCAATTAGTAGGCTAGACAATGAGAGCATCATATTGCAGTTGTTATGCTGTCTATTGCTACCCTCGAATCATTTCTTCCACCCGTCAAAGTGTTGCATCTGTCGCAATCTGAACGGAACAGCCACCTCGCTTATTGTCAATAACTTTCGAGCGCCCTTAAGAGAATTTCCCAAGCCACTTATACACGTATTTACGCGGCAAATACTTTTACAGGAAGTTTTTTTGCCGACAGAAAACGCACATCAGTACGCTACTCTTCTACGGTTCCCATTTCGAGTACTAAAGGCCTGCGCATAGTTTGAGATCATTATAATGTTTAAAGTCTTTTCTTTATAACAAGTCCTTTATGGCTCCTTATAACGCAATAAATCTATCAATTTAAACATTAGACATCCGAACTTAAAAAATTATACCAGCTAAAATGCCTGTGCAGAGATCTAAAACGTATTTTGTCTTATATTCAGATCAAACGCGGAAGTACAAGAATACCTGGAAGTATGAAGTACAATAACATTGAATCTGCTATCCCTGCTAAGATAGAAAATGCTTTTGCGGAATACTTTAGTAGGGTATGCAATGAATCCCAAAACAGTCAGTTGCTTACCTTTTACGATATGATGAATTCGACTATAGCATTTACGTCTATAATACCTGAAGAATTTGAATTGGCACCTACGCGGTCGAAAGATTCTTTTACGTCAGGATTACATAATATTTTATTGTTTCTGACTGTGTTTATGTATTTAATAAGCCTTTGCACCACATTTTCAATCTTGTCCTGAAGCAGACAGATATCATAATGCCGGGTTATACTGAGACCTAGTGACAAATAGGGAAATAGCTCACTGTTATTTTCAGTTTTCCCACAGCAGTTTGTGATTTATCTAATGACTTTCCTTCGTATGTATGATTTTTGTGAATCTTTAATGAAATTATCTTAAATTGCATGTATTTTAATTAATGTATATACTATATTAGATTATAGATGTACTCACTTTAAAACAAAATCAAATGAATACATTATTCATGGAAATTATTACGTCTGTTGATTGTTTCTTATGGCACATGGAATGCTTCTGCTGATTGCCGTCGAGTTTGAGTCAGGTCATCGTCCAATAACTCCTGCAATTGCTCGTCGGCGCATCTTGTGGTCTACCAAAACGCTCACTGCCTTTCACATTGAAATCACCACTTTTAAATGTCTTTAAAAATTTTTTTTATAGTAACATTATTCATATCACCTGTTTAGCTCATGGGTTCAATCGTGTAGCCGAAGACATTAGGAATCAATTTCCTTTGATTTAATTAGCAATGCCAAAAAAGTATTTTTAAAAGCACCTTTAAGAATCCAATTTTATAAAAAGCAACTTCCCGGTGTTAAGTTGCCTCCTGAACCGATTATTACGGGATGGGATACATGGTTAGATGCTGCAATTTTTGACGTCGATAATTTTGAAGGAATAAAAAATGTAATTCCTGAAATCACTGTTGACTGCATTGCTCTAGAAAACTGTAAAAAGATAGTAACATCAAGAGAATTGCTACAAAACCTTTTGTATATTAAGTCTAATTATTACTTTGTTTCAAGTTCCATTCGTAAACTAGAAACGCAAGGGATGTCGCTCTCGAAATCAGTCGAACTAGTAGACGAATTTGATATGCTATGTAGGAAGGTTAAGGGTTTAATAGGTAATTCTATATACGATAAATTTTAAAAAGTGATAAATAAAAATGCGGGGTATTTGAAATTGAAGAAAGTTAAGAACATTTTGGAAAGTGGAACAGTAAACGATTTCGAATTTAATGTTAGTTTAGAATGTATTGCAAAGTTAAAGAATGCACCAATTACATCCGTAGATGTTGAAAGAAGCTTTTCTATTTCAAAACATATGCATTCTGATAGAAGACAAAACTTTCTTTTACACAATTTTGAAAAACATTTAATTATAAATTGGTTTAGAAATATGTTGTAACTTTGTGCATTAAAGTTAATGTTTAAATTTCCGCTCTTATTTATTTTATGTAAAAATTTTGCATATTGTCGCAATTTTTTTGCATATATGCCCCAGGTTTATGCATATTTTCTAAAAATCGCTGCATATATATGCGCATATATTCCAATTTTTCTTTACATATAATCCGGTGTCTATACATTACATTTAGCAGAGATTCTTTTTATTTACAGTAACTACTTTGGGTGTGGATAGTTATAGTCTGTTCTTATTTAATTGTAACTAGATTGTGATTTGATGAGCCTTTTTTTCCTCTTTGGTTATTTCTGTATATACTCCTAGGTAACTAGTTACATCTACACATTTATTTCTTTATTAATTATAAATGCCTTGTAATTGTATAATTATTTTATCTGTTGGGCAATAAAGTATTATTATTATTAATAATAACCGAAAAATGTCGAAATATCGATAGTCGATTTCATCCCCTAAATATTAGATATAGCGGGAATGGAATTTTGCGTTTTATAACACTCAGCAAGCTATATTCGAATCGGTAAGTTTCACTTCCAAGCCTTCCTTGGCAACTGTGATCTTACATGATTATCGTCAGCATCATACTAAATATTTTACATTGTTTCATACAGAATATCTTTTACATTTTTAGAAGAAAGTATAATCAAAATATAGCTGCCAGCATCGGAGACTCCTATCTTCATATAGAGCAGCGAAGAGCCTTACCATTGATGATAATTTGGGGCGTTACATTAATTTGCTTGGTGTACTCTACATCGAATCATAAAAAGGTAGGTACCTGCCATAATAATGATGAGTTCTAGAAATGTATGCGAGTCCATAAAATCACGTACACTCCGAGTGAAATAAAATATATTTCCTATTCCCAGTTAAGAATTTTAAAGAAAGCATTCTACAAAAATATTTATCATCTGTTTGTATGCCGCCGTAACTTAAGATAGAAATACGGAAGACGCTAGATTACTGAAAGATTACATTAGCGAGCCTTATTTTATTTATAAAGAAATTGCATAAAGGGAAATATGCATGTTTATTAAAAAATAAATTATGAACAATGAATAACACAATACATATAATATTAAAAAATAAAAATAAATTTTACATTACTTTGAAACATAATGTCCTATTTTGGTTTGCGTAAATTTACGTTTGGTATATTCTAATGCCATTGCCCATAGTTTACGGAGTACTAAGATATCGGAATATAGCATGTCTTTTTCTTCAGACCAATCTAACGCTTGATTAAACATTCCTACAGCTTGCGCGTTATTCACTGTATTTTTTATTTCAATCGGAGGGTCACTCACCCCATCTTCCTCTTCATGCGCATCCTCCATCTCCTTATCGTTATTATGGAATGACGATAAACTAATATCGGTAATTGTGCAAACAATATCGGGATTTATTGCTTCTAATAATTTGGAAACGTCCGATGATGTACTGTCAATAACTTCAGCATCAGATAGTAACCTTTTTCTAATGATGGTGAAGCAAATTTTTCCAACACCTTCTGATTATTTTCTGGTTAAGAGCATTCCACACCATATCTAACTTTAAAATTACTTCACGTAAAGTTACTTGCTTTAAGGATTCAGAAATGTTTTTAAGATTTTTTGATAACGTAGACTAAAGCAGAAATTTTCGAAAATACAATTTAGTAATTTTTATAACATTTTGATCCATCGGTTGGATAAGTGTCGTTGGGCGGCATGAACATAACAACTGGAGGATAACTTGTTGCGTTATCCAAGATTAATACCGACTTTATTAGAAGATTTTGCTTTCTTAAGATATCTTTCACCTACAAATTGACTATGTGTCATTAAATTACTAATAATACTAGTAATACTTATTATTACAGCTTTATTGCCATGCCTGAGGGACAAAGTGCTTCTGGAACCATTCCAGAAATATGACTTTGGTCATCCAAGCGGATTTTGAACAGTTATGATTAGATTGATTAATTAACGCTAATTAACTTTAATCAGTGTAATACATATTCTCGTACGTCGAATGGATGGCACAAATTATTTCATTTCATGAAGAATGCTTACTGTGTAGCCTATCATCCAAGTAAACAAATTCAGTACAGTGGCTGCGCCCTCGGAAACAATATGTTATTAAATAACAGCGTGGAAGTGAATGATATCGCAGCTGTATCTCCAAAGACAAACTTGTTATTTCTCATAATATGTAGAGTTACCACAAACCTTCAAAACTATTTGAAGCTATAAACTGACTCAGCTGCTGTACGAGGGCAACCTGAGATGTTTCCGGAATCGGCAAGAGATGGCGCACGAAGGTTGAGGTGGATTCATTGGTCGGCAAGAGCAACCTCCTTTATGGTAACTGTCAAAATTTCAGACGTCTACTACCAATAGTCGTTGTTTCAGAATGTGTTTTGTGTAGCAAGTCAGGCGGTCTCGTAAAATAGATAAAATCGAATTTCGTGCAGTGATAAAACACTTCTGGATGGCTGGGAAAACGGCCACGGAAATTCAAAATATTTTGCTACAGGTCCATGACGGATATACCCCATTATTTTCGACCATCAGCTTCTGGGTGAGCGAGTTCAAACGTGGCCGCACAAGCACAAGTTACAAGCAGTGGACGCCCAAAACCCGCTACCAATGGTGAAATGGTCGACAAGATTTATGATGTCGTGTTAACCGATCGCCGATTGAAGCTGAAAGAGATAGCAGAAACAACAGGCATCTCACAAGAGCGCGTTGCCCTTATATTACCATGAAATTTTGGGTATCAAAAAGCTTTCGGCGCTATGGGTACCGCGGTTGCTCATACCGAAGCAAAAACGAAATCCGGGTACCGTTTCGGAGGAGTGTCTCGCCAGGACCCAACGTTATCCAAGAGATTTCTTAATGCATTTCGGGTGACCAAGGCACAGTCGATGCGGTGGCTTTTTCCGGGCGAATAGGCTCCGAAGGAAACAAAGACCGTTCCACCGGCCGGAATGGTCATTGCGACTATTTTTTGGGATTCCCAAGATGTGATCCTCAACGACTATTGACACGATTCGATGCAAAATTGAAGTAGAAACGATCTCCTTTGCAGCAGAAAAAAGCGCTTTTCCACCACGACAAAGCACCGGCTCATTCATCCCGCATCATCGTGTCCAAATTGAATGAGTTGCGCCACGAATTAGCCTCTGATCCTTCATATTTACTGGACCTAGCCCACAGCTGCGTTTTCCTATTCCCAAAACTGAAAAAATTACTGGGAGGAAAGAGATTTGCCTCGAATGAGGTCATTGCCGCTACAGATGGCTATTTTGCAGACGTCGAAACATCCTACTTTTCCAACGGCCTCAAAGGACTGGAGCACCATTTGAAAAAGTGTATTGATCTTCGAGGAGACTACATCGAAAAATAAAAATAAAGAGCCACACCAATGCCGTATTTTTCTTGTCGATTTCGGAAACATTTCAGGTCGCCCTCGTAATAATTTGCTCCGGTGGAAGTTGAAGCCCAGGAAATCTAAAAATACGATACAGCGCTACTTCGACATTAATGACTTAAAAATTGTTATTATTATCAAAATTCACTGTTCTCTTTAATTTAAAATAAAAATTTAAAAAACAAAAACCTACTGGGCAAGAAAGTGACCCGTGATTTTTCACCGCAATATATAAGAAATTAAAAGATAAGAATAGAAAGCAGAAATATTTGTACTAATAAGAGAAATAGATGATCAAGTTGGCTCTAATTTTATTTGAATCTTAATTAAAAGGTTTTTCTGCTTATATCACACTTTTGTTATGACTTCAAATTCATCACCAATCAATATGACATATTGCATTGTGTACATGTGCGTTACATTTTTCTTCGAATACAACTACAGAATAATTTGTACCTTCCGTTTTTACTGTTTTATTTTTAATAACCATATTTTTTCAGATGATGAGGGTGTTTCTGTATATCACCTTGTCTATACTAGGGGTACTGATTTGCGGCACGGTACTAACAAAAGGAGGACATTACTTCTTTGAAACGATATATCACATCGATTCCGCATCTTTCACGTCGTTGGCAGTAAGTTACTTCACCTTATTTTACCTTAGGAGTTATGTTCTTACAAACTAGCAGAATTAGGGAATAACTTCTTTCTGTCGGATACAAAATAAATATAAACTGTAGTTTGAGTGAGTATAAGTGCTTTAGTTATATTCAAAACAAATAATCTTACATCATTGCCCCCACATGGCACTTCCAAATGATGCAATATTCATGCATCATTTGGGGGTCAAATTCAAAGAAAGTGAATCATAAAATTAATAAAGCACCAGTGCTAGTTTAAAAAAATCGCATTTCATCTCCTAGCCGAATGAGGGCGTCCAGAGGAAGATGTGTGGAATCTCATTTTAACGTAGACCTTGTCGGAACGGTCCCTTTTGGAAATAACAACATACGCTGCCAGAAAGCTGGGAACATGACCGCGAAAGCATCCGTTTTGACATAAATATATATTTCCAAGTGATTGATGTTGGAATTTGTATATTTGTCATCTAATATGAAGTCCTATTAGCGAATCTAGAAGTACGTCACCTATTTGTATGGCAGCTCATGTGATTTTGAAGAGGAAATAAGGCTTGCATCTTAATTAAAAATAAAAGCTTTTTAGAATCAGCTTCCTTTGCCCATGCTTAATCCATATATACGGACTGGTAACAATTATTTCTTATTTGTCTACATATGCTCGCAAAAAGTCAATGCGAGTTAAAGCAACATGATGCGGCTCTTTTAGTCCTCTTCGAGAATCATCTTTTTTCTAGGGAAAACCAGATAAATTTTCCCATGGGATGGAATGCTTTCCTTAAAAAAATCCATTTTCTTTAGTAGCTCCAGAAGAAATTGTCAAGTAATATATTGACAGATATCATCATAATCTCTACGCTGTACGACGGCGACCTGAAATGTTTCCGGAATCGACAAGAAAAACACGGTGTTGGTGTGGTTCTTTATTTTTATTTTTCGTTGTAGTCTCCTCTAAGATCAATACACTTTCTGAAACGGTGCTCCAGTCTCTTCAAGCCGTCGGAAAAGTAGGATGTTTCGAGATCTGCAAAATAGCCATCTGTAGCGGCGATGACTTCCTCATCTGAGGCAAATTTCTTTCCTCCCAGTGATTTTTTCAGGTTTGGGAATAGGAAAAGTCATTGGGTGCACATAAATATCATGTGATCTTCGTGTGCTGCTACTTATATGAGACAAATGTTTGTATTTTTATGTTTTCATGTCATTATTCAGTGGACCGATATTATACATTGTACATTTTTCCGTATCTCACCGAGCTTCGGGATAAATTATATTAGGTTGTTCGTCTAGAGATACCTTGAGATTAGGAATAGTAACAGCCTGCTGCAAAATGCGAATCCAAAGTATGAAGAATATCTATGAAATATTTCTGTTATAGACATGGTCCCAAGCAATAACCAACGCGATAAATCTACTCGTTACGTCTAGAGGATTTGCTATCATTTATGGATCGACGCTTTCTCCAACCGCGCCTTCAGGAATTCTTAGCGTCGCGATAGTATGTCTGAACTTGTTATTCATAGTAGTTTGCACTATTCTCACATTTGGCTGTTACGGAATACTGAAAAGCTATAGCTATAGCGATGAAAAATACATTATCAATTTACCTAGCGATCCGGACTTCGTATTGTACACAATTATACCACAAGCAATACCACACATAGGTAAGCATTGTTTCCCTTTTGTATGGTAAGATCTTGTATTTTACGTGATTACATATATGATTTATTACTGGCAAATATTACTGCTCCTTTTTTGCAATATGCATTATGAGTATGCTAACTTTCTTCATTTAACTTTTTTATAGATTCAATACCCTATTCTAAAGAAATACTAAATTTTTCGTTTCAAATATGAGTACCTAACATAATTTGTTGCTAAATACAGCTACTCATGGTATTGGTGGAATTATTCACGGGAAAGACAATGTGAGGAGACAGAAAACGCTAACACACGGACATGTTTCTGCCTACCCGGGATGGACTTCATCCGAAGAACAGCAACCCAATTGTTCGACGGGACGGTAGACCATTGGAACCCCCTCGTGTCGGAGTCCCAGGCGTACTACCCCAGGATCCCTTGGCGGTACGCCCGCCCACGGTCACTCGTCAACGACGATTAGCAGCAGAGCAGCCAGCCTGCTGACCCCCGTCAAGAAATGGAACCCCCACACTTCGTCGCAGGTGCGGTTTACCTGAGCCGAAGGTGGACCGAGTAGCCGGACGCTCGGGTAACCGTCACTCCGACGAGGTTGAGATTACATTTCTACCCCGTCCAAGACACGCCGTCGCGGGCAACGAAGACCAACATCAGACAAACCAACCTGCTGACCTCCATCCAGAGATGGGACTCTCTCACTTCGTCGCAGGTGCGGTTTCCCGGAGTCGAAGGTGAATTGAGAAGCCGGACGCCCGAGTAACTTGCATCCCGATGGGGTTGAGACCCATTTCTACCCCGTGTAAGCCACGGCCCACTCTAGCCGAAGGTGGATCGAGTAGCTGGAAGCTCGAGTGCGCTAAGACGGGGAAACGACGTCCACCAATTGCGTCAAGGAAAATTCTCTCGGGCGAAAGGCGAATTGAGTAGCTGGACGTTCAAGCGAACTGCAATCCGATGGAGAAGTTGAGGAAACAGGATTTCCGGTATTTCGAACCAACCATTCGATCTACGATCTCAATTTCTTGCTCAACAAATTTCAATTCCCCCTCGGCTGCTATCACCATATCTAAACTCACAGTTCAAGTGAGCATTTCTTTGGCGCTGTCTAATACCATAAGAATAACATACTCGTCTGCCGGTTCAAATACAGTGAAAACAAACGGGTACACTTTCTCAACCATTCTCCCGAGCAGCTCATGGACTGCTAATCTGGAGAAGGCAAGCACAAACAGCGCATAGGGTAATTGCACATATTAATGATCCCTTAAGCTTATATGACGTATTAAAGAACATATCGAAAATGCCTAGCAAACAATACCTAACATAATAATGCTACTAAATACAACTACTCATGATATTGGTCGAATCATTCACGGGAAAGACAATGCGAAGAGACAAAAAACAAATCGCTATAAATAACGTCGACAACGCCGGGTAGGCAAAAACATGTCCGTGTGTTTGCGTTTTACTTATGTAATTTATATATATATATATATATATATATATGTATATATATATATTGTCAATATATTTATAGAATCTTACATTAGAAATTTAAAATTGTAAATGACATGTCAACAAAGAACAACTAAATTGAACACAGAAAGAAAACTGTACGGAATAAATATTATATAAATAGAAAATTAGAGAAGAGGGAGTTCGAATGGTACTTTGCCTCCAAAAATAACAACGAAATAGGGGCGTGAACCAAACACTATCGAAAAAGATTGTAAAGTATTTGAAAATTTAGAAAAAATAATTCTTATGTTAAATGATCATAATATATATCATTACAGTGTGTATGTACTATCTGTACCAAGAAGTATTTGAAATAGCTTATTATTGTCACCTTACAACTTTTAGGACTCGCGCAATTATGGGCGTTTCTGTGTTACTCATTCCTTATTATAATGACGTTAAACCTGCAGATGATACATTTGCTAACAATTGAAAAGTGCCTGAGCGATATGTTTCCGAAACTGTTAAAATACCGTCAATACGTGTTGGCGTTTGTAAGTGGCTTCGCTTTCATCTTTGGAGTCATATTAAATAGTAGCGTAAGTTACTAACTGTGATTAAAGATAAAGCATAATTTTTTTATAGTGGGCTCGAAATAACGTTGAGAATAACTCATCACAGTACGGACGTAGAATAGTTCTCTGTACGCCTATTTCTTTTGGTGTATATAACAACTAAGCCTGCGGAAACAAATGGGCACTCGCAGGCGGCAATGATATATTTTGAAAAACTACAGAAAATACCTTTGGGAAGACCAATATATCGGCAATCTGATTTGTAATGTTAGTCACAGATAGACGGGAGTTCGAACAAGGTTAAAGCTGGAAAGTTACTGAAACAATCTTATCCTCAATTGCTTCATGTAGTCATCTTGCAGCTGAATTTATTAGAAACATTTATCCAAAACTAGATCAATTTATAGTTTCTATCAAAAAAGTTTTTAATTAATTTTTAAATCCCCAAAATGCATTCGTGAGTTTAAATGGGCTTGTTCGGGCATTTCTCAGCCACTACATCAATACCGACTTGTCGAGACGGAGAACGTGGCTTAAAGCTGTTAAAACAATAAGTAATTTCATTAATTATTTGTAATATCGATAGTTACCGAACCGTACGCTACTGCGAAAACACTCATTTCTGCAGCCTTATTGAGAACTAATAAACTATAGAAGAAGTCAGATATATTTCCTACATGTTAGCTACACCAATTATCAACTTGCTAAACATCAGGTCACGTTTGTTTTGTACATCTTTTATTTTAATCCATTCCTCATCTGTAAACGAATTACATATTTCGAAAACGACTAAAATTTAACAATTTTTCCTATAAAAATTACGCATGGTCTATTAAAAACAAGCTTGTAGCAATAAACCACCTGTGATGACGACATATAGGATACTAAATGTGATTCGTTCTTTTGTAAGCGATGAGTTATACCTAACGCAATTTGAAGAACACTGTAATTAAATTATTCTTGACTTGTTGCTAATCTAAATTTGGTAACGCGAAGCATATATTCCTTTATTTTCAGGGAATGATGATAATTTTTGATCTTCTTTGGGAATCTTTATTTAGTACAGTAATTCTGTCCTCTCTATTCACAACAATATTAGTTTGTTGGGTGTATGGTGTACAAAGGATTTGTGACGACATTCACCACCTCTGTGGTTCCCCGCCAGCTAGATTTTGGAAGATCCTGTGGTATATATTGCCTGCGATAATAATAGTAAGCACTACAGAAACGGAATAAAGTATGAAAACATGGAAACTTCTTTAGTGAAAGTGGAAATAATATTTATGAAATTCGGATCCATACAAGGCGCGCGACATTTCTAGAAAGGTTTCTTATACCGTCAAAGGTATAAAAGAGGTAGATATACAGTGAAACTTGCATGTAATTATTGTATCTTTGACAAACAAAATAGTCACTATTCACTCTATACAAATATAGAAAATCTTACATTGGGATAGTTTTGTTCCACATCAAATAGTCACTATAAAAGGTAATCAATCAGCTTCTTTAATACAATAAAACTGAAAACTTCAAGACGTTTGAGAATAACCTAAAGACGTAATTAGAAAATGTTTTTATATACATATATGAAAAATGATGTGAGCAGCCGAAATGAAAATAATAAGAAACATTCATGGAAAATCACTACTTGATAGAATCAGAAGTTAAGACCTACTACAACAAAGCAAAATACAAGACGATGGAAAATGGATAAGAAAATGAAGAAAACTCTGGAACAAGGACTGGTAAAAAGTGCTAAAAATCAGGAAAAGCAATCAAAACGCTTGGAAGAATTCTGGATATCTGCATCCAAGAAAACAGTAGCCTTCTTACCACGTGTAGAAGGAAAAAAGATAGTCTGATATAGTTCCATAACTATCATTATTTTGATTTTGGAGAAATTTCCATGATTCCATACTTTATTATAATTTTAAATACAACTTAATATCACTCATTAAATTTTGGTTATTAATATCGGTTTACTTTACAACATTTCAGGTTGCTGCAACACAATATTTCAACAATTTGATCTCTAACCTAGAATTTACAGAACAGATTGTTTACTTTCTATTCCTCCTGCTGTTCACATCCCCGATTTACGTTTTTGGTATAATCGAACTTTTACGTTATATTAGAAAAGGGGTACGTATAATCTATAGTACTTACAATTCCTTAACACTTGAAATTATTGTAACGTATACTACTACTCTTATAAAACCTATAATTTTATATCCCAATTATAACAGCGGTGTAATTTCGAACAGTATTATAACACATGGGCTGAAAAATCCCGGGCCTAACACATAGATGACGCTAGTTTTATTGCAGTCACCTTTCTCTCAGTTAGTAATAACCTTCAAAAGACAGCTGTTAAAATTTCATGATATTCTATTCATTAGTTTGTGAGTTACTGTGCTAAGAGTCACGCTACTTTTGTTATTTTCAAAACAATGGATCAAAAACAATTTCGTGTTTTAATTTTACACTGCTTCTTGATGGGAAAAAATACCGTTCAAGCGAAGCAATGGCTTGAAAAGTGTTACGGGCACTCCGCTCCATCAGAAACAACAATAAAACGTTGGTTTGCTGACTTCAAACGTGGTCGTAGAGACACCGATGATGCAGAACGCAGTGGACGTCCAAATGAGGCGGTAACACCAGAAAACATCAAAAAAATCCACAAAATCGTTTTGAATGATCGAAAAGTGAAGTTGCGTGAGTTAGCTGACATCGTAAAGATATCAAAAGAACGTATTGACTTTATATTGCATGATCATTTGACTATGAGAAAGCTCTGTTCAAAGTGGGTGCCACGTTTGCTCACTGTTGACCAAAAACAAGAACGTGTTGATGATTCTGAGCAGTGTTCGGCCATGTTTAATCGTAACAAACCGGAATTTTTGCATCGACAACAATGGATGAAACATGGATCCATCACTTAACTCCGGAATCAAAACGACCGTCATCTGAGTGGACAGCAACTGGTGAACCTCATCCAAAGCGCCCGAAAGCACAACAATCGGCTGGAAAGGTTATGGCCTCGGTATTTTGGGATGTGCGTGGTGTAATATTCATCGACTATCTTGAGAAAGGAAATACCATCAACTGTGAATATTATTATAGCGTTATTGGAGCGTTTGAAGGCCGAAATTCCAAAGAAACGACCGTATTATAAAAAATTGTTTCATCAAGACAATTCACAAGTCAATCAAAACAATGGCAAAACTACATGAATTGAACTTCAAATTGCTCCCACATCCACCGTATTTGCCAGATTTGGCTCCCAGCGACCACTGGCTGTTCGCAGACCTTAAAAAAATGCTCGCCGGTAAGAAATTTCGCACAAATGAAGAGGTTATCGCTGAAACTGAGGCCTATTTTGAGGCAAAAGATAAATCGTTCTACAAAAGTGGTATTGAAATGTTAGAGCGGCGCTGGAATGATTGCGTTGCTCTTGATGGAGATTACGTTGATGAATAAAGCTAATTTTTTAACAAAAAAACCGTGTTTTCTTTGTTAGGCCCTGGACTTTTCAGCCCATGTGTTACTTCATTCTAGAAAATTGCAATCAATTTTTACAGACGGTTCCAAAAATATTAGCTCAATTGGTTCCGTGTTTTACATTCCAAAAAACAACTATTTTGAATCTTTAAAAACTAAATCTTATGTCCTCTATTTTTCTGCTGTAATGAAAACTTTAACATATCCAATTCCCAATCTGCCCTGAAGTCAATGCAAAACAATTGGCATCCTAATAAAGATCATATCATTGTTCAAAAATTGTTGATTTGCTTTATGGTTTACAAGAAATGAATGTGCAAGATAAGTTTATATGGTGTAAAACCCAACCTAACATAATTAACTGATATACCCTCTAAAAATCCGGTTACGGATATACGAGGTAGGCGCCATAAATTCTCGGTCTGAGAGGTTTATACAGATTAAAGCATGTTCAAACTCCGTCACGGCATGCATACACATACGCTATAAATATGACGGTTCGAAGAGTAGTAGTTTTTAGTAGCCACCCAACCAAAGCGACAAGCTCATGAAGATGTCTGAAGTAATGAAAATTGAGTACCACGCAGTCATCAAATGTTTAACAAACCAAGGGCATACGCCAAGTCACATGAAACAGCGTTTACACGGTGTTTACTGTGATTCATCACCTTCGTATTCCACTGTAGAAAAAATGGGCAAAATTTTCCGTTTGGGGCAAGAATCCCTGGAAGATGCTGAACAGCCGGGTCGACCAATTATCGAAGATTTAATGCTAGTAGATCGCCGTTTGAAAGTGAAGGAATTAGCAAGGATAACAAACATATCCGAAACAAGTATTCGCCGAATTCTCCATGACTATTTGGGTATGAATAAAATTAGTGCAAGATAGGTCCGCGACTTCTTTCTACTCTCCAACGTTGAATCAAATGTGAGCGGTCGTTGAAGACGACCCAACACTGATTTTGGAGTCCATTGTCACAGGAGATGTACACGTCCCAGAAAAGCGAAAGTCGTTCAATCAACGAAAAAGGTGATGGCCACAATATTCTGGGATTGTGAGACCATTTTGCTAATTGACTTTAAAGAGCGCAATACAACTGTGAACGGTGAATTATGCATCTTTATGGTATAAATTAAGGGAGAGTATTCGTGCAGAACGTCGTGGAAAATTAACAAAAGATGTGCGATTATTGCGCGACAATGCTCCCATCCATACTGTCACCAAGAATTGGAACATCCACTGTAGAATTCGGAGATGGCTCCTTGTGATTTTTATTTGTTTTCTAATTTAAAAAAACCTTACGGGACGTGGGTTTAAGAACAACAGTGGATTGCAAGCAGGTGTTATAGAACATTTTGACGGAAAAACTTAAGATTATTTTTACAAGGGTATCGAATTATTAATTAATCGTTGTAATAAATGACTAGAAGTTAGAGAGGACTACATTGAAAAATAACATTTCTTATATTGTTCGAAGTTTGCACACTAAAGTTTGGCCCGCAATATGTCAAAGGTTGCCCATACTTGTTCTAGAGTCTACAATAGTAGTAACTGTCTGCGTCAATTAGTGGCGGCACTGCAGTCGACCGCAAGATGGCCGAGGTGTTAAACAGCGTTCTGTAATTGAATTCTTGAATGCCGAAGATGAAACACCCATTGGCATTTATCAAAGACTGAAAATGTATACATATTTGAAGGACAAACATCGTTGGCTGATGAAAAACGGAGCTACAGGCCGTTGACTACAGTAATCCCACGCAACATTCAGCCAGTCGACGGCTTAAGAAGCAGAACCGTGCTTTTTATCACACTCGGATATATGCTCTTGTTAAAAGATGGGCCAAAACTGTGGAAATAAACGGAGATAATATTTAAAAGCGGAAAATTATTAATGCTGTGGCGCTAGTGTTTGACTCATCCTCGTATCTACAATTTTAAAATGTCTACTGATAACTGCATGTTCTTTCAGAATCTGCTAGGATTATTTAAACCAACGGAATACTATGGACCACCCGATGCAGAAGAAAGAAGAGTGAGAAGGACTTATAACCCGAGAAAAGAAATTCGTTGTAGACGACGAACTGACAAGTGCACGCATAGATGCCTATTAGGAAATACGGTAGTTACTAAAACTTTATTATGATGTCGTAGCTCAATAACTCGGATAATACAAAAAGTACAGTAACTTAATAATTATAATAATAATAATTGATCTTTCTTTTCTTTTGGTGCCAAGAATTTTTTAACGGTTTTACTGTAATTTGGCGCTACTGGTTTCTGATATCCACCATTTCCATATTTATTCTAACGTTAAGATGCGAAATATTCCATAATTTTATCTAACATTGTTCAAGTACAGCTCAGAAAGATCATGCGTTCTCTAAAAAAGGGCGAGTTGTAATTCATTAGGTATGTTTCATGAGTGGACGGCGACAAGTATGCCTCTCGAGTCGATCCCAAACATATTCAATCGAATTTGGGCTATTTACTGGCCAATTCATTCTTCGGTCTAACAACATTATGTCTTTTACAACGAAATGAGAAAGGAGGCTTGAGCTTCTTGAGAAATATCTTCTACGTATTTAAGAACATTCAGAATACCTTTTTTTAGAAAGATGAGACCCGTTCGTCCTTCAGTAAATGCATGCGCGAATTAAAACTAATCTCTTCAAGCCTTTGTTGAAGATTCTTTCACTTATTTTAGCCTTGCATACCGCTCATAAACAGTATTTAAGTTGAGCTGCTAACAATAAAACGATACCAATCACAGTTGTTGGCCATTCCTTCGAGTCTTTGATCGCCTCGTGAAGTTCCCGCATATCTATTCCAAACATTGTGAATTCTTCCCATATACATTTTAATTTAAAATTTAAAACACGTCCACAATATTTAACGGCGTCGTTATTGCGCAATAACCGAGTACTAGTGAAGCTCAATATCAGATGCATTGTTCATGAGACCACTTGATCTTATCAAGCTCCACGCAGAAAAACAAGCTCATGTTGTTCAAATAACAATTTTACTATTTTTACTGATAAAATTGGTATTATTTTGGTCTGGGTCGAACACCTAAATCATTGATAACGACAAAAATGTCACTCAAGTTGCGCATTTACAAATAAGATCTGTCATTAAGGGAATTTTTAAAAAATATTTCGGTGGTGCTCGATTTTTTGCCAAAAGTAATGTACCAAATTTAACAATATTGCCTAACCGTTTTTTCGGCATGAACAAATTTCCTACACTCGAGGGTAGGTGTTTTTGTAGAAGAGAAAAAGAATATGAGAATGTGAGCTATAGTACGTTTACTTCTCTAACTTTAGAGGATTCACACCCAGATCGCCAGCACTTTATTTGATTTACAATTTCTACCTTGCAAGCTTCTTTATACTCCTGTACCTTATGTCTATTTAGGACTGTTGTTCTTGGTAACGTACCAAGACATATTTTGACAGAACTCGTTCCTATTCCTCGAGCAATTTGCTATGATTGGAGAGGAGTTAGCACAATTTTTAAAATTCTACCTAATGGATAATGGTACGCATGTATAGACAAATTCATATCACGCTAACATAAACGAGTATGGTATGTTTCCTTACTGGATCGATAAGTATTCTATTCCTTGCCGTTTCCTACTTTTACCAGGTGTACATTGTATTCTCCGGCATAAGGGATGTATTTAAGTGAAAAGTTCCTTATAATAGATATTATTTTAGAGTTAGGTAAAAATACAATTAATTTTGAAAAAGTCTGATATTTTTATTTCATTTCAAAGTGCAAATATGGACACTCACTTGAGATATTAAGCTCTTGTGAGAATAGTTAGTATTTCTGTTTTGTAAGAAACATGATGTTCGTTATTTCTCGTACAACAAATATGGAGGTTGGGTATGAAAAATGATATCGTTTAAATATCCGTCAACCCTCTTCCAGATAATCATCATTTCGACGAAATTTTTAATGATTTTTGTGCACATTGTGATTGAACATCATAAATCACAACTTGGATGTTTTCTTTCCATTGCTGAGTCGCCCTAGGAGCACGTATCTCTACTAAAAACCATTGGGGTCAAATCACATGATCTAGCTCATATCCACATTTCGTGAAATAATGCTACCTAGAAATTTTTTACGTAATACCGCAGTTGTTTCGCCAGATGTATGGTATGTAGCTCTGTCATGTTGGAAATAAAGATCCTCCTAGTTCATAGCTTTCAACGCCAAATAGAATGCCAACTAACCTCGCAAGATAACGCAGGCCATTGACCCTAACTACTCTTTCCTGCTCATCTTAGAAGAAGTAGTGCCCAATGATACCAACAGCCTATAAATCGCACTCACACATAGCGGAAACAATCGTCGCTCAAATACTTTTCTTGAATTTCAAGTTCTTCAACTGAGTGCAAATCCTCCGTTAACCTTGCAACATGAGGACGCCTCGAATTCTTTTTGCGTTGTACGACTATGTACCATTCCATTTTTACAAACTTCTTTATTTTTAACTGTTATCTCTCAGATACAGACACCTACTTTTGGAAAGCTCATTATTTTTATAAAACTACACCTGTAGCATCCCTGAGAAAACTGTGTAAATGAAAAGTACCAAAAATTTTTGTTCAATAGTATAGTACGTATCTCTAAGCAGGCATAACAATTAGTAAATCTAGGGAAAATACCAAAAATTTAATAAACCTATTGTTTCCAGAATCTGCGCGCTTTTGTCAGTGAGAGTTCAGATGGGCAGAGTGTTCTGTGTTTAACCGGAAATTAGCCTATCATGGAATAGATGGATATATATATATATACATCTCTCAAGGTAGTGCAACGTTAGATCGATTGAAGTTCTTAAGTGTCAATCGTATAAATATTTACATTTATATTTATGCTGGTTAATTTGTAAAAATTACTACTAATATACCATTTTTTTGAGAAATATCCATAATTGTTAGTTAATTTTATATTTCATAAGATGTACATAGAAGATATATAAAGTCCTCTTGAGTTGTGTAAATATGTACTCTCGTTTTTTTTTGTGTGAATTTCATAGTTTTAATCTCGAACTAATTTAATTATTGCATACTGTTTTAAAGTTTGCTCTTTACTTTACTTCATGGCGAGTATATGGTTCTGTTTGCGCCGCTATTTCGGTAGATAATCAACATAATAAACTATTATAAATACTACTTTCACGTAACACAATAATGCTGCTAAAATACAATTACTCAGGGTATTGGTGAAATCATTAACTAGAAAGTCAATGTGAAGAGACAAATAACGCTAACACACGGACATGTTTGTGCCTACCCGGCGTCATCAACGTGGTTTCAAGTGATTTTTTACTCAACACATTGCAATTCCCACCTCGGCTACTGTTACGTTCTCCTGGTTCGAAGAACAGCGCCGCTGTAGCCTGCTCGTAAATTCCTGAATTACTTGACCGATACTCACTTGTAGAGTATGTTCGCTTATTTACTTGGAGTAAGGTTGTACAGTGAAACTTAATGCGCATACGCAAAAAAAAATTTAAAAAATAAAATGTGCAGACGGTTTCCACTCTAGCCTATGTACAGTTATGATGTACGTAAGATATATATATATATATATATATATATATATATTTGCAATAATTGCAGTTATACCAGCTCTCTTATACATGTAATGTACATTAGAATGTGCGTATGTATGCCTTCCTTTAGTTTTTATTGTATAAGGCCGCAGCATCTACGTTATCAATACTATGTTTAAATGCTTATATGCTTCCGCAGAAGCTGTATTAGAGAAATGTACTAATGCCTCTATATCTATGCATGCACCACTACCTTTTATAGGGGAGCCAACCCTATTTACTTGTTAATTTTATAGGCGCACCTCGGTGCTGTGCTTATTTATATGTCCCTTTGCGGGAGTCAAATTCTTTTTCCTTGCTTTGAATTTGCCTAAGGGACTTGGCCCTGTTTCATTGGCTTGTGTTTGTACTTGAACCAAACACTTTCGTTTTTACACATTTACAGGGGAACCTCTTAGAGCTTGAACGCCTGCTTGAGGGCGACAGTATCGATAATAGCCGATCTCAAAACAGAAGTATGTAATGTGACAGCTACCCAGGCGTTCTCGTTTGAAATAATGCGCTATGTGCAATCTAGCTCTTTACTACCGAAAGAAGGGAAAAAACCTGTAGCCAACAAATGTGTGAAGTGCGCACGGACAAGGAAAACGGAGCGATGAAGCCGACATAACATATAGAAAATTGGTCCGTGAATCTCATCGCGCTACGACGAACAACTAAATGAAAAAAATTCTAAATCCCGATACGACAGAGGACCAAACAAAACGTACAGATGACAACGGGCGCTGCGACCGCAACGACCGTGAACAAGAAGCGGAGTGATCGTACTTGTAGAATGATTGCCGACACAAACTTAACAGAAGACTAAAAATATGTATAGACGACAACGGACACAATAGCCTCGACGAACGATAATAGAAAGTCGAGAATTTGTACTTAATAAAGAAATCTATACATGCGCTCCGACAATCTTACCAGAATGATTGCCGTCAGAATCGCAACAGAAGACAAAATAAATATATAGACGGCAACGATCTCGACGTTACTGTATACGTTACGACGAGGTACAGAAGGTGACCGACAGTGAACGATCACTAATATCTCGACCGTCACGCGGGAGACGACTGCCTGTACTTGTATATATTAAATATTAACTAAACTCCCATTATTTGTCCGAAGACGTTGCACTTAATGACACTTAAATTAGGCGCTTTCAGCAAGAGTATTGTGAATGACCGGCTTGCATACATATACAATGCGTAATGTGCATGCATACATATTAAAATAAAATTCGATATATTTTATAAAATCGCAAAATCTTCCATAAAGTGGATGGACATTCGGGTCTTCCTCTACGCTACGCTCTACAGCAGCAATGACTTCTTCTGTACGCACTCTACGAAGTCTCTGTGGATGCGTATTATCATTTAGAGTAAACTTGGTGTGAAAACGTTGCGTAGTTAATCGAATTGCTGAACATGCTCTAATGGACGATTATCTTGACCGTAAAATGGACGAGGACGCGATACGTATTTCGAACAGAACCATGATTTTCAAAATAAATTTGCATAATTTGGAAGCATTGTTCAGGCGTCAGTTTATTCATATTGAAATTCCAAACCAAACTAAACAATTAAATTACTAGACAGCTGACAAAATGGCCGCCAGTTAAAAAAGTGTTGCCAACTTAAAGTTTTATACCTCTATAAAAAATCAGCCTTTATATCGTCGTCCGTAATGTGCCATCGGACTATTTATGTAACAGGATATCTAGGAATAGAATCTTGTTATCCACCTCCATAGTGAACATAATGGATTCTTGTAAACCGTTAAGATGTTGGAGGAATCCGTTGATTTTTTCTTCCCCGGGTGACCAAATTAGCAAGGTGTCATCAACGTATCTGAATCACATTTTTGGTTTAAGTTCGTATGAATCCATTGCTCTTCGTTAAAACTCATCCATATAGATGATTCTTGGTGGTAGAATTTGTTATCCCCCTGCAAGTATGTGAAGACGACAGTAGACGAACTGCTGGACTACCTAAGTTCAACAAACGATGGAAATAGACCAAACAACAACTCTAATTATTATGAAAATCAATCATCAACAAAATCACGTCAAAAGTTTTATACATGTTTTCTTTATTCTAACAGAAGTTTATAATATAGTTTTTCTTTTTTCAATTAATACCGGAACCAAATATTTTAATCAACAAAATTCATAAAGTCTGATCAATTTTCAAGGAGAATAGTTTTTAAATTCAGCTTTATGCAAACCAAAAAAATTTACGACATGGATCTTTATGGGTTCACATCCTTCATTAGGAAGCGATTATATTATATTCGAATACAACAAAAACTTTAAAGAATTAATTACTTCCGTGTCATTGAATTCAAATAACCCTATCACTCACTAATCTGTATCAATCATGCATAGTTTACGTCGTGTGATCTGTGACCCACCTGACAGTATATGTCACTTATTGTGTCAGTTATCGGATTTCTTTCTCTCGCAGTGTACCAATTCGTTGGCCTTTTTAGGAGAAATACGGATTCGTAATGTCACAGTTAGGTTCTGTTTCTCTATCCACTTCTTCAAAAAGTGAACGAAGTGGAAGTGGACGTTACACCGTTACCTCTAGACAACGTTGGTCTTCTGACTGGGGTTACATCTGTTCATTTATGGCGTGCGCTTGTTCTATGCGGTATTTCGTGTCCTGTTTCACATATCACCATATAGAAAGTAAGTACCTAAGTGTAGGGAAACGCATTTGGTTCGATTTTGTTGTTAAATGATTATTTTGCATTTACCATATAGTACAAGTTTTTAGCATACCATTACATTTTCATTTAGAGTAGCCGATGATTTTCATTTAAATTTGGAAACACTGTGGAACAGTAATGTTTTTCGAAAGTTAAACTTTAACAACTGTTATAGTTAATTTATTGAAAACTTGTTTTATCAATTAGATTATTTATTATCATGTTGACTTTACTATGACAGTTGCCAAAGTTTGACTTTCGAAAAACATTATTGTTTCACAGTGTTTCCAAATTTAATTGAAGCTATAGGATTTTCTTTACATTTATTTGGTATGTCATCATTAAAGACTGGATTTTATCCAAAATGTATATTTTTGTTTTTTTGGCATATTTCTTCTATATTTTCTACTTACCCATTTCCCATCGTAAAAATACGTTTTATACCGTTGTTTTAGTGGATATAATACATATATCGACATTTTACGATGAGGCAATATGCACGTGCATATTTCATCATTATTTTGCATATTTATGCATATATTCGCCATTTTCATAAGGACTGTAATAAAATCTGAAAATCTAATTAGCATTCCTTCAACTTTTCAATAATGAGATGGACTTTTGGAGGAAAGTATTCTCAATAATTCAAAGAAACGACAAGAAGGAAAGATTTGAGTTCTCTTTTTCTGGGTTGAAATATTCTTTTATATAAATTGGACAATCCGATGTTTCAAGAATTCCTGAAAACTCATTGCAAAGTCGGTGATAAACCCATTTATGTACCCAACTCTACGGAAGAAATACGCCAACGAAGTTTATGAAGATGTTACCGATGGTATTAGAAAGAGGTTAAAAAACCAAAATATTTGGATCTCTGTTGATGAAATCACCGGCGCGAAGAACCGTCTGGTTGCTAATTTGATTATTGAAACCTTAAATGGTTCAAATCTGTTATTTTAGTATATTTAAATAGAAAAAAATTCACGCGACAATACACGGATATAATTCTATTGTATTGTCTCTATTGCCAATAACTTTACAAACGAATTCAATACAATAAGTACAGTTACATACTAAAATCAACGAAACATGCATCAGGTAGTGCCGCACAAAGAAAACCAAAATGTGCATATATTTACTTTTCCCTTTTAACACTTCCTCTAAAACTAAGTTTATTTAACAATTTATAACATCTATTACGCGTGCACGAAATTGCTGTTTCTTAGCTTTAGTTAAGAAATTATAGTACTACTACATAACTTAAAACAAACAATTTTGATATCAGTAAGTAATTGTCTAATAAAGTGGTGTTTAACATTAATGTACTTCGTTCTTGCATTATAATTTTGTGTAGAAGCTAAACTGATTGCACTTTGATTGTCACAAAACATATTGAGGGAAGCTTCCGCGGCTGGTGATAATTCCTTCTCTTACTGTTTCAGTCATAAGCTTTCTTGAGCAGCAGTTGATAAAGCAACGGTTTTCTGTTTTCTGGTACACCACGAAAAAGCTCCATCTTGACTGACAGCCAGTGACTGATTTTCTTTCATCCGTTTTTTTGCTGCCCAATCTGGGTCGCAAAATCCAATAATTTCATGATTACTTTCCTTATTAAACTCTAGTTTAGCAGCTAAAGCTCCCTTTAGGTGCCTAAATAGTCGCTTGACTCCTTTCCAATGGCCTTTGCTTGGATTATTGTTTCGTTTGATCGGTTCCTTCATCTACGATACAGTTCCATAAACCTCGGTGTTCTAGATAAGCCTGTACCTCAAAAGCCCTAGATGTATAATTCTGCGCGCCTTTTAGTTTCTGCATTGACTTATGTAAGTCTTCATGGGCTTTGGGCTCATTTCTTTAGACAGCCTTACATTAAGATCTATAGGTATTATAACTGGAATGCAGTTTTCCATTTCGAATTTATTTAGTATACCTCCTGTATGCAATTCTTGATCCAGCCATACTTTCCGCACTTCTAACACGTGATCACGGTGAACTACTAGAGCGTTCTACAGTTTTTCGATTTTCTACTTCAAGGAATAACTATCTACTTAAATGTTACGTGGCCTGGGTCCATAATCTGTTATTTTACTACATTTAAGTAGAGAAATACACGACAATAATTCTATTATATTATTTTTATTGTCATTAACTGCTTTACAAACGAACTCTGTACAACAAGTACAGTCACAGACTAAAATTAACAAACATCCATCAGGTAGTTCCACACAAAGAAAGCCAAAATGCACATATATTTAGTTTTTCCTTTAACAAAATCAATCTAAAGGACATTTAATTAATGTAGGTAATTTAGACAAAAGAAATCATGTTACCAGAGTCAGGCTTATTAATGATTCCTGAGCTAATTTCCTTTTACCCGACAAACTACTTTTTGGAAAAGTTCTATTAATGGTAACATGTAAATAGTTTAATTACTAACAACAAAGAGGTATTTTGAAAAGCGCTCTTGCGAGTGCAATTGTATAACGAGATGCTTCCCGACATTCTATTGCCACAAGAACCTATCTTAATAAAATGGTAAACATGGCTTAAATTGAGGAAGCAATTACTAGATTAGAAAATTATTCTTGCATGATAGTGTTGGCATTATAAATGATATTGAAGATATCGATTGATTAACTGGAGAAAAATTAAAAAAATATATTCTTATTTATTGTAATAAGTAATTACATAATTTGTAAATACGACAAATGAATTTTAATTTCCTAAAACATAATAAATAAATGCATTTCATAAGTGAATATTATAATTTTAAGTATGTCAATCTTTTTCGTGCATATTTTCCAGTCTTTAGTAATAATAATTTCTTTTCTTCCAGGCGAATCTTTATTTCATTACGCAGTGGGTTATATTATTGTAGGACTTCCCATGCATTATTTGCAAACATTATTAGGACAATACACTCAAACAGGTATACGCCTTGTAAAATATCTGGCGCCGATGGGTGCTGGTGTCGCTATGACTTTCATTACGAACATATTCTTCCACTGCATCATGAACGGACTGTTGTTGGGTGATGTTTCTATTTATTTCTTATCGTCGATGCGTACAACTCTACAATGGATGAAATGTCCGGAAATAGTGGAAAATGTGACGTGCTGGGATGGTACTGGTTGCGAAAAAAATTGTATCGGAGAATTCAACAAAACGTCAGCCTACCATTTTTTTGTGTAAGTTAATGCAGTATTATTAATGGAAAGAAAATAGCTTGGAAACCGTAAAGTTCATCGAAAACAAATTAACCGAAAATAATATCCATTCAAATCCTTTACCATACACGATGCAGGCACATTGTTAGAAATGAAGAAAAAAAATAATAAATACTTTTTGTAATCTAATAGGTAGAGCGCATAAACTGTAACATAACACATGGGCTGAAAAGTCCCGGGCCTAACACATAGATGACGCTAGTTTTATTGCAGTCACCTTTCTCTCAGTTAGTACTAACCTTCAAAAGACAGCTGTTAAAATTTCATGATATTCTATTCATTAGTTTGTGAGTTGTTGTGCTAATAGTCACGCTACTTTTGTTATTTTCAAAACAATGGATCAAAAACAATTTCGTATTTCAATTTTACACTGCTTCTTGATGGGAAAAAAAAACAGTTCAAGCGAAGCAATGGCTTGAAAAGTGTTATGGAGACTCCGCTCCATCAGAAACAACAATAAAACGTTGGTTTGCTGACTTCAAACGTGATCATAGAGACACCGACGATGCAGAACGCAGTGGACGTCCAAATGAGGCGGTAACACCAGAAAACAAAAAAATCCACAAAATCGTTTTGAATGATCGAAAAGTGAAATTGCGTGAGTTAGCTGACATCGTAAAGATATCAAAAGAACGTATTGGCTTTATATTGCATGAGCATTTGACTATGAGAAAGCTCTGCTCAAAGTGGGTGCCGCGTTTGCTCACTGTTGACCAAAAACAAGAACGTGTTGATGATTCTGAGCAGTGTTTGGCCATGTTTAAACGTAACAAACCGGAATTTTTGCATCGATATGTGACAATGGATGAAACATGGATCCATCACTTCACTCCGGAATCAAAACGATCGTCATCTGAGTGGGCAGCAGCTAGTGAACCTCGTCCAAAGCGCCCGAAAGCACAACAATCGGTTGGAACTTTATGGCCTCGGTATTTTGGGATGTGCGTGGTGTAGTATTCATCGACTATCTTGAGAAAGGAAATACCATTAACAGTGAATATTATATAGCGTTATTGGAGCGTTTGAAGGCCGAAATTGCAAAGAAATGACCGCATATGGCAAAGAAAAAAATTTTGTTTCATCAAGACAACGCACCGTGTCACAAGTCAATCAAAACAATGGCAAAACTACATGAATTGAACTTCGAATTGCTCCCACATCCACCGTATTCGCCAGATTTGGCTCCCAGCGACTACTGGCTGTTCGCAGACCTCAAAAAAATACTCGTCGGTAAGAAATTTCGCACGAATGAAGAGGTTATCGCTGAAACTGAGGCCTATTTTGAGGCAAAAGATAAATCGTTCTACAAAAGTGGTATTGAAATGTTAGAGCGGCGCTGGAATGATTGCGTTGCTCTTGATGGAGATTACGTTGATGAATAAAGCTAATTTTGAACCAAAAAAACCGTGTTTTCTTTGTTAGGCCCGGGACTTTTCAGCCCATGTGTTATATAATAGGTACATAATAAATATCACAAGAAATAATTAATACTTAGTAATAACGAATATATCTTATTCTCTTGCGAACGCATCGAACTCATAGAAATGGTTGAACAAACAATTTCTGATATAATATTATTATTTTCGTGTAAATTTAATATTGCCAATTTAAATTTGCACACAAAATTGTAAAATAAACTGCTGTTCTTTTTCTTAATGATGTGTTAATTTTAAAATTTTCTATAACTTTCTGGATGAACGTATATCAGTTAAATTGAACGTCTTACCAGACTCTTAAAACGAATCCTTATTGCCCTCCTAGGAAGATATATATGGAAAACACGGAGCTTAATCCCATCGTTACTAAAATTATTGAAGCTCCGTCACTGTCGCGAACTGCTCTGATCACTACTTCATGGGTAATGACATGCGTCTTAATTACGGCTGTGTCGGCGACTTATCAAAAAGTAAGCGATTTTCATCACTAATTCTTTATATAGCGCTTACCTTTGCTTTGGTTTCAGTTTTTCGTAAAAGTATGGAATATAACATTCTGTCTGCTAATTTTCAATATGCTGGCGTCATTGATAAGCGTACCAAAGGATATTCTGGCGAATAATCTATTTAAGTACGGAGCACACGGTTTCTGGTATCCCACGGTGAATACAATTGGCATTTCTTTATATCATTACACCACAAATACTTCATATTCAGTACTTTCAAGAGATACATACAAACAATAAAGAATAAGGCTGTAAAAAGTTTATTGCAAAAAGTTGTCACTAAGCGTAATGCACGTATCCTTAACATTCCTACTGTACTCATTTACTTCCATTTTGATATTAAGACTGTTGGAACAAACTATGTTACACTAACACTATCTTCAACTAATGGATCAATAAGCCATCAACAGATATTATCCCGCCTTGATTTGTAAACATATACTTCAAATTTTGATTGCTTTGATTAATACAGTCTAGTATTGCAACGAATTGCAGCTTACGAGGAAACCTATACACTTTCGCTGAAATCCTGGTGGAATTGAAGGATTAATTGTAAAACAAACTAATTCATAAACATGGGTTTACAACTATCAGTCCTCCAAAAGGTCGCTAGTTGTCGTAGCATTTCAACAACAAATAACTTTTAAACTTTGATTTCAACTACGCGACTTTTCGTGCATTTTTGGTTTCCATCGGCAATTTATTACATGTAACACATGGGCTGAAAAGTCCCGGGCCTAACAAAGAAAACACGGTTTTTTTGGTTCAAAATTAGCTTTACTCATCAACGTAATCTCCATCAAGAGCAACGCAATCATTCCAGCGCCGCTCTAACATTTCAATACCACTTTTGTAGAACGATTTACCTTTTGCCTCAAAATAGGCCTCAGTTTCAGCGATAACCTCTCCATTCGTGCGAAATTTCTTACCGGCGAGCATTTTTTGAGGTCTGCGAACAGCCAGTAGTCGCTGGGAGCCAAATCTGGCGAATACGGTGGATGTGGGAGCAATTCGAAGTTCAATTCATGTAGTTTTGCCATTGTTTTGATTGACTTGTGACACGGTGCGTTGTCTTGATGAAACAACATTTTTTTTCTTTGCCATATGCGATCGTTTCTTTGCAATTCCTCAAGATAGTCGATGAATATTACACCACGCACATCCCAAAATACCGAGGCCATACCCTTTCCAGCCGATTGTTGTGCTTTCGGGCGCTTTGGACGAGGTTCACCAGTTGCTGTCCACCTAGATGACGATTGGTTTGATTCCGGAGTTAAGTGATGGATCCATGTTTCATCCATTGTTGCATATCGACGCAAAAATTCCGGTTTGTTGCGTTTAAACATGGCCGAACACTGCTCAGAATCATCAACACGTTCTTGTTTTTGGTCAACAAACGCGGCACCCACTTTGAACAGAGCTTGTGTTACCGCCTCATTTGGACGTCCACTGCGTTCTGCATCATCGGTGTCTCTACGACCACGTTTGAAGTCAGCAAACCAACGTTTTATTCTTGTTTCTGATGGAGCGGAGTCCCCATAACACTTTTCAAGCCATTGCTTCCCTTGAACGGTGTTTTTTCCCATCAAGAAGCAGTGTAAAATTAAAACACGAAATTGTTTTTGATCCATTGTTTTGAAAATAACAAAAGTAGCGTGACTCTTAGCACAATAACTCACAAACTAACGAATAGAATATCATGAAATTTTAACAGCTGTCTTTTGAAGGTTAGTACTAACTAAGAGAAAGGTGACTGCAATAAAACTAGCGTCATCTATGTGTTAGGCCCGGGACTTTTCAGCCCATGTGTTACATGATATGATCGGCATATATTGGTGATTTTGCAAAGGAACTAGTTTGGTGTTGATTAGTGTGTAGTACCTACGTCAACCTTGTTATACGAAGCTTACTCGGAAGCTACATATCTCTCTGGTTGCAGTCATTGCAGACGGATTGTGTTGTGTTTTGCTTGAGATTGTCACAAATCACTGACGCCATCTTTCTATGAAAAGGGTATACAAAAATTGGTTTTCCACTATGACAAATCCCTGAGCAATGGTGGCAACTATATGGAAGAATAATTTGAGAAATGCTCTTTCATCTAGAAATAAAATTTGTTTTGAATAAAATATTTTTATCTAGAACGGCATTTACCTTCGCGACAATCCTCGTGTATACAAACGTGAGTATTTTTTCCTTCCAAAAACTGGCCTACATGATTCGCCATTCTTTAAATTAAAAATTAACAGTTTCCTTTCACAAAACATTCCACCCGCATTAGATATGACATTATGTGCTGTAAATAACGGACAAATTGCTCCTAATTTCCCAAAAAGTACACTTTCCTGTTTATTGAAAGGCATTGGTTTTCCTTCCGAAAAAGTTGGAAAGGAAGGGAATGTTAATGGATAATGATAACATATCAAAATGGTACCATGAATACCTACGAGTTCTTAAGAAATTATTTGAGGTGTTAAGTAAGACGTTATAATGGAAACAGCAACAATAATGCAAACCTCTTCTTCTGCATCTGAAGTCACCTTGGGACAATTTTTATCCACACTTTTGGCATTTCAAATTTATTTAACCTTGCTCAGGTTGCAATAATAACGATTAATGATTAAGTTTGTTAAATCTAAAGTGTGACAAGTGGATACACTTTGCCCATCATTTCAGTTGAACCTCCTGCTTAAGTCAAAAGTATGCAGTGAGAAGCAGCTTAACCATCTGCTGCAATTGAATTCTCCTTTAGTATTATTATTATTAACTGCAATGTACTTTTGTATGAAAATTAACTAAAATGCAATACTGTCTAGAAATAATATACAAAGTTTTTAATGCTAGACCATCACAAGCCATTTTAATTTATATTTCTTTTGATATTTCACAGAAATGCATAATTACATACGTAGAATATATGAACTCTATTGGATATTTAATTATTGTTGACATCGAATTTGTATTATCATATACATAGGACGATCTGCACCATTCATTAATTATGATTTAACCAATGCGCCACAGATTAGAGTTACAAAAGGAAAATTCTTGAATTTCAATGTTGACGTTTCGTATTTGGTAAATACAACATTTTGTTTGCAATTGCAGTTTTAACTCAACCAACCGTTTCAGAAGATGGATTGCTTAAGGTTCTACATAAAGCAAAACGTGTTGAAAAATTTATAAGATACTGCCATACGTTTTTTAGTTACAAAAGATTTCCTTTCTTTTAGTTAGCTTACCAGGAAGTAATATTTGAGAAGTAGGAACTAAATAGCGGTTGAAAATAGGACATAAATTTACTACACTTTTTTACAGCTTGTTGCTTCACTAGCAGCGCGTTAAAGTTTGAATTATAACTTTTAAAGCACACTGCATATGATCATATGTGTTCTAGACATGGGCCATGGCCTTCACGAGAACTATATATCACATAGGCTTGGGCCGTCCTTTCCACATCATGTACGGTTCATATATGGCGCCTACAAGTTCTTCAGGCATAAGGTCCTCTTGCGCAGTGTTCTGTAGCTTCATTGCCCTGCTCCTAGCTTCGTCATTTACAAGATGTTCGCTTCTATCGCTTCAACATCTGGCCAATTTAGACGCTGATCATGAAAAGTACGTGTGGAACCCCGGTATCGCCACTTACTTTATCAACTTACCTTTCAGATTTGGATTAACCAGTAAGTAATAATTAGACTTACGCATGTTGCGTACGCTACAAACACGTATTTTTTTTTTTGAAAATTTTTTACAATCCGTCATTGGCATTGTAGAATGAGGGATGAACGCAGTACATTAGTTCCTTTCTGTTTTTGACGTGTGGTACTTAATCACCTTACCGTTATGTTCTTTTACACTTTTAAAGACATAATTAAGTAAGTCGAAAGCACAGAAGGGTAGAAAGCAACCATTGGTTGATGCAGTCGAAAAAAGTACATCGATTAATTTCTCGATTTATTTTCATGGTGATAGTACGAAGACGACCTGAATTGTTTCCGAAATCGATAAGAAAAACACGCTATTGATGTGGTTTTCTATTTTTATTTTTCGATGTAGTCTCCTCGAAGATCAATACACATTTTCAAACGGTGCTCCAGTCTCTTCCGTCAGCCGTCGGACAAGCAGGATGTTTCGATGTCTCCAAAATAACCATCTATAGCGGCGATAACCTCCTCATTTGAGGCAAATCTCTTCCCTCCCAGTGATTTTTTTAGGTTTTGGAATAGGAAAAAGTCACTGGGGGCTGGGTCCAGTGAATATGGAGGACGAGAGACTAATTCGTAGCGCAACTCCGTTGCAAACGAGGCCGTCTCTCGTTCAATACTTCACTTCAACCTTCGTGCGCCATCTCTTACCGATTCCGTAAACATTCAGGTTGCCTTCGTACCTTTGAAAATGCGAACTGCAGTTGGATTAATATGAAGAAGATTTAATTTTTATTCATACTTGTTTTTATTTCAGCTGTACCGCATTTTTGGTTACTGCAATATTTCTTCATGTTTATGTGCATATTAATAAACAATCAGTTAAGTCACATATTCGCGTTCGAGAAAGTCGTCACCGAATATTACCCAGTGCTGATCAAATATAGACGCTATATTCTCGGAGGAATAGCTGTTACTTCCGGTTTAATCAGCGTATGTGTATCGTCAAGGGTAACGCCAAATACCACAAATCAAGTTTTCTCTTTCACGTTTCTCGCTTTTAAAATTCGTAGGAAACCTATTTGGTGTACAAGTCCGTTACCGTATGCATATCGGAAAATATCGAGATATTCAACGCTTTACTGCTGTCCGTATTGGTGTGTTATATCTATGGCGTTCAGAAACTTTGCGACGATGTCGATTTTATGAGGGGCGCCCAACCGTCGCAATACTGGAAATTTTGCTGGTATGTCTTGCCTGTGATGCTGGGGGTAAAAAAAATGATCTGCTTAAGCGTCACAGTTAATAGAGAGCATTTTTAGATTTCCTTTAGTTATCGAAAATCTGTAAAACTCCACTCCGACGTTTACGAAAACATAGAAAAATGGATATTCATCATATTGATCTTACCAATACCTACTGTTGCTGTTATTGAAATTTTGAAGTATATTCGTCGAAGGGTGAGTGTTAGGAATCCAGATTGATCTCAATAATGTTTAAGAGCGATGGGCATTATTATAAATAGAAACGAGAGATTTTCAACCAGTGTCCCGAGAAATTTTAGTTATTCACTTAAAAGAAAAGAAAAAATAATATGTATAGAGGATATTTATACATGTACAGTGTGCTCCAGATCGAATGGAATTGCAAGAGTAGCTTTCTTTTTATTCGTGATGGATATTTGGTTAACAGGGCAATATTTCAAAGTTTTATACACTTATTTAAAATCTACTAGAAGAAGTTGAAGAAGCCAGTTAGTTAAATAAGTTTGCTAAGCAAGATGGTAATTTTTATAAGACTAAACCATTTAACTAAATGAAATGAATACGTAAGTTTCCACGGCTAGAGTCAGTATAAACGAACTATTTCCGGAATTGGACCGTGTCATGATCAGATAATATAGAAATGAAATAAGAGTAGTAGAAGGAAGAAATATAAAGAAAAAAGAGATAGAAAGAAGAAAAATGAAAGGGGGCGTGAAAAATAAAGAAAAAGTGAAAAGAGAAACCAAGCTAGAAGCGAAAACATTCTGTTTTCGCCTCTAGCGTGGTTAACACGTCGAGTTACCGTGACCTTCTGCCAAAGGGGTTTCGCCTCTAGCGTGGTTTAGACCTCGAGTTACCGTGTCACTTTGGAATCCCTGTTTCTCCTTAAGAAGCCTCTGCGCAGGCCAAACGTCGAGATCCCACCTTTCTCTTTTCTTCTGTTTCTATCTTTCTTTCTCTTTCCCTCCTTTCTTCTGTCTCTCTTTCCTTCTCTTACTCTTTTCACCTACGAGTTCTCACACAAAATCCCATTATTTTCTTAAGACATTGTATCCCCTCCACTCCTATCTCGAAATGCGTATGTGGTTGCCGCATGTTGTTAACAGTATACAGGCGTGCACGTATAGAGGTACAAAATTACAGATTCGAAATTATGGCCGTTTTGGCATACGTGAGGCCTTGACAAACGTAAGGTAGGGGGATTTCTAAATTGACGACAATCGCAAGGTGGATGATATGAAATTAAAGATATTTTAGCATACGTAAGGCAGAGGAATTAGAAATTAAGAATCTTATAGCATTCATCAGACCGTTTGGTCATACATCGGAGGAGGGGACTCTAAATTAAGGCTCTTATGGCAATCGTATGACGTACTTTATAAACTATGCTTTCATGTGGTTGATCCCGATAGCTAGCTTTTATCAAATCCTTGTATCTATCTGTCTCCAAGAGTAAATTACGTAAAATAACCTGTAATAATTGTATTTTATGTCTTATGTAGATCTCAAAAGGAAAATTAAAACAACAGTTCCACAATATAAAAAAGAGGAAAAATTTACTCGCTCATTTAACATTACCCAGGATATACCACGTGGAAGCGAGCTAGTTTTGCACTCCGCCTGTATGCAATGAAAGCAAGAAATTTCCATAGCGTTTATTTTCATGTATTTCCGACTACATACTTGCTTTCTCTGCGGTTAAAAATCAAAGACATTTATGTTACTGTTCGATGCTGCTTCCTTCACGCTAGCACTGAAGTTAATACGATTTTGGTACCAGGGTTTAAGTGTGCTAGTCTTTGTTTAGAAAATGATTCTCGCCCCACTGTCGTGGTGCTTCTTCCGTTTTTCTTCGATGTCCCTTTTGATGTCCTCTTTTTACACGATATTCTCAACGTCCTTAGTATTCATCCCAGTTTCTTTATTCCGAGCAAGTGCCATCGTAAAGGAAGCAGCATCAAACAATAACATAAAGGTTTCTGTTTTTTAACCGCAAAGAAAGCAAACACGTAGTCGGCAGTACACGAAAATTGACGTTAGGGAAGTCTGATTTCAGTTTATACGGGCGCGGTGCAAAACTAGCTCGCCTCTACGTGGTGCACCCTGGGTAATACTAAATGAGCTAGTAAAATGTTCCCGTTCTTTATATTATGAAATTGTTCTTTCAATAATAAACGAACTACTTCCGGAATTGGACCGTGTCATGATGAGATATATATAAAAAGAAATAAGAGAAAGAGGAGAAAGAAAAATAAGAAGAAGGAAGATAAAAAGAAAAAATGACAAAGGGTGGGAGGACGTGAAATAGAAAGGAAGGTGAAAAGAATAAGAGAAGGACATAGAGACAGAAAGGAGGGGGGGAGGCAGGCGTACGTGAGAAAAAAAGAAAAAGGAAAAAGAAAGAGACCAAAAGAGAAAGGTGGGTCTTTGAATCTTCTCTTTGAAATCTACACAAGAAATAGAATACAATTATTACACGTTACTTGCCATAATTTACTTTTGAAGACAAACAGACACGAGCATTTGCTAAAAGCTGCTAATCAGGACCAAGTATGTGAAAGCATAGGTTACAAAGTACGTCATACGAATGCCATAAGGGCCTTAATTTAGAAATTCCCTGCCTTACATATACCAAAACGATCTTCATTTCTAATCCGCACGGCCTCGACCGAAACGTTTTGCACTGACCTGTATAGTCACACAGCCGTATGTTGCTAAACACATACGCATTACGTCATCGAGGTATAGTGGAGGATGAATTGTGAAATCGATCCTCCATACGTTAATGTGTAAATTCCAAATATGTTGTTTTTTCCGTTTACAAATTATACACACTATACTTTCCTCCTGATTTCAAGAATTAGCTAGTTGTTATATACAAGAAAATGAAAGAAGTACGCACTCTTTATTTTGATATAACCTACATTTTACATTTAACCAACAACCACAAAGAGTTGCACAGTATATCTATGATCAGTACAGCTGCTCAGTTTTGTCAGCAGGTCACCGGCGGCGAATATTTGTGAATAGGTGGGGACAACAAGTTGATGAATCTTGTCTACCCTCGCAAAGGTGACCACACTAACATATCGACGAAACGAGCAGCTCTATTTGATAAACTGATTTCGCATTATACATTTAAACAGACCTTAGACTCATCTGGGCGTTTAAACTCGTATAAACCCGATTCATAGCGTATGTACATATATAACTACTGAACAGAAAAAATCTAAACAAACTTCTCTATTTTACATTATCAAGATGAAATCCTATCTGAGATTTACTAGTTCTCCGCATATCATTTAATTTAGTTCAGAATAGCATGCGTAACATTATTAAATGTTTTACTTACCCAAGAAAGACCATGAGCTGAATACAGGTTGTCAAATAACTTAACGAAAAATTAAAAAATGTCTATTTTATTTCCTCTTATTTAATGCGGACCTTTAATATTCGCAGAATATACTGGGCTTACTACAAAGTAGTGAACATTACGGACCTCCTGATCCTACAGAACGATATTTGAGACGGATGTACAATCCCAGAAAAGAGACACGTTCCTCTAGAAAAAGAGAAATTTGTCTGCACAGCTGTTTGTTGAATAATAAGGTAAAAATCTATGGATATTCCAAATTGAATAGGATAGTGAGTATGCTTCCATTTATCAAATATTGCACAGATTTGAACACTAATTGAGATTAAATTGAGAAACGTCGCCAATTTCAACAAGTCAAACATTTTCGTAATTATAAAAGTCACTTCGTTTAATTAAGCATGCTCATAATTATATATAAAAAAAGAATAAATCCCATGTGCTGTTTTCTAACATACTTTTCATTTTGTATGAATTATATTAGCCTTCTACATGGTTAAACAACATTTCTTTTCTCCTTTCAAAAATTTTATTATAAACGTTGGCATGTACGGATTTAATTTAACTTATGATATTTTTCAATTTTTAATTTCTTTCCTGTTCAATTTAAAAAAAAAAACTTTGCAATCAGAATAACTAGGTTCAACATCATTTTAAATTTCTTTTTAACAGACATTGAATGATGCTAAATTGAATGGTTCACTCTTGTTGCAGAATTTACTAGTGGAAGTACCTCATCATGTCAAATTAATTAATAAATTTACAGATTATTAAAAAAATTGAAGCGGAAGAGTTATATTTCAAGCAGGCCTCGTCATCGGAAGCAGTCTCGTCTCAAATATAGATATAAGATATTTTTCTATAGAAGCAGAACTTATACAGGATGAACGTAAGTATTAAAACTGAAAACATTGTAATTGTTATTTTTCTCTCATAACTATTAATGAATAATTAGTCGCAAGGAAAGGTTCCCAGGTTTCAAATTCAAATTTTAATGAAACTTAGTAGGTAAGTAGAGTACGTTGGGACTTGATAATAAAAATTTTTGTTTGTGCTGAACTTCACTCTTAGGGGGTGAAACACCCCTTTGAAAATTCACAGATTTTCAGTTTTCTTGATTTAGATCTTGGACGGAAATAAATGGAACAAAAATTTAAATGCAAATGTTGAACCTTATCGAAAGGTCTTTCAAGTCACTTGAATGTTGTATATACAGGGGTTGAATTTAAGCACCATCCTCTTATGTCAGAGCTGTTCATAGTAATATGGAAAAGAAATTAACGCAAGTAGTTAATCTTTAACATACTTTATTGATTTTAAATCATTTTCAATTATACAGAGTGTTCCAAAGACGTAGAGCAAGTCATACCTTATGCTAATAACACCAAAACCATCTATATATATGGAGATATATATGTATTCTTTTAAGAAAGACCATCATTAATTAGTAAAAGTGCATCAGTTATTATGGACTATTTTTCATAATTCATACAAATATAAACACGGGACTACACGTAATAACAAATCCTTAGTATTAGTAATAATTAAAAAGTATTTATTTTAACGCATATTTAAATTATGTATTTATGATTTTTTGGTACGGTAATGAGAGTCGTCATGCTTAAAGGGTAAAATGTCTTCGCACCAAGAACAAAGAGCGAATGCAAAAGCATCACATTGAAAGCAACGGGGGGGAAATGAAGGGTTTTAGTTTGAAGAGGCATAATTCGTGGGATGTCCGGGTGGTCCGAATCAATTCTCTGTATAATCGGACTTATACTAGACACAAACAAATTGATATATTTAGAGGACGACAATTGATTGTGTATTAATGATTATAATTCTATTACATTATTTCGCAAATCGAGATTAATATCATAATTTGATATAACAACCAGGTCAGTAAATCGTCGTATCCATTTTTGTATTCCATCTTTGAAATCAATAGACATTCAGTGGTAGAATCATTCATGTTCTTTTCTTTGGTATTGTTAGTATTTGAACATCTTTGTTGGATACGATCTCTTTCTTGAAAGACTCTGGACAGTGGCCTCTAAATGAGTCTAAAAGAGTAAGACCTTTTGGCCTAATGCTTGATAGGTAAATATTAAGAAACTAATTGTTAAATAAATCAGTGGTTAATTCAACTGAAGATAAGGTTTGAATAACAACAGTTACAGACCGATATAGAGTTTGTTGTATTTTGGGTCTAAATTTACCACCAGACTTTTTTGATACTATCAGTAGTGCAGACATAAGTTTACGAGATTCAGATCTTATTATGGTATATATATATATATATATACGAGGGGAGGTCCAGAAGTTCGTGGAATGGAGGGGATGGAGTGGAGATAGGGGCGCTCGCTAGGTGTCATTCTGATTGGCGACTCATCATTATAAGTTAAGTTGCAGCCCTATAGCGTCAGTCGTTTACGAATAGTTGCCTGCTAAACAAGTCAATCCGGAAGAAAACTGAAACGATTGAGGAAATTGAACACCGTGCAGTTCCTTACAAAGCAAGAAAAAACGTTCAAACCATATTGAATGAAATGGAAACCGTTTATGGGGAACAGTCCCCTAGTAAATGAATGATTTATAAGTGGCACGGTCTTTTTAAACATATTCGGGAGTCGATTGAAGACGACCCCCGCTCAGGACGGCCAGTTGAGGCCACCACATCAGACATCGTCGAAAAAGTGCAAAAATTTCTACTACAAGACGCCCGTTGGAAGAAAAAACAATTATCTGCATTAGTTGAAGTATCAGATACCACCATTTTGCGTCTCCTACATGACCACCTGGGTATGACAAAAGTCAGTGCAAGGTGGGTACCGAGAATGCTCACGCCGCTGCAGAAACAGCAGCACATCTATGCGTCAAAACAATGTTCGGAGCTGTGTGGAGACAAACCTGTACAGATTTTGGAGCGGATTGTTACCGGAGATGAAACACGGGTTCATCACTTTGAGCTTGAGTCCAAACAGGAGTCCATGCAATGTCATAAAAAGGGGACACCACCGCCAAAGAAATTCAAAGTGTCAGAATCGGCTGGAAAGTTGATGACTACTGTTTTTTTGGGATTGCGAGGGGATATTATTGATTGATTACAAAGAAAGCGGTAGGAGCATACCCGGAGAATATTACGCAGCGATATTAGATAAATTAAAGGAGGCCATCAAGAAAAAACGTCGAGGAAAATTGACCAAAAGAGTGTTGCTCTTGCTAGACAATGCGCCGGTTCACAAGAGCAAAGTTGCAATGGCTGCTCTGCACAAGCATGACTGTCAATCAATAGTCCATCCACCCTACAGTAGAGACCTGGCACCTACTGATTTTTATTTGTTCCCCAATTTAAAAAAGTACTTGCGTGGAAGAAAGTTTCCCGACGACAATGAGGTAAAGGAGGCAATTTTGACCCATTTTGAAGCGAAAAATAAAGAATATTTTTATGATGGTTTAGAAAAATTAATTCATAGATTTAATAAATGTATTGTACTTAGGGGTGATTACATTGAAAAGGAAAAATAGATTGTTAAGACCCTTTCATTCCACGAACCCTTGTATATTATACGACCGTGTTAGATGCATGTAGATATATACGATTTCTGCTTGCTTTTGAATTTATCGAGTAGAGTTTTCAAATGATACAATGTCGTTTGCAAATATTTCATTTTGAAGAATGTGATATTTTGAATATTTACAATAACAACCATACATGGCAATGTATCAATTTTGTAGGGTTGTACTTATATCTGGTTAGACTAACAACAACTGCATCTGATACCGAATGAATTAGCGTTAGCAGTCAGGTACTTAAATAAAATTTAATCAATTGAATTTAATTAAGAATTAATAGTTTCTTGTATTAATATCACCTTTAGAACATCCTGTATAAATGAAAATGCTTTAAAATCAATAAAGGATGTTAAGGATGAACAACTTGCATTAATTGCATTTTCAGCACTACTATAATCAGCTCTAGCATAAGAAAGTGGCGCCTAAATGCAACACTCTGTATATATCGCATTCACGTGTCCTGAGAGATCTTTCGGTAAGATACAATATTTCTATTAAAATTTTTGTTCTATCTATTTCCGTTGAAGAATTAAATCGAGAAAACTGAAAATCTGTGAATTTTCGAAAGGGTGTTTCACCCAGTCAGAGTGAATTTCAGCACAAACAAAAATTGTCGTCAAGTCTCAACATACTCTACTTACCTACCAAGTTTCATTAAGATCTGAATGTGACACCCAGCAACCTTTCCTTGTAAGATGGGGATCGACGGGTACCCTTTTCGATACAGTCAGACAGACGTCTGGACAGTGTCGTCCACCAGCATTGGTATCGGTTCAGCGGAGACGTGCTTATGCTCGTCCTGTATTGTATTTATCAATCAATTACTGAACAATCACCTTGTTCCTTTATTATTCATTATTAATCATAATATTTACAGCATTTCAAATTATTCCATTATTAGAATTCATTTTTATTTCTCTTCGCCTTTTATTAAGAATTATTTGATTTTTAGAACAAGTTGATATTGGCAGCGTTGCTACGCGAATCGTTTGTGAACTACGAATTCAGAGGACATCATCGATCCGCACTCTAATAATTACAAATCATACACAGACATGGAAAAAACAACTTGTAACATCAATGCTTTATTTTTACATAACAGATGTATTTACATTTACATATTTGTACATTTATACATTTTCTTTTAGAACTATTACAACAGAATCTCGCTCGCATCTGTATTTTACTCGGTTGGTAAATATTTCAATTACCTTCCTTCCATATTTCCATCTTTATTGTCAATTTATTGTCATATTAAGTCAATCGATAGTTTTACATGTATATATATGCAATAAAGAATTCTAAGGCCCTAACTGTCTAAATACTAATTTATTTTTCATTACAACTAATCGTTTATACCAATTTCTTAAATTGACTATGGAATATCCTTATTTTTTATATTTTGTATTTTCCGCTTTTTCTTTTAGTTAAAAGTAAGTAGATAGCTGTGATACGCTTACATAATTTTAGCTTTGAATCGTAAAAGATCGTAATATTCATGAATGGCTAACAGTCTAAGATATGCTTTTATCAGAATTAACTGCAGTTATACGAATAGAATATAAGTGTATCACAGATATTAAGTAAATTCAGTCTTGAATAATAAATAAATGAAATGGATATTCACAGACGGGAAAAAAGTTTTACGCTGAGTTAACTTAATTGAAACTACGCAGTATCGTGTAAATCAGTAATGTTATTTTATCAGAAAAAGGACCATTATTTCAATATGTTCTTTTTTTTAAATTTTATTGTGAATAAAAAAAATAATTGTCAACGTATCTACTGTTCTAAATTTAAAACTTATGAGGTAAAAATATTGGTTAGAGGAATAAGAAGATGCTAATTTGTAAGGCAGTCAGAATAAAATAACATAATTATAAATAACGAAATATGTCCATAATAATATACACTCACCGGCAAAAGTGACACATAATTTGTATTTTTATGATATTTATTATAAAAAATCTTAAATGATCAAAAAAAATGTTGTGCAGTCTTAATTCTTTGAATAACTCATTAATTTGAGTAAGTTATAGCTATTTAAAGTCTTTTATTTAATAAAAATTACAAAACCTAAAGAATCTATGGTTGTTCCAAACGAAATTCATTTATGGTTAATATCTGGTATGGCCTCCTCGTGCTGTTATAACAGCCTGAACTCGTTGAAGCATAGTCTGAATCAAATTTAGCATAAAGTTTGGATCGAAATTATTCCACTCTTCTTGTAAAGCATCTTGAAGCTGGTTAAGAGCAGCTATGTTGGGGCTTCTGTTTTGTAGCTTTCCTTTTGTCTCATCTCATAGATGTTCTATGGAATTTAAGTCTGGATTGTAAGCTGGTCGGTCGAGACGGTGAATATCAACATCATTTGAAAATTAATCAACTACAGCAGCTGCGTGGATCGGACATGTCCTGCATTAACAGAAAATCTGGACCGCCTATTACAACAAACAGCACTACATGATCTTGCAAAACTTCTTCGATGTGCCTATGAGTACAAAAGTAATTATTTGGGAAAAGTAAATTAAATATATTATATCCAGTAATCTTGAAGTACGTTACAAACATAAAACAAAACTAATTCGAACAGGTATTACCAATTCTAACCAGATAACATTACAGCGGTTACATATTCAACACAGTGAAAATGGTGCAGCCCTGTACACGATTTTCATTCGTATACCTCCTTATCTGTTACAACTGTGAAGTGCGATTTTATCACAAGCAGATTATTTAGAGCAGTTCAATATGGGTCGACATCATCGAATATCCAATAGGAATAACCTAAAACATGCTTTGTTACAAGTATGGAACACTATTTTACCAGATTATACCCGTATGTTAATAAAATCTCTTCCAAATAGATTACAATTAATTATAAAATCTAAAGAAAACCAAACTAATATTGTTTCTTTTCTAACTTTCAAAAGTAATTAATCCATTATTATTGTAGGTGTATCATTTTCACTGCGATGTTGAATATATAACCGGCTGTAATGTATCTGCTTAGAATTCGCAATACCTCTTCGTATTAGTTCTGTTTTACTTTTGTAACGTACCTCAAGAATGGTTGATATAATATATTTAATTCACTTTTCCCAAATAATTATTTTACCTGACATCTGCAGCTTCTTACCAAATTATATACCACTGCATCGTGTTCGCTCTGAGTCACTGTATATATGGTCTTTATCAACTGCACTTGTTTGATAGACTGAATTAAAATAGTTTTACTTGGATTTTATTCTACACATAAAGCACCTAAATATATATATATATATATATATATTTCAAGAATACTAGATATATATATACATACATACATCGTGATTTCGTCGAAATCACGACCTTAAGAAGAAGATGTATGCGATTACATCGAAACGTTAAGACGTACATGGTTCTTGTAAGAACCAATGCCAAACGCGGGACAAGACCCGAGGAGATAACAAGATATGTATATATATATATATATATTAGAGTAAGCCAAACAGAAGCATTTAAACTGCAATAAAAGGCATTTTAATAAATTATGCGTTAACTTTGCCGATTAGTGTACTTATTTGTATATGCATAAATAGTTTCCACGATAGTTCGATTCGTGTCTAGAAGATGCAATATATGTATGTATGTTGTACATACATATAGCGTTATTCTAGTCCGTTTACAACTAAATGATATTAAAAAAGGAGTGACTGATTTATATATATGTAATGTAAAAATCGTATAATAATATAGAATTTCGTCGGTACAGCTGCCTCAGATTTGTAGCTCACTATGGGAACTTCATTTATTATATATATATAATCTGACAAAAGTTAACGAACTTCGTACCGACAAATAGTCGAACTATAGATTTCGATTGTTGAAAAGCATTTTATTATATCATACTGTTTATTATAATATTATGGAAATGTCAAAGCATCATCAAGTTTGACAGATGCATATTCCTTCTTCTTTTCCCATTAAATATCTTTGATCATAATGATATAACAAACATGAAGGATCATTAAAGGGATATTTAGAAAGCTATTTTATACGGGACATTTTCTGTTGAAAACAATTAAGATGTCTTCCATTGTCAGGTAGTTATTTTTGTATTTGTTTTTAATACGACCTTTACAACCTTATAGGCATTGCTTTTTATTGTATTTTCACAATACCTACTATATATATATGATGTACATAATTCGCTTACCTTACTCCTTAGCTTTTTAAAGAAAGTACACTATCCTGGTTTTTAAGATATTTTTGTAAAATAAGCTCTATTTCAATATATTTGAACATATTTCGAGATACATTCTCGTGTATATTTAACTTTTACTAAGTTTTGAGTTTCTAATGCGCTTACTAAAAATAAAAAGTAAAATGTATACAAATATATTTCTAAAAATTTCCAAACATAGATCGATTTTTATTTTTATTTCTTTCATGTAATATCTGTGAAGTATTTAACATTGTAAAGCTATTTAATAGGAAAACAAAAGAAATATGCACCCATGGAAAAGAATGAGGTTATCAAAATAATGTACAATTGATTTTCGGACTTTTTCAAATCTGTATCTGATATAAGCTAAAATTATAATAACCATTAAATGTTTGTTTCCCAATATAACCCAGTAATCTACGAATATAATCAAAGACTTTTGTTCGATTATTTGCCAACACAAAATTTGGCAACTTTACCAAAATTAAAATTATACCCCTCCGTTTCTCACGAATTTAGGACAAATTTGAATTTTTAAATTGGATTTGGGTACCCCTGTGTAAAAACTCCAGAGATTCAAAAATGATTTTCAGTGTTTTGTACATCGTTCCATAGAAATAGAATTTAAAAAAATTCAATGTGAAATTGTTAATACAACAGATTCCAGAATCTAATTTTCATCAATTACAAAATTGGCTGTTTACAGAATGTTTCAATAGAAACATGGAGTTGTGCGTCACTTGCGACTAAACCAGAAGTAGAACCATAAAAACAACATTTTTTCGAATCCTTTGAAGTTCATACAATTCTATTAAAAAAGAATGAATCACCGTAAAAATGCATAAATAATAGGTGTATATAGAATAGCTAACAACAAAAGAACTTCCTAATCTCTCAAGTTCTAACATTTTAGATAAAATTAAAAATTCCAAAATCACAGTTCGAATTATAGTTTAATATTGGTGTTCAGTTATTTTATTTAAAAACATACAGTAACAGAGACAAGTTAAGGAAAGGAAGCTTCAGGCAAGGATGATAGGTCACGTGATGGTGCATATCTATAAAATTCTACTTGTTTACACCAACTACGACTTCAAAAACAAATTCACTACAAATATCTAGAGCAAATTCTCATTATAAAAGTTGCTACATTTGTCAGTTTGATGGCTGAAATCGAAAATCAAGCCTACTAGATTATTGCGTAATAAACGATAATTTGTTATATATATATTTTTATATTAGAACTATGTATACATAGTGTTTGGATAACAAGTGCAAAATTTTGTACAATCATTCGAAAGATTGTGCCAATTCTTCTTGTCAAAAAATTTATCGAATTTGGAATCTTTTAGAAGCAATGTCGAATAGTATATACAGTGCGTTTTCAAAAATCAAAAAAGGAGGGAATCTCTTTTATTAAAGAAATTATTTAAAATCGGGAAACCTATATTATTTCAAAGGTATTATATGTTTTACATTCTAAAACTAGAACATCAAATTCGAAGTAATGTTTGTACAAAATTCAGTAATTATCGTAAGCGATCTATACACAAATCATAGATGTATATATGTATTTACATATTTTTCGTAAACCTTTATAGATATGATTGGGTTTGGTTAAAAAAGATGAACACTTTGGATTCTTGTAGCGTATTTAACCAACGAATTGACTTGTTGCTATTTTTCAACCGCTAAGACTCCCCTAACTAATCTACAATAGCATTTCCCCATTAACACGCCAATACTTCTCATTGAAATTTGTCTTATGATTGTAATACCTTTACCCTGTGTTGATTTATTTTACTCTTTCTTCCCTCATAATCAATATCTTTTTTTAAATTTTCGCCTTCAAAAGGCTTGCGTTTGAGTAGTGCTAGTAAACATTGTACATATTGTCTTAATTTCCCGCTAAATATATAGAATACTATATGTAAACATCCTGTACAGGATGTTCCAGTTAAACAAAGCAATGACACATATCAAAATATTCTGCTGTTGTCTAAGCTCGCCCCTCTGATATTAGTAAACCACCAAATTTTCATGTTCCTCTGATTCATATTTTTCTGACGATTTCTTTGAAGAATTAAAGTGATCGTTATCAAATATCTTATTAGTTCAAAATTCAGTAAAGTGTATTGGTGAAAGTAATAAATAAATAATAATGCAACTGAAGGAAATATGCTGTTCTCTCTGATGAAGTAACTAGATAGAGATATAGATAACACCATTATATTAATTAACTTTAAGTGGGTGAGAAATTTTGCAGAAAATTTAAAGTAACTCATTCTTGCAGACGTGGCACACTTTCACGCGTCGATAAATACTAAGTGTGCCGAGTTTACTTAACTATGGATTGGGTACAGCGAAAATGTGGCCCTAAGGGATGTAATCGAAAACCAACGGAAACGGCCAATTGAATCGTCTCTATGTGGCCATTCTCCGTTTAATTGCTTAAGAGAGTACTGCAGAAAATCGAGGGAAAATAGAAATAAACGGAGCGTTTTGAATGATATTGCATATTGCGTAAATAGGCGACTATTTAGTAGTAATAGAACATCTGATATATTACGTTATGTTTTACAGTGGAAATATTTGTAAAATTGTGTTTTACTTCTTCGCCCATGACTTAATAAATATTAATATTAGTTATAAAAGCAGTCTGCAGTTTGAAAATTCGCATTTATTGGTGGCTAGCAAGGCGAAATCACACCGTACAACATTCCCTTTTTGCTATAAATTATGAAAGATATTGACGTCCTTAACATTGTTTATATCATGTTTGTATTTTGGAAGTTTTGTTCATAATTATTATATTAGTTTAGCTTTTTTGTGCTATAGAAGAGTTCTTCTAAGAGATTTGATTGGAAAATTAATAGATTATGTAAGTAATATGCAAATGCAGAGAACTTCAGTTGTACTGAAATCACAATTCTGTAGCTCTTTGTTTCAATTATGGATGCATTACTGCTAAAAGTACAGGGGTGTATTCTCCTCCAAAGAAACAAGAGAAGGCAAATCACTTGAGTAATGCCGAAGTGGAGACAACTATATAATGACATGTACTATTTAAACTCTTTCCCACAAATAAATGTAATATGTGCTTCCTAGACAAATTATTATTATTATTTACTTTTATGTGTTATAACTACTACATTTACTACTTTGTTGTTTCAATTGTAGGATTATCTCTGAAGTATTGATATGCAATTTTGTTTGGTACAGATTTTATATTTCAGACAGATCTTCAAGTTTAAGTTTACCACGTAGAATTGATTTCACAAATTTATATGTTGTAACTTGGGCTGGGGGTCTGTTCAGAATTTTGTCTTTTTTTGGAAAAGTATAGAAAATGTAGTACAGCAATATTCTGTTAGGTAGAAGTAGCAAAGCATATATAAGCAAGTATAACCAATAAGGACTTACAGTCGATTTCAGGGAATCGTTTTTGAGTGTGCAGAACCCGTTCCGCCATTTTGAAAATCAGCTCGTGTTGTTGATTGAATCTTGGAGTGAATCGTGATTTTGTTGGTCACCGATTTTGACGTTTTCATGCACACGTTATATATCATGGACAAGAAAGCTGTAAAGCAGCAGCCAATGATAATATAGACAACAAGGAGGAGTACAACATTTTTAAATTTCCTGCAGAAAAACAACTGAAGAAAGATATATATTGAAATCTCTACTATATAGTAACAACCATCTACCTATACATTTAGAGTTCTTGAATGGATAGAAAAATGTAGTCCGACACCTACACAGCGAGTAAAACGTAAGTAAAAAATTGTAATAAGATGCATGGTACCTTTATAACAGCTATCAGTTGATTAGAAAACATGTATTTTCCCAGGTACTAGATTCCTGTATTTATTTTTCCAACAGTGAATTCGGTTTATCAAGATAACATGTCATCAATATAATTATCACCGTTTACATTTTTATATTAGTATTCGTGTATTATATAACAACGGTAACTGTTTGCATGTATCTTAAGATAAAATCCGGACACGCCTTTAATCTTTCGTTTGACAAATAATTCATACACCACTGACTAACGCTGATTTTCGAAATGGCGGTTATGGTTCAAGGTTATTTAGAGCGGTACCTAAAACATTAAAGGTTCCCACAATTATATCCTAGAATATAGAAATAATACTAACTAAACTCTAGTTTTTAATTCGAATGAGTATTTTTAAATTAAAGCGCCAAAAAGTAGGCTAGCCATTGGTCAGTTCTTGGCAAAAATTGCACTAGCGATATTTGATTTATTGCCGGCCGCCATATTACTGCAACAACTGATTGACGTTTAGATCGTAAGTTTTTCTGAGTGCGATTGTATTTAATTTTTCTCCCTAAATTTGCATTGTAATAATAATTACGTAACTACAACTTAAATAAAATCGTAGTTAGTTTTAAAACTGCCGCCAAAAACTAGATTTGAAAAATTGTATTGTGTAAACCCGTCTATTTATTTTACTTCTCCGAATTAAAAACTAGGGTTTAACAATAAAACAATGAAAAAATGACACTACTGAGATAAATTGTTAAGAAAGTCTACATTTTCTTTAGGAGTTTTTTTATATTATTAATTGATACAATTATTAAAAATATTATCGAACAACAGTAGTAGCGTAGCGGTAACAATATAACAATGATTTTTTGTGGCTAACCTTTTAAAACATTTACCAGCCGCTGCTGGATACTCTTTCCTTCCACTAGCAAATGTGTCGCTCTCGAAAAGCTTTAATTCCTACGACATCATCATAAAACCCTTTTCGTATAAATTCCCTAAAAGTTATTTGAATATATTTCACCTAAAGATCTGAGGTTTTTGTATATAGATCGCTTACATATTAAGTCTAATATTAAATTTGTATTTGTCATTCAACAATTATTTGTGCTAACGTATTTATCACATTTTATGATGTAGTTAGACTAGGTCATCATGTATTTTATACGTGGCGATACTTTTAATTTCTTTTGGCTCGTCATCTCTATATATGGACAAATATATTCTTACTGTGTACTATAAACGACTTTTTTCCTTTACTATATTTTCTAGTAAAAAGTTATTGTTATTTTTATTGTCTTGAATCATTCACCGATTGATATTTAACCGACAATAAGCAAAATCACAAACTTGAGTATAATATGTAGTAGATTAATTGCATCCGTTTTAAAGTATGCATGATAAATTAACTATGTTTATCACAAGAAATATTAGACGAGTTTCGTTGCAAGCAATATAAAATAATGTATGTATACTGAGTGGTGTCAGAACGCCGAGATATGTAATTCCAAGTGATATGTGCGTGGAGAAAGCCGTGATATATGTATATCGTTGCTTCAAACTATAACTATTGCTCCTTACTGTCGGTTAAAATTGTGCTCTTTAATCAGAATTTAAGGCTCATCATCTTCGTAATTACCCCCCGTCGGGCAACATAGGCCTTCTGTTCCGTCACTCCTGATGCAAAACAGTAACGTTTCTGCCGTTGTTACTTCGTGAGGCATGATACCATGGAACTCTTTCAAATCGTTTGCAGGAAACCAGGCTTTCTCATCGTCGTCTATCACAACGATGCCGAAATACCTATTATAATAATTAACATTAAACAGTTCAATGTCTATAAAGAAGGCACAGACGTAAGTTTTAGGTTAAGTGATTAATGCGGATACTGCGAATACCTATTTATATGTTATTTTTGTTGTCTATTATTATACTAACAGTTAATTACAAAGAGGAAATTGTTAGAAACAGCATATTTGGCCATAACATCAACCTCCATTAGCACTCCAAGTCCGAAGAGAAAATGGCAGCCAAAAGTCATACGAACAGTAGAATAAAAAGTAACATACGGAATAGAGGAGTAACAGACTGCGTTCATAAAGATCAGTCTACTGTGCAACCTTAACCTTCAAGGTCAAGTATATTGAATTACAAAAAATCGAAAATATCAAATCGAGCCCAATTCCTGCACCAGACCAATTTCACTGAAAAAATAAGGAAGACAAATAGCCAGATAAATCAATAAGAATAAATGATGAATCTGTGAAGCAGGACTACGCTGAAGACGTCGGAATAGAAAAGTTCCACAAACGATGAAAATAGCTGCCCAAGAAAATGACTCAAATACAAGTAAATTACAGCTAGAACTACTAAATTTGTCTCAAGAAACCAGTGGATTGAGACGCAAATATATAAGTATCATACGCAGTTTATTCACGCTAACAGTAAATTGTAAATCATGTTTTACTTGCTAAAGAACAATTTCAGTAATTTTTCACCACCTCACCAATTAATATTACAAAATTATGTAGCCTTTGTGGGCCATAAAATTATAAAATAATATTGAATTCGTTTTGGATTATAAAAAGATTATGGTTGCGTGTGGACAGGACTACAGTCTAAAAAAAATATGTTGTCAATTTTATAGTAGTAGTGTGGTAGTAGTTACTAGTAGTTTAAATTACCGGGCTGTTGGTACACTGCCTGTTACACTGGTCAACAATACAATTGTGGCAAGAAATGTGGTAACTGTTTTAAGCTAAGGCGATGATACTGATTTTAAAACTGAAACCAGTTGTTTTTTCATTGGCCTTCATTTTCGAATGAGGCGTTACTGTATTTTTACAAAAATCTTTGAAAACGTTCAATATTATTTCTTCTGCAGTAATTGATTTAGGTATTTAAAAAATGTATGGTTGAAAACAGCCTCGGAATGTGTACATGAAACTTCTATAAATATGGTATGGCAACATTGGCAATGAGTCATGTCCGCATGACACCTAGCATAGTGTTAGTGATTATAACCGCCTGTGTCGCAGCATTGTGACTATTGTAAGTTCCGACAGTGAAGGAAGTGATTATTCTTATTTATCTCGGTTCATGAACTCTTGTGTTGTATTAATAATCCAAAAAGGAACATACCTCCTACCTTCTAAGTTCTTTTTCTTAGATTTATGAAGGGGTTACTTTGACATCACAAAAACGGCGATTTACTCCCCTTGTAAAGAAGTACTGCGAGCTTTATTTGGGATGTAAAGTTGGATGTCAAGATAGAGCATAGGCCTCACATATGTGCTGCTTGACATGTGTTAGATTTTTGATAGTCTAAAAGGACCACGTCATATGCTGTTTGCTGGTCCCATGATTTGAAGGGAACCGAATGATTACACAATAGACTGATGTTTCTGTTTAAAACAAGAAGCTGGAATCACTCAGAAAACAGAGACCTGTACGATACCAAGGTGTACCATCTGTTCTGAGACCTATGTGTTACAATACTGAATTACCGATACCAAAACCTCCTAGAAATGTGACATTAAGTGAAAATGAAACTGGTGACGAACAAGGAGAATATACTGAAGATTCTGATGCAGATCCAACAATTCAAGAGCTCTGTTCATCAAAAGAGTCACACCTTTTGTCACGAGGGAATCTCCAATGATCCTGTGCATGATTTGAAGTTGTCTAAATAACAACTTCTCAATTAAAAGAATTAAATCTTTTAAATCGCAATATAAAAGTGTTTTTCGTGACCAGCATACTGAATCTTCAGAACGCTTCTCCCACTCTTGGCTATGAAGTTAGTCTATAAGCAGTAGTTCTGCATAATGAAAATCTAAAACCGATAGGCAAAAGCCACTTGCACATTTGAATTCAGCAGTACCTTGGCACTAATTTAAATACTAACGGATACCATACACCTTAATGAACTTACGGTAATAATCATAAAACGACTTACCTGCATATAGCAACCAACGGAATCCATAGAACTGAGATCAATATGAGTATCGCAATTAATACGATGGCCCAAACAGGCCACTCGTGCTTTTCTGTCCTGCCTTCTGACGCGACCCACGCTGGATATCCTGACCCATCTACCACTATTTCAACTACACTAGCTATGAGAATTGAGATCATAGCTAACGGAGACAAGTATTTCCAACAAATTAACCAATAAAGCTGTGGGCGCTTCCCTGTCATCATTTCAATATCATCGGCGAACCTGAAATGTAATAACCATTTCGCATTCCTTGTAATATTTTTTGATTCTTTATAAAGGATGTTCCAATTTCAGTTTACTTTTTAAATATACCATCATTTATATTTTCTGTACTAGAATATCATATGCTAATTGATATATGACAAATAGAAACATTACAGTACAGCTAGCAAAAGGGGAAAACATACGATTGAACAATACATATTTATTATTAGAAATTATTTTAAATATAGTCAAAATTCCGTATAGGACATGAAAAGAAAATTATCCATCTGATGAGGTAATTTGAAAAATGGTGTAGTAATGAAAAAGGCAAAGCACACCATCGTAATAGTCGCTTAGAAGAAAATATTGTAGCAGTAAATATTAGTGTTATTGTGAATACAAAAATACCAAGTCAGCATTGTCCTCAGCAATTAAACATTCCGAAAACCACGTTAATCCTTTAAAAACTTACAAATATTTAGGCAATTCAACAAAGCTAGCGGACCTTGAATTACATCGTGAATTCGTAAGGCCTTTAGGAATGAGGCACATTTTCAATTTGTGTTGGATTGATAAATAAACAAAATTGCCGAACCCGAAGAAAACCCATGGCTGGTGAAGTGATTGGGCCGTATTCCATTGAAAATGAAGATGGCAATGCTATTGCCCTTATTGGAACTCGATATCACAAGATACTGCCACATCTTATACAGAGGAAACATCTATTAACTAAGTAGATCATGTGATTTAACACTTCTGAATTTTTTCTCTGAGGCCATTTAAAGCAAAAGATTTATGATAATGATGCAAAAACAATTAATATTCTTGAGGAGAATGTTATTAACTATAATTGTGAAATTAAAAAATTAAATAAAAGGAAACGCAACTCTGCTTTGCAACAGCAGAAAGTTATTTAAAGGAAATTTTTCGTTACTAAATCAGACAAGGATTTTAAATAATCTGTGTGTTCAATTATAAGTGTTAAATTGGAACATCCTTTATTAAAACATTTATAAATGTTAATGTTCAGGAACATTGCAATATTTATTTACTTGAGACAAAAGCCATATGATCACCTTTTCAAGCCATAGACGTAACTAACTGCAATACATTCGAACAACGCAATAATTAACAACGGAAAGTTGCCGCTGAAATTATCGAATAGTACGAAAATATAACTTCCCGCGCCGTGGGCGAAGACCATGGATAAGGCGCAGCAAACCAAACAAATGACACCCGTCAAGATCTCCTTCCGCAGATCCGGAAACAGTTTCATATCGACGATCGATGTAACTACACCCTCTAAGGTTCCGAATTGAGAGTCGATGCCCAACGTAAATAGCATCAGGAAGAACAATATTGACCAGAATTGAGCACCCGGAAACTGATTGATTGCCTCCGTGAAGATTATAAAGGCGAGTCCGGTTCCGGATGCCGACTGTAATTGGACAATGAAAACAAGGTAACGTAAAGAATTATTCTTTCTAATTATTTTGTTTTTATTTTTATTTTGTTTTAATTTTCTAAAATTGTCTTTTACTACATGGCAAATCAATCTATTTTATTCTTATTCACATAAATTTCACTGTATTAGTATGGTTCGTTTATCGCTTCTCTTATTATTAGAGATGGATCATATTGTTAGCGGCCAGTAGAAATTCGAGCAGCGGTGTTATATATAGGCTTATTTACCTTGTTGTATTACTAATATGAAACACGTTTAAGAAACAAAAGCAAAAAATATACAATTTATACAAAACATTTAAGTAATTTAAGTTTCCGTTTTAAAAATTCCTTATACAAACATCTTTGTACTAAATTTTTCTTAATGATTTTTCTGAAGGCTTTCTGTTGGTTATCTTTAGCCTTATTTAGCCTTTATATACATACAGGTGTGTATGTTGTTTGAGGTATACGCAAAGTGAACTTTTGACACTCGCGAGTATTATAAATATGACTAGTTTCATATTTCATCCAATGGCTGATAATAGTATTTTTCCACACAACATGCACAATCAGGAATCCACAGTCCTGGTCAGGTAAGTAACACATGGGCTGAAAAGTCCTTGGCCTAACACATAGATGACGCTAGTTTTATTGCAGTCACCTTTCTCTCAGTTAGTATTAACCTTCAAAAGACAGCTGTTAAAATTTCATGATATTCTATTCATTAGTTTGTGAGTTATTGTGCTAAGAGTCACGCTACATTTGTTATTTTCAAAACAATGGATCAAAAACAATTTCGTGTTTTCATTTTACACTGCTTCTTGATGGGAAAAAATACCATTCAAGCGAAGCAATGGCTTGAAAAGTATTATGGGGACTCCGCTCCATCAGAAACAACAATAAAACGTTGGTTTGCTGACTTCAAACGTGGTCGTAGAGACACCGATGATGCAGAACGCAGTGGACGTCCAAATGAGGCGGTAACACCAGAAAACATCAAAAAATTCCACAAAATCGTTTTGAATGATCGAAAAGTGAAGTTACGTGAGTTAGCTAACATCGTAAAGATATCAAAAGAACGTATTGGCTTTATATTGCATGAGCATTTGACTATGAGAGAGCTCTGTTCAAAGTGAGTGCCGCGTTTGCTCACTGTTGACCAAAAACAAGAACGTGTTGATGATTCTGAGCAGTATTTGGCCATGTCTAAACGTAACAAACCGTAATTTTTGCGTCGATATGTGATAATGGATGAAACATGGATCCATCACTTCACTCCGGAATCAAAACGATCGTCATCTGAGTGGACAGCAACTGGTGAACCTCGTCCAAAGCGCCTGACAGCACAACAATCGGCTGGAAAGGGTATGGCCTCGGTATTTTGGGATGTGCGTGGTGTAATATTCATCGACTATCTTGAAAAAGGAAATACCATCAACAGTGAATGTTATATAGTGTTATTGGAGCGTTTGAAAGCCGAAATTGCAAAGAAACGACCGCATATGGCAAAGAAAAAAATTTTGGTTCATCAAGACAACGCACCGTGTCATAAGTCAGTCAAAACAATGGCAAAACTACATGAATTGAACTTCGAATTACTCCCACATCCACCGTATTCGCCAGATTTGGCTCCCAGCGACTACTGGCTGTTCGCAGACCTCAAAAAAATGCTCGCCGGTAAGAAATTTCGCACGAATGAAGAGGTTATCGCTGAAACTGAGGCCTATTTTGAGGCAAAAGATAAATCGTTCTACAAAAGTGGTATTGAAATGTTAGAGCGGCGCTGGAATGATTGCGTTGCTCTTGATGGAAATTACGTTGATGAATAAAGCTAATTTTGAACCAAAAAAACCGTGTTTTCTTTGTTAGGCCCGGGACTTTTCAGCCCATGTGTTATACAGTATTGCACAAAAAGATTTCTGCAAGATATTTTCAGAAAACCATTTGTCTATTACTGTCATATCGTGAATGATTCTAGTCTTTACTTTCTCGGCATTTTTTGGTGATTATTTCCGGAAAATCATTTGTATATATCAAGAAGAGGAGCGCTTCCTGTATTCCGATTTGAGGTACGCCTCGGTCAGTTTACAACCGCCGAATTGTAGTACTTCACCACTGGTATTTCTGCGTACACATTACAAATTGATTTGTTAAGTACGACCTTCTTAAATCATGAACAACTCCTCTAAAATCCATTAATGAAAGCAATTTTTTTCAGGAAATTTCGATGATCTACATTATCAAATGCCTCCGAGTGATCTAAAAATGCATTTGCGACAGCTCTCTTTTCAGATAATTCTTGCGTTATTACACTTATCAGTATATAAGTGGGCCTAATAGTAAATTGTATTCATGCGTTTTGTAATGGAAATATTATATTACAAAATTCTGCACATTTTAGAGGTTTGTTCCAATTTTGCAGCAATTAAAATCAAGGCTACTAACCTGTAATTACCAATATGTTTGTCATCACTTCTATGAACTAGTATTACCGTTATTATTATGAGGTTGGCAACTAGATCTTTCCACTAGGAGGGACGATCTTGCACCTCGGCGGATAACCTCCCCTGAACGTATACGTTATTTGGGACGACATTATAAGAATATCAGAGCACTTTATGGCTAGGTAATCCTGAACATCTCGGTAACAGTTAACGTGGTCCCCATTCGTGCGGCGACGTTAATGTTATTAAATTTAACAATATTCAGTAGCAAATAAATAATATGAATATGTCCAGTTCCTAACAAAACCGATATGTATTTGTTAATTTAGTATACAGGATGTCCATGAAAATAAAAAAGTATGAAAAATGGACAGATTTAATTTTATTGGACTTAAATCCAAAATATTTTGCGAAAATTTCTTGGAAGACACATATTACAATTTCCTATGTCTTTTTTTTAATTTTGACTTTCGCGTCGTAATTGACTCAAAATATTTTGGTTTTATGTTCTGCATAATTACACCTTTTATTTTTCCGTACTTCTTTTATTATTTTTCAAAGACGTCCTGTATACTTTGCAACATGTGTTTTCGTTTTTGCAACGACATTACAAAAATATCGGAGCAGTCCATGGCTAGCCAATCTTGAACATCTCCGCAGCAATTAACGTGGTCCCCTTTCGTGCGACAACGTTGTTAATAAATGAACGATGTTATGAAATTTAATAATAATCAATAGCAAATAAATAATAAGAATGTATTAAGTTACCAACAAAACCGATATGTATAAGTGTTTGTTAATTTGATATACAGGATGTCCATGAAATAAAATAAAAAAGTATAAAAAATGGAAAGATCTAATTTTATTAGACTTAAATCCAAAATATTTTGTGAAAATTTCTAATTACAATTTTGACGTTCGCGTCGTAATTGACTTAATTTTTTTTGGGTTTATATTGTATACAATGATACCTTTTCATTCTCCGTACTCTTTTATTAGTTTTCAAAGACACCCTGTGTTTTCGTTTACATTACAGTTTTGCTGGCCAATATATGATTGGTTAAAGCATCAATATGCACTCGATTTAACTATAAATAAAATCGTCCCGTCCAACGCCAGCTGAACTCATACCGGCCGCCCTAATTTGCGCCAGCAAGAGGATTCATCCCCACTTATTACATTTAGTAAAAAAAAATAACATACTTACATTGCTTAACTCTTTCTCCAGATCACATACCGGTATTCTACTCAAAATTTCATTTACCGTAGCGTTCAGAGCCACATTCTTGCTGTGTTGTTGAACTTCCTCGAAATTAGATCCTAATAACTCTTCTACTTTAAGATTTCTATCGCTCAGGCACTTTTCGTAAACCATAGTAGCCTTAAAACCGATAATCGAAAACACCACTATACCGGCAAACATGGACGTAAAACAGTTCGTCAAGGAAACCATCACGGCGTCTCTGTAGCAATTATTGTTCACCGGATTGTAGGAAGAGAAGGCTATGAGTCCTCCGAACGCTAAACCGAGAGAGAAAAATATTTGCGTTCCGGCTTCCAGCCATACGACCGGATCTAAGATCGTATGCCATTTCGGAGTGAAAAGATGCCTCAGGCCGTCACCGGCCCCTCTTAATGTGATACCGCGGAAGAAAAATATTATGAGAACGATGTATGGGAAGGTTGCGGTTACGTAAACAACTTTCCCCGAAGAAGCGATGCCTTTTATCATACACAAGTAGACTAGAATCCATGCAATTACTAGAGCTAAAGCTATTTTCCAATTGAATGTTTGGGGGGAATTAATATCTGGGGACGTCATAAGGGTTGTTCGATACCAAAAATATTGTGTTGGACTACTCACCTGCAAAAATAGTAATAATGAAATTAATTACAGAAACTCAAAGATTAAATGAAGTTCGAAAAATATAAAATACACGAAGAACAATTTTCTATATACATTTCAGAATTGAAATAAATAATTATGTATTTAATTTATTCTGAAAGTAAGTCCTATAAAAGTTGCAACTTAAATCAGATAATTCTTGTGCTTGTAAGGCCGAATTCTATTTTCAACAATAATCCAAACTGCATTTAGTCGATTGATATTGAGTTACACTGTACATAAGGTATGTAATAAATGGATAAAAATACAAGGTGTCGCAAAAGTCTTTTTCATAATAATGGCTAAGTTTAATGAATAAATGTTTATTTTTATTAAAATACAAGCTTTGGGAATTTATTTCTTAAAATCATAAATATCAAAATCAATATATATGTTAAATAATGTTGGCGACACACAGCAGCCTAGTCTAACTCCTTTGTTTGTTTGTTTTTCCCTAGTCAATCTCCCGCCTATATTTACCATAACTCTGGAATCAGTGTATAAAGCCTGTACTGCTCTTATTAAATTATATGGATATCCCTGTTCTTTCATAGTATCCCATAATTTACATCTGTTTACATTATATAAAACCTTCTCTGAGTCAATAAACCTTATGCGTGTTTCTCCCTGTGCTTATCTATAAATTATTGTAGAGGGAATATTCCATCTGTGGTCGATCTACCTTTTCTAAAGCCATTTGTTGTTTAATATTCTGGCGTAAATTTTATAGGCCGTGTCTAATAGCCTGATTCCGCGGTAATTCTGAAGATTATTCTTATCGCCTTTTTTGAACAACATTTTTTAAATATATGTAGGAATCTTAGCTGTAGCATAATTCCCCCGGATTTCCAAAGCTCTGTATTTATGCCATCCATACCGATCGCTTTTCTGTTTTAAGGGGGCGACCTGAAATGTTTCCGGAATCCGCAAGAGATGGCGCACGAAGGTTGATGCGGATTCATTGGTCAGCAAGAGCAACCTCTTTTATGAAATTTCAGACGTCTACTGTCAATAGTTGTTATTTAAGAGTGTGTTTTGTGTAGCAAGTCAGGCGATTTCGCAAAAATGGATAAAATCTAATTTCGTACAGTGATAAAACACTTCTGGATATCTGGGAAAACGGACACGAAAATTCGAAATATTTGCTAGAAGTTCATGTGCTCCATCATTTTCGGCCATCAGCTTCTGGGTGAGCGAGTCCAAACGTTGCCGCACAAGCACAAGTGACGAACCACACAGTGGACGCCAAAAAACCGGTACTAACGATGAAATGGTCGACAAGATTCATGATGTCGTGTTAGCCGATCGTCGATTGAAGCTGAGAGAGATAGTGGAGACAACAGGCATCTCAAAAGAACGCGTTGGCCATATCCTACGAATTTTTGAGTATGAAAAAGCTGTCGGCTCGATGGGTACCGCGTTTACTCACACCTGAGCAAAAACGAAATCGGGTGACCGTTTCGGAGGAGTGTCTGGCCAGAATCCAACATCATCCAGAGGATTTCTTCCTGCGTTTCGTAAGCGAGGATGAGACTTCGATACACCACTACATACCTAGGAACAGTCGAAGCAGTGAACATTTCCGGGCGAATCGGCTCTAAAGAAAGCAAACACCGTTCCATTGGCCGGAAAGGTAATGGCGACCATTTTTTGGGATTCACAAGGTGTGTTCCTCATCGACTATCTGCAGAAGGAAAGGACGATCACGAGGCAATACTACAGCGATTTATTGACCTGATTTGATGCAGTATTGAAGGAGAAACGGCCTAGTTTGCAGTGGAAAAAGGTGCTTTTTCAGCACGACAATTCACCGGCTCATTCATACCGCATCATAGTGTCCAAATTGAATGAGTTACGCTACAAATTAGTCTCTCATCCTCCATATTCACCGGACCTAGTCCCCAGCGACTTTTCCTATTCCCAAACCTGAAAAAATCACTGGTAGGAAAGAGATTTGCGTAAAATGAGGAAGTCATCGGCGCTACAGATGTAACGAAACATTGTTCATCCGACGGGTTGAAAACGTGTATTGATCTTCGAGGGGACTACCTCGAAAAATAAAAATAAAAAACCACACCATTACCGCGTTTTTCTTGTCGATGCCGGAAACATTTCAGATCGCTCTCGTAGTAGCCCTCAAGGCGTCTGTCAGTTCTGTTAAATCTATATCATCCAAACCCTTCCTTATACCAGAGCTGTTCATAATGTTTTACCCAGTGCTCCTCGTCTGTGTTGTTTATTTGTATTTCGTCATTTTCCTGATTGTTTAATGATTTCATTACTTTTTAAGCCAGGCTTTGTCTTCCATGTAATTCATCTCCAATATTACTTATAGATCTTACTCAGGACTCTCCGTTGATCTTTCTGGATATTTCTTTCGCAGCGTTTCTACTATGCTCATGATTAATTTCTTCTTTCTGAGTTTCTTCTTTTTATCCGAGACTTCAGACGCCGTTTTCTCTACTGCTTCTTTTATGTCCTGGCATTCTTCGTTTACACCTTCTTGTTGCTTCTGTACATTGTAATTTTTTGTTCAATCTATCTTGGTAGAGCTCTCTTATACTTTCCTCTTCAAGTAGGTATACTTTATCCACTTTAGCCGTTATCATTGATAAATAAAAAGAAATTATTGCTTAAATTAGGTGTATAAGGTACTCATTCCTAGCCATATATTCTTTCTGAAAATAATTTGCATCATCTTAGATACAGATATAGGTAGACTGCATAATGTACTTTAAATTATGTTATAGAAAGTAACATATCTATTATAATTTTCTAGACATTTAAAAATCGTGCACATTTTTTGAGGGAGCTGTACTCTGAGGTTGAGCGATTCTGCCCCTGAAAAGTTGTGTTGTTCGTATACCAAGGTACACTTTTACTCCCAAGAGTTTCACTGAAACTTAAATTTTCGGGTTGTCGGTGTTCTCTTGTTGGTGATATTATTTTTCGAACGTACGAGGGGAGGTCCAGAAGTTCGTGGAATGGAGGGGATGGAGTGGAGATAGGGGCACGTTAAGTTGCAGCCCTATAGCGTCAGTCGTTTACGAATAGTTACCTGCTAAACAAGTCAATCTGGAAGAAAACTGAAACTATGGAGGAAATTGAAACCGTGCTGTGATAAAGTTCTTTACAAAGCAAGGAAAGAACGCTCAAACCATATTGAATGAAATGGAAACCGTTTATGGGGAACAGTGCCCTAGTAAATCAATGATTTATAAGTGGCATGGTCTTTTTAAACAAGGTCGGGAGTCGATTGAAGACGACCTCCGCTCAGGACGGCCAGTTGAGGCCACCACATCAGACATCGTCGAAAAAGTGCAAAAATTTCTACTGCAAGATGCCCGTTTGAAGAAAAAACAATTATCTGCATTAGTTGGAGTATCAGATACCACCATTTTGCGTATCCTACATGACCATCTGGGTATGACAAAAGTCAGTGCAAGATGGGTACCGAGAATGCTCACGCCGCTGTAGAAACAGCAGCGCGTCTGTGCATCCAAACATTTTTTGGAGCTGTGTGGAGACCTGCACAGATTTTGGAGCGGATTGTTACCGGAGATGAAACATGGGTTCATCACTTTGAGCCTGAGTCCAAACAGGAATCCATGCAATGGTATAAAACGGGGACACCACCGCCAAAGAAATTCAAAGTATCACAATCGACTGGAAAGTTGATGGCTGCTGTTTTTTGGCATTGTGAGGGGATATTATTGATTGATTACAAAGAAAAAGGTATCAGCATAACCGGAGAATATTTCGCAGCGATATTAGAAAGTAAAGTAATGGAGGCCATCAAGGAGAAACGTCGAGGAAAATTGACCAAGGTTGTGTTGCTCTTGCAAGACAATGCGCCGGTTCACAAGAGCAAAGTTGCAATGGCTGCTCTGCATTAGCATGGCTTTCAATCAATAGTCCATCAACCCTAAAGTCCAGAGCTGGCATCCAGTGATTTTTATTTGTTCCCCAATTTAAAAAAAGACTTACATGGAAGAAAGTTTCCCGACGACAATGAGGTAAAGGAGGCAATTTTGGCCCATTTTGAGGCGAAAGATAAAAAATATTTTTATGGCGGTTTAGAAAAATTAATTCGTAGATCTAATAAATCTATTGTGCTTAAGAGTGATTATATTGAAAAGGAAAAATAGATTTATTGTTTTATTTTATTTAAAACCGTTTCATTCCACGAACTTCTGGACCTCCCCTCGTAGTATTCACATAAAATCCGTTTCAATTGATTCTCTAATTATGGACGCATTATTATTTAAACCTAACAATAAATTACTTATTTTACAATTTTAAATCATTTGGTGGATTCTGCCGCATCCTGTATAACTAAGATCTTACCAAATCCTTCAGTCCACTTTATTCAAAAAAAAAAAGTAAGTGGCAATAAATTTCGAACTCAAGGAGAACTTTCAACGAACAATAAGATACTCTTATAATATATTACATCTATATCTCTGAATCATATGCCAAAATCAATACTTACAACGCATTCATTCTCCGGCGTGTAGGAACCGTTTGGAAAGTAAACATTGGGACATTCGGACCAAGGCAATTCCGATTGAAAGCTCTGCGCGAAATAAAACAAACACCAGGCAATAATCGTGTTATAGTAGAGCGCGACATTGAACGAAACGACCGCGCTGCTGATGCCTATACCTGAAAGATTGAAAAACAAAGCGTTCACAGTCCATCGGATATCCCACTTTCTCTCGGCGTAACTGTCACCAATAGATTTGATCAAATCACAGATTATGATAGACAAATAGCGCGGTGATTTTCAAGCGAAAATATTTTGAGAGGAAACAATTGCAAGGATCAGTATAAGTTTCCGAATTTATATATACAGGGTGAGTCAAACTTTCGAAAAGTTTGTCTATTCTCCAAACAAAGATGAAATTAAAATTGAACATATGTATATGTACATACCTTAACGATATCTCGGGCGAATACCTTGCTATTACCTTTTTATGCAGGTAGATTCTAAATATTTCTTGTTAGGAGTACATTATGTTTTGGTCTGGTAGCTTTTTAAATCTATTCTTTTTGTGTTTGGGTTTTGATATTTCTCGCTCAATTAAGTTCCATCATTCAATCATGTTCCGCCTATTTCATATAATTTCATTTTTCTTGCAACACGTTTCGAGGTTTTTGTTACCCCTTCTTCATGGCAATGCTGCTGACTAAGATCTGACATTTGTTTTTAACTAATATAGTTACGCTAATTCCAAATATGAAACACATTTTGCCCTATCACGTCACGATTTTTTTCTGCGATATCTCTTGTTTGCCAAAATTGAGTTTCATGAAGCTTGAGATTTAAGTTAAAGCTCTAGATTTGCAAGGGGACAATTTCAAGGACATATGTCGAAAGTTTCCATGAACTTGAATGAAAAAAAAATTAGAACTTTAATGATAGCTCCAAATTTCATCAACAACAATGAACGAAGCTGAGAAAGCCTGAACTTGATTCATTCTTGAAAACAAAAAAACCGCCAGTTACAAATATCTAGTGAGATCAGTGCTTCACAAGTTAGGTTGTAACATGAGCATAAAACTTCATTTCCTTCATAGTAATCTTGGTAGGTTGAAAATTTAGGTGTTAAAAGTTAGGTGGTGTATGGATAAGGCGAAAGATTTCATCAAGATTTAAAAACCATGGAGACTCGGGACCCACGAAGATGAGATCCTCATATGATGGCCGACTACTATTGGAGTAGTGAAAGCCAAACCAAAATACACAGCGAAAAGTACAGCAAACGAAAATTTATTCCCTGATTGTTGTTTGCGTTTTACAAGTACCCATGTTTTTTTAATGGTTATTATACTCATGGCTAATATTGTATTTAAATAAATAAATGAATGATTAAAATTTTATACGTTATACTTATATATATACTTTATATGTTCAATTCTTAAGTAACAACTTAGGCAAATTAGTAATTCTTCAGAGAGGCAGAGTTAAATTTTGACGTGATACGCAAAAACTCATATGATTTTCGGATTCAGCATACCCAAATTAGTAAAACAATGGGTTTCATATAGGAGTCAGCAAAAATTGTGTTGGACAGTGTTATCTGCTACTATTGGTTTTTGTGAGTAAAAGCTATTCAATAATAAATTTAACATTTCAAGAAGAAAAAGATAACTGCTCGTAGCATTTCAGAACGGTAAAAGTTTTGAACGTCTGTATTTGACAGATGAAAGTTAAAATTGTAATGCATAGAGAATATGAAAATTCACTATAAAAATTGTGACAGATCCGCAGAAACGATTCAGAAAGTTCGTATCCAATTTCGCTATCATGAGACACCAAATCGCAGTACGATTGCGGAAATAATCATGAAATTTATTACAAACCCGAAGAAGTCATGATGTAACAACTTGGCCGCATTAATAATTCTTTAAAGAGCATAGCATGGCACAGAGTTAAATTTTGACGTTATTCGCAAAAACTAATATGATATTCGAATTCAGCACAAGCAATTTAGTAAAGAATCAAGTCTCATGTAGAAGCCAACAAAAATTGTATTAGGCAGCGTACTTTTAAAATGTCGTTAAAATTCACATAGGTTATACTTCTACAAAAACCAATACTCATTGAAAATGTTACGTGACAACTACATTAAAGCTCCTATTTTTTAACTTTTTTAACTATATTCAAATTTTATGGGGGTAGTAAATTGTACCTACATATATAACTTAAATTTTTAATATCATTTCTATCATTACTGCTATTCGTGTCACATCTTATGTGGATCATTTCCTAAATAATTCGTTCGTGTTATAATTTATTTCGTTCTCTAATATTTTTACATTCAAATTCATGTCCTATAGTAACTGATAACATATTTGGCTAGAACAATAACATATTCATTCATTTTTCGATTTATGCTATACATATTTATTTGCATACATTCTTCCAAAGCAATTAACCCTCTAAATGGTGCGTGTTCATTTGTGTGCGCGAATCAACTGTTTGATGTTTAAAAAGTGTTGTTTATATTAGATTTTTATGCGCTATTTCGACGTCACGTTTCTTTATGCAATTTTAGTTTTCTTACATAAAAAGTATTAATACTTTAGTTACATAGCTATAACATATATTGTATAGTGTCTTTGAGATAAAATAAAAAAAGTAGCGGAAATGAAAATCTATAATGATATAGAATATAAATCCAAAAATTCAATTACGTCACGAACGTCAGAACTAAAAGAAACCTAGGAAATTGCAGTATATGCCGTCTATGGTACAAAATGTGTATATACTAGAAGCACGATAAGTTCCAATGCACATCATTAGGCGACGTCAAGCATATAATGAAATTACGTCATAAATATGCAATGCGACCACACAAATAATTTATTAAGTATTTTATATTAGTACATAATTACAACATAATAGTTAATAATTAAATTTCAATGGATTATGCTCGTTCTATCAAAGTTAAAAATGTAAAAGAAATAGTTATTTACTTAATTATTTTATTTCTCATATCGCAGTACGTTGCTGTTATTGGCTATTTGGAAAGATATTTGATGAAACACGGTGTTGTCGGTTGTCATTGATCCTCTGGCCATTTTAAATGTTGACAGTTCGTAGGGTATCAAACGCTTTCGTCGTTTCTTTGTTTTAGACAGTAATCGGCAAAGTGTGAAAAAATTAAAGACTGAAGGCACTGTAACATCTTGCCGGATGCTTCTTACTAAATTCTGTAGTGCTAATTATTAACATTTTCTATTTGATATACGTGAAGCAATAAAAGTTTACATTAGTGTGTTAGGTTAGATTTGGAGACGAGTTTATGTCTGTGTTTTCGATAACAGCGTAAAACTTGACGTCACTATTTATTTATGACGTGCCTCTAGTATTCATAATACATCTATCCAACCAAACCCGCATACATACACGCAGAACACTGCAGTAATACAGCGGTTGATGTTATAAAAATATGCTTGCCTATGAATATTTCAACTGTGAATAATAAAGAAAATCTATTATATACATATATAATATCTTTATCATATCTCTCTTTCTCGTGCCTGTGAAGGAATTTTCACAAAATATTTTGGAATTAGGTCTAATAGAATTATATCTTTCCATTTGTCACACTTCTTTATTTTATTTCATGGACATCCTGTATAACTCCATAGATAGAATTAGGGAAAATCGAGGCAAAACAAAATCTAGAATACTATGATCGTAAGAACTGTGGAATCGCGTAATAGACACAAATGTTTCGGTACACTCCTCACCACGATAATTAATCATATATCTCTATTACACCTAATAGTTTATATATATATATATATATATAATTGTATAATATATTATATAATACCTTAAAGCATATGTGGGCAACAACCGGCCCGCGGGCCGGATTCAGACCACTGTAAGATTTAATCCGGCCCGCGAGATATTTTAAATCAATTAAAAACAAAATTTCACGATCGAATTTTAATGTCGTACCTATTTTTTTCATTTTATTTTCTTATTTTAATAAATTACATTATAATAACATTGTCGTATTATTTCATGTCTGATATATATCGCCAAAAATTCCTGCTATAAAGTTGCATTCATAGCAGAATTTCAAATTCTTCCCTTCGACAATAAAAATTAAATTACAATGTACGAATGGAGTAAAAGAAAGAATACTAACAACTCCTGCAGAATAAGACGAATGAACAAGAAGTCAGAATTAAAAAGAGAATGAATTTACAATGTCATTAAGTAGCGTTTGTATAGAGCTTTCGAAGTATCGTTGCAAGTGATGAATAAAATAATTTCAGAATAAAATTTGCATTTTAATCTAAATTCTCCGTATTTTAATTAAATAATCGAGGTGTAGGCTGTAATTTTATTAATGTCTAGGTCAATAACTGCGGCTAGTGTATGAGTAATCGACGCCATAACATTTTTACAGCCATTTAATGCACGAAAATCGTGCCATAAAGCCATAAATTTGAACTAGCAACTGTTACGTCCATAATTAATGCCTAATGGATAAAAAATCTTTTGGGAATAGCTTTCCTAATAAAAACTTTTTGAAAAACTAAATGCTTTAACTCACCTGAAAGAAACGGTGAAACTTGATTCCATACACCAATCGCACCTTTCCTCAGTCTTTGCCCTATGGCTAACTCCAAGTAGAATATCGGAATTCCTTCCACAGCTAACATAATGAAATAAGGTATAAGAAATGCACCACCGCCATTTTTTTGCGCTAAATACGGAAACCTCCAAACATTTCCCAAACCAACCGCGTATCCGACGGTGGCTAAGAGAAAAGTCAATTTACTATCCCAGGATTCCCGGTCATCCTCTCCGCCTTCGGGTTTAAATACTGCTTTGCCATCCTGTGAAGTCCTTTTGCTGCTGGAAGCTGATTTAATCTTAGTACTCGGGCTGGTATCTTCGAAAGCTGCGTTTGTGGCGCCATAACTCGATCCGGTGTTGCCGTTTTCTATGACCAGACGACTTCGCATCTCACGTAACTCGAGCCGGTCCAAGGATCGTTGCGGATTCAGATCTCTGGAGCTTTGTCTCCTCACTAAATGAGCGGTGTTAGCCATTTCTTTTGTTTTTGGACGGGGAAAATTTATCACGGTTTTTTTTTGTTATTAGAGCATCACATGTCTAAAAATATATAAAAAAACTATTTAAAAAGATAACAAATGGAAACTATGTGTTGTTTATTGTAATTGGATTACCAATGAAACACTTTGTTTTACAACCTTTACAACGCAATGTATTCGCAAATCTATAGGCCTTGGATAACTAATTTAAATTCCTTTATTTTGTGTTCATTTTTGTTTCAGCTTTAGATTCACAAAATATGCGTAAATATGTGCAGATGTACTTTACTCAAAAGTATTACGATGATATTTAGAACAAGCCGAGTTAAAACGTTAAAACGTTAAAATTGTTGGAATGTTCCATACCTACGTGTAAAAGAATTTGCAACATACTTCACATATCCTCGCTCCTTTTATGCTTGAGACTCAAGATTATAGTTATATACAGACATAATGTAAGCAAAGTCAACGGTTATAATGCAATGTCATTCGCCGTAATTAATACAGTCCCTGTCCATTTTATTAGGGCCACCTAATGAATTTAAGTTTTTGTGTGTTTCCAACGCGATAATTTACAAGTACAGGTATAAAATTCATGAACAAGAATTACAATACCTATCTAAATACGTTCCCTAAACATCTTTCTAATAAATTGAGAAAGTGCCACTTAATGACCTCTTGTCTATTATTATCCCCCTCTTAAGACTACTCTCTACTGGATAGAAAATCTGTAGAAACAAGATTGAAAGACACAGTAAGTCGTAAAATATTATTTGGATCAGTTTCTATTGTAGAAAGAATATTTTTCTATTTATGTAACAACATCTTTTTCGGTCTTAACGTGTTAGTGTTGCACTTTAAGTTATTGCTTGTACGAGCTTTGCATTCTTTCGTTAAGGATAAAACAAAGGACATACGAAATGAGAAAAAACTGCGTACTGAGGCATTGTTGGGTACAGGAGTGTATTCTTAATGCACAATTGCAAAAAAGAGGAAGTATCCCAGCAAACAGTGCAGAAAATCGCCGTTTTAACGAAAGACAAAATACTCACTACAAGTACCGTAGAGTAGTAGATGATCGGCGTATCCTGGAACTAGCAACTAAAAACCGAGGTTTATTCGCCAATGAAATAGGAAATGTAATGTCCCAACACGGAGTGCAAATATCCAGGCATACAGTACGTAAACGATTGCACTAAGCCGGATTAAAAAGCAGATGCCCCCTGAAAAAGCCAAGATTAACACCGATTGAGAATACGCTCCTGTACACAACAATGCCTCAATACGCAGTTTTTTCTCATTTGGTATGTCCTTCTTTTTAGCCATAACGAAAAAAATATAAGGCACATACAAGCACTGACTTAAAGTGCAACACTAACACGTAAACACGGAAAAAACGTTGTTACATAAACAGATAAATATTCTTTCTACAACAGTAACCGATCCAAATAATATTCTACGAATTACTGTGTCAATCTTATTTCTACCCATCTTCTGTACAGTACAGAATGAATCATGAGGGGAATAACAATAGCCAAAAGGTTATTAAATGGCACTTTCTCAATTTCTTAGAAAGATATTTAGAGAACGTATTTAGGTAGGTATTATGTATGCTATTCATGAATTTTATCACATCCTAACACCATCCTAAACTCTGTCTTATATACTGACGATTTACTACTCCTAATAGAAACAGAGGATGCTTTAGACAAAGGAATACACACATTACAAAAATTTTGCCAAAACTATGAAATAGTTCGGCAAATAAAACAAAACAAGAAAGGGTACACAAATAAAATTTTACAAGCCGATAACAGTGCCAACCCTCTTATACGGAAGTGAAACATGGACAACAACGAAAAAACAAGAAAGCCGGGGTGTATGCACAAGAGATGAAAGTTTTGAGAAGGGTAAAAGGTTGCACGAGATCTGATAGAATAAGCAATGGAGATATAAGAACAGGACTTCGACATAAATGAAAGAATAATGGAATACAAAAATAAGTGGAAGGAACACGTAGAACGGATGCAAATGATGTATTTTGATTAAAGAAACTGTCAAAATTAGTCTTCTAAAGAATTTAGGTTTCAACCCCGAAACCTAAATGTTATAAAAGAAAACGACCGCGGAAATCTATAACACGTATTAGTCTTCTTCCTTTTAAATTATAATTTTTTTTTATAACGGAGTTTAATAAAGCACTGATTGTTTCTTTTTATTTACATTCGGTATTCCCTAGTCATCCAGTCCTTTGAAAAACAAGAGAACAAGGAGCTTTGATGAGAAAACACCACTTGCCATGGATATTTCTACGCTTGTCTCGTACTTGTAAACAATTTCCTGTTTTCGTGACTTGCCTGCGGTATTTTTACGACCTAAAACCAGTAAATCTCTCCGCCGTAATGGATCCTTTGCCGCAAAACGTGAGTACGGTGACAGCATCTCGTACGTTAAGTATTAATAAGCTTTTCGTACTCTTTAATTGATACAATCAACGAGGAAGCAAGGAGATAAAAATAAATTAAGGTTTCTCTTTTCAACTTTGCGACAAAATGAAAGCGCAAAGTCGATAGTATGAGGTTTTTGGGAATCAAAATGTGAATTTAAATAATCGATACATTCCATATGTGCGTTTGAACTTCCACGTGAAGTAGATTGTTCGTATACAATGCTTTTACGCGATCCACTTTTTTTGTAACGAAACGACCTTTAGGAACGTTCTACGATTTGATACCTCGCCAACTGTTATTTTTTCTGCTTGCCGTTTTCTTTACAAACTGATATAAGACGAAGTTCAATGAATTAACTGTTTTTTTTTTAATATCAAAAGCTTGTCAATTTCTTTATATCTATCCCAAAAATAACACTTTCATAATGGATTTCAATAAAGCACCGCGTGGTTTAAAAGAGAAGAAAAAATGTACTCCATACGGAATTATACAATGAAAGAGGTACATTATCAGATAAATGAAGTCTATCTATTCGACTTGGATAAATCGCTTCTGTCTACTACCCTACAAATAAGATTGGCTTAACATTGATTTATGGCGAGCAATCTACACAATCGTATACCAAGGAAATCTATTTACGGGTCAATTCCGGTTTATGGATGCCCGGAAAATCTAAAACCTAAGATACAATCATATTAAAAAGAAAACATAAAAGACTTAGTTCATGCGGGAAGTTATTTTGAGTTGACATCCGAAGTTAGTAACGAAGAGGATAGATAATATGCTGTAACTATTAACACAAAATGCAAAAACTCGAACCGAAGACGATAATCAAAAGCTTTTCAAAAATAAGAGCTGCTGGAAGTCGAAGAATAATTAAGATTTTTGAGTTAACTTTGTTCATTTCAAATAACTTAAGTTAAAATATCATCGATAAGTTATAGCCCAGTTTAATTAGGTACTTAACTTTTTATTTTTAATATATAACTTCAAAAAAAAAGGAAATGTAATAGTAATAAGCCAACTACTTCCGGAATTGGACCGTGTCATGATCAGATATAGATATAAAAATGAAATAAGAGTAAGAGAAAAAGAAATAAAAAGAAAAAGAAACAAGAAAGAAAAAAATTTAAAAAGAGGGTGAAACAAGGTGAAATAAAGTAAATCACAGATTAGCCAATTTAACTACCAAATCGTCTTGATGCCAATGAGTAACTCAACGTATTCAAACATCTTATTGACGAAATGCCCGTTAAACACACCCCATGACATAATTTAAATGCATGATCAAACTCGTGTTCACTTATAATGAAAAAAATTGGTTGGAGGAATAGTACTGAAGCAGATTGATCACGGCGGTTCTATCCCATAGAGTACGAGATCTCCCAATCTCAATCCTTTACGGCTTTTGTTTGGAGTTTCATTAAAGCCAAACTTTACTCAAAGCACAGAAATACAATTACAACCTATACCAGAGGGGCTCGAAAGAATACTAAAGACGATACCAGGTAGATTGCAGCTATACTTTGATGTGGATATGCGGATTTCAATTCGAACTGCTTAGGTAATACAGCTTTAGAGGTACTGAGTTGGACAAATGTCCAAAAATGTATCAATCATGTTATAAAATACACTACTATTTTTTTTAATATGTATTAGTTCGAATTTCAAAACCAAATCATATCTCGCATAATATGTATAATCGAAAATGTAAAATTCACCCATCTGCTACTAATTATAAGTAAAATGTTTGGAGGATATAGTATGCAAGTACAATGTTGCTAAATGTATGTTTTTTAAGTGGTTCGTAAAAAACACACGAAGCATGCTACAACATTTTAATATTAAGATTTTCGAGTCAAAACCAAACAAAAGATTATGTAACTTTTGGGGACAATCTGTACAACATTGCCTGCAACAGTTAACGCAGTTTATGTTAGATATGCAACTCAATCTACACACATCAAACGAATAGACTATCTGAGGTTAAAATACGCAAGTAACAGTTTACCAAAAGATGTATTTCTATTTAAAAAAATTTGAGGATTTAATCTCTGACTTTTTGGCATTTATTTAAGCTTTGGACATCTATTAGGTGGTCTGTTCAAGTTTCAGCCTTCATAAAAATTTGATTCTATATCGGCTATTCTGCAACTATACTTCGACATGCTAATTTCTCTGCCATATAGTCTGTAGTACACTTTATTTCGCGTTACCTAAATCTGCAACCTTCTCGGTGGTCGAAATTTTAGTAAGATTTGGCTACTGAGGTGAATTAAGTAACGTGTCGCCAAACAAAAGACAACATACCCTCCAAATATAAAACTGCAGAAATTATGTCATAGACCATTCAACTTTCAAGCAACGTGTTTTCTGAAATTTTGGGCGGTTTCATTAATTACATTTTATGGTTCTCTTGGCAGGTGTAATTTTAATGATCAGTTGCATTGCGGAGCATTTAGACAACATAGGATTTAGAATAAGTTACAATGAAAGTCATTTGGAAGCTGTTAAGTCGTAAAATATCATTTGTTCCTTAGGAGCAACCCTTTACATTTTGACTAGAGTTTATCAAAAACACTGAAAGCATTTTTTATTAATCCTAAAATAATAGTCAAAATTGATACAATTAATTACTTAAAAAGAAGATGATTAAAAATGTTAAGTTATGTAAATAAAAATAATTATATTTAACTAAAAGAAGTGCAGTATTAAATCTCATGTCCAAGATATTTTATTAAAAGCGAAAGCAAAAGTATTATATTACTAGAATAAAGAATCTCCTTCCTCAACAAATCCTGCCTGCATCCGCTCATCGAACAACCAGTCAAAGGAAGTTTGTACAGGATTAATTACAAATCTGATACATCTTTTCTCCGTGATTTCAATTACCAATATATCCGCTTCTATAGAACACAGCTTAATTACAGTTAATATTGACAACACATCTCAAACTTTTTTGTTACGTATCACTACACTAAAACAGATTACCAGTGAAACATTACTTGTATATGAATAATTATAAATGAAATTTGAAACACTTTTATTCTAGAATATGTTGTTTTTATAATATAATAAACATTTTTTATAAGTCAAACATTTAAAAATGCGTACGCAAAATTTCGGAAAATAAGATACTTTATAAACTTATTCCTTTCCATATTCTATAAAGATGTAAGCACTACAGCTAATTCATCTAAAAATTTTTTAGAGATGACGAGCGAAACATTTAAAAGTTTTCGAAAAGCTCCTTTTATCCGCGACAAGAACCGCAAATCTATCATACGAAAACTCGATTTTCCTACCTGTTAACGTGAACCGAAGACGACAAGACGTCCTTATGCTTCCAGCGTCGGACACACACACAATTTCAAGTCGGTTTTGCGAATCAATACCAGCGCCGGCGCTGCGAAACAACCAACCAATGCCACATCTGAGGAAATTACACTCGCCAAAACTATTAAACGCATTTGTTAATCCAGAAGGACCGTAATAAGTAAAAAAGGATGGATGGTTTTCATTAAGAAAACATGAATTGCGAGCGGAGAATGGAAAAAGCATTTGCTAGAATTGGTAAATACCTTTTATGTAAATATACATAATCTGTACATTGTGAATGGGCACCAGCGGATATAATGCAATATGAATGAACGGATTCTATGAATGGGGACCAAGCTTTTGGCAATCTCAGCAATATATACCCATTCGAGCGTTGTTGATAAAGGATGGAAACCTTCGCCCACAGAAAGGAAAATGCACGTTGCTACAGTTTCGGGATATTCATTTTTTTACATAGTGTTTTAAACAACAAAAATGTGCAAGGAACCATATTTTATTTACGCAACCATAGAAGATTTTTACAATGAATCAACATCTTTGACATTGACGCAATATTTAAACGTTGGAACTTTTTTCAAACATACCATTTTAAAGCATTCTCTTGTTACCATTCAGTACATATTGCATGCAATAGATAACAAATCCTTATGCTTACGAGAGGCCATAAATTTTCGGCCTGATATACGGAAAAGAAACTTGGAACAATATAAGAAATTTTATTTTTCAATGTAATCTCTCCTAACTTCTATGGCAGTACTAAGACCTACGTTAAGTCTGAACTCGCCGCCAATCACCGGTCCTACTGGAACGGTGTAGACTGTTTAAGATACAGCAAATCTCTCGAAATTTATCCAGATGAGGGAAGACTGTGTAAGGCAGCCCTAATGAGCAGGACCAAACTCACAGCGGTCTTAACTGGACACTGCGCACTGAATAAACACATGTATCGCATGGGTCTAGTAAACTCTCATTCATGTAGAAAGTGCGGGAGAGCTGAGGAAATTCCTGTGCACCTTCTTGTCGACTGCCCTGCAGTCTGCAGGGAAAGACAGGTTCACCTTGCGGATGCTCAGCTTGACGGACCCAAGTTAGGAAAACTACCATATCAGTGCTAATTCCTTCACTTTCAAACGGCGATCTTCTAGCACTAAATCTTCAATAATTGAAATTTGTTGAGGCGCTATCACTCCAATTGGTCGACCCGATCGTTCAGCACCCTCCAGGGATTCTTGCCCCAAAAGGAAAATGTTGCCCACTTTTTTTTCAGTGGAATACGAAGGAGATGAATCACCGTAAACGCTAAGATAAGAAAACGCTGTAAATACAGCTTTCTCATGGTATTAGTAAATTGATTTCACTAATACCATGAGAACGCTGTCTTAACGTTCTTTCATGTGATTAGGCATATGCCCTTAGTTTGTTAAAAAATTTGATGACCGCGTGGTAATCAATTTTCATTACTTCAAACTAGTGTTGGGCGATACCGTGATTTTTAAATCACGTCGTGAATGGTGATCGTGATTTATAAATAACGGCGATTTTAAACGGTGAACGTGATCACGTTTATGATTCATGTATATCGAGTATATCGTATCCTAACGAGATATAGTCGAGTGCTAAGGTATTTTCGGTTGTTTGAATAAGCTTTGATATTCGAATGTCGCGTAAGCTTCAGTCATTAATTCTAATGAGAGCATTTATACATTTGCAAGAATATTTTTGAGAATAAAATTACAATTTTTGTCTACATTTTTTACATTCGCAGGCCGAGTATTTCGTATATTACATGGTAAGAGGGCATGTCTATTTTGTCGAGTGTTCAAGCTACAACACACATTTTAATTATCGTTTTGTGAGATATATCTTTTCTACATTCAAACACAATAATCTTTCAAATTTCAATACTCAAGAATTTACAAACGATAACAGTAACAAAAAATATATAATTGCAAATACAATGACATAGGTGTAAAGAAAAATATTATAACCCACATGATTATTCACTTAATAACGTATTTAGTTATTCACGTATAGGCCGAGAATTTATGGTGCCTACCTCGTATGTTTTCAAATAACGCAAGCAATGTGCCTTTATAGTATCTTTAAATAGAGTCCGTGATATTTGATGGGGTTCCTTTACTATCACGACAAAGTTTCTAAATTTGACTCTCATTTAGAGAGGAAATTCTGAAAGCAAACAAGGATCTGTAATCAACAGACAATAGTATTCACATTCATACGTTATAAGGACCTCACCAGTATTGGAATTGTAATAAATGCTGCGTACTCGTCCCACTTCGAAACTGTGTTTCCTTGCACATATCCAAAAGCCCCAAAATTCAACATAGCAACTGTTACTAAGTGTATGTAGAGATTACAATCTTTTATTACGAAACGGGTAATAGCGCGGTATTAAAAGATAGTCGGTAATTTGCCGAAACGAGAAATTTGGCGAGCCGCTACGAAAATGCAAAATAATATCGTGCAACAGTTATTTACTGAAAATCCAAACTTAACATTATGTCAAGCGCAGACTTAATGATTAAAACCCACTTTCCGCAGACCAGAGTTGCATTGATGAAAACAAGTGTAATTTAAACGGATGTTTAGAATGTGTTTCAAACGTCAGCTTATGTTTTTTTAATACAAAATTTAAAACATGCCCATCTTTAAGTAATATAGTATTTATTGCGCTTTAGATAAATTAATAATGTAATCATTAATGGACTTATCATGTTCTTGAATTATTCATGAATTTCGTAGAGTGACAAAGATAATAATGTAGCTACAGATGATGACATTGGGTTATTTGTTGTATCCCTACATTTAATTCTCAGGATCGGTGGTATTATTTAAAAATATCTAACGTTGTTATAGACCCGATAAGCAAAACGTATTAGCAAGTTGGCTCTTCCCTGGTTGAACAAAGTTATGTAAATACAGATGTCGACGGGTAAGTGACACAACGAATAATTTTTGTTAGTAACTTTTAGGGAATTTTTATTTATAGTTAAAGATTTTTTGAAGAATATCATAACTAATTTGAGCACTGGAGTATTTTAAGCAGATACATTAAATCCTTAATTCTCCACATTAGCTTTGAAAATTACAAACAAAAATGCAAAACGCTAAAGATATTTTTTAATCCAAAAAAAACCTATTTATTGGAGATTTAATTTCTTTTAATAGAAAATAATTATCAGACTTTAAGGATTTGGTGGTGATCCGATATCTAATCACCTTCCTTTAATTTGTTAATAGGTTTACTGTCAGTTCTTTCATATTTTGATGTTGGGTCTTTGATAATTTTTAGTAGCTGTTAGAGTCTGAGGAGGATTTCATCCGATATAAATCTTTATCCATAGATACTGAGGTGGTATTAGATTTATCAATTTTTATCGATGAAATAAAGATATTCGGATTGGACTTGAAAAATCCTCTAGTCCCTCAGTACATTACAGCTGGAGTTTATGGAGTGATTAGTAATGAAGGAAGTGGCTGTAGCCATAATATCGTCTCACTCCGAATGTTAAACGTATTGTAAAATGTGTATTACTTCAGCTAGAAGTTTATGATCGTTAATCTTTTTAAATGAAATGAGTAAAGAATTTGGGATTTCTGTCCTCTGTGAGATAATAAGTAGGATGGCAAAATTTGTTAAAATTAATATTTTTTCTTTTTTTTAAATTCCTACAATTTCTGAGACTGAAGGCCGATAAAATTATACCAACATCAGGAGAGTACGTTAAATAATTCAAATTTCAAATCTGATTATATGTTCAAGATATCTAATAAAACAGTATCATTAATAGTCAATGATAGAAGTTAGGAAATTATCTTTGTTATCTTTGGAAGTTATCTTTGTAGGCTTAATATTGTATTTTGTGATAAGTGTATTTTGAGAAATCTTGAATAAATTTTTAATGAAATTTGGAATGGTCATCTTTTTGCACCATTGATGAAAGAAAATGAATCGCTTTCTGGAGGAAGCTAACTTCTTCTTAAATTACATGAATCTCTTTGTCATAACGACAACGTTCTTTCCACATTGTTTGGAACAGTTGTAAAATAAGACGACATTGGACGCAAATTGGACCGCATTAACCAGAAAACTGGGTAGGTAGAGGGATAAAACTACCTAATTTCAAATTTATCATAAAAAAATAAAGATTTTTTATGATAAATTTTCGGCTTTGAATAATTGTTAAAAAAATTGACAATGAAATATTGCCATTTTGGTAGTAAAAGAAGAACAAAAATCAACACAACAATCTTTACTGCTTTACGACTTAAAATAAACTAAAATATTATATTTATTCAAGTGTCTACATTTTCTTGTGCATTGCCATTTATAAATTCAGTACAGTCACAGGATTTACGACTACGCAAGGGCAACGGCTTTACGTGGAATTTCGATATATAAAATATGGATTATACGTATTTTTCGTGCTATATGTATATAAACAAAGTTCTTGGAAAGCTTTAAAAGTTAACGAGATGTAAAACTTCTAATTAATTAAAGACTATATTCTGTTTGAAAATTAAATTCCTTTCAAAGATTTTATTTTGGCAATAAGCAAAAACAAAAAAGTTAATAAAATCTTGGCGGTAAACATTGTTTTCATAGAGCGCCATCTGATATTTGATAGCGAATTTATAGCAAGGAAACAATATAGACACCGCTACATCGAAAATATTTTCCTTATAATTGACAAAAATTCTTAGAGATGCTCATAAGCATCAATATAGGACATTATTATTCATTATTTTTTGAGTATTGAAAAATTGATATTTTTTCCAGTTATATTATTATAAAACTTTTCCTAGTAAACGTTTTCCTTATTAACTAATTTATTATTAAAATAGTATCCTAAAAATAGACAAAAAGAAACCAATAAGTTCCGTCTTCTTAAATAATAGCCTTCTCATTATCAATGTACTGTGTAATTGCGATCAGTCGCCTAACGTTGTTACAATTAAGGTCTACTTTAAATGCATTCTGCAAATCGCACATTGATTTAGCGTCTCTTGGGTTCATCTCTCGTAATGACATATTGATATTCCTCCCCGCCAAGCAAAAAACCAGCCAGAAATCTAAAGTGTAATCAAGCAGAAGCGTCAATTTCGGTTGAATCGCGTTCCCCTTCACCAGCGCCGAGTTTTTATCATCCCAATCTAAATTTACGGTCGCGTTTTCGAAGAGGGTCAATTTATTCTTTAGATCGCTATTGAGTTTATTTAATTTATCGCTGAAAGAAAAGGTATAAGAAGAAGATTGGCTACGTAATAATCTAATTACTTACACTGTTTGCTTTATATCATGAATGTCCTCTTCTATTCCTTCATAAATTCTATAAAGCAACCGTTCTTGCATTTCTTTGAAATCTTCTATGTCTTTCATGTTCGCCCTTTAACAAAATTTACATTCAACTTAATTTTTCTTAAATTCAAATTTACCGCCTTACTTTTCCACGTGTCGTAGCTGTTCGGCTTGATTTAATAGTCCTTGTATTGGTTTTGTTGCCATTTGTAGCAATTCTTTCCATTTTTGTACGAAATTTGGTAAAGCTTTAACGAAGTTCACTAGATATTTTTGCACTTGTATTTCTAATTCGTTCATTATAAGTTATTGTTTATAACTTATGTTTTCCTTCCATCTATTTAAAACAAATTCTAACCACAACACACGCTGATGTTTATAGAAAATCTATTAGATGGCGCCAATAATAATACTGAAACAGGTAACGGCAACTTTGGATAGTACTTGTAAGTAAATCTTATAAATGTTGATCACAATGTAAGGCTAGTGTTTTGCAAATATACTATAAAAGTGAACTTATTTGGCTTATATTTTAATACTATTAGTGTTATTTTGGAACGTACGTATAGAAGTACCCATGGATGTCCTCCAGATGGCGCACGGAATAAATTAAATTTTACATTGGCATTATGCGCCATCTGAGAGATATTCAAAAGTACTATTGAACGGTTGCACAACTATATGGAAATAAACAAAGGTAATAAATACACTAGTGTAGCTACTAGTCACTAGGTAACACTCACAGGTACAATTTTAGCGCGCAAGTTTGTTTATATTGATGTTCAACTTCGGTGAAAATCGTATAAATTCGACTCACGAATGCACAATATTCGATTGGTGTTCGGAGTACACCATGGTAGGGGTAGCATTTGTAATTCTTGCGGCGCGCAAATTAGTTAAAACATATAAAACATGAAATAGGGTAATTTGAATTTGTGTCCGTGAGTGCGTGCAAAAATGACCGAGGAAATTGCGGCCGGCATCCAGCCAATTGACGATTCCTGTACGGAACTATTAAATCCTTTCGTTCATCATCTTGAGCTGGAAAGTACGTCCGAAAAAATAAAAGTAAGTGCCGATCTATGCAGATTTTCTTTATTTATGAGGGGTTCGTGAATGAACGGATGTTATTTTTGGTCCTGTACGAACAATAGGGAAACACTCGAGTTTATTTTCGTATGTTTCCCTTGCCGGAATTTAAGTACATTCGTCGCAAACGGATCTATTTCTAGAAATAACATTCATGTTATTTAGTCGGAGAAAGTATGCTGCGGAGAAATTTTCGCTTGATGTTTAATAAAGCATTGACGTCTTCGCAAATACGCTTAAGATATGTTAAATTAATTAACAGTGCTCTTGATCATTATTTCAGTTGTATTACGTTAATTAGAATTCGGTAGCCTTAATTACTCTAATTGTGCATCAAATAAATATAAAAGTAAAATTACCCTTCTTGGTAACAAAATATTTACTTTAATTTTCAACTAGATGTCTCCATTTTGATAAAATACTGTGCTAAGATTATAAAAAGTATATAGATTTAAAAAATTAATCCAAAAAGAATATAAACTAGCAACTATTTCACTATGCATAATTTAAGTAATACATCGCATTTAATTACCAGATAATCTATGCAAATACATATGCGTAACTGTGTATTTAAAAATGCGATAGATTGTCAAAATATGATTTAAAAAGTTAGGAGTTTTTCAAAGTAGTGTTGTGACTCTTCTGTACAGGAATTTAGTTACGCGTTCATTATTTGTATTTCGCATGTGAAATTTTGGTCTAATTAAATGTGCGTATTTTAACATCAATATATTTCCCAAACTCGACTTCAATTGCATTTTTATTCACTATTTATTAACATAAAAACGTCCTTTTCGAGTACGAATCCACCCAAGAGATTTTAAGAAACAAAAAATATTCTCTTTTTGTAGCCCTTTGCGAGGTATGTCAAAAAAATAGTGTATGTGACATATGTACATAGAATTCGTGAATTTCGCTACAATATAAAATTTATACAGCAGAAAATATTATGGAATCTATCTAGATATAATTAATAATAGTAGAATAAAACCTAATTTATGCAGGAAACGTTGTGAATAACTATCAAATATTTATCACTTGGAATCAAGTATCACAATCAATTTTAAATGAATACAGAAGTTTTCTGACAGATTTTGTTTCAAAGTAAAGCCATTTCCTATCTGTCGTCTATAATACTCAATTTTGGAGTAGTTAAATTTCAAGATTTGACAAATTTATTCCGAGACTAATAAGATTAAGGTCAGAAAAGCTATGTGGTGGTTTTGGAAAACTTGAGAAAAGACGCTTTTGCTAGCATTCGAAATTCGAATTAAGAAGATAACACTACGGGATTGGTAATCATATATCTCTTATCATAACACATCTTGTAGATTCCCCGTGGTTTGAAGGAATGTACTTCCCTCCTAGATTGCAAGAACTATTTAATGCATTCATTTAAAGCAGGTATGGGTAACTTTTGACATGTTGTGGGCCAAACTTTAGTGTGCAAATGCGTTCGCGAGCCGCGTTTAAAATTAGTGCATTTTAAAGTAGTGTTCAAAATTGTTAGCGGTATATATCAGATACGAAATATTACGACAATGTTATTATAATGCAATTTATTAAAAGAAGAAAATTAAATGAAAAAAAAATAGGTATAACATTATAATTAAAACGTGAATTTTTTTAATTGGGTTTCTCAAAATCTCTCGCTGGCCGGATCAAATCTTACAGAACGGGCCGATTGTTGTTCACATTTGGTTTAAGGTTATAAAACTAAAACAACTAATGCCGTGTGCATTCTTATTTATTTTCGATTGAAAATTGAAACTTGTGCCTAAGGTATGGATGATTTGCAACATGTATGGGCAACCCTTGACATGTTGTGGACCAAGCTTTAGTGTGCAAAAACGTTTGCGGGCCATGTTTAAAAGTAGTGCATTTTAAAGTAGTGTTCATAATCTTTAGCGATAGATATCAGACATTAAATAATACGATAATGTTATTATAATGCAATTTATTAAAATAAGAAAATGAAATGAAAAAAATAGGTACAACATTATAATTAAATCGTGAATTTTTTTTTAATTGGGCTTTCAAAATGTCTCGCAGGCCGGATGAAATCTTACAGCGGGCCAGTTGTTGCCCACATATGATTTACAATATTAATCGATGCCTAGGCCCTAACGCGACCAAACAATTCGAAACGGTGTTGCCCTATGATAAACATATGAAATGGTATGTATACGATATACCAGGGCTGGTTCCAAAGTTCTGAGAATCTAGATATAAATTTTCATTTTGTCAATTTTCACTAATACTACAATGTAGTTTTTTCAACGCAATCGTCATTCAATTAGATACATTTATCCCAACGATAAACGAATTTTCTTAAACAGCCCTCAAAAGAACTTTTTCGGTGTCTCTTCCTAGTTGCGTTACTTAAATCTAACAACGGTTTTTTCAAATTTGGGAAGAGATTATAATCACTAAGTGCAAGATCCCACGAGTAAGATGGACGCCAAAGCAATTTCCATCATGAATGGTTCAAAACATCATTCGTCTTTCTTGTGGCGAATGGTCTTGCATTATACTGTTTTAATAATGGACGCTTATCCATACCGTTTTCTGACAAGTTCCTATCGCAGTGGTCCGGATAATAAGTTCGAGTAATATTCTGTGTTAATTGTGGTACCTTTCAGCAGATAATCCATAAAGATAATCCTTTCCCAGTCTCAGAATACAGTGAACATTACCTTTCCAATAGAGGGAACTGAGCAAGTTTTAAATGGGGGCCCTTCTTCGGATTTACGCCATTCTTTGGATTGACTTTTGGCCTCACGATTGAAATAAGGAATCCATGTTCCGTCAGTGGTTATTATCCGTTACCAAAATTCATCTCCGTAACGGGCTAACAGCCTGACGTTGACGAGAAGTGTCACACCTATTAAATTTCTCCGGTCCCAGCAGCCTCGGTATCGAGAAAATTATTGCTCCTTGAGATTTAGCCGCATCTTCCATGGTCTCACAAACAGTGCTAAGAAAACGCGCCTATATCTGTCGTACATCTGAATCAAAATGAACGATATTGCATTGAATACCTGTACAGACATGTCAAGACTTATCTATCGCGAATAGCATTGTCTATAAGTTCTGCGTAATTTAATTAGAGCACAATTCTCAGAATTTTATGGCATCGAATACCTCGTAACTAGGAAATTTTGAAATACAACAATAAAATAGAATCAGACAAATTTCTCAATAATCCTTACTTTCCGTTGTAGACCAAATATATATATTATATAATTTATTTAAATTATATAATGGTATTGAGTATATCCTTGTAGTAAATAGTGAAGTACGAGCTTATGTGCGAAAGTTCCCGAAATGCAACCTCAAACAAAATCAGAAAATACCAGAATTTCATACGTCCCCACTACTTTCCAAACAGTTTCCTTGGGAGACCGAGTACCGATCCCAGCACCTCTGCCACGAAAGAAATGCATTCTGAAAGTCTTTTTATGTTAATGCGTTCAGTACCAATACAGCTTACGTTGAATACTACGATTGCCACTCCAAAACCACTTGCTTCTTAAATGCGTACTGAGAATTAGAGGCATCAAATTTTTAAGGATTTTGAACAGATAAGAATCCCCAAAATCTCCAAATCTCAATGTATTAGCTTCCTAATTCCCATATGGCTTGGAACCTATAACATAGGTACCTTAAAAAAACCTTTCTTGAATATTAGCAATTCTTTTAATTTCCCAACCGGGGTTATTGGTTTTTGACGAACATTCTTTGATAGCTAATAAAGTAGTTAGAGAAGATTAGCACATTGGGCACACTTTCTAATACTTTTCTTCATACTGTAGATACTGCGATATAGTAAAAGTCCCATCATTTAATTTGTGTGCAAATACGATTTAGATTTTTACAATCTTTTTCTAATTTCATCTAAGAGCCGCTCAGATTATGAATAATTGATATAAATACACATACAAAATTGTACTCTGGAAGGTGTTTCTGTCAATATATGGATTCTAGAAGAAAGTGAATCTGAAAATTTGGTAACTTCCTATATTACTATATTTTACTAGCCTAGTTTGGCCGGTTTAAAGTATTTAAATTAACAGAAAGGGGGCTGCTTTTCGAAATATTGAAAAGTGTAATAGAAATCGAATAAAAATTATCTTATTTTTTCATGTAAACTATAATAGAATGGAAACCTTTCAACGCCTTTTTTTTGCACATTTACAATTGATATACGAAAGCAAATTAGGTTTATTCATTCATCGATACCCTTGGGTGTTGGGTTTAAGTTTAGGCGCCTGGGCTTAAAGCTTTTTATGCCTTCCCCGCTAGAACAATCTGCTGTCTTTTATAAAAGCCACCATCTTGCCAAGGGAAAATTGCAGCATTCTCGAAGCCCCCCCCCCTCTTCCCCAACAGATCTTCGCCGAAGTGCTTCAGCCTGGCTTTCAATTCGTTAGATGTACAGATTATATGCAAGTTCGTTTCTTCTTGCAGTTCGACCTAAGTTATATAGATACTTATTCAGAAGGCAGTGTCCAATTAACAATCCAGTTCTGTCTAATTAGATTTGAAGAGAACTTAGCATCTGCATTCCCTATTAGTCTTTTAGTATGGAGCTGACCTTTAATCATCCTCTATTTCTTTTCGCGTTCTTCATTTAACCTGGACCAAATTCCCCTTCTAGCGGAATCACTTGTGGTTCCACATGCATGCACTGGTCCTATGAAGTTTCCGTTGAACTTTCTTTGGCTTATGCATCAACCATAATACTGCCCTTAATGCCCTCATATCCTGACACCCACATTAGAGATAAACTTACTTCTCCTCTATAACTATAAAAGTTTAGGTTGTTTTAGATACCGCTACAAAATTTCAAAGGTGCATCGAATGACGCAGGAGTGTTTGTGCAAAACTGGTACTTTCATGCAGGTAGTATACATCAATTTTAAAACGAATTCAAAAATTAAATAGTATATAACGTGTTTCACCTGCAGCAAACTAAATATATTAAAATATTTCAATTGGTTCCTTTGAAAATGTTGCAAATTTCTCCGATCGGTTTATATGAGAAATTATAGTTTCTAGTCCCGCCATAGTAAACAGTATCACATTTACCCTATTCATTTTAAATAATTATCATATATTTTAATATATGATAATACTCTTCAAATGCGACCCAAATATGTTATTTTTCTCGACATCGAAAGAATTAATAAATTCACAATATTCGGAACCACTAACTCGGTCAATTTATATATCTTTTTTTGTACTAGAATACCATATGTTATTTGACAGGTAATAAGTAGAAACACTGGGATTAATAAAAATGGAAAGGTATGCGATTGAACAACATGTGTTTATTATTAAAAATCATTCTAAATTAGGTGAAAGTTATGCGGAAGTTGCAGGGAAATTCCATACAGAATGTAGAAAAGTAAATTGTTGATTACATGTGACAATTCGAAAAATTGCTACGAAATGTAACCAAATTGATATGGTAAAGGATGACTGTTATTAAGAATTTTGTGCAAATATCTCCATTTAGTTTACAAGATCCAGGAAGAAATAAAACCAGTAAACTTTAGGATTACCTGGTTAATTTATAAATACATACAAAACAAAAATTAGTGATATTAATTTTTAGGAAGGTTTGTATACAAGTAAAACTGCCATTTCGGGTAGATAAAATAATTTGTATATTCTATTTTAAATTGAAAAAAGTAATCACAAATAGGAACACATTGTATAACTCTGGATTTAAATTTCCAATAAAAGGCCTGTTCATCTCACAATAGCACAGGGAAGTGCATAATTCAACAAACTTGAGAAACTAATAAGTTTTGAATTGGTTGCAATGGCGTATACAATCTAGCAGCATCATTAACATCACTAAACGCGCTAGTCTACTGATTTATTTATAATGGAAAAGCTAAAATCATGGAAGTATTTTAATACCTGTGTATAATGATTTAATATATTTCTTTAAATTAAAAACACGAAAGTTTGTAAGTCTTTATTAAGGGGCTGCTGGATATAGGTTTGAAATTTATTAGTTTAAGTACTTCAACTACAACTGAAATTTGAGGTTTGTAATCTATAATTTAGCTAACAGTTTGAATTAGTTTTATTATATTTAATTTCGTGAATACCGTTGTATTCGGTGCCTAGTGTTGAAAATTTCAGGAAATTCTTGTAATTGATCCAGAATGCCGATACAATGATATGTATTTCACAGAAAATAAATCAATTAAAATAAAGACAATGACAATTATCTTTAGTTTTATATTCATATTTCGGACCAAATCACATTTAGATGTGATATAGCCTGCACCAAAAATTGCAAAGAACATGAAGCTAAAGATGTAAGGTTGTGTATATATTAAATTATATATAAATAGCAAATGATCTCAAGTGTTCTTAGCTATGCAAAACAATAGTACAGGTCCAAATTGTGCTGAATCTTTTGTCGTAGGTTTCAGTTATGAATCTCATGCTGATGCAACCTATCTTCGTTGGAAGCTACTCCAGGATACAAAAGCACAGATTATTATTACCATTATATAATTATCACATGATTAACTTATAATTTATAACATTAAAATTATTTGAATGAACATATCTTCTTTTTTATAAATTACGATTGTCGAAAGACGTTTCCATTGTATACCTATAACATATTACTTCTTAAAAAAAGCGCGCCAAAGATAATTCTAACCTAATCCGTTTGAATTCAAACATTTCTATACACTACGCATGCTCCTTTCCATGTTGCCACATCGTTTTACCTGTTAACATCGTATTAACTAATGGCCGCTAAATATACGTTTATGAATATAAGATAGTGCTGTCTTAGTAGGGTCTTAGTGGCCACTAACTAATAGCGTACTAACACTCTATTAACTTTCTGACTATGAATAAGGCTAGAGATATCTTATGTCGTTGGAAGGTCTATTACTGTTTCAAAAGAATACGTAGGCTTCCACGGCCGGAGTTAGTAATAAACGAACTACTTCCGGAATTGGATCGTATCATGATGAGATGTATGTAGAAATGAAATAAGAGTAAGAGGAGAAACAAATAAAAAGAAAAAGAGATAAAAAAGAAGACGAATGAAAAAAGGGGAGCGTGAAAAAAAGAAAGAAAGGTGAAAAAGAGTAAGAGAAGGAAAGATAAACGGGGGGGGAGGAGGGGAGGAAGAAAATGAAAGAAGAAAGGAACAAAAGAGTAAGGTGGGATTTCACCTTTCTCCTTTGTTCCTTTTCCTTTCTTTTTCTTTCTTTCTCCTCCCTCCTTCCCATTTTCTGTCTCTCTTTCCTTCTCCTACTCCTTTTCACCGTTCACGCCCCCTTTTTCATTCGTCTTCTTTTTATCTCTTTTTCTTTTTATTTCCTTCTTCTCTTACTCTTATTTCATTTCTGTATATATCTCCTCATGACACGGTCCAATTCCAAAACTAGTTCGTTTATTATTACTGTTTCAATCGATAAATATATATGTACGTAGAATATCCTAGTGCAACTCGTGAAAGTAGAAGTAAAATTACGCGTATCAATGTACATAGGATATTCACTCACGTAAATCACTTTCTCTACAAAAGTAGATATCCTGCGTAGTATTCACTTGATTTCTTTTCACGAATGTTATTTCCAGAAATGGTTTTCCCGTCTCTCCAACCTCTGTACCGTTTAAATACCGATGAAGTTATATTTTTAACAGTTAACAATAACAACTATGTTACTCACAGATATCAGAAGTTCCTCATTTGCAGTAACCTGTGGGTTATTTTTTTTTATTTTTTTTTTTTGTAATTCTAGTGCGCTTAATAATAACAGCAGCGATAATTATTTCTAGCCGTTGCATGTTTTATACCAAGAAAATTTATAAGCTAGCGATACAAACATTGGAAGACTAAAGGCGTGTGGAACGTTATTTACCTGGGTACTTTGTTATATTTCACGAGTTCGATAAGTATAGATTTAATATGTACGATTAATGTAGTAATTGAGACTAGTTCTAAATTCTAAAATATAGAATTACGCAACGGATTAAGGTACGAGACGTAGAAATCAATTAAACCCGTTAAATACGAAGGATTGAAACATTATTATTCAGTATAATGTTTGAAATTTTTTAATTGTTCCAAAATATTACTGCGCATTAAATGCCTATAAATAAGTCTTTTGCCGTGGTAAACGAATTTCGCTTAAGTTAATATTTACGTGGGAACCATCATTTAAATTTCTCCTTTCAGAAAGAATTTTCATTTTTACGACTAAATATTGTTGTATGTGCAACTTCCTATTATATCAATTGATCTGTGAGTAGTAACTAGTGACCATTATTTCTTAAGACTATTATTTCCTATCAATAGCATTGATTTTATCTCGACGAGAATAAAAAGCAACTTCAATGCGTTTATTTTTATTTGAAAGTAATAAATGATTAGAGCTGTCAACTCGATGGTGATATCATAGTCATCTATGGAGGTAAATAATATGAGGAAAAGTCAGTAAGTAGGTCACAAAAGACTACTATAAAAATAACTAAAGAAATAGTTAGCCAAAAACAAGTTTTATTTTGTCAAGTCTCCATCTACATTAATACACTTATTACATCGCTTTATCATTGCCCCAATGCCTGCTGTATAAAAGTGTTTGGGTTGTTGTCCAAACCACGTGCGTACCTCTTGTTGAACGTCGTTACCACCCTCGAAATCTTTGCCGCCAAGATATTTTTTGAGTGAACTAAACAGATGATAAACAGGGTGTTCAAGAAGTTCCCACCCCAATTCTGCAATTCTCGGCTGGGTCAAGTGGACCAAATACGGGCAATTGTGATGCAGCAATTTTTCCTCCCGTCAGTAGGCCTGGACGTTTTCGTCAAATCGCATCCCGAAGCAACAACAAAACTTTCCAGTATGATTCACCAGTCACGTTCTCATTTCTATTCTGGAAATAGGCTAGTACTTCTCCTTGGGAATCCCAGAGTACGATAAACATAATTTTACCAGCTAAGGACACAATCTTCAATTTCTTTGTTGGCGGTGAAGAAGGACGTTTCCATTGCAGTGGTGCACCCATGACTCAGCATCAGTAACAATCCTGTTAAGCATATCATTCCCATCCTCTGCGTACCGAGAGAGGTGTTGCAAGGACAATTCGAATCCTTCTGTGTTCCTCGGTTTAGATACCCAGTGTGAGCAAACTTTTCAAAGATTCAAATGATTGTACATCAGGCTAAACCATAAGAACGCCCTATTACAGTTTCCATGCAGTCTGCCGTTTGCCGCCTGTCAATTCGAATCCTCTCTTCCACACATCGAAGTGCTGCATCTGTCGCAGGAGCATCCATTTCGCTGATAACAAAGAGCTTTCGACAGTCCTTGAGAAAATTTCTCGACCCTGTTATACACGACTTTACGCGACAAACACCTTTTATAGTAAACAGGAAACATTGGATATCTTTTGTAAAAAATCATTTTGTCCAGAAAAAGGCAGAACAGCACGCCTCTCTTCCATAGTACATTCTTCAAGCACTGTCGCCATTTTAACACTGCCTGTGTATGCGCACTGCAGCTGTCACTTGGATATCATAATGCCGGATTGTACTGACATCTAGTGACAAATAGGGAAATAGCTCACTGCTATTTTCAACTTTTCCACAGCAGCTTGTGACTTCTTTAATGACTTTCCCTCGTATATAACAGGTGACACATAATGATGTAAAATATTCCGAAATACCATTCTGTGAAGCATTGTCATACTAAATACCTCGGCTATACAGCTGCAGCATTTGGTATATTTCCAACAGCGTCTCACTCAGCGATGTGTTACGAAGAAAAAATGTTATACAAAGAGAACGGTCGTTCTACATACAGTGATGTAACATTTGCATGCATAAATAGTTTTTGTTATGTAACGTATTCGAAGAAGCACTATCATTTTTTGAGTAATCTGATAAAATCTAAATTTTTATTTGGAATTCTATTAACTTTTTCATTTCTACATGTGTATTTTAGTACAAATATCGTTTGCTATTGTGATCACTTCCGCATGTAGTCTCTAGGTAACTAGCGGCAATTACCCCGTCTACAAAATTAAGATTGTATTCAGCTTCAATTCATTATGTTAACTATGCTATTTAATTCTAATTTCGGATAGCATTGTACAGTTTACAACTATTAATATGACATCGCCAGACATACAATGGACATATAGAACTTCCATTTACAAGTATAATCAGACAGTTTTAGGGTTGTTCAATAATGCAAACCGAGACTATTTATAATCAGTTTAACAATTTCGCAGTCAGTCCTACTGCAGCGCAAGTCACGTGCAGTTCGCAGTTGACTCGTATCACATATTGGTAGTTACATTCTTTAATATATACAAGTTACAAAAACATACAATCTCATTATTCGAACCAGCTTTAGCTGCATTTCCCCATAAAGAAACAGTATCCATGCATGAAGATATACATATGAATAAACAAAAAAAATAAATAGAACGGTACTTCCCCTATTTTCCCCACGATACATCCGGCTGTGCCTTGACTTGTTGATTCCATATTTCTCACAATGCCTTTGTCGCAATTTTTCTAAGAACCATTTTATTTTATGTAGAACAAAACTGTATAGATAAGTGTTTCAATTATTTACAGTACAACAGCTACTCCAGAAAATATTTACATGAACGAATACTTTATTACTTTATTATTTATTATAATAAAAATATAACCTCTCTTGCTCCGAGTTTACATAAAAAGAACTTTTAGGCCACTCCTACAAATAGCGCCCCATCACTGGCAGTGAATAGATTTTATCTTCTTTATACTATCAAGAAACTAACCATTTTTACAAACGCAATGTACATTAAGCACAAACGTCTGCATTTACTTGTCTTGCTTTCGTTTACGCGTCAGCGTTCCATCCGCCTTGCTAGACCAAATCGCGCGATTGTTTTCTTCTTTTGTTACCACTGCGGCGATTACGAATGTACACCATTCTTAATTCTACGTCTCCACTACCGGAAACTGAGCGATGTCGACGGTCTCGATAGATAAAAAGGAATTCGACCAACGTGTATAAACGCACTGTTTCTTGAATAGCGACAAATTACAGCATTGAACTGAAATAGGTTCATTTGAGAAATTTCGTTGTTTAACTTGCCGAATGGTGGTCACGTACTAAAACTGATATTTTTGGAATAGGAATAAACAATATACATACATAAATGTAGCGCTAATAACATAAAAACACAATGGAAGATGGTAGAAAGTCGTTTACTGTCCATTTCTCGACACACCCGTTGCCTTTCATCGCTTTCATATCATAAAAAACTTACAAATTATTATTAATACATGCTTTGTTGGAGCACTTAAAAACAAAAATAAATAAGATTAAATAAATAAGATATCGGAGGGTAATTCCTAAAATGTAATTCATTTATTGTTTTTTTTTTTGCACCAAAAAGTATAATAGTATTTAATATTAAAACTCTAGATATTACACGTTTTTACTGTGTAGTGAGAAATCAATCAAACACATGATTAAACTACTGAATTTGAAAAGAAAACCTTTCAATAGATTGCCAATACAGCAGTGCTCGCAGTAACAACACTTTTCTTTTTTTTAATCTTACATCCTTTGTACCTTGCGCTGTCGGACTACCATTCTCTTATTTTTGTCTTCCACAGCTTCCTGTTCTGAGCCAGTTGTTTGGCTTCTATCCATCCCATACTTTTTTTCTAACGTTCTATACATCTGTTCTTTCCAGTTGTTTCGGGATCTACCTATTCTATTTCTGCTCTCTGTTTTGGCTTCAAAAATCTTCTGTTATTCGATCTTCCTCCATTCTGTGTATATGTCCAAGCCTTCCCAGTTATCTCTCCTCTATAATTATTTCTATTGGTTTGATATTTAGACTATTAGTGATTGTCGTGTTTCTGATTTTGTCTCACCTTGTTATTCCTTCTATTCTTCTTAGAAATCTCATTTCCATCACATTGTCCACGACTCACAACCATATGTTGGTGTTGATCTGACCACTCTTTTATACACATCTGTCATTATTTGTTTTGGTATTTCTTTTTTATCTAGGAATGTATTTCTTAATGTATTATATATTTTTGCCCCATATTTCATCTCTAAAATCTGTGCAGGTTTGTCGCCACACAGCTCCAAAAATTGTTTGGACGCACAGACGCGCTGCTGTTTCTACAGCGGCGTGAGCATTCTCGGTACCCATCTTGCACTGACTTTTGTCATACCCAGGTGGTCATGTAGGATATGCAAAATGGTGGTATCTGATACTCCAACTAATGCAGATAATTGTTTTTTCTTCAAACGGGCATCTTGCAGTAGAAATTTTTGCACTTTTTCGACGATGTCTGATGTGGTAGCCTCAATTAGCCGTCCTGAGCGGGGGTCGTCTTCAATCGACTCCCGACCATGCCACTTATAAATTACTGATTTACTGCGGCACTGTTCCCCATAAACGGTTTCCATTTCATTCAATATGGCTTGAGCGTTCTTTCCTGGCTTTGTAAGGAACTTTATCACAGCACGGTGTTCAATTTCCTCCATAGTTTCAGTTTTCTTCCGGATTGACTTGTTTAGCAGGCAACTATTCATAAACGACTGACGCTATAGGGCTGCAACTTAATTTATATACTAATGATGAGTCGCCAATCAGAATTACACCTAGCGAGCGCCCCTATCCCCACTCCATTCCACGAACTTCTGGACCTCCCCTGGTACTTGTAACTTTTAACTTGTTCCAAGGCTGTCCCTTCGATTTTGATGTAATTTTTTTTTATTCTGCCGCTATTATCATTGTGTTTGTTTTCATCGTGTTTATCTCCAGGTTTATCCTTGCTAGTTCTTCTTGGTATACCTTCAAGTTTTGCTGTAATGTCTTTTTTGAGTCTGCTATCAATACCATATCATCTGCAAACATTAGTTTCGGTACGTTAATTGCATTCATTTTCCAGTTTCCTACTTTCATATTTTTTCTTTTTTGTTTGGCATTTTTAATTGCATCATCTACTAATATAGAATAACAATGGGCACGCATCCCTGTTTTAATCCAATTTGAGATTCGAATTCAGCTGATTCTGCGTTGGAAGTTAACTTTATTCCTGTTGTTCTTATACGATGCCTTAATCATCTCTATCATTCTTTTCTCTAGCCCTCTCCTTTCCAGGCTCTGCAATACATCTTCTCTTCTTTAATTATTAAAAGCTCTATAAAACATATATGTATTTCTTTTCCTTAACATTTAGAAAAACTAATTTGAGACTAAACAGACCCTGGAATGTGTGGCTATCAAAATAGTATATCTTCTTGTGACTAAGTGTGTGCGTGATTTGTGATTGATTGATTACTGTACGTTTTCGCCCTACATCTAGCTATAGATACCGCCACCATTCCAATACATACAATCAATGAATATTAACAAAGGGTTTTCAAATAATTCATCTTCATACATATATTTCAAACATCAAAACTAACAAGAAATTTAGTATCTACTAAATTATACGTCCTACACGGGTTTGCTCAGATTTACAGCCGTTTCGGATGTCCAGATGTTTAGAGATTACTTCCGAATTACGCAAGCAGACACACTCAACGTGACGTAGGTAGATGTATTTTCGACCAAAAAACTAAAAATAAAAAACATGCGCCAAACCGTTTTCAATTTGTTTACGTTAACTTTATCCGATCCAAAGCAATGACTGCTGCACCACAAAATTTATTGAGGCCCAAACTGGAATCGCTTTTCTATTTCGGTTCAATTCAATTCAAATGGCGTTCATCAACAAGGATTGTTATTTGATACGAAGTTAGATAGTGAAACGGTTAAATGAAACTGCTTGATTTCTGGTGTTTTACGCCATTTTAATTACGCTGTCTACACTCTAAATACATACACTATGACTCATAAGTTTAAAATCACCTAACTAGCTGATCCGAACCCTTTCTTTTGTTTTAACGTAAATAACATGCATTCAAATAAATATTACCTCAAGGTAGCCTTCGAAATTATAATTATGTCTTAGCTCTCTACTAAAACTCTTGGGTAAAAGCTATTTGAATGACATGACAAATGTCAAAATCATAAAACGAAAATTTTTAACTGAATGAAATATGTTTATTTGCAACAGACAAGTAAGATTTTATAAAAATTATTGATAATGGCCCCCGCCTTGTTTGAAATATTTCCCACATCTACTTCTAATAGAGGAAAAGACGTTTTGTAGGATGATATCGTCAATTTCGTTAATTCCACACACTAATTTTCTGCGGATGAAGTGAGGTTTTAACATAAAAATCTTTCTCAGTAGTCCACATCTGCATATATTGTGAGTTAATACATCCATTCCGATAAAACATTGATTCGCCAGACAAAAGGTTCGGTCAAGAAGGTCATTGTCAAAATTACTTAAAAACCACTGACTAAACGTTGTTCTTCTAAGATAGTCAATTTGCTTGATGTCTTGATAACAGGTCATGCAATGTGGGAATAAATTTATTATTTATTTATAATTTCTCCTACATTGTGAACTAGCTCTTCCATGTGCTTTTTCGGTAGACCACTACCTCCATTTTATTTAAGACCCCCCGTTTCCCTGAGAATCTTAATGCAATATTTAAGTGTGTCTGTGTAGATAGAGATATAAGAACAGAACTATTCTTCATCTTCGACATAAATCAGAGAATGAAGGAAAACAAAAATAAGCGTAAGGAACACATAGAAGGGATGTAAGAGGCGAGGTTGGCAGCCAGAGCGAGATTTTATAAAAGTTTAGAAAGAAGAAGTATAGACATACGAAATAAAATATTGGTGTCGTAACAGCTAAAGTGACTAAAACCTGAAGTGAAGAAGAAGAAGATTCATTATTTCCTGATGATTTGTTGGTACAGATTTAATTTTCCTAATGTGATTTTTGGAATTACCATCTTTTCCAAATCTGTTGCATGTGTAACGTTGTATATCTGACGAAGTGCCTCATTTGAGAAATTATGTGTGTATCGAAAACTATCGTAATGAAAGACGAAGTTGGGAAACGCATTTCTAAATTCTTCTAAGACATTTTCAACAGAATACTGCCATTATCCGTCAATCTTACGTCAGCTTCTAAAATAAGATTCAACCGTGAATGTTTTGTCTCGTATAGTGAAAACCATTTTAAATCAATTTTAAATAACAATACAATTTTAACAAGTTGCTATCAACTGCCCATCTGAATTAATACTCTATCAAATTGGCAACTAATGCAACTGAAAATAGTACAAATTCTGACAACAGTTTTTATTGGAATGAACTACTAAATTTATTTGAACGCTTTTATACATAAATCCTCAGGAATTTGAATATATACATCTGGTTATAATTCTAAGAAATATTTCTAATTAATTTTATAAATTCGTTAGATACATAGCCTTAGCTCTCGTAGTTTAGGTAGTTTGAGTGTACTTTAACTGTTGTTGTAGGCTTCCACGGTATTTGTTTTCTTTTAAACAATTTGGGTTTCCGGGTTGGAACCGCGTCGTAGTTGCATGAATCTGCTAAAGTTTCGCACTCAGTTGTATAGAGCTTCTCTGAGTTGCTGCATGTTGTATCGCTGCTATGAGAACATAGTTTGTGTTCGCTCGGGGTTCTTATTCACTCGATGGTTTAAAAATATTAAAAAACAGAAAAAAAATTGACTGTGCAGCAACCATTATTAAAGACCAACATACTATGTTCATCAGCAAATAAAATCGGCGGCTTAGAGCATCTGAAATATGTACGGATGTTAACGAAAGTGGTAAGAATATTGTCAAACAATGACTAATTGTAAGTGGAGCGGGCTTAAGAGGACGCACCACTACTAGAAAAAAACACTACGACGTAAAGGAAATAATTAGGCTTTGGGGCATAGAAATTGGATCGAAGAAGAATGAAGATTGGACAAGTATGCTTTGGAACAACAAATCCAAATTCAATATTTCCGGTAACAAATGGCAAATTTTTGTTCGAAGAAAGGAAAGACGCTGTCACCAGTTGTCGCGTCATCTGTAAAACACGGAGAAGATTCACTGGTAGTATACGGATGCCTTTCTATGAATACAGTGGTATTCTATAAAATAGAAAATCGGATTTCTAGCAGTGCGTACATATTAACTTACATATTTTTTATAATACAATATTCTCCGTTATAGCATTCAATTTCTAATTAATATACAATATTTTTATCATTAAAAAATGTGTTGATTACTTTTTTAATGATATAAAAATATAAATTTCTCAGGTGGTCTTAAACTTATCAGCGGTAGTGTATATATAATCAATATTTGCTATGCGTAACAATTATGTTCAAAATATTATAATTCGCGTCATGACTGAGATTGTCGTGGTTCTCTGAAAAGGTTTACGAAATTGTGTCAGGAATTACGAGAATTCAATCGGATGCGTACAGAATAGAAAATGATCGTTACATTACTTTCACTGCGCCACAAGCTAGCAGTTTGTTACTTGTATAGTAAACATGACGTGATTACGGCGATATTAAAAGTGAATGCACAATGTCAAGGAATTTGGTTGGTTGATAACGAATAAGAGCTTTGCTAATTATCTGCTATTTCATTTTGTAATGCGACATGCATGATATTGCAATATGAAATACCGTTGCAAAATTCAAAACGATTCTAAGTACGGCCTGCTAGTTTCAAATTCATAAATGTTCGTTCGGTTCACTTAGAGATAAACCAAAACAAATATAATATGAATAATTTTAACTATACAGAGTGTTTAAGGAGGTGCAGTGCATTCATCTGCAGTACTTTCAAGAGGAAACCGAAAAGATTTTAGTGGATTAGAAAACTACATAAATCTAGTGTTTCAATATGAAAATGAAAATTTATTGGCTAAAATATTAAATTAACTCCTGTTTAAAACACACCTAAAAGAATGCCTAGAAAATAACGCCAACGTAAGAACGCTGCAAATACAGCTTTTCTCATGGTATTTGTGAAATCATTCACGGGAAAGATATTGTGAAGAGACATAAAACGCTAACACACGGGCATCTGTTCTGCCTACCGTAGTTTTGAGCAGTTTTTTGCTAAATACATTGCAATTCCGTCTCTGCTATTATCGCCATATCTAACCCTACAATTCAAGTGATTATTCTTGGCACTAACTAGTGCCAAAAGAATGAACCACTTGTCTGTTGCGAAAAGAAGCGGGTATAGCTTCCCATCCTTCTTTCGAACAATACTCGGATTGCTAGTCCCGAGAGGGCGTTCACGCCAAGAGGCAATAGTAGCAGAGACGGAATTGCAATGAATCGCACCTCGCTGATGACGCCGGGTAGGTAGAAACATGTCCGTGTGTTAGCGTTTTTTGCCTCTTCGTCTTTCTCGTGAATGATTTCACCAATATCATGAGAAAAGCTGTATTTACAGCGTTCTTATCTTGGTGTAACCCCTGTTTCAAAGTAGCTATGTTTGATTAAAGATTATAAACGTCAATATCCAGTGGCAGAGTTATGCAATTATAAAAGTAGCTGTTTTAAGCCATTATAATTTAAACGGAGTTGAGAAGAATTCTCAAGACATTTTTTGCCAGAAAAAAAAACATTCCAGAACTTCCACACTCGTCTTGCAGTCCAGACATGGCTCCATGTGATTATTTTCTTTTCCCAATGCTTAAATGGAAATTGAAAGGTTCCCATTATGGAAGAATAAACAACATCCAAAGAGTTACGATGCAGGTTCTAATTAGCCTAACGGAACAAGGCTTCTAGAATTGTTTGTATGAATGGAAAACTCGCTGTAGACTGTGTGCATTCCAAAGGAGCATACTTTAGAATATTAAATTGTAAGCACATTCAATTAAACACTTTGAAACTAATTATTCTCATTAATTTTGAGACACACTTTGTATTTAACACTACCCCCAACATTTTTACATTCATTTTTCTAATCTTTCACTAATTAATAACAATCAGATTGAAAAGATTCTAGTCTATAGCATTGACAACAGAATTATTTTCTTAGTTTCGAGTTTGTGTACTCTCGTCAACATATAATCAGAACTTTTTATTATGTAAATCAGATCTAATAATATTTTCAATTTTATTACGCACAAAGGCTAACTAATTTAGTAATGTTGGTCGAGATAGTAGTTTTCATTTTAAAAATGTATGTATTTTAGAATTCACGAGATTGCTTTTTAGCAATCTAATTACAAACAGCATAAAAATTGAATCGAAAAAGAAGCCATTATAAGCTGCTTCGTCCCTTTTTTATTTTTAATATGTTTTTTATTGTCAAATTTGTCCCGGCATAACAAAACTTTATAGCGCACTGAATAAATTATTTTTACAGCACCCTGCGTTCCGTAAGTCAGCGAATTATGTTCCCATATTTTATGTTTACTTTTGTATTATGTTATGCGAATTAGAGCTATGTTATATTTTATTCCTTTTGTATTTTTAACTTCGGGTTAATTCGGGCAATATTGAAGGGGAACTATCGAATGTGAATATGACAATAATGACATTTGAAGCGCTGATATTAGAAAAAAGTAATAACCATAGGAATAAATCCACGCCCTCACATCCCCTAACAGCTTGCGACAAGCTATTACAATGGTCACACTATATATTTTGAGATACAAGAAAACTACAAGTTTTTTCATGAAAATGATTTTATTTATGTTCAAAATAATCACATCCTGCATCAATGCCTTTTGTAGTATCCACCACATAAAAGCTCGATTCCAGTCATCTTCTGGAATACTCTCAAAAAACTGATGAATTGCTTCATCTATCTTATCCTCCGTCGTAAAATATCGACCACTTAAATGTTTCCTTAGGTTGAAGAACATCCAGAAATCGCCCATGGCCAAATCAGGCGAATAGGATAGCTGTTCGATGACTTCTACATTATTTCCACGTAAAAATTCATCTGTCTGCTGCGCACTATGTGACGATGTATTGTCGTCATGCAACATTAATTCGCGAATGTTGACTGATTTAAGAACTGCCGGTAAACATTTTATGGTGTACCAGTTTGCTGTGACTGTATGACGACTGTAGCTTCATTTCTTATACTAATCCTGTACTAGGAAGGAAAACTGCGTACATAACCTTTTTGCTCTTAGGCAATTGTTGATGGTGGTGCATCTTCGTAGATCAATACACGGCTCTTCTGGCGGGTAGGAATATCGTAAAATGGGATGTAAGTTTCATCACCTGTTCCTATTTTAGATAGAAAAAGATGTCCACCATTATTTAACATTTCTAACGTTTCCTGGCCGATTCTTAGTCGCTCTGCCTTTTGGAAATCCTTAAGAGTGCGTGGCAACGAGTAACAATGCTTTTCATCCGAAGACGATCATGTAACATTGAATTTACTGTTGCGGATCCGACACCAAGAATCGCCTCAATCACTTGATAGGTGCATCTAGGATCTTCGTCGATCATACGTCTTACTCTCTCAATGTTTCCATTGGTAACTAAAGAGCTCTTTTAAATTCGCTATACCAGCGAATCGCGTGTGAAGAACTTTCATCGCCAAATGCGAGTTGCAATCGTTTAAGACTTTGTTGTTCATTTAAACCAACTTTAAAATTGTAGTACATCATTGCGCGCATATATGCTCTTGACAAGTCCATCTTTCGATGACAAATCCTATGTAGTACGTCTGTTCTATGACACCAGTGACTCAACTGACAGTCAGAGCTTACTACTTGGTTACGATGGTGGTATTTAGAAATGCAGTATTGGCAGCTCTTTCTCTAGTTTCGTGGAATCTCAAAATGTATAGCGTGATCCTCGTATTATGTCTACACCATTGGTGCGTCTTAAGAAATTCGCCCTCATCATCCTCCACAAAGTGGGAAAAGCTACCAAAAATCTCAATTCTGATAAGCAACAGGCCCGGCGCTTGAACCCAAGGTCTCTAAACTAATAACGCGCAAGACATTGAACCACCAGTCCCTTACATCTGCACTACCCTTATAATCTAGATCTAAACTACTATGACTTTTATAAAACGTTTTTCTTGTTATGATCGGTTTTGACTGTAAATTCGTCAAATAGTTCAAGCTGCTGTTAATTTAAACGATTATTTTAACGAATTATCAAACACATAAACAAGTACACTATCCGTTAGTATTTACGACTTTGTTAATACTTCTTAAAAGACGCTAATTAGGAAAGCTATTATCCAAGTGTGTTACTGCTGAAAGCTTCGAACCTTAAGAAAAAATCCCGGAAGTTTGTGAAGCCTTTTTAAAAAGCAAGTATAGATAAATAGTGATAGTATTTATACTATTCAGGTAAAAATATAGTTAAACACAAAACTTTCACGTACTGTATTAAACTTTTAAGTAAGCGCAACGTAAACCTGCTTTCTTCTTTTCAATCAGTGTTTTAAATTGAGAAAAAACAATTTCAATTATCTGTCTTTATTAACTTAACACTTATTCTGTCAATATTTACACATAACTGTAAAACAAAGAAAGAAGAACTACAAATTTTGGCAATTAGCATGTACTTCGTAAACAATTCTTTAACGCACACATACGATTAATTAATTGTAACAAATACTATCAACCACTGCACAATACGTACAGAATGGCAGAAAATTTGCTCATTTGCAAATGTTGTACTCTAGTTTCAGGATCATACAAATATCTGATTTTCCGTATATATGGTTACAAAGTTATATTTCAACTTTTTACCTATAATACTAAATTGATTATTTTACCGCATATATTAGAGAGGAAGGCATAGATTATAAAAAGGAACAATCTATAAATTTAGTTGCCATCGAGAAGTGCAAGAAGCATGATTGATTTTGCAACAAACAAACGAAGTTAGTAGTGATTGTAAATTACACTGCCCAACACACCTTTTGCTGACTTCTATATGAGACTTGTTTTTTACTAATTTGGGTGTACTGAACCGAAAATCGTATTAGTTTTTGCGTATCAGGTCGAAAATTTTATTCTTTCACGAATCGTTAACGCGGGTAAGTTGTTACTTAAGAACTGATGAGATATAAACTATATATGAAATTTCAATAATTCATTCAACACATGGGCTGAAAAGTACCGGGCCTAACAAAGAAAACACGGTTTTTTTGGTTCAAAATTAGCTTTATTCATCAACGTAATCTCCATCAAGAGCAACGCAATCATTCCAGCGCCGCTCTAACATTTCAATACCACTTTTGTAGAACGATTTATCTTTTGCCTCAAAATAGGCCTCAGTTTCAGCGATAACCTCTTCATTCGTGCGAAATTTCTTACAGGCGAGCATTTTTTTGAGGTCTGCGAACAGTCAGTAGTCGCAAATCTGGCGAATGCGGTGGATGTGGGAGCAATTCGAAGTTCAATTCATGTAGTTTTGCCATTGTTTTGATTGACTTGTGACACGGTGCGTTGTTTTGATGAAACAATTTTTTTTCTTTGCCATATGCGGTCGTTTCTTTGCAATTTCGGCATTCAAACGCTCCAATAACGCTATATAATATTCACTGTTGATGGTATTTCCTTTCTCAAGATAGTCGATGAATATTACACCACGCATATCCCAAAATACCGAGGCCATAACCTTTCCCGCCGATTGCTGTGCTTTCGGGCGCTTTGGACGAGGTTCACCAGTTGCTGTCCACTCAGATGACGATAGTTTTGATTCCGGAGTGAAGTGATGGATCCATGTTTCATCCATTGTTACATATCGACGCAAAAATTCCGGCTTGTTACGTTTAAACATGGCCAAACACTGCTCAGAATCATCAACACGTTCTTGTTTTTGGTCAACAGTGAACAAATGCGGCACCCACTTTGAACACAGCTTTCTCATAGTCAAATGCTCATGCAATATAAAGCCAATACGTTCTTTTGATATCTTTACGATGTCAGCTAACTCACGCAACTTCACTTTTCAATCATTCAAAACGATTTTGTGGATTTTTTTGATGTTTTCTGGTGTTACCGCCGTCTTTGGACGTCCACTGTGTTCTGAATCATCGGTGTCTCTACGACCACGTTTGAAGTCAGCAAACCAACGTTTTATTGTTGTTTCTGATGGAGCGGAGTCCCCATAACACTTTTCAAGCCATCGCTTCGCTTGAACGGTATTTTTTTCCCATCAAGAAGCAGTGTAAAATTAAAACACGAAATTGTTTTTGATCCATTGTTTTGAAAATAACAAAAGTAGCGTGACTTTCAGCACAATAACTCACAAACTAATGAATAGAATGCCATGAAATTTTAACAGCTGTCTTTTGAAGGTTAGTACTAACTGAGAGAAAGGTGACTGCAATAAAACTAGGGTCATCTATGTTTTAAGCCCAGGACTTTTCGGCCCATGTGTTATTTATTTAAATACAATGTTAACCGCGAATATAGTATAGTATAAGTATTTAGTTTAGTGACCATTAAAAAATTACAAGAGTACTTGTAAAAACACAAACAACAACCAGGGAATAAATTTTCGTATGTTGCACTTTCTCCTGTGTATTTTGGTTCGGCAGTCCCTTTGAACGCTCCAACAGTAGTCAACCATCATATGAAGATCCCATCTTCCTTAGTACCGAGTTTCCATGGTTTTTAAACCTTGATGAAATATCCCTCGCCTTGTGCATCGATTACAGTACCTAAAATTTCAGGAAACTTATCAAGATGACTATGAAGGAAATGAAGCTATATGCTCATCTTACAACGTAGGTGGTGAAATTTTTTAAACATTGATTTAACTAAATCTTTGTAATTGGAGGCTTTTTTGTTTTCAAGAATCTTCTTTCTCAGCTTCGTTCAAAGTGTTGGGCTATTTCCATCGTTCGTTAAACTTGTATACTCTGACGTTTCGGGAGTCTGTCTACTGCCATCTTCAGGGGAGCCCTAAGAAGGGCTGCTACTTACCAGAGCAATCATGCTTCATGCTCTTCCCAAACAACAACTCTAGTTGTTATCAGAATCCATCGTCAAGAATGTATTTGTCCTCGAATAATCTGCTATCTGAAAATCACCTCAACATAAACAAAAATTAATGTTGAAAGAAGGACTTTTTGAAAGAAATATGATTGTATCTTTTTTTATAAACAGAAAAAAAACACGAAATCAATAAACCGATCGCATTTATTAAATTTTATTGATGTAATGAATTATATTGTTATTTTTACGAAAACATTTATCAAAATAATAAACCGCTTCATTAATATCTAAATCTGAATACGTCTACATGCCTGTTATTATTTCTCATTATACCTGTGTTACTATTTGTTATATTGTTCCACTAATTTGTATCAGTTTCCAAGTGTAAGTTATCGCTGATAAGTTAAAATCACTTATGGAAAAATAGTGGAATAGAGAAAAAATCATCATGGCAATATAGTTACAGTTAACACACGGTATAATAAAATCGCCTTTATTTATTTAATTATATACCTCCTCTTTTTGTTTTAAAGTCAACATACAAATTCTTATCATTTAAATTTTAATAAAGGCGTCTATTTTGTTTAGGTTTAATTTAGCAAGCGCCTTTCAGTGAATTACATGTACGCATTCGCGTATATCTAGTTTAAGAAAATGTTTTTAATTACTTCTGTAAAACGTTTTCATTTGAGTGGTCTTTAAGTAATAGTTTAATTGAATTACGTGCTACCCGTTATAGCTCGCAGTTGTGGTGAGTATATTTGAGTAATATTGATAAAAAATAAATAAATTGAATTATGAGCTGCTAAAAATAATTCTTCAAAATCGACTTCACATCTTCGAACAACTGCAAGCAGCCATAGAATAAAAAATACACAATATCAATCACAAGCAGTTTCAGGGACTCTTTGACGATATTAAGAGACTATTTAATTTATGTTAGGAACACATATAATGGTAGCCACTGCGAATAAGCATTACGAAGCTTGTCTTACAAGTGTTGCATATGGAGCTAGAATAAAACAGTAGACAGCTTTTAAAGACTATTGTTTTTCGAAATATTCTCCACCAAAATTAATGCACTTTTGTATACACTCGAACCAACTCTGGAAGCACTTATTCCACTCGTTTGTTGGTGCGGTCAAGATTACGTTTTTGAAGGCATTGACTGCTCCTTCTGATGACAGAAACCTCTAACCACGCAGTCCGTTCATTATTTTCGTAAAGATAAAAAAATGGTCTAACAATTCGACGTTTTGTTGCGTTAAAAATACAATTGTCTTGCGTGCTATGTGCGAACTTGCATTGTCTCTGTGGAGGATAATTCGTTGCTCGGGATTGGTGTTTCGAAGCTCAGCCATGAGTTGCGACAAACAGATTGTTGTATGTCAATCTGTAATAATAGATCTTTGATCTTGATAGGAAATTGTTGCTACATGACCTGCTTTCGAGACAAATGTCGTGACCATCTTTTTGAAGTCACTTCGAGAACGAAAATTATAGACAATTATTGCGTGAAAATGTTCTCAATTTTTCAACTAACTTGTTAACTTTGCCCTGAAACTTTGGATTTAAGTTGACTAGAGAAGGTTAATTTTTAGTATTGATATTTGATAGTGGCGCCTTCTATGTCCTAATACGCAAAACTTAAAAGATATCCCTCGTATGATGAACAATGTGCAGTTGCTGTATTGCAATAAAATGTACAGAACCCGTCAGTGGTTTAAAATCATTCAGTATTACGGTTAATAAAAATAGAATGTATTCGATTAAACAACACATATATATTATTGAAGGTTGTTGAAATTGTCCAGAAATTGCCTGAAAATTCTATACAGAATATGGAAAAGAAAATTATCCGTTTCGTACGGTCACCGTTTAGAAGAAAATATTGCAGCTGTAAGCACTGGTGTTGTTAGGAATCCAAAACAACATCTTCATTAAAAGGATTATAATATTCAAAAAACTAAGGAAATAAAACCAGCAGATTTTGAATTGGCCGACCAAGAAATGGGTAACTACCATTTTTCCAACAAAATCATCTTTATAATCATTAAAATTGCCAAATTTGTTGCGAAGAAAGTCCACGAGAAATAATGGAAAAAGCGCTGCATTCACAAAAGGTAATTATGTTACAGTTACTGTAATTATATATGATAATTGTAACAGAATAATATTTCGAAAAAAAAACATTAATAGGCCGGCGTTATTTGAAGCAAAAACTTCACAGTGAATCTAGAAACAATTAGTGATCTTCAGGAGAATATTATGGCTGTTGCTAATGAAATGTTATTGAAATTTTAGAGGTTTACCATTCAGCAGCAAGAGGTCACTTCCATGGTATTACGTTTCATTGCTAAACCGTAACTTTCGTACTAGCATTTGAAATAAAAATATTATTATATTTTAAATAGCTTCTAAAAAATGAACCTACTAACGATTTGCTGTTAGAATCAAATACATAAGAAAATTTACCAAAAACGTTATTAACAAAACATTAATGAAACAAAACAATTTACGTAAAATATCCACGTTGAACTCGAATAAATCGCTCCGAGTTTAGTTTCACGACTTTCTCCTATGTAACACGTACCATTCCACGGCCGAGACCAACGTACTCGTCGTTGTCAGTCTCTGGTTTTCGTCTTCGAAGGTGTGTAACGGTAAATGCGTACCGCCCATATATCGGTCAGTGGAACTGCAAATGTGGTAATACTCAAAATGAAGTCACTTAGCCCGTCGTATCATTGTAACAAATTGCTTCTTCGTATGTACGTAAATGAAGTATAGCAAGTTATTAAGAATTCTCGTCCAGTGTTTAGTAGGTTTCTACATTATTCCACTTTCTCCAAGTCGTAACAAGGTTACATATGTGTCAAGATTTGTGGAAGCTGTTTTTTCTAAAAAGGAAGTTAGCCGGTCTGAATTCGATTGACTTAATGAGCTACTCTATTCAAAATTACTATTTGGATACCGGGCATCGTTTCTAAATTTATTGGATATTGTTACAGCGATATTTGTCCGCTAAATACACTATCGGTCCAATGAGTTCTCGGTTCCATTCATTTTCTTTAGCATCCCGGAAGTGTTATGTGCTGGTGTATAATAATAATAATAATAACTATTTATTGGCTACATCACAACCACAACAGATATTCGCAATTTAAGCATATACGAGGGCGACCTGATATGTTTCCGGAGTCGGCAAGAGATGGCGCACGAAAGTTAAAGTGGATTCCTTGGTCGGCAAGGGCAACCTTTTTTATGGCAACTGTCAAAATTCCAAAACGTCTACTGTCAATAGTTGTTGCTTAAGAGAAGAGTGTGGTTTGTGTAGCAAGTCAGGCGGTTTCGTAAAAATGTATAAAATCGAATTTCGTGCAGTGATAAAACACTTCTGGATGGTTGGGCAAACGGCCACGGAAATTCGAAATATTTTACTAAAGGTTTATGGCGGTTGTACTGCATCATTTTCGATCATCAGCATCTGGATGAGCGAGTTCAAACGTGGCCGCACAAGCACAAGTGACGCACTATGCAGTGGACGCCCAAAAACCGTTACTAATGATGAAATAGTCTACAAGATTCATGATGTCGTGTTTAGCCGATCGCCGTTTGAAAGGAGATAGCAGAGACAACAGGCATCTCATGAGAACGGGTTGGCCATATCCTACACGAAATTTTAGGTATGAAAAAGCTTTCGGCGCGATGGGTACCCAAAAACGAAATCCGGTAGCCGTTTCGAGAGTGCCTGATCAAGATCCAACATAATGTAAGAGATTTATTCATGCGTTTCGTAACCGTGGATGAGACTTGCATCTACCACTACATACTAGACACCAAGGAACAGTCGGAGTAATGGACCTTTCCGGGCAAATCGCCTCCGAAGAAAGCAAAGACCGTTCCATCCACCGGGAAGGTCATGACGATCATTGTTTGGGATTCCCAGGGTGTGTTCCTCATCGACTATCTGCAGAAGGGAAGGGCGATCACGGGGCAATACTACAGCGGTTTATTGATTCGATGCTGTATTGAAGAAGAAACGCCCTCGTTTGCAACGGAAGAAAGTGATTTTCCATCGCGACGATGCACCGGCTCATTCATCCCGCATTGTCGTGTCCAAATTGAATGAGTTTCGCAACAAATTAGTCTCTCATCCTCCGTATTCATCGTACCTAGCCCCCAGCGACTTTTTCCTATTCCCAAACCTAAAAGAATCACTGGGAGGAAAGAGATTTGCCTCAAATGAGGAGGTCATCGCCGCTACAGATGGCTATTTTGCAGATCTCGAAACATCCTACTTTTCCGACGGCTTGAAGAGACTGGAGCACCATTTGAAAAAGGTTATCCATCTTCGAGGAGACTACATTGAAAAATGAAAAACCACACCAATACCGTGTTTTTCTTGTCGAGTCCGGCAATATTTCAGGTCGCCCTCGTACGTTATAGAATTTGTCGTTCTTCCTTTAATCCGCTTGGGTAAAATTAATATGTAAAAAAGTTTAGAACAAACACACAAGAAAAAAATAATTGCAAGTTCACCGCAAGATAAATAATGTAGTAACAATCGGGAAATTTCATTCATTTATTGTTGTACGTCTCATTCTGAACAAAAACCAAGCATCAAAGTACGGGATGGGCGTCGAGAAATTCACTACAAGCCAAAAAATCAAGGAAAGTTCCGTCGAAAATTAAAATAATGCTCGTTACATTCTTGGATAGCAAAGAAATTGTCCACATGAAATTCGTTCCAACGGGACAAACAATTACTGGCAAATATTATCTCGAAGTTTTGAATCGTCTGGTGGTCAGAATTCGACGTAGTCGACCCGAGTATCGTGATCAAGAGACCTGGTATCTGTTGCACGATAATGCGCCGAGTCACACCTCAGTAATTGTTCGTCAATTTTTGGGCCGAAATCAACTCTGTGTGTTGAATCGTCCGCCGTATTCACCTGATTTGGCAGCGTGCGATTTCCCCTATTCCATAAATTTAAATTGGAGTTGAAAGGATGATTTTTTAAAGATATTTCGACCAAAACAGCTACAACAAAAGCACTAGAGGCTATTCCACAAAATAAGATGGAACACGCATTTGGATCACTAAAGGATATTTTGAATAAGAATCAAAAAATATTAAAAATGAATCTCAAATTTTATTTGTTGCACTGCGTATCTTCCAACACGGAACCATGCTACGTTCGAAAAGAAAATGTTCTCTAAAGTTCGTTATTAAAATTTTTTGAAAAAGATTCATAAAATACTATTCATAAGAGATTTTTGCTGGAAATATTTTTAAACAGACCTTGTTTATAATATAGATATCTACGCTACGGAGTGATAATTTAAAATTGTATCTCGCTTCTATTTCTAGGGATAATTTTAATGGTATAAATAGTAACTTACTCCCCTTATACACACCCCCATTTCCCTTAATCCCAGCCATCCCAATCAAAATATCAAATGGTAGATTTTATGATAGATAATGCTACCCACTAGTACCAATATTACATCATTTTCCTTCAATTACAGTTACTAAATTTTCTAGGGTAAATTCTTTTTTGCTATATTTCAGGGTAGCCATTCTGCTTTCTAAGTTCTCTAAGAAAATAGACATTATTTAAAATATTTATTGCGTTAATAATGTTTAACACAGAATGAATTCATATTTCTGTTTTAATTTTCTTATAATTAAAAAATATTGACGTATTAGAGTAGCTAAGATGAGGAGATAAATAGATTTACATGATGGGTATCCTTCTATATCTGTTTTAATTCTTCAAATAACTATTGTGAGATGACATTATTATCTTGTATATGAAAACACTGTAATTGATTCAAACAGGTACCCATAAAACTGTGACATTAAAATTGATAATAAAAGATGAACTCCACAAACTACTTTCTTAAAAACTTTTTTTCGAACATATTAAATTCATTCCGGGAGAAGAACTTTCTCTTCTTATCGTTACTGTTTCTTTATGAGATGAAAGCTACTTAGATTTAAATTTTTCTCCTTGCTATTGATAATTGTAATATTACATGTCCGTATCCGATTATCTTTTGCGCATATAAGCATAAGTAATGTCAGTGTTTGCTGTTACCACATCCCGCTACTAAGAAAGCAGCCTGTATGTGGTGGTAATATTATTTTGATGATATAAGCTGTTATTACGTATATCTAAATTTTGGATTCAGCACTATATGTAGTTTGAATTACAGTTAGTTCAGCAAATAACACAATGATGAGTAATGGAACGCTGTGCAGTGTGTAATAAACATAACTGTAACCGTAATTATGCGGATTTTAGTTTCTTTCTTGCACTTTGAACATTAAGACGGTAAGGTTACATATAAAAAAGTTAACGATTTTCTTAAAGAAGATACTAAGTTAATGAATAAAAAAATGCGTTTCCAGTTAAGAAATACGGATTCTGCGATATTACAGTTGTATTGCTTTCCTGAAATATATAAGGCTGACACCAGGTTACGTTAGAAAAGTTAGTTCTAGAAAACTTTGTTGAAACAGGAGAAGCAAAAAATAGATGCTTAGATCTAATTTTAAATGCTACATCATTTTGAAAATCAACTAAAATTTGCTTATTGTCAATTTCCCCGGGTCAGGTTTCGCTATGTAGATAATATCGTTATTAATAGAGAACTTAACAATATTTGTGGATTGGCGTAAACAATTTACATCCGCCGATTAAGTTTACATATAGGACAGAGATAGATAACAATCTTCCTTCTCTAGTAGTTCTAATTATACTATCCACAAAGCTTTTACACGTACTCAGTAGATGATAGAATTACGCAGTATATACAATGTGTTCCTTTCGAAACATCTCACCCCAAAGTTCTGGAAATCTGGAAATTTATGAAAAATTTCCTGAAACACGTAAGAAGTATTATCGAGCGGGACAACTTTTTATGCAAAAGTTGACTCATTCCCTTTAACCACTCGCCCTCGGGAGTAACTGCCTTTAAAATCTTAAATGGAGAGAGGTAATCGAGTAATAACTCATTTCAATGTTTTAGTTATGTTTTCAAAGTTATTTAAGAATTCAAATATTTTTTGCAGAAAGAATCAATCTAACAATTGTTCAAAATGTTATCCATGGTTGGTTGCTAAGCAATGGTATTGCCGTTGTTCAGAACTGCGTACACTTTCAAAAACATCTCTTTGAATTCCACGACAGATTGTAGTAGTCCTCTGACGAAGTTCATCTAAATTTTGAAGTTGAAGGGTAAATACAACAGACTGCAAAACTCCATAAAAAAAACTAGTTACGTCAAATTAGGCAATCTGGTTGGCTATTCTGTAAGTCCGATTCGTCCTATCCATTTATTTGGAAATACACTGTGTAACCACTACCGTACTGGAAGAGCATAGTGAGAAGGAAATCCATCTTATTTTAAAATGTATAAATGAAATTTATAAAAGTTTTTAATATTGGATTTTGTTCCGATGCTCTTAAAATAGATTGACCTGCTACAAATACAAAACACACCAAAAGCAAAAGGTCTTCTTAAGAACCTCAAAAATGAACCGATCAATTTAAAAAAAAACTAAACGCCAAAATGTACTGTTTCAAAAGACCGTTAAAATGAAGTATTACTTGATTTCCGTTCCAAGATTTTGAAGGGAGTTACTCCCGGAGGCAGTTAAAATAGGTACTTCTTACATCTTTCAGGAAATTTTTCATAAATTTTCAGATTTCCAGAAATTTAGGGTAGGAAGCTTTGAAATGAACACTCACTATAGAATACATATTACTCGAAGGGTGGTAATACTGGAGTAACCCTGGTTCCGGAGGAAATACAAGTTGACATTTATTGTAGATGTAATGTGATTCGCTCTTTTAAGAAGGGACAGCGATTGCATTGTTGTTATAATTCGATTGATTGATAGGCTTTAGGGTGACGATAAGCAAACGCATGAATTGTAAGGGTACAGTATAAAAGTAAAAGGATCAGTACGTGTTTAATAAGGGAAAGGCATAAAAAAAATTACTTAAATTTTGATTTAGTTCGTTAAAAACTCAATGATATCGCGCTTATTTAAAAGTTAATATATTCACTAACATGAAACCATGTTACTTCTCTAGGAGTCCATTATCATATTAACATGTTTTAAAAGTCGTTCATAAAATACTTATCACATATATTCAACCCCGAGAATATCATTATCCACAATGTATATATACTATCGTTCGTAAGTTTCACCTATCGAAAAATAACAAAATGTTAACATTTCTAAGATTACAAAAATTGTAAATTCAGCACCAGCTGATACAAACCCTTTCTTTTGGTTTAACTTAAGTAACATAAGTTTTACCTCAAGGTAGCCTCTGAAATTATATTTACGAGGGGAGGTTCACAAGCTCGTGGAATGAAAGGGTTTTAAATAAAATTAAGCAATAAATCTATTTTTTCAATATAATCACCCTTAAGCACAATACATTTATTAGATCTATGAATTAATTTTTCTAAACCATCACAAAAATATTTTTTATCTTTCGCCTCAAAATGGGCCAAAGTTGCCTCCTTTACCTCATTGTCGTCACATATATATATATATATATATATATATATATATATATATATACTTTACTAGCCATCAACTTTCCAGCCGATTCTGACACTTTGAATTTCTTTGGCGGTGGTGTCCCCTTTTTATGACATTGCATGGACTCCTGTTTGGACTCAGACTCAAAGTGATGAACCCATGTTTCATCTCCGGTAACAATCCGCTCCAAAATCTGTGCAGGTTTGTCTCCACACAGCTCCAAAAATTGTTTGTACGCACAGACGCGCTGCTGTTTCTGCAGCGGCGTGAGCATTCTCGGTACCCATCTTGCACTGACTTTTGTCATATCCAGGTGGTCATGCAGGATACGCAAAATGGTGGTATCTGATACTCCAACTAATGCAGATAATTGTTTTTTCTTCCAACGGACATCTTGCAGTAGAAAGTTTTGCACTTTTTCGACGATGTCTGATGCGGTGGCCTCAACTGACCGTCCTGAGCGGGGGTCGTCTTCAATGGACTCCCGACCATGTTTAAAAAGACCATGCCACTTATAAATCATTGATTTACTAGGGCACTGTTCCCCATAAACGGTTTCCATTTCATTCAATATGGTTCTTCTTTCCTTGCTTTGTAAGGAACTTTATCACAGCACGGTGTTCAATTTCCTCCATAGTTTCAGTTTTCTTCCGGATTGACTTGTTTAGCAGGCAACTATTCGTAAACGACTTACGCTATAGGGCTGCAACTTAACTCATATTCTAATAATGAATCGCCAATCAGAATGACACTTAGCGAACGCCCCTATCCCAACTCCATTCCACGAACTTCTGGACCTCCCCTCGTATGTCTTAGCTTGTTGCTGAAACTTTTAATGCAGTTCTGTTTGGCATAAGCTATTTCAATGACATAACAAATGTCAAAATCATCAAAAACGAAAACGTTTAACCGAATGAAATATGTTTATTGTCCGTCAATCTCAGTAATAAGCGAACTATTTCCGGAATTGGACCGTGTTGTGATGGGATATAAAGAGAGAAAAAAGAAAAAGAATGAAAAAGAAAAAGGAAAAAAATGAAAGAAGAACGTGGAAAAGAAGAGGTGAAACAAAGAGTAAGAGAAGGAAACAGAGATGGGAGACAGAAAAAAGAAAGAAAGAAAAAGGAAGGAAAAAAGAAAAGGGGAAAGGTGGGATCTAACCTTTATGATTCGTATTGTACAGTAAAAACCATTTTAAATCACAATACAATTTCAACAAGTTCCTGCATCTAAACGAATACTCTGTCAAATTGACAACTAATACAACTGGAAATAGTACGAAAAGTTACGACAAAAGTTTCTATTGGAATGGACTACTAGAGGTAAAGTTTATCTGAATACTTTTTACGATATGAAAATAATTGCAAATACCAATTGACAGCTCAATTTGTTGAGTTCGTAAGTTTTTGAGGCATCAGTCATAGGCATTGAATGTTTGATTATTCCGATTCTACCATAAATACATAATACCATTTTAGACACTTGATTCGGATAATTATTGTCAGATAATGTTTGACATTTAAAATTTAATCAAGTCATACTTATGTTAATTCCGAATTTTTCTAAGCACCCAATATCTCCCCAATGCAGTCACAACGATTGCAAAAACTGCGTGGTTGTATAATTCTCAAGTATCCCAGTAAATTAATAGTTTATTTGGAACGCAGCGAGTCACCGAATTACCGGTTGACAATGAGAGTTCACATGCTCTTGAAACACTGCATTTCGAATAAATTATTAATTTGTATGGCGTGGAGTTTACTGTGATACCGGTACAGTCGATATAGCTTTAATTCACGTGTTTGACAATTACATCTTTTGTTTATTTCAGACTGTTCTACTGACTATTCTCCTGTTACCACTACGAGTCGCCATAATATGCTTTCTATTAATCACGGGCTGGGCATTGGCTTGTGTAGGTCTTTGGGGTGTTTCAGAAGAGGAGCTACAATTAAAACCTATCACAGGATGGAGGAGGTATGTATGTACAATAAACATTACTTAAGCAGACTGCATTTAATACCCAGTAACACATGGTTTTTAATAATAAATGTCACTCAACCTACCATCTGGTGGAAAATCGAATTTGGCATACAAAATATTATAAACACAATTACTTCGTATTATTTTAACTTTCTTTTTCAAGTTCCTAGTTCCGGTATTAAATATGTAAAAACAGCCAATAATAGATTTCACCTTTCTTCATTTACAATATTTACATAATCGTTCTCCTTAATTAGTAAAACTAAGCAGAAAACGATTAACTATTATATTGTTAATTTTAGATACGTTACAATTTGCATTTTATGCATACAGTATATTTTTATACTTGGCAGCAAACGCTTATAAAAAACATCTTTGGAACTAATGTCAAACTACGTTAGAAATTAAAGTATGCTATCATACGACGCCTTTCAAAGGTAACAGGGCACGTTGCCTGTTTCTTAGGTCCCAATTTATAACTAAAGCGCACGAGCTGCGACATATAATATAGGCATGCAATAAGTCCAGCAATAAATCATTAATGATTAGTAAACTTTAATACTACTCTACTTTTTTCGCGCGTAGGTGGTAAACAATTTCTTAACATTGATTCACTCACAGCAATACGTAGTCAGGATTATACAGTTAGTCACAGTAAACATCATCCATCTATATATTAATATGTATATCATTTTATAGAGTGGCCTGCCTATATGATCCATAAAAACAGAGAAATATAAAAATTGTTATTCCTATAATATACAAGAAAAACATCCATTGAAAATAAGTACAATATTGGTGCTCACAGTGAAAATCGTCAACTTCAAAAACATTTATTGATTTTCGTAATTATCTTAATATCAGTAGGCCATGCACTCTGTTTTTTTGACGGCAGTTATTCTGTCGTTCATAAGAAGCACCAATTTATTAGTTACTTCGGGTGATGACTCTTCTTCTTCAGTTGCATGTTTGAATTGTTGTTTACTTGAAATGGTGTGATTTTTCAGTCGAAATTTTAATTCCTGCCATAGGTGCTCCATTACGTTCAAGTCCGGCGGCGAAGTTTGAAAAACTTTTAGGCAGTTGTAAAGTTAAATTACCCTGATAAAAAATAAATGTGTACAAAATCCCTATTTTTTCTGCACTTTGCTTGACATTTTTCTTTAATATCTTTTAATATTGCCATTTGCCCATGATGTCTTCGATAAAATAAGTATTACTGACACCTGCCGCCGACATGCAACCCCACAACATTAGAGATACCTCTTCGAGTTTTATGGATAATGTCAAATTCATTGGTTTTAGTTATTCACTCGATTTCCGCCACACATTTACTCGCCCATCCAATCTAAACAAATTTATTTTTGTTTCATCTATATATACGAGGGCAACCTGAAATGTTTCCGGAATCAACAAGAAAAACACGGTATCGGTGGTTTGCAAAATAGCCATCTGTCGCGGCGATGACCTCCTCATTTGAGGCAAGTCTCTTTCCTCCTTTGATTTTTTCAGGTTTGGGAATAGGAAAAAGTCGCTGGGGACTAGGTTCGGTGAATATGGAGAGTGGAAGATTAATTCGTAGCGCAACTCATTCAATTTGGACACGACGATGCGGGATGAATGAGCCGGTGCATGGTCGCGATGGAAAATCGCTTTCTTCCGCTGCAAACGAGGGCGTTTCTCCTTCAATACAGCATCGAATCGCGTCAATAAACCGATGTAGTATTGCCCCGTGATCGCCCTTCCCTTCTGCAGATAGTCGATGAGGAACACAGCCTGGGAATCCCAAACAATGATCGTCATGACCTTCCCGGTGGATGGAACGGTCTTTGCTTTCTTCGGAGGCGATTTGCCCGGAAAGGTTCATTACTCCGACTGTTCATTGGTGTCTAGTATGTAGTGGTGGATGCAAGTCTCATCCACTGTTACGAAACGCATGAATAAATCTCTTAGATTATGTTGGATCCTGACCAGGCACTCCCGAAACGGCTACCGGATTTCGTTTTTGGGTACCGCGGTACTCATCGCGCCGAAAGCTTTTTCATACCCAAAATTTCGTGTAGGATATGGCCAACGCGTTCTCCTGAGTATTGCTGTAGCCTATGCGTTGTCATTGTTGAAAAGCACCTTTTTCCGCTGCAAGCAAGGCCGTTTCTCCTTGAATACTGTATCGAATCGGGTCAATAAATCGCAGGAGTACTGCCCCGTGATCGTCCTTCCCTTCTGCAGATGGTCGCCATGAACTTTCTGGCCGATGGAACAGTCTTTGCTTTCTTCGGAGCCGATTCGCCCGGAAAAGTCCACTGCTTTGACTGTTCCTTGGTCTCTGGTATGTAATGGTAGATCCAAGTCCCACCCACGGTTACAAAATTCATTAAGAAATCCCTTGGATTGCGTTGGATCCTGGCCGAACACTCCTCCGAAATGGTTTCCCGATTTCGCTTTTGCTCCCGTGAGAGCAAACGCGGTACCCACTGCGCCGAAAGCTTTTTTATGCCGAAAATTTCGTGTAGAATGTGGCCAACGCGTTCTTCTGAGATGTCTGTTGTCTCTGTTATCTCTTTCAGCTTCACTCGGTGATCGGCTAACACGACATCATGAATCTTGTTAACCATTTCATCGTCGATAGCGGTTTTTGAGCGTCCACTGTGTGGTTCGTCATTTGTGCTGGTATGGCCACGTTTGAACTCGCTTGCCCAGAAGCTGACGGTCAAGAATGATGGAGTACATCCGCCATGAACTTGTAGCAAAATATTTCAAGCTTTCGTGGTCGTTTTCCCAGCCATCCAGAAGTGTTTTGTCACCGCACGAAATTCGATTTTAGACTTAAACAGCAGCTAAACAGTAGATGTCTGAAATTTTGACAGTTTCCATAAAAAAAGATTGCGCTTATTCACCAATGAATCCACTTCAACCTTCGTGCGCCAAATCTTGCCGATTCCGGAAATATTTCTGGTCGCCCTCGTAAAACATTTCCTCATAATGAGATATCTTTTCCTATATACTCGTCTCCGAATTCGATTCCTCGATTCCCATTGTTGTTGCTGATATACAGCTTCTTTCTAGCGATACGTCCATGCAATCCAATTTTCCGCAACACTCTTCAAACATTTTTGGGATAAATTTTCTTCCCCAAGTATTGTTGTAGTTCGTTCGCTAGTTTTTGTGCCCTTTTTTGGATCCTTGTTTATTTCTTCTAAAATTCATCGTTCGTTTTCTTCGGAAAGAATTTTTTTTTTTTGAATAAGTTATGCGTTTCATAGTCGTACCGGTTGTCGGGTTTCGCCGTATCACTAGGCTTTTTGTCTCTGACGTTTGACGAACAACTGCGATTCGCATTTTCAAAAGTACCTTTGGACCAATAAGTCATTATTAATATTACCACATTTTTTTATACTAGACTGTTTACGTATCTAAAACAATTCCTTTTTATTCCGATAGGCGAACGGTGTATCACACGTTACGCCAACTGTTACTTTAACACCATCGTATTTTAAGTCCGAGTATTGTCCGATAAATTTATTTACACCGTGCTCAAAGAGCAGATTATTATTGTTTCATGCTTCATAGATTATTGTTCTACAATGCAATAAAAAAATACTGATCATTAGGGTTAGCCAAATCTTCGGTGCGCCAGGTCCGGTCTCACTCGCACGCACGACCGATAGGAAAATTGAGTTCATTGAAGCAATCTATTTCCGCTTCCCTACTGTGTATGCACGTATGGTACAGCGTACTACTCATTTTATTGTATTTATACTTCATTATATGGAAGAACATTTTGATGCTTTATCTGTATTATTTCATGAAGAATAATAATATGTAAAGTTAGTCAAATCTTCGGCGCGCCAGATCCCCATCCAGGCCGACAACAATAGAAGTCGTACATCTTAGTACGCGTAATAATAATTAAGCACGTCGAGCACATGTAAGGGAAAGGGTCGACCACTGGCTACCCAAATAAAAAGGTTTATAACCGAATATCCTGATTTCGATGGTTGTAAAGTAGCGAAATCCCTTTGATCTGCTGGTACAAAAGCGATTGCGAAAAAGATGTACGTAATACAACTCAGACAAATAAAAAAATGTCCTTGAAAAATTTATGAGACAGATGTCGAAACATACCTGATGCTGCAAACTTTTCATGTTACTCTCTAAAACACAGAGAACATTCTAAAACACATGTACTAATACTCTGTTAAAACCGATAGACAAATTAATTTGTAAAACAAAAGGGGCAAATTTCTGTTCTAGGTGTAACGTCTTCCACAGTTACGTTTTTAACAAAAAAAGAAAAAATAATTGAAGATCTTTACATATAAAAAAAGATTCTCGCATTCTCCAGCTTAATTAGATTTTGTCGAGCCGAAACATTTGACTAGCCCTACTGTACAATTACATATTAGTATTCTTCATGAAATATATACAGATAAACTGTTAAAATATTCTTACATATAATGAAGTATAAATACGAGGGTTGCTATTTATATATACGGAATAATAAGTAAAAATAAATATTTGTGATTGAAAATGGTTTTATTGTTTTTCAAAATATTCTCCGGAATGATCGATACACTTTTACATTTTTCATAGCAGTTTTTCTATTCCACTTAAGGCATCTGCAAAACATGCATTTTGAACGCCTCATCTGCCGTTGAAAATCGGTAACCACGTGGTTTATTCGTCACGGATGGAAATAAAAAGAAATCATTGGGTGTCAGATCAGGACTCTATGGCGGATGATCCATCAAATCGATGTTTTGACCGGTTAAATATTGAATTGTTTGGTACGAGGTATGAGGGTTCGCTGGTTGTTTCTTCTTATTTCTTCAAAGCCTTCTGGCAAACAAATGGTTATGTACCATTCAGAATTGACCGTTCTACGATTCACTAGTGACACTGTAGCCACATGCCCGTTTATCCCAAAAAAGACAGGCAACCATTTGCTTCAAGGTGCTTTTGGCGCGCATAACTTTTGTTGGGTTTGGTTCATCTTGGAAGACCCATACAGTCGATTGCTGTTTACTTTCGGGCTCATACACATAGATCCAAGATTCGTCATCTCTGTAAATGTTATACAAAGCTTTTGACGCACCACGATTGTATTTTTTGAGCATTTCTTCGCACCAATAGACACGAGCCTTTATTGAGCGATTGTCAAATTATGCGCACAAATTTTTTCACGGCTAAATGTTAGTGTAAAATCTTACGTATGTTTGTCATGCTTATGCTCACAGATGTGTCCCTCCGACGCTACGTCACGCGACGATCTTGCTTTATCACTTCGCACACAGCAGCAATCTTTTCTAGCGTAACAATCGATTTTGGACAAGCTCCTTTAAATTCGTCCCTGAGTGAACAACGGTTACGATTGAATTCACTAAAGCAGTGATATACAGTGACTTTAGATGTTGCTTCATCGCCAAAAGCTGACGTGAGGTGATCGATGTACTGTTGTTGAGATAATCTACGTCGAAAGTCTTTGTAAATCATCGCACGAGTTAATTCCATCGTTTGACTGAGACGAAATGTTCAAGTCACTAAACAACACAAATAGCATCCGCATAGCAAAACATTCTGAGTACGTCAAATAATGTGAATCTTCACGATGTATATGTCAGATAGCGCCTAGCAACACTATTGTTGCCAATTCCAGATGCAAGCAACCCTCATACGTTATAGCGCGTAATACGATATACCATACGTGCATACACAGCAAGGAAACGGGGACAGATTGCTTGAACGAACTCGGTCGTCCATGGGGTCTAGTCCGGCCCTGGCGCAATGTAGATTTGGTCAACCCTACTGACCACTGTCAATGCAGAAACTTACTTATATCATCGTATCGAACGAAATACTCATGTGATGACAGTTGCGGTGACATTGCTACCGCTACATAATTACTACCGTTCAACTATCTAAGGTGCCCATAAAAATTACCTGAATTTTGCGCACCCTGTTTATAACCATGAGTGGACATGACAGCTGTTCAGTGTGGCTCTAGCTTGAGTTAAAATTTTCGCTAGAATGAAAGTGGCGTATTTAGTGGTCTACTTCTTCTGAAACAGTTTCAAGCTGCAATCTTGTACTAAAAGCAACAACGATTTCCATCTATTTATTCTAATAGGTTACACTAGTGAGGCAACAATGGGTGATGGGTTCTGTACGACGATCTTCCCATCAGCAGTTTATAATCAATTTTTATTTGGGTGTGGAGAATTTGGAATTACTTTTTGCGGCAAACTTTTAAATCCTAAGTATGATTCTACAGAAGGTACGAACGAATTCACCTAGAAAACTGCTGTTGAAAGATTAGTTGATTCATCTATACTTCAGTCTCATTGTAGTAACAAACAGGAGAATTTCTCATTACAGTTCCTTTTGATGATTTTGGATTTCTCTATCTTCCAATGCATATAAGTTTTAATTTACGATTTCCATTGGCATTCGCATGTGGCATTCATGGAACTTTTTCTTTACTAGATTGGTGACCTGCCGAAGATTTTTCCACATGCATTACAAGTACAAATCGATTTCCAGGAAAAGTCACACCTCATCTGCCTTGTAGGCTTGTTTGCGAGTCATTTCGTGAAATTCAATAATTCTATCAGATATTTAAGTTCGATGAAATATAAATCCGTTATATTTTTACTTCCACTTAATTTTCAACCATAAATATCTAACTACCAGATCCCATGATGTGATTTAAAGCAATGCAACTGTTCTCGCAAAGTTTTAAGGCTCAATGTTGATTTGTTTACGAAACCACTATGCTTTTTCCACAAGTATTGGTGCTGATACCGAATAGCCCTCTGCTCGCTTTTGTTTAAATCTTCGTGAAATATGGACGATTTTATTGTTTCTCGAGACGTTATTGCCACAAAAGGATCTGACCTTGAAGTAAGATTCAAAAATTCATCCCTTTGGTGTAATATCGTGCACAGTCTGCAAATCGATGTTGTAAGAGTTTGATAAAGTAGATATACTTGCCCCGTTTTCATGGATTTGGATGGATAACCACCACTGGATATTGTATTTGTAAATTGTAATAATTGAACACATATCGTAAGATTAAAGCAATGACGACCATTAACAAAAACACAAAATTTTGCAGAAATATTTAAACATACCCGACCTTGGTTGTGCTCTAAGTAATTTAACGAAGGCTCAAGAATAGGATCATATCAAATGGTGTAAAGAAATGCTGAAAAACTTCGACCAAGGTGTGTTTGTATTAAGGGAGTATTTTTCGAAATACGATAAAGTCGTTTATATGTTGCCTGTGATTTTTAGATCGCTTCGAAAATTGTCCCAGTAGACCTCTTTTTACACAAATTGGCTAGTTGTTTTCTAACAGAAGCTCCTATATATCAATACATAATTCTCCATCATACAACAGCTATTATTTAGGTAACGGAAGTTACGTTTTTGTTATTTCTTTAAATAGAACATCTAGTATGTTTTTAGATTTATAAAGTATTAATGAGAGTTGACCTTCTTCGATTTATATTACACATTTGCTCTATTCCTAAGTGTAGTATTGATACTATAGAAACTTATTATGTAGCATATACCATTCATACCACCATTCATAATTTTAAATCACGCAGCTCTTGGATACCTATAATTTTTTTAAAGTAAAGAAAGTTTTTTTGCTCTACCTTCTACCAGTAACACAACCCTCTTCAAGAAACATGTATTATTAAGGGCCCCCATATACATACATATAAATAATCCATATGGTTTGCATGGCACACTCTACGTGTCTAACATGATATGAGCATTCCCCTTGCTACAAGTTGTATATATTGAAAGGGTTGTACTATAACACGCATGCTGAACTTTGTTGAACATTGTGTTGAGGTAAATACTAATTCATTTAAGTTCTAATACGACTTTCGAACAAAATCGCTAATTACTAACGATACTGTCGACCTAGGTTATGGAGGTAAGAAGTAGTAAATTGTACATAATTACTATAAATATATATATATATATTTAGTAGCTGTTACATATTAAGGTATTATATGTAACCACTGTATTGACGTCTTCAAATAAACAGGAGTTGTAGGTCCAAATCCTACCGGAACCGTGATTTTTTTTAATTTCACAAACTAATTAGATTAAAATTGAACGTTGCTAATACCAAGAAAATTAAATTGCCATTTCTAAGCTAACGGATTAAGAAATCTATGTGATATACTTATATCAAAATAATATAATTTTCTTTTTTTATAAGCAAAAGACTGAAATAATGTATGTCTAGAAGTGATTGATTGGGTAAGCAAAGTATCAATGACGAGTGCATTTGTTGCAGCTGCATTAGCAACAACGGAGGTGCCATATGGTTCGTTCTTTAAAACTGAAATGTAATACTTTTTTATTATCAAAATTTTCTCCGTTCAAACTATCACTACCACTTCCTTCTTGTAATATTTCACATTTCCTATTTCTCCAGATCGTATACCTGTTTCGAATAGTATTGTTCAAAAGTTAATTTCTAAAAAACACTAGAAATGAGGGAATTTTTATGTTCAGTATATATGTATAGTGCCTCGTAATTTTTGAACACAACATATTAACAGAAACTATAGTACTCAATTAGCACAGCTTAAACAAACCAATGCCTATTTTAGATGAAAGCTTTCCGACTACGTGTACCATTTCACATTAACTTTTCTGTCCTATTGTTCGATTGATCTTTCGAATAATCAAAAATTACTACATTGTCTCCTTTCGGGCAGTTGTATACGGGTGGTGGCCTCACATCTGATTCTATGGATATTCTATGTCGGAGGTTTCCGGCTTAAGATCATCGGAAACCGGGCCGAACGAGCAGAAGCTTCCGTTATAGCACTCGCCCCGCACTCTTCGTTCATTGATAGTATCGCTATGGTGTACATGCTGGGGCCTTCTATTGTCGCTAAGGGAGAAACGGCTGCGATACCCTTCTTCGGGAGTATGTTTTAACATTTTTTTATTATTGTTTGCTTATATTCGGTGTATGATTGCACAAATTAATAGACCTTGTCAGCATTTTCTCGTTATTTTAGAAGATCCTAATATCGAACATGTCTAAAACTTTGTGCATCATATTACCGAATAAAATTTCAGAATATCCACTTCTTGTGCACGATTTTTTTCACGAACTAACTTAACGACACCTTCATGTTCTTTTGTTTCGTTGGATAAGTGGTAATGGTTATACCGCTATTGATTTTAAGCACGGGATTTTCTAAGAAAACAATAGACTACGTCTTCATTTTAAAGCTCAAGTGTACAAAAAAATATCTTGTGACATACAGTGTTATATTCATTTATTCGGGAGAATATTTAATTAAACTAGAGTTACTTTTTATTATGATGTTTATTAGGAAGTAAGACATAATGCATAACATTTCTCGAATAGTGGGACGGTACACCACCACATTAATATTAGACTAATCTAAGTTTAAAGCAGTTATAGGTGGGATAATTCTATTCTGTAGTAATTGCGAATATTTGTCTGCATTTAGGTTTCCACCGATGAAATATGAGCCTACAATACGATTATTATTATACATTACGTTGTACAAATTAAATGTAGATTTTTCTTTGACCATTACCTACAGTTTTAACGGTTAGGTTTTTGGTGTTCAATAAATGTCACCTTATCAGTAAAGATGATATTTTTGTGAAAATTATTGACAATATTGAAATGAATACGCAGGCTTCCACGGCCCGAGTTAGTAATAAATGAACTACTTGTCATGAGACGATCCAAGTCCGGAAGTAGTTAGTAGAGAATAGTTTTAATTTCTCATGATCTTTGATGGCTTATACGAGGGTTGTCTTTTAAGTTTTACATATAGAGCTGGAATAAAATAGTAGATAGCTTTCAAAGACTTTTCCAAGTGATCCACTCATTTGTTAGGAAAGTCGACATTGCGTTTTTGAAGGCAGAGACTGCTCTTTTTGATGACGGGAACCTTTAACCTCCAAGGTAAAAAAATCGTTGCCTTAGGCCGGACTATATGGAGGATGATCGAACAGTTCAACGCTTTGTTGTGTTAAAAAGTCAATTGTCTTACGTACTGTGTGCGAGTTTGCATTGTCTTGGGGACAATAATTCATCGTTTGGGGTTGGTTTTTCGAAGCTCAGCGATGACTTGCGCCAAACAAATGGTTGTATGCGAATCGGCAGTGTCAATTTTTTTATCTTGTATAGGAATTGTTGCTACATGACCCACTTTCGACACAAATGTCGCGACCGTCTTTTTGGGGATACTTCGAGAACGAATGACTTTTCTTCATCTCGAAACACCCAAACTTCGGCCGTTGAAGCGACCTAGAGTTTTTTGACATCATTTAACCCTAATTATTTTCTGTTCTTCGGTCAACAGATGCGGTATCGAACGAGAAACCAATTTTTGAAGGCACAATCGTGCAAATTTTTTTAAATTAATATCTCAGAAATCCCCAATGATGCCTCAATCTCGCGATATATCACATGTCGATCTTCGTTAATGATCTTGCACACAACATCGACATTTTCCTGGATGACTACCGTTTTTCCTGCACTTGCCTTCGAATCGTCGCTAAGACTAATCCGTTCACCTTTGAATTCTGCATACCAACAAGAAATTGTTGACCGATGCGGTGCTTCATTGCCGAAAACAGAAACCAACTTGGCGAGACACTTTTATTGATATAATTGTCTTCGAAAATAATAAAAAAATTATTGCGTGAAAATGTTCTCGAATTTTGATAATTCCTTGTAATTTTTTAGTGTTAACATTTGATTAGTGGCGCCTTCTGCGTCGCAGTATGCAAAACTTAAAAGACATTCCTCGTACAACCAGAATTTTTCAACTTTTCAATTACACTTGTTATCAGTGAATGACTAGGAATAGATCTATTTAGATATTTACTTAATCAAGATCCGCATGTAAAACTAAATCTTTTCTTCTGCTAAGAATATTGTTATTTTAAAAGAATTGCAAATACGTATAACGTTTTAAATTGTCAAAAGTACCAATTTATTTTCAGGTAACTTTGATATTCATAACAAGTTAATTATGATTAATCTAAACCTTAAGTCCACTGTACAATTTTTGGAACTTTGGTCATTTGACTTTTAAATTTTCTCAGCAATTTATTGAATATCGAAAATCTAATTCTGACTGCTTTCACCAACTAAATTATTTGTCACAATTCAATATATGTACCTATATCAATTTATGAAAAAAATCATTTTATATATTAAACACTCCAGTTTTAACTGCCTGTCACTAGAGTAGTTTTTAATCAAGATATTTTTCTTTATTGCAAAAAGTTAACCATCACCACTTATTCAAACTATAGCACCTAACTTCCTTAAGTTATAGTAACGTTTTTGTTCGGTCTTAAACTGCACGTGGGGCATTTAATATTGTTTCCTTGTGATTCGTTGTAAATATAATCCCTGATTTCCTTCTTTAATACGTAATGGTAGTGATCAAAACATTTAAATAGCTGAATAGAACTAAATATGCTAAGCACAAAACGTTCATATGGATTTGTGTACATATTCAGAGCTTTTTTTCTACAGTCCCGCCACGAAATGTAAAACACGCGATAGTAGGTACATGCCATTCTCCATTTTCCTTGTTTTTTTTTTCGGTTACTTGATAGCGCGCACGAAAATTTGAAAACGATGATGAATTTGATTTCATTTTGTACATGCAGGAAACTCACCCGTTTATTGTGTTTCTTGGGCCAAGCTACGTATCGGGCCGGCGGTATGCAAATCGTAATCAAGGGAAAGCAGGCTAGCAGGCAGGAGGCGCCGATGCTCGTTATCGCACCTCATTCGACATTTTTAGACGGAGGCATCGTCTACTTCACAGGTTTTCCCTCGATTATCGTGCGAAGGGAGAGCGGCGCCAATCCATACATCGGAAGTACGTTGCTTTTTGATTTTTTTTGTTTGCTTTTTATTTTCGTTGATGCTCTTCTGATCCGCTACACCGAAGCAAGTTATCAATAAGTACGACATAAACTTTTATATAATTCTTAAGGAAAATTTATTAAAAACAATGTATTTATTAATTTATCCTATCCAAATACCATATGCACAGTATTATCAGTACAAAGTTGATACAGCTCACGTAACTAATCGTTTAAAAAATTTAATCACAAATATTTTATTTAAAAAAACAAAATAAAGAAGATGAATAAAAGAATATGCAATCTAACAGAGTGATGAAAAAGTATTAACCCAAACTAAATTATGTATTCATACCGACCTCGGTAAAACGATGAAAATTCTACATTTATTGTTACTCCTTTTGTTCATCTAACTTTAAGTAAATGCTTAGATTAACTAATTAATCAATTTTTGTATTTCTTTGGCTTCTCAATAAAAAATTCATCGTCTGACTTGTTTACGTTTCTCTTGGACCTCAGTTCTGCACTCAAATAAGATCTAGCTATACCTAACATATAATGCTGCTAAATACAGCTACTCATGGTATTGATGAAATCATTCACGAGAAAGACAATGCGATGAGACAAAAACGCTAACATGTGCAGTTATCCTATCTTACCCTATTGTTTGTGCGCGCTCTCGCTGGTTTAGCATTTCATGTATTACTAGAACGAAAGATTGGGAAACTGTACCCGCTTGTTTTCGTACTGTTTGAACCAGCAAACTAATGTTTTATTCAGTTAGCGCCAAGGATACATACTTGAGCTCTAAGTTTATACCTGGCAGTAGTAGCAGAGAGGGATTTGGAATGTAAGCAAAAAAATCTCTCGAAACCATGCTAGTGACTCCGGGTAGGCAAAAACATGTCCACGTGTCAGTGTTTTTAATCTCCTCACATTATCTTTCTTGTGAATGATTTCATCAATACCATGAGTAGCTGTATGTAGTAGCATTATATGTTAGGTATTGTTATAGTTCCATGTAACTTTGTAGTTCCCCTATAAACATTTAGCAACGGCAAGAGTTGGGAATTGCCTAGAATTACATTATTGTTATTATTATTAGGGGAAGTACCTGCCATATGAATGTATAAATACGAGTGAAATGTCTATAATTCCGCAGAGTTAGACAGACATCCTACAAAATTAGCCATTACCGTTCAGTGTAAAAAAGCATCTAAACGTTTTCAAAAGTTTATTTATTGTTAAATATATACATATATTATCGAAGCATCCATATCAGTTAATAAAAATGGCGAGAGGAGTAAATTGCTATCCGAGGAGGAAACAACAAAAATAAATTGTTATAAAGAGGTTTTCAAGCCGAGCCATAGCTAAGAAAATAGGACGATCCCATCATCTCACCAACAAGTAAACGTATACAACAAATTTTATCTGGCAGTAAATGTTTTGACTGGCTACAAAAAGGTCTCAAACCCACCCTTAAAAGAGACATATAAGGGCATACAGGCAACACTGAAATTTGTGCAAAATAATATGAGATGGGATCATGAGTGGAACAACGTCATATTGAACGAGCCTGATGGTTTGAAATATTATTAGTACGATTTTCGGAAGTAGTGTAATGGTTTGGGTGGCTTTTACCCATAACAATAAAACCCTTATATGTTTCATTTGTACACAAATGAATCCTAATTCTTGTATATATCTTCTGGAAATGTTTCTGATAGATTTTGGTGAACAATTGCCGACGCAAGACTAGATATTTCAGCAAGAGAATGCAGCTATCCATAATTCCAGACAAACAAAGGATTGGTTTCATCAAAAGTGGGGGAATTTAGCAAGAGAGGTGTATGCCCATAATAAACAATACGATGGCGCCAAAGAACTAAAACCTGCGATGACGAGGTGTTGGCATGATATTTCTATTTCAGCATTGACAAAATTGTTAGACAGTATAAGGACTCAGATATTTGAAGTTATTTTCCATAGAGGATCTAATACTCACTATCACGTTTAGAAAGAATTTTAAATGTTATTTATTAATTTTGCGTCAATGGACCTATAGAAATTTGGCTGTTTTGAATTACTATTATTGTAAATATTCGCTGTATAAAGGGTAATAATTTTTCTTATGTTATTTTTTCTTGCATTTGTGTTTCTTTGTAGTGCAGCACTAACTTCGATGCATAATTTGCCAAGAATATTCTGTTCAAAACTTCATATGGAACTGAGTGTATAGTTAGTGACATACATCTGAATACAATTTGTATTTGACTTTATTGTGAGCACCCGAATAAATCTAAATACAACGATTATCAAGAAATACTCCCATCATGAGTGAAACGGAGACTTTGAAATCACGCCTTGAAAAGTAATCATGAAAAACTAATTTTAGAAAGATAAATAAAATCATTTTTCGTTATAATAAAAATTGTATACTGTACGATTTGGAAGTAAAAAATTGTAAACTTTCCAAATATAAACTATTTAAGATTAAGTATTCTAAAATATCACAGAGATCGGTAACAATATTGAATTGTTTCGTCTGTTTACGTTTCAATAAAAAGGTAATTGGCCTTTTCAAAAAAAAATATCATTCATTTAATGTGCAATCTTTGAATCAAAGTGGCTGTATCAACTGCAAACAATTTTTTCAAATCTATTAAACTATGATTGCAAAATTGTTTCAAATTCCATTGTAAACAAACCGCATAACTGTTGTACTTATCAAAACCAAGCGTTAGAACCATTCTGAATTAGATTTTGTTTTGCAAGTTCTTTAATTATGTGAACCATTTCACCGACTAATTTTGTGGTAACTTCGTACTTATGAACAACTTGCTTCTAGTATAATTGCACAAATACAGTCCCCGGTTGTGTTACATGAAATGCTTGGCCAATCCAGTGCATTAGTCACGTGGTACAAGGGTTGCTTTTTAAGTTTTGTATATAGAGCTGGAATAAAATAGTAGATAGCTTTTAAAGACTACCTCAATCTTGCGACACGTCGCATGTCGATCTTCGTTGATGATGTTGGGCACAGCATCAACGTTTTCCGAAGCGGCTGGAATTTTTGATGTACTTACTCTTGGATTGTCTCTAAGACTAATTCGTCCACGTTTGAATTCTCCATACCAACGAGAAATTGCTGACTGACGTGGTGCTTCATTATCGAAAACAGAAACCAACTGGGCGAGGCATTCTTATTGAGATAGTTATCTTCGAAAATTATAATCAATTATTGCGCGAAAATGTTCTCGGTTTAATTCCATTCTTCAACTAACTTGTCTACTTTGACAGTTCATTGTAGCTTCAACACTACACGTATCGCACTCAAACTTGGGATTTAGGTTAACTAAAGATAGGTGTTAACTTTTAATACTGACATTTGATTAGTGGTGCCCTCTATGTCCCAGTATGCAAAACTTAAAAGGCATCCCTCGTATAGTATTGATTCCTGGAAACTCAGCGACAAATATAAAATATTTTCCGATGAACTTATTGTTTGACATCAATTAATACCAAGTTTATCAATTAATACCAAAATTATCAAAAATAACTAGACCAATTATATATTTATCAACTTAGCTTTAAGACGTTAATAATTTTAACATTTCGTATTGTACATTTTATAACCAGGGACCAAACAAAATCAGTACAATTACTTTATACCTTATTTTTATCTGTTTGTTATTATTTGCGCAACATTATCTTCATAATTCTCTAAATATCATGGGTTCCAATGCGTGAAAATGTTTTGGTCACTCTTTCTTCTGGTCTCTACGATCCCCTCTGCGATGTGCAAATCCATCAAAGTGCCTTGTCATTTTTTTAAAGTCGATTTCACTGACGTTTCCGATTGTTCTTTTTTTCCTCAGAGCTGATTAACTTCACGCAACCGGTATACGTATGGCGGGACGATCCAGATTCCCGGCAGAACACCATCAAGGAGATCATAAATAGGGCCAAATCGGATTTGGACTGGCCACAGATACTCATCTTTCCGGAAGGGACTTGCACAAATCGATCCTGTTTGATCACCTTCAAACCAGGCGCCTTCTATCCTGGCGTCCCGGTGCAACCGGTCTGCATCCGTTATCCCAATAAATTAGATACGGTTACGTGGACTTGGGAAGGACCCAGCGCGTAAGTATAAACATGTTATTGTGAAAGGGATGGAGAAACAAACAAAAGTAAAAGGAAGGTACCTATGCGACATAGTATTGATTTAACATTGAGACTAAATTACGTAGTAGACGGTATAAACAAGTCTGTTTTAAAGAAATTGCTAACGATTCGTGCTATTGGCATCGTTTCAACATGTACACATTTACATCATTTTTATCTAGTTGGCTCATTTGTGTTGTGTAACAATAAAAAGGATATGAAATCTATATCATAATCGTTCAGACGTAATGAAAACTGTCATAAAAAGTAGTTTATTTCTGAAGACGCCCACTGTAGAAACAATATTAGTATTATTCATAGAAGCATAGCGCACCGATCATAGAATTTAACTTAAAGAAGTTCTCGTTAAAAAGATCTAAACAACATAATTACCAATTTCAAAAATTTTACAAAGAAGTAGTAGTTAACTAAGCAATTATCTACCCTCATCATTTCGAAAATAATATAGGGGAATAGTATGATAAATACGAGGGCGACCTGAAATGTTTCCGGAATCGACAAGAGAAACACGATATGGGTGTGGTTTTTTTTTTAATTTTTCGATTTAGTCTCCCCGCAGATCAATACACTTCTTCAAACGGTGCTCCAGTCCCTTCAAGCTTTCGGAAAAGTAGGATGTTTCGAGGTCTGCAAAACAACCATCTGTAGCGGCGATGACCTCCTCATTTGAAGAAAATCTCTTTCCTTCCAGTGATCTTTTCAGGTTTAGGAATAGGAAAAAGTCGCCGGGGACTAGACCCGGTGAATATGGAGAATGAGGGACTAATTCGTAGCGCAACTCATTCAATTTGGACACAACGATGCGGGATGAATGAGCTAATGAATTGTCGTGGTGCAAAAGCACTTTTTTTTCCACCGCGAACGAGGCCGTTTCTCCTTCAATACTGCATCGAGTCGGGTCAACAAATTGCTGTAGTATTGCCTCGTGATCGTCCTTCCCTTCGATGGTCAATGAGGATCACACCAAAAGATGGTCGCCATGACCCTTCTGGCCGATGGAGCGGTCTTTGCTTTCTTCGGAGCCGATTCGCCCGGAAAAGTCCACTGTTTCGACTGTTGCTTGGTCTCCGGTGTGTAGTGGTAGATCCAAGTCTCATCCACAGTTACAAAATGCATGAAGAAATCCCTTGGATTGCGTTGGATCAACCAGACACTCCTCCGAAACGATCACCCCATTTCGTTTTTGCTCCGGTGTGGGCCCACGCAGTACCCATCGCGCCGAAAGCTTTTTCATACCCAAAATTTCGTGTAAGATATGGCCAACGCGTTCTTTTGAGATGCCCGTTGTCTCTGCTATCTCTGCCAGCTTCACTCGGCGATCGGCTAACACGATATCATGAATCTTGTCGACCATTTAATCGTTGGTAGCGGTTTTTGGGCGTCCACTGCTTGGTTCGTCACTTGTGTTTGTGCGGCCAAGTTTGAACTCGCTCACCCAGAAGCTGATGGTCGAAAATTATGGAGTACATCCGCCATGAACCTTTAGCAAAATATTTCGAACTTCCGTAGTCGTTTTCCCAGCTATTCAGAAGTGTTTTATCTGCACGAAATTCGATTTTATCCATTTTTGCGAAACCGCCTGACTTGCTATACTAAACACAGTCTTAAACAACAATTATTGACAGTAGACGTTTGAAATTTTGAGTGGTACCATAAAAGTAGTTGCCCTTGCCGACCAATGAATCCATTTCAACCTTCGTGCGCCATTTCTTGCGGATTCCAGAAACATTTTAGGTCGCCCTCATACCTGTATTAAAAAAAGCAACTTAATTGTTTAGTAAGTTTATTTTTTGGACATAATTCCCTTGTAGCTCTATATACTTAGTCTAGCTTTGTGGAACTCTACAAAGTAGGCCTCTGTTCCATTTGACGTGATCCAAAAAGTCGCAGGGGACCAAATCTGGCAAATATGCTGGATTAAGCGCCACTTCATATTGTAACTGGATTTATTTTGCTGTCGCAATTGCCGATTAGCGGGACGTGGAATCATGATGATGGTAGAGCATTTTTTTCTTTGCTAATTAGCTGTGATCTTTTCTCTTTAGTTCAGGGTCACGTTGGTCTAATAAATCAGAATAGTACTGTTCCGTGGTTGTCCTGCTATTTCCTAAAAAATAACATAACACCCCCAACAGATGGAATTGTCTTCGTCTTCTTTAGTTCACTGCGAAAACGCCACAAACACAATATAATGAATTTTATTGACACTATCATCCGTGATCACCTCAACGCGAGGACCTGGCTGCTTCTCATTAAAGACGAATTTTAGGCCGCGCATAAGTTCATAAAACTATTATCTGATGTTAATCATCGAAAATGCATGGTCCTAATAAACTTCATTCAATTTCTCTTTGATTTCTGTACATTTTCTCGTCCAAAAGAGAAATCGATTCGCTGACTGGTATTGTTCTTCTTCCACGATTCCCCAAATATATAAACTTGCTCACTTTCAACAGCCCTCAAAACAACACTACTTGATGAAAGCGCCATCTGTGTCCAAATACAGATGCTTCGCATACAATCCTCGTATTTAATTTAATTTAACTTTTAATATTTTTGAATAGTAGGAGATGAACCAAAATTATCAATTGGCGGTGAAATTCTTGAAGCATTGATTTCACTAGGTCTTTTTTGTTTCCAAGAAAATTATCCGCGACTATAGTGAATGAAGTCCAGGCTTCTTTCTCGGCTCCTTAATCTGTTCTAAAATATTAGTTGTAAATAAATTTAGTTATGTATTTTTAACTTGTATCAATTATCGATGAAGAATGCAAAAATACAGAAATATGTGTCATAATACGTTGCCGTTTGTAAACTTATTCCTACATTTCTTTCAGTCTAAAGCTGTTATGGTTAACGCTATCCCAGGTCTACAGCTCATGCGAGATAGAATTCCTTCCAGTTTACAATCCTAGCGAGGAGGAGAAGCGAGATCCTAAATTATTCGCTTACAATGTTAGGGCAGTTATGGCGAAGCAAGTATTATTTGTTACAAGTTCATCACTTAACCATACAGCCGTCTCATCGAATCTACTTAACGAAAGTGTTATTTACAGAGCTCTCGGCGTACCAGTTATGGACTACACTTACGACGATTGCAAACTGATAACGAGAGCGAAAGAAATGAATTTACCAAACGCAAATGCTTTACTAGAAGTACAAAAAATTAGGCATAAATTAAAGTAGGTATTTTCAATACGGTGTTAATGTAATCGCTAATGATTATAGTTTCCACTTTTCCTTAAACGGAGAGACTAGTAGAAAGTAAATAATACCCTTGCTAACATGTTTCTTCGATGGAAATGTTTGATTACTGTATTAATTGACAAATACAGTCGTAATACGTTTGATAATTTCGCTTTTTTATTGAAATTCATATTACCTTGTTTTTAAAAATTACCCAGCAAATACAGCCACGTCATTTTGACAAGATAATGTTGGTAACACATTATTTGTGACGGGTAAAAGTCACAGCCGAAACATCATTTTTAGAAGAGAATGATGCTCAAATACGTCTTATTGATAGTCTCGACAAAGAGGGGTAAGTTTCAGTGCTGTGCGGAGAACAACGTGGAGTGGTGAAGCGCGCGGCACGGAGAATTGAGTACCTGTACTAAAGCGCGCTTGTTCAGTATTATGCAACTGGTGGTTGTGAATACTTGTCAGTACACACATATTTAGAAAATGTCGCGTTTAGGTATGTTTCGGAAACGGCGTATTTCAAATAAACTAGAATACGTAATAGCGAGTATGCAGGCTTTAGAATACGAAGGCGATAGAATTAAATGTGTAAAGTGCGACAACTATTTGACGTGTACCAGCAGGTAGAAGTGTGATCGCCACCTAAAAAATATAAAACATTCTTCTGCAATCCGTAGCAAACGATACAGCGAACAATTAATATTTGATATCCGTGTTTGTTTTATTCTATGTAATGTACCTTTCACTTTACTACACCAACAAGTATTTGTTTCCTTTTAGAGCAAGTATTCGGATTACACATTACCAAGTTGGACATCGTTAAGAAACTTTATGTCATCTGTTCATAACTATGTTGAAAGAAGAATTAAAACAGAATTGAAAGAGAAAAAAATTGTGGTTATTCGTGGACGGAACAACCGATTGGCAAAAACATTTTGTGGGGAATGTTATGATACGTACGATGGAAGAGTTTGAACCGCCATTCCCTATCTTACTTGCTTCTAAAAGAGTTGCAAAATGCACTAGCGCTGAAATTTTAAAATTGGTGTTGAGGGCGTTGAACAAATTTCAAGCTTCAACAACCCAACTTTTAATACTTGTAAGAGACGGTGATACTAACAAGCTTTCCGTAGACCGATCTCTTAAAGAAAAGAGTGGCAATCTGTTACATGTAAGATGTAAAATCCGTGCTGTAAACCTTGTGCCGCAATTGATCCCTAAATGTTATCCACGAGTACATGCTTTAATAGCTCATACGAAAGTAGTATTTCTAAAGTCCCCAAAACATGCAAAAGGATTTCACGAATTATGTCCCAAAGTGCCACACAAAATACACCACAGCCGATTACTACACGTTGGGGAATTGGGGATGGTTAAGGGCTGAATTTTACTACTGTAAACATTTTGTTGACGTAACGAAGGTAGCTTTACAATTCGATCCGAGACACACCAAAGCTATCAAGAAAAGCCAGAAACTGTTTCAAGATAGTCAGGTAAAATGTAATTTAGAAAGTATTCGCAAGAACTGCTATGGATATAAAGGAATTGAAAAATTACAAAATGATTCGGTGTCGTTTGTGGATTCTGTTCAGTGTAATGTGAAATTTGAAAGTGTTAATGACAAGGATTAAAATTTTCTCATACTAAAACAAATTTGTGAAGGTGCGTCGAAAGATCCATTAAGTTGTCACAGAGATTACTTTAAATTTGCAAAGGTAATATTACTCGATGTGGGACGGCCGTTTTCAGCATTGAATAATATTTATTCCGTACGCCGGACTCATTTGAATGAAAGAAGTGTGGGAACATATTTAATGATTATAATATTTAATAGATGCCACCCAATTTGTGATTTCGTGGAAACTTCTTAAAACAGTAAGTGTTTCAGCACGTTATATAATATATTTTTTATCATTATTTTGTGTAAACATTCCTGCGTCCGCATCGTCTATGCTCACTCATGAAGGTCACTATCATAAATGATGCAAATACGTAAACGTTACTGAACACTCGCCTTGATATGGCCGCGCGGCCCCTCTACGTTGTTCGCCGCACTGCACTGTAACTTGCCCCACTTTGCCAAGACTTATCATATCAAAATGACACGCGGCAAAGATAACAAAAAGTCGACGTCAATGTATATAACATAAGAACAACAGTAACACTATTAAGACGTCTCTCGTGTAAATAATTTGACATAATTAACGGAAAATGGCTAAATGTTAACGCCAAAGTGACATGAATGTATTTACTGAGTATCCACGTCACCATTTTTATTTTCGCTGCATTAGAGAGGAAGTAACAGAAACAATTTCATTAGTTTCCATCTTTCATTACACATTAACCTCTTCAACATTGCTGTAGAATTTACTTCTTCCAATAATGCACATTGTATTATTAAGGCTTTTGAGCTTTGCTTTTTGTTACAGATTGGATGATAATCGAACTGAAGAGTGTATAATTAACTCAAAACTACTATGTCAGAACTATTCACGCTTAACATTTGTAGAATTCGCAAACTATCTAAACGTTTCGTGTACTGATCCACTTTTACAGCAGTTATTTAAACTGTATGACAAAGTAAGACCTCCTAGCTTACAAAATAAACAAAACACTAGAATTGCGTACATATCGATACCCCTTCATTTCTTTTGCAGAACTCAACCGGAGTTATTGACTTTAGAGAGTACTTATTAGGAGTTGTTGGACTTCCATTTAGTCGTAGCATTATGGAAACTGTGAAAATAGCATTTAAGGTTTGTATTGTAGTTTTTAATCTTGATATTAAACGTAATTCTGTTTGTTTCCTCACAGATATATGACCGTTCTGGTCAAGGTAAAATATCAGCTGAAGATTTAGCGAAAATTTTGTGTCACACACTCGCAATGCCGTATAGCGAAGCTTTAGACACTTTTCGCCAAGTAGTCGAGTCAGAATCAGAGTTTATTACGTTTGGTAAGGATATACTTTACCAAAGGCGATAATTCTACATGTTTTTTATTTAACGTTTTTTTTTTCTTTTTAGAACAACTTTCAGCATACTTAGAACGGAAAGCAGAATTCGCCAGTCTCTTTACAATAAGCAAAGAAGAAAAGATGAAGTCTCGAAACGGCGAGATCTGCCCAAACGATTTCAAGAAGAATAATTAAAATGCTACTCTTGATGCATTTATTGTATTGATAGCATTTTTTGTATGAAAATATTCAGAGTACCTCATATTATATTTGTTACATATTTATTAAACTCTTGTATTTTTATTTATTTATATACATACACATACATAATATGTAGATGTACCTATAATTAAGTGTTCAATATAATTTTTCTAAAGAAATATTTGCATATTTACCAAACTAAAGTGTCATTTACTATCTAACCTACCCACTAAAATAAAGTTAATTCAATGTGATTCAAGAATTTCTTACGTCATGTCAATAAAAATAAGTCTATCGGGTTAATAATTTAGATTTTGATGAAACTCTAGGGACTGGAAGAGTATCTAGTTATAAGAACAACACAGCTTCTTGCAATTTTTGTAAATATCTCGAGAACTATAATAGATATAAGTTACTTTTTAGAATAAAATTTGAAATATATTACGTAAGGAAAAATAAATACGAGGGCGACCTTAAATGTTTCCGGAATCGGCAAGAGATGATGCTCGAAGGTTGAAGTGGATTCATTGGTCGGCAACGGCAACTTTCTTTGTGGCAACAGTTAACATTTCAGACGTCTACTTTCGATACCATGCAGTGAATGCCCAAAAACCGCTACCAACGATGAAATGGTCGACAAGATTCATGATGTGTTAGCTAATCGCCGGTTGAAGCTGAAAGAGATGACAGAGACAACAGGTATCTCAAAGGAACGCGCTGGCCATATCCTACACGAAATTTTAGATATAAAGAAGCTTTCGGAGCGATTGGTATCGCGTTTGCTCACACCGGAGCAAAAACGAAGGTGACAGTTTCGGAGGAGTCTGGGCAGGATCCAACTCAATCCAAGCGACTTTTTCATGCGCTTCGTAACTGTGGATGAGACTTTGATCCACCATTACATACTGGAGGCCAAGGAACAGTCGAAGCAGTGGATTATTCCGGGCGAATCGGCTCCGAAGAAAGCAAAGACCGTTCCATCGGCCGGAGAGGTGGCGACCATTTTTTGGGATTCCCAAGATGTAATCCTCATTGACCATCTGAAGAAGGGAAGGACGATCATGGACCAATAATACTACAGCGATTTATTGACCCGGTTCGATGCAGTATTGATGGAGAAACGGCCTCGTTTTTCCACCATGACAATGCACCGGCTCATTCATCCCGCGTCGTGTCTAAATTGGATTAGCTGCGCTACGAATTAGTCCCTCATCCTCCCAGCGACATTTTCCTATTCCCAAACCTGAAAAAATCACTGGGAGGAAAGAGATTTGCCTCAAATGAGGAGGGCATCGCCGCTACAGATAGCTATTTTGCAGACCTTAAAGCATCCTACTTTTCCGACGGCTTGAAGAGGCTGGAGCACCATTTGAAAAAGTGTATTAATCTTCGAGGAGACTACATCTCAAAATAAAAATAAAAACCACACCAATACCGTGTTTTTCTTGTCGATTCCGGAAACATTTCAGGTCGCTCTCGAATATCGGGGCACCAGATACCCCATATCCCCATTTTTAATCTAATTTCGTTTTTTATGAAAAATAAAGTCGTTTTTACGTAAACAAAACAACGCTGTATAATAAATTTAAACAGTGAACTGTTGAAGATATTAAAAAATAATAAAGCTTGATTGATTATCGATTTTTCATGGAATTTGCGTTTATCTCGTAAAATGCGAAAGGAATTTATGTTCTATTATAAATATTATATTTATCTTGATTAGCAGTTAAAATGAAGACGCGAAAAAAATGTACACGACGTTGGGCGCCGAGACGTCGCGAAGTTTTTTCCAGCTATATACGAGGCTTGTCCAAAAAGTACCGTTTTAAAAAAAATCTCATAAAAACATTTTACTCAAAATAAAATTTACTTCTACATGAAAGAGCACTTCTAAAATTATTTTTTTGTGTAGTTGCCACCATCACTCAAACTTTTGTCAAAGCGGAAAACAAATTTTTCTATATTCTCTTCATGGAAGGATGCCGCCAATGCGATTTGTGACAACCTCATGCAATACTATTATGACTAAATATTCTTATTCTGAACCGCATGTTTTCACAAATTGTCTTTTCTAATCAAACCATCACTGACAGCAGAAGACCACCCACACTGTGCTTCATGAAAAACATTGCTTCGTCCATCATTGAATTGTCTAATCCACTTTCTCATCATTTCATCGGCCGTTACATTCTCACCATAAATCTGTATAAATTGACGATGATTTTTGACTGGTTTAATATTCTTTGCGTTCAGAAACCGTATTACAATATGCAGTTCACAGTCAGTCGGCTCAGAAAGTGTCTTAAGCAACTCTTTTGGTTTAGAATAATCATTAAGAAATTCTCTAATTTCATAATTTTATTCTATTATAAATAATAGCGCGTCTCAGTAATATATTCTATAATATAAAGGAGGCTTCAAGAAAACAATACATACAAGACGTTACTAGTTAGTTGCCATTGATAATATTTTCTTGATGATTTACAAGTTTGTTTTGCTTACTGTTAGTGAAGTTTTAATAGTATATCATTTGCCTAATAAAATCTTTATCCATATCGAAAAAGCGGATATCTCAACACACGGGGAAGTACCGCTCTTTTTAAAACTAAATTGACTTTATCTTTATCACTAAAATGGAGTATAGGACTTCTGGTCTCCCGTTATATATACTTTTTTGAAAATAAATTGGTGTGATCCTTGAGACTATAAAATATGCTTCAAATTATGTTCTAAGATAGAATTTATATCTGTTATATCTTCCGAAATATTTAAGGAAATTACAAATCATATAAATTGTTTGAGGGGCTATACTCCAATATCCTAATCATGTTACATTTCATATATAGTATGAATATGAAAACGTGTACATTAAAAAATTAAAACACCTTAATTCTTAATTACAGTTATTAAAACTACAATGGGAATTTTTAAAACTATAATTTAGTAATATTTGAATGCATCATATTGATTTGATATGGTAAATAAAGGGATATTCGTATAATTTACGAGTCCTTAAAGGAAGAATAATTTTCAAAGGAAACGCTCTCATAGCGGATAGCACAACAATAATATAAGTTGTCGATATTGTAGACGTTCTATACTCTGTATCTCAATAAATTCCTGCAATATCGATTCGCAGCTATAAAATGACAGACATGAAATTAGAAACAATTGAAATAAGATACGAACGTGGATTCGCAACAATTCGCATTATGTGAAAGTGAAACAAACATGGCTTGTAGAAGTGTCAAATTTATCGGACTATTTATATCACGCACAAGCTGAAACAAATTTTAAATGTGTGATAGCATCCTGAAAGAAATATATAATGTACTGCCTACAGTGGTTAATCCCAGTACTCCTAATACCGAAACCAATGAATCCGGCACTCGTTCAGACACACGTCATGTTCATGGTGTTGTATTTAATAGGATTTTTCCTGGAGAAAAAGCCTTGCACAATATGCAGTTTAGTATTCCTAGTGGCCGTGTTTCTAATATGTTATAGTGGCGTAGGTAATTGCTTATTCTGGGCTTCCTGTGATAATGAGAATGGCTAAATTGAGACGACAAGACTCCTAAAACGTCTAATTTATACAATAAATGTGAACCCTATACAATTGAACTTTGACAGCAAATTCAGGTGTTCAGTCACCTATCCAGCACAACGGAAAATAACATATATTTGATACAGTTTCAAGCAAGTTATACATTTTGTTACATTATAAAGTTTTAATGAGTATTGTTTATTATTTATTTTATACTTTATTTTATATTGTTTTTAGTATGTGAGTAATGTCATTCCATTGTTACCATTGATGAAAATGTACAGTGTATTTTGTATATATGGCTTCCCTTAATTTGTATATAATTGTATATATTTGAAATATAATGGTGACTAATGACATTTTGTTGGTTGTATCAATACACATTTATTTTTACCAAATACCATGTACGAATATACAAAATTAATTATAACTATTAACAAATTACAGTTATTTAGAAATGTAGTTTTATTTAATTCACATGGCTTTTTATGGGCACCAAGAAATTTATAATTGAGATTTTTATTTATCTCAAATACTTCTCTATTAACAAGTTGGTATTTTGCGAAATAGTTGGCTGACTTGATTTTTGACAGTTAACGCAGGCGCTCTTCCTTTTCCTTTTCTCGTTCACGTTAATGTAGCGTGTTTTCGTTTGCACGTGTAGATTTTATAGTAAATAAATTGTAATTATGGATAAATCCGTTGTAAGAGCCCGTGTTATCAAAGTTTTGGGACGCACAGGATCCCAAGGACAATGTACGCAAGTTAAGGTGGAATTCCTTGGAGAACAAAACCGACAGATTATAAGAAATGTCAAGGGGCCAGTTCGAGAGGGTGATATCCTAACCTTACTAGAATCAGAACGTGAAGCGAGAAGATTAAGATAGTTAGGTATTATTTTTCCTAAATTATTTTATTTGGGGTAGTCTAAATATTTTTTAATATTTTAGGTTTCTTAAGGATCACTAAAAATAAAAGAAAAACCGCTGTGAATAATTTTATTATATGAAACATGTCATCTGTTATTGTAAGTTGTATTAAATAAAATTGTTCTTACAGTCAGGAATTTTGTTTTCGTTTATTTACTTTACTAAACTTTGATAATCTTTCGTACTTGTGTTACTGATAGACAAATTCAATTATTCGAGTTGACGATTTTATTAATTAGTAAATTGCAACATATATATTTAACTAACAATTCATATTTATTTAAAATATTCTTTCAACAATTCTTCAACCTTTTTCCTGTTATTTAAACTATTGACTTTAGCATTAAATTTATTTCCCTTTCCAGCACCTTTTCCATTGAGGAGTTCACAAATCCTAAAACAATATTCTCATGTACAAAATTCATGATTGTACGTATTGATATCAATTACTTATTTCCTAATGCAGTAACGTCATCTTCTTTTCCATATATTACCATACTACCTGCGCCTTTCTCATCGCCAACTGATAGAACAAGGAACACATCAGTGCTTCCAAAATTTTTAATGAATTGGTTCATAAAATCAGATTCTGCCTCTTTCCGATGCAGCATGTAATATTTGGGCAACGGCAATGTTTCCTTTAATTTTTCAGCTTCGAATACGACTAGATCTTTAAGTACAGTCTGCAGATTTTTATTCGCTACTTTTGAATTTTTCACTAATTTATCAACAAGTTCGACATGTTGCACAGGGCTGTTGCTAAAATTAGGATGATATTCAAAATCCATACTTGTACTTAAAGTATTTGTCATGTATTTTTATAAATTAATATTTACTTTAATATTGTTGTCAACTTCTGTTCTCGCTCAATTGATGCATTTAATCTGTGTAGGACCCTGTTTCCAACAAGAAAATACAACAACGTATTGTTTTTTCTGCCACTTTTTTCTGTATGCAACAATTTAATTACTTGTAATTGACATAAGTTTGAAACATGCGTTCCGCAACACATGTTACTTTCTATGCCATGTATTGTAATAATTCGGACATCTCCTACATGATCTTTAGGTAATCCCCTGGCGTGAATCTAAAATGATATCTGACAAGTTATATTACAAGTTAATCTTAAACTAATTACATCATTTAGATCCACTTCTTCTCCTGCTTTAATTACATCAACTGTGACTTTACGTCCTTCTCTAATTAACTCATTCACAATTTCCTCGGCTTTCTTTATTTGCTCAGGTGTTATTGAAGTTGTATCTGTATAAAAAAATATTAAAACATTGTTTTTTATATAGAACTGCTTTATTCAATATGTTACCTAATTCGACATGCGATACTTCTTCACCAAGCCACCATGAAACTGTAGAATACTTGAATTCTCTATCAATAATAGCTGTTATTAAGTGTTGTCCTAAAGCAGACTCAATAGTAAAATAAAAAATAAGTGGGTGAAGATTACCTGAATGCTGTTGCATGTGATCTAAACGTCTATCCCAATCGATTCTTTGCACTACTTCATCACCAACACTTAAAGGCTCTTCCAATAAATGAATAGCTTGTGCACCTTTTCTCACAACTTGGTGCACTTTTTTATCATTCAGGAAGCCATGATCAGAAGGCTGTAAAGTATTCTATAAGAAGAATACAAACGCAAGTGTATATTTTACCTGTCCTCCACCTTCTGGAAATAACACTGTATCTTCACAAATCACTTCATATCCATCTATTTTAGTCTTTTTACCATCGATAAGGGTATTAAACTCAGTTCTGGTACATGATGTAACTTTAGAGGTAAACTGAGAATATAGATGTTCAATTAATGAGATTGAATATTATCATATAAACGATTGTACTAAAATATAGATGCAAAAAATTTTTACCTCTTTTAGAAAACTGTCCTCTTGGCATTTAAAAACCATTTTAGTCAATTATTGTATATAAACATACACTGTTTGATATTATTTTTAATGTTTTTTTTTGAATTTTGCAAAAAAAAACGTGATTTTGTCAGTTTAAATTTGTAGGTTAGGGCAGATTTTAGCAATAGGTGACCGAATGCAATTTGTAGACGTCAGGACTAGATATATACCGTTTTAAATATCATTTATTTGATATAAAAGATAAGTAAAAAGATTATACGCAATCGTGCATTCTGATGCAAGTTTCAAGTTTAATTTTTTTATCATATTCCAAACATTGTGTACGTAAATAATGTGAAAACTACTATAATTCCGCTTAAAAGACGACTGAATATTTAAGCAATAGCTCTTGTAAAAGCCAAAATTTACTTTATGCAATTGCAAATATGAGAAGCAAGCAAACTTATTGCAGAGTTTATTATGCACATCAGTGTTGTCAATTAATCGATACAATTAGTAGTCATTAAGCATATTTAGTGAATGCATGATTCACATTTTACATTTTTTAAAACGAGACATACATATGTCATTGTTTAAACTTAGACATTTATCCCCTGGGTGATTCTTTTTAAAGTAATTGTAAACATTTAAGATTATTTTACGAAAATGTTCAGGAATAATCATTCTTTTCTTTGGGATGCTTCTACAATCCGCATTCCTTGCGACTCCCGGCATTCTAACCTACAATCTAATAAAATTGTCTATATGATACAAACACATAAATGTAGAAAATTGATATATATTCCATGGGATTACTACAGAGTGATTTTATATGATTGAGGACAGTTTAAATTTCGCGCGGTGGGTACTAGGCGATTTGACATGTTAAGAATGGCCATTGTGAGTATCGGTGCTGTCAACTGCCTGTGCGACACGTTATTTATTATTCGCTATTTATATTCATTTTATTCGTTATTATTTGCTTCATTTTTACTTGTAATCTGTTCTTCTTAGAGTTACTGTTTATCAGTTTTATCACATTTACATTAATTTTCTGCTTAGAAAATCAATATGAAATTGATTTTTTTGAAGATCTGTTGTCAATATTTTATCACCCATCCAAAATCTATTTGCTACGCTACTGGTTACGAATTCAAAACCAAATCGCCAACGTGACAAAAATTTAGCAAGGCGCGAAATTTAAACTGTCCTCAAACATTTAAAATCACAGTATACAACATGCTATATAGTTAAAAAAACTGTTTTCAAGCACTGTAGAGTATACTATAAAAAAATGGCTTATCGAATACCGTACGCTAAGGAACGACAGTCGATATTTGTAGGTAGAGCTTTACACGAGAAATGTATATCTGTTTCGCTCGATTTCATAATGCTATCTCTTTTCAGTACAGAAATTGGTTTCTGCGCAAGTTTCGGACGATTTTGTCGTGTAAGAGTTGAATACTGCGCACATGTGTTGGCTACGGATTATGAGGACGCGTGTATTTTGTCGAATGTTTGGTTTTCTGATGAAATCCATATTCATTTAAACAGATATATTAACAAGCAGACAACACGGTTTCTTGGATTCGTACGCCCCGACATAATCGTTGAGTAACCTCTTCATAGTGACCGTGTTACCATTTGGTGTTGTGTATCCGCACATGACATATTGGGCCCTTCATTGAAGCACACGATGGAATGCTGTTTACTATGAATCAGGAGCGCTACGAGAACAGGTTATCACACCATTTCTGCATGATTTTCAGCGATTTTGTCGTGCCAAGAACCTTTCACGTAATCAAAAATGGTTTCAGGAGGACGGGACAGACCTGTCACACGGCTAGGAAGTCTCTTCGAATACTATGCAATCATTTTGGGGATCGCCCTATTTCGCGTAGCACTGATTTCCCATACCCATCGCACTCACCAGACTTAACACCACCTGATGCGTACATATGAGGAATGCTGAAGGAGTCTGTTTTCCGTATCGATCCACCGTCTGACATTCTGGAATTGCAGATTAAAATTCAAGGTTCTTTTCGTGCCATGCAACAACCTATGTTCACAGATATATTTGTGAACCTTCGCGAACGCTACCAATACTGCTTGAAACTCAACGAGGGGCATCTTGAACATCTGTTTTATCGGGAACGTCGTCGTGAATAATGTTTGCAACGCTATATAATGTTAAGGTATCACTATATAATGTAAACTAAATACATGAATAATAAATAATATACGTTTCATAATTTCGGTACTGTTTATTTTGCTGTATCCTATATATATTTGACATTAAAACATATGTCTCAATGTGTTCAATATTTTTAGAATTCCTTATATTCTCATGTCACGTGGTTCGCGCAGATTGGTTTCTTCCGATTTCGATAGTACTTTTTTTTTCTATCGATGTTCATTTTCGATCAATTTTCTAAATTATATAACATAATACATGTTCACAATTATTTGTAGAAAACGATAAACTCAAAAATTATCAATTGTATAAATGCATTTTTTATTCAATCCGGCGTGTAGCCCGTATAAAAATATGTCACCGTTCAGCTCTATTTAAAATAAAATTGTAAAATGAATGGAAATGTTGGAAACCACCTTATTTCTCTTTCTTGCCTTTCTATTTGTGACGTTTCAAGAGTGGGGATGCCATGTGTACTATTACGGGTTCCACGTATCACAACGGTTGGCAGTAGGCATAACCTGAACGTAATATTTCGGCATAATTATTCAGTGTGATTGCCCATTTGATAATTACATGTGAAGAAGTTAAGTCGTTTAAGTGCATATTTATATTTAAAGGAAGTGTGTAGTTTTTCAATACTAAAAAGAAAGGAACATTCAAAATGAGGAATTTCTTCTTATTCACAATTTTAATTTTACCCGCAGTTATATTTACAATTGATAATGGTAAGATTTTTTATTAAAAGTAAATTCTTAGTAATAAATACGTGGCAAGTAAAAAATGTTTATAAACCGATACGCTATAGATAGTTTTATAATTACCTGCTCTACATTTATATAGGTTACAAGATGCTGTCATATGCTGAAGAAGACCCATTAGAAGATGAAGCAGAAGTTGAAGGAGAAGTTGATATTGAACCAACTGTTGAAACTGAGGAAGAGGAGGAAGAAACGAAAACTAAGGCTTCATCGGATGCAGACACAACACTGCTATTTATTAAACCAATAGTAACAGGGTCATCACAGATGGGTATGTTTCCATTGCCAAACACAATCTGATTTATACTAATGTACTTGGTGGTGAATTATTTTAGAGCTCCCAGGAGGTCTTCCTGTTGAATTTTTGGTTGGATTCAAGAATAAGGGTGATCAAGATTTTATTATAGAAGCAATTGATGCATCTTTCCGTTATCCAATGGATTTCACTTACTATATTCAAAATTTCTCAGCAATTCACTACAATCGAATTGTGAAACCATTGCATGAAGTTACCCTGGCCTATAGCTTTGTACCGTCAGAAACCTTCGCAGGGCGACCATTCGGCTTAAATATCAACCTTAGTTATAAGGATGAATCAGGTACTTCATTTCAAGAGGCGGTGTTTAACGAAACAGTACAAATAATCGAATTAGAAGAAGGTATATGCATATGATTTCATATTTTAATTCATTAATACTATACTTTCTTCATTTATAGGTTTAGATGGGGAAACGTTCTTCTTGTACGTGTTCTTAGCAGCAGGAGTTGTTTTACTACTTGTTATCGGTCAACAAACGCTACTTTCAGTTGGTCGTAAACGTACCAGCCGAAAACCAGCAGTTGAAACGGGCACCAGCAATCCAAACAATGTTGACTATGAATGGTTGCCCAAACACACTTTACAAAACATTAGTAAGTAGAGATTTGGTTGTTGGTGAGCTTACGTCTTATTTTGCTGTGTTATTTTTACAGATAAAGAAAAGCAAAAATCTCCAAAATCAGTGAAACAGAGTCCAAGGCAACGTAAAGCAAAACGTAGTACGGGTTCGGAATAGTGTACTAGAACTGACTGTTTTTATTTCTTCATATTTATTGGAGATCGTCTTTTGTTACAATATCATAAAAAGCTCATTTTGAGATGTTTTGGGTCATCTTTGCGACATCTTGTATTATTTATAGACTTTTAGTATTTACTTTTGCGTTGTGATTTAGCTGAGCAAAACTTGATCAAGATCTATCGATATGTTGTAAATATCCATCGCCTTCATGAGATCGTACATTTTTTTCAATAAAACATTTTTTTGTAATTCGTTGTATGTTTTATTACCATCACAGTACATAACCATTTTCCAAAATTTGTCGAAAATACAATTTTAAACAATACTTCAAGTAAACGTAGAAGATTTTGGATTAACTATTGTTAATAATTTCATTATAATTAGCTACATTACTGTTTCATCTTAAACATGAGGTATCTCTCAGAATTAATGGGAATAATTAGTTTTTAAAGTGTTTAGTTGAATGTAACTGCAATTTAATACTCTCTAATTCAAAGTATGCTCGTTTGAAATGCGCACCGCGTCTCCAACGGGTTTTCCATTCCCGATAACAATTCTGGAAGTCTTGTTTGGTTAGCCTGTTTAGAACCTGCGTTATGACTGGATGTTGTTTATTGTATCGTAATGGTAACCTTCCAATTTCCACTAAAGCGAAAAAGAAAATAATCACATGCAGGCATGTCTGGACTGCAAGATGGGTGTGGAAGTAGTAGAATGTTTTTCTCTGCCACAAAATTTTTGTATCTCCATTAGATCAATACTTCGTTCGGAGCCCGGGTTGGCCCAAAACGTATCTCATATAAAGCAAAATTATATGGAGTAATTAGAATAGATTATTGACGTGAGTGAAAATTCCGGATATTAAAAGTAGAAAATATTTAATTGAAGTACTAGTATTTTTGTTTCTCAAATACCGAACTGTAATCCTATCTTCATAATTCTCTGCAAAAAACCATCGCAAAATATAAGTTTATTCATTAAACAGGTGTATAATTTATTCTATATATCTCAATCTATAATTTTCTTGTTGATGGATTGTTCACAATTTTGGTTTTATAACAATTTAAAAACGAATTTAGGTTTATCTAACACGCTTCAATAAAACTTAGGTGCTGTTATTTTACTTACCATTCAATCGTAACTTTTCAGTAAAGTGCATCAAGCGGTGCATTTCACACGACATGTATTTTAAGATGAATAAAAGGAGCGCAACTGAAGTAAAATATGTAAACGCACATTAATTTGGGGAAACTTTTTTATATACACTTTTCTGTTTTCTTTAGTCAAAGTACGAGGGCAACCTGAAATGTTTACGGAATCGACAAGAAAAATACGGGAATGGTGTGGTTTTTTCCATTCTCTTCAAGCCGTCGGAAAAGTAGGATGTTTCGAGGTCTGCAAAATAGACGTCTGTAGTGGCGATGACCTCCTCATTTGAGGCAAATCTCTTTCCCCCCATTGATCTTTTCGCTGAACACGGAGGATCAGAGAACAATTCATAGCGCAACTCATTCAATTTGGACACGACGATGCAGGATGAATGAGCCGGCGCATTGTCGTGGTTGAAAAGCCCTTTTTCCGCTGCAAGCGAGGCTGCTTCTCCTTTAATACTTCATCGATTCGGGTCAATAAATCGCTGTAGTATTATTGCTCCGTGATCGTCCTTCCCTTCTGCAGATAGTCAATGAGGATCACACGTTGGAAATCCTTTCCGGCGGATGGAACGGTCTTTGCTTTCTTCGGAGCCGATTCACCCGGGAAAGTCCACTGCTGCGATTGTTTCTTGGTCTACGGTATGTAATGTTGCATCCAAGTCTCATGGTTACGAAACACATGAAAAAATCTCCTGTATTGCGTTCGATCCTGGCCAGACACTCCTCTGAAACGGTCACCCAATTTCGTTTTTTTGAGCAAACGCGGTACCCATCCCGCCGAAAGCTTTTTAGGATATGGCCAACGCGTTCTTCTGGCATGCCGTTTACTGATAATTATATTATTTACTATTATTATATGTAAAGATACAAATAAATTTAAAAATAAAAAAGTTATTGATATAAAATATATTTCTCTCTTTACAGCAACGTATCAAAAGTGTACTACAAATGTAAATACCAACATACAAATCACAACCTCAAAAAATAACACGACAAAACCACAAAACATATTCACAATGTTACTATTATAAAATCAGGTATATCCACATTCTCCTTTTTCTACATCAACACAAGGCGTTACAATAAATTTCTTTGCTTTTTTCTTACTTTTAGATTGTTTCTCACGGGTATTTTGAGGCACCAGCATCGTTAATTTCTCTTCAGGTATTTTTATAGGTCCGATATTATTCTGAAACGGAGATAACACCCCCGATGATTGATTAAAAACTGGGGTATTTAGCATTTGGCCAGCGTCCGATTCAATAACAATCTTGTTGTACAAATCGCGCACCTCTTGCATGGTGGGTTTCTTTTTATCAAGTAGCGTGCATGGTGACCAAGTTTGCTGGGATCGTTTGATCCTGATCTTGTCCGAACCATGTGTTAAATCTGTTGAATGGTGAAATTCATCAAAAAAGCGATCGTAAAATTTATTTCTGTAGACGTCCTTATAAACCCTGAATTGGTGCTCCAAATCCTTTTGAATTGTTCCGCTGTCGTCGCCATTTTGATTTGTGTTGTAATCCCGAGCGATCTTAATGTCATGGTTCCAGAAATGTCGTCGGATGTCTCTCGATGCGATCGGAGCAACTTCCTTGATCTATATGACATAAAGAAAAGGATAAATTTGTTTAAAAAACTTTCGAATCCAATGAAATATTGCAATATATTGAAGCGTATATGGATGCTATGTAATATCCAGTCTTATATTTTATTTTTCAAAATACTGAAGGTTTTAAGTAAAGAAATTTTTTAGCTAGTATTATACTGGTACGTCCATCAGAGTACAGTTGTCCATGAAATAAAATAAAAAAAGTATGAAAAATGGGAAGTTCTAATTTTACCAGACTTAAATCGAAAAATAAAAAAAGTGATAAACATATTTGAAATAAAATTTTTTTTATTATTCACAGCCGAAATATTCATAAGAAAAAATGTTATTAAACTCTTACCATGCCGTTTGAAAGGTAAACAGTGTTATTTTGTAATTTTTATACCATCGACAGCTGTGTTGTTACAGTGTATGCAATGTGGGTGTATGTTGCGTGTTTCGTTAGATGGATGTATTATGTATAATCTCAGCAAAGACGGGGGCAAGTTTCAGTGCCGTGCGGAGGACAACGTGGAGGGAGTATAAAACACTCTTGTGCAATCCGTGGCAAACGATACAACGAACAATTAATATTTGATATAGGTGTTTTATTCTATGTAATGTATCTTTAACTTTACTAGACCAACAAGAATTTGTTTCCTTCTGGGGCAAGTATTCGGATTACACATTACCAAGTTGGACATCGTTAAAAACTTTATGCCATTTGTTCATGACTATGTTGAAAGAAGAATTAAAACAGAATTGAAAGATAAAAGATGGTACGTACAATGGAAGAATTTGAACCGTCATCCCCTATTTTACTTGCTTCCAAAGGAGTTGCAAAATGTGCTAGAGATGAAATTTTAAAAGTGGTGTTGAGGGCATCGAACAAATTTCAAGTTTCAACAACCCAACCTTTAATGTTTTTGAGTGCCTTGATACATCCGCTCGGCCCCTCCGCGCTGTTCTCTGCACTGCACTGTAACTTGCCCCAGTTTATCGTACACGATGTATACATATCCTGCATCCATAGGCGATATATATTACAACTTCTTAGTTCTTGTTTAATTCTTATGTCCGCGTCGTTATTGACAAAGTTTTTTGGACTTAAGTTTTATATAGTTACACCTTTTCATATTGCGTACTTTTTTATTTTGTTACAAAAACATCCTGTATGTTCATTCAATACACATTACGTTCTGCAGATAAAAGAAGAGGTACACTATATTATTTTCTTTTAAACTGTGAACGTATTACAGCTGCGTGCTTTGCAAATTGCTAACTTAATTTTGATTTTTAACATTTGCCATAGATGTAATATATTTGACAACCTGTCAATTGTTAACAGAAATTAAACATAATGATTCTCAGTCGAATAAAATCGTGTTTAGTATTAACGAATGTTATGCGATCTCGACTAAAGACATTTTCAAGATTCGGTCACCATTGGAACTATAGAAAAGCTGGTCCGCCACCTTCAAAAACGCTTGAAGTTCTCGCCTCATTTACGCAGGGCATAATGTGGTGGTGGGTATTGTGGCATCTTTTTACGGAACCTCAGCATATTACCGGCGAGTGGGAATTTCCAGTGGCATCGAAATGGTCCGATGAAGAATTGGGGATACCACCAGAAGAAGAAATCCACGCTGAAGCTACAGCAATAGTCAACAGTGAAGATGTTGGTTACGCAGAGGAGGGAGAACAAGAAGTCAACAGGGAAGATGTTGATTATGCAAAGGAGGGAGAACAGAAAGTCAACGGTGAAAATATTGATTACGCAGACGAAAGAGAAGAAGAAGAAAAGGCAGATACACCAGAAAAGAAATGAGAGGAATCTAAATAAGAGTTAATTGTTTATTGCATATCTAACTTCCTGATAAAGTACATTTTGATGGAAACAATAAAATATGTTATTAATCTTTGTTTTATATACGAAGATGGTAGCAGATACGTGGTCGAAGCAACAACGCTAATTGAAAGGGTCATGTACCAGTACTGCTCTTTTGTGGTAAGAATTGCTAATCTGCCAATAAGTAGACACTTTTGTGTACTATGGGTCGCTTATGGAGTTAATTTACTTAGAAACGAAACCCATGTAATTTATTTTATTTATGCAACTCATTTAGCAGTGTGGTAATACTCAAGAATAAAATTTATACATAGCATTCCACTGTCTTATCAAGCACAAACGATACTTTCTTTGGTAGCTTAAAAAAACTATGTAACTATGAAGACAGAAATAAAACGAAGACATGACGCCCCAGCATATAAACTGTCAAATACTGGCTTGATGGCTTTCTAGTCACAAATGTTACGAAACATTAGAAATCGTTGCCAATGTATTATTTATAGCTTGTTACGTCAAAGATCACGTGAGTTTCATTTCTAAGTACATGCACGGTACTTCAGTGCAAGAAGCAACTAAGTACAAAAAATGTCTAAGTCTGTGGATTTAACTAGTTCTTGATTTTCTAATTAACTACGTCTGTATGTCTGCGTTATTTGCTGTTAATTAAGTAAGTCTACCCAGTTTGTTTTTTAAATATGACTCCTTGTGGTAAGTATCCAATCATTTGTATTTGTGTTTTCGTTTTACAGATAATGAATGAAGTTCACCGAGTTAATTAAAACCTCGTAACAAAATTATGAAACAATTTGAGCTTAGGTGTACAATGAGTAGCTTTGTTTTTATAGATTTAGAAACTAGTAAAAGTAAGCCAATAACTGTTGGCAGCAAATGCCATGCTGGTGAGGAAATAAATATGGGGAAATTTAAATATATGGTTAATAACGCAGATCTATCAGTTCCGATAGCGATTGTAATAATGTATCTTCTAACAGTACAGCACAATACAATGCAGACACCACTTCTGGCATATCAAAAGGATAAAGAAGGGTTTCATATGCGGACCAATAGAAAAGAAACTTGAAAAAGCGGAAACTCTGTTAAAAAAATAAGCGTTGTGTTGTTCCTAGTTGCAGATGTAAATACCATAACGAACTTAACATTGCTGACCAAGAAGACATTTTTGGCAGATACTCCACTTTATCTACACACGCTGAGTGAACAACATACTTACAAGGCTAAGAAATCGCAGTCTCGAAATTTTGCCAGAGACAGAAAAAAATCTCAAACTAGAAAAAAGGTGACAATTTTGAAACCTACGTGGATCTTATCCCGACATGTAGAAAGCAGAACATTTTTAATGTGGTGCTTGGATAAAATGGAGTTTCAGCTAACTGAAGGTGGGAAAATGTAGAATTTGGACAAATTACAAAATGGTAAAGCTGGAGAAATTGTAAAAGGTGGAAAAATTATAGTTCTGAAACTATGACGTCTGTTTGTTCAGCATTGCAAATAAGCTTATAATTATTGACAAAGCCACCTATGATACAAATGAATTAGGTTACGGTTATAGATGTGTCATGCGTCTAGCAACGTCTGATATTTTATCGTACTAGCTATTAAAGCACAAAATACTAAAACAATTTTTTTGAGTATTAACACATGGGCTGAAAAGTCCCGGCCCTAACACATAGATGACGCTAGTTTTATTACAGTCACCTTTCTCTCAGTTAGTACTAACCTTCAAAAGACAGCTGTTAAAATTTCATGATATTCTATTCATTAGTTTGAGTTATTGTGCTAAGAGTCACGCTAGTTTTGTTATTTTCAAAGCAATGGATCAAAAACAGTGTCGTGTTTTAATTTTACACTGCTTCTTGATGGGAAAAAATACCGTTCAAGCGAAGCAATGGCTTGAAAAGTGTTATGGGGACTCCGCTCCATCAGAAACAACAATAAAACGCTGGTTTGCTGACTTCAAACGTGGTCGTAGAGACACCGATGATGCAGAACGCAGTAGACGTCCAAATGAGGCGGTAACACCAGAAAACATAAAAAAAATCCACAAAATCGTTTTGAATGACCGAAAAGTGAAGTTGCGTGAGTTAGCTGACATCGTAAAGATATCAAACGAACGTATTGGCTTTATATTGCATGAGCATTTGACTATGAAAAAGCTCTGTTCAATGTGGGTGCCGCGTTTGCTCACTGTTGACCAAAAACAAGAACGTGTTGATGATTATGAGCAGTGTTTGGCCATGTTTAAACGTAACAAACCGGAATTTTTGCGTCGATATGTGACAATGGATGAAACATGGATCCATCACTTCAGTCCGGAATCAAAACGATCGTCACCTGAGTGGACAGCAACTGGTGAACCTCGTCCAAAGCGCCCGAAAGCACAACAATCGGCTGGAAAGGTTATGGTCTCGGTATTTTGGGATGTGCGTGGTGTAATATTCATCGACTATCTTGAGAAAGGAAATACCATCAACAGCGAATATTATATAGCATTATTGGAGCGTTTGAAGGCCGAAATTGCAAAGAAACGACCGCATATGGTAAAGAAAAAAATGTTTCATCAAGACAACGCACCGTGTCACAAGTCAATCAAAACAATGGCAAAACTACATGAATTGAACTTCGAATTGCTCCCACATCCACCGTATTCGCCAGATTTGGCTCGCAGCGACTACTGGCTGTTCGCAGACCCCAAAAAAATGCTCGCCGGTAAGAAATTTCGCACGAATGAAGAGGTTATCGCTGAAACTGAGGCCTATTTTGAGGCAAAAGATAAATCGTTCTACAAAAGTGGTATTGAAATGTTAGAGCGGCGCTGGAATGATTGCGTTGCTCTTGATGGAGATTACGTTGATGAATAAAGCTAATTTTGAACCAAAAAAAACGTGTTTTCTTTGTTAGGCCCGGGACTTTTCAGCCCATGTGTTATGCAACGAAAAGATGTATTTTTTATTTTTGATGTAAATACACGTTGAATATAATTTAAATTATAAATGATGCATATTTTGTACAATAGCGTATTACTTATTGGCAAATTATATTCATTTTGATTTTAATGAAATGGCAAAAGATTTAAATGCTCATGTTAGTAGTGACATGCACGGAAAATCTCTACTATAAAAAAAATTCTCAAAGTTGGTTACTTTCTATATCGCAAATTTTGCAACTTTTGCAATTTTTGCAAAACAGACATTACCTCGTCTCATCTGATTTAAGATTATCTAGTTTCCAAATAGGCACAAACTCACAGCACAGTTATGTCTACACAAATAAAAAATTTTGAAATTTGATGCAAACTTTGTGACGATCATTATTAATTATGGACAGCTAACATAAATAATACGCCGAAATAATAACCAACCTTAAACATTAAAATTCCAGCGACGTAAATGCAAATGATATTGACGAACGTCAGGCATAGACTGGCTGCCCCCAAAGACGTAAGCTCGATTGCCCTATTATCGGAATAGTAGTTGGTGTACGTCAGCGAACTGTACCTAGTGGTTTCGTTGCCCTTCAAATAGTAGACCGACGCCAACGACCACAGCAAACCCTTTATTCGGAAGTGGGGAGTGAAATGAAATTAAAACTGTATACATTACCGCTCATAAGTTTAATACTATTTTCAGAAATCCATATTAAGATTTAATTGAAAAGAAAACATATTTTGGAATTATGTGTATTTCGTATATTTGTCTAAAATTACAATACTGAAACGGGAAAGATTGTATTATAAAAAATACGTAAGTTGTTATTCACACATACAAGTAGCTAAATGGTAGTTTCGTAAAGAAATCCATCTATCTGTTTTATTGTAGTTTGTCACCACTTTGACATCCTTAAACTTGTGAAGGAATACAAAAAACTTCTTCATAAATATTCTCAGTATTATCAGGTAATAATAATAATCCTACTTCAAAATTAGATCTACCCGGTGTATGCATAGGTTTTTTTCCGGCTTAACTAAGAGATGGAGCCAGCGAAAAGTATGCAGCGTGCTAATTTGGCACATACGTCATTTTGTTCGTCTGACATTTAAACTACAAACGCACATAAATTCAGTTCGCCAAAAACTATCGTTCAGTGATCATCTCGAGTTTTGCGCCTGACAAAGAACATTTGCGGCACACATTACCTTTCTTATTTAATCTTTGCTGGTAGTAATATACGGCGAACACTTTCCATCGACTAGATCATGTGAGGCATGGTTTCGACAATTTAAAAGTGGTGATTTCGATGTGAAAGACAGTGAGCGCTTTGGTAGACAACAAAAATGCGAAGACGAGTAATTGCTGGAGTTATTGGATCATAACCCAACTGAAACTCAACGGCAACTAGCAGAAGCATTACATGTGGCACAAGAAACAATCAACAGACGTTTACGAGTAATGGGGAAGATCAACTAACTCGGTAAATGGGTCTTACACGATTTGAATGAACTTCAAATAGAAAATCGCAAAATCTCCTATGAAATGCTGCTTCAATGTCCGGACGAAGCCGGTCCTTCAACACCAAGGTCAAACCGCTTCGGCAACAAGACTCCTGAAGCCCGGCGAAACCGTTAATACACAACGCTATCGCCAACAAATGATTAATTTACACCACGCATTAATCGAAAGACGACTAGAATGGGCCAGAAGACATGGCAAAGTGATTTTGTTACAGAAAACCGTCTCACACAGCAAAACCAGTGAAAACCCCCTTGAAATCGCTTGGATGGGACATCCTTCGGCATCCGCCGTACTCCTCAGACCTGGCGCCATCTGACTATCACCTCTTCACATCAATGGAGCACGTACTCGCGGAGCAGCACTTCAGCAATTTCGAGGAAGTTGGTTCGACGAATGGTTTGCCGCAAAAGGCAAGCAGCTTTTCTGGCATGATATCTATAAATTACCTGAAGGATGGGCGAAAAGTGTAGAAGCCGATGGACAATATTTTGACTAAAAGAAAATTAATTTCCCTTGAAAATTATGTTTCTTTTTAGCAAAAAACCGGAAAAAACTTATGCATAGACCTGGTAGATACCATATATATTGCTTAATTTATGCTGTGTAAACGTAATTATAATTATGGCGTAATTACGTTGCAAATGGCAAGATATTATAGTAAAGGAAATGCGCAGTCACCTTCTGAACGTCTCCGTCTCCCACCGCTTGCTTTACTGTTTACAGGCATGAACGGAAGTTGAAAAAAAAGCAGCCTTCGTACATAATTTCAAAATAATGTTCGATGATGAGCTTTAGAAGTCGAATAAGAAATTGAACAGAAAAGCTACACAATATTGTGCAATCGTTAATCCATAATCACTTCACCGAGATTTTTTAATTGCTCGAGATATTCTTGGTATAACAGCAGATACTAGAATTCTGTCATTTTTCAGTAAGTGGTCATAAGTTTATGAGCGATATTGTATATATTAGGTATACATATAAGCACATGTACGAAAAACACAAACACTTTGTGAACTTACAGCGTTTACAGCCGGCGGCATCAGAGACGTCGATATAGCGACGCCTACGAGCGACGAAATGTTATCGCTTAGAACAGCTAGTGCCACCGCCGCACCGGATAACAACGCTATGAGACAGCCAACCCCGATCGTGCGTACTTCGCCCCTGCGAAATTAAAACGTAGGATTATGCAGTGATGTTGGTTACACAACAAATTGATGGATGCGGTAATTCAAAGAGTAACTTTTTTTCTGGATTGTTAGGTATCTATGTTTTTGTGCAGGTTTTTTTCAATGTACTTTTTTCTCAACTTGAAACATTTATCTTCACAGACGCGATTTTTTTCGAACTCCATCAAATATTCGTCTACAAACTTCGATAAGTCTTATAATATATGTATAATATAATAATACACGTTTATTAACCCAACAGGAAATACCCTATAACAGGACATTACACTTCTAATATATATTAAATTAAACAAAAGTAATACTAAAAAAAAATGTGCGTACTGTGGGAATTAGAAAATTTGAAACGTATCTAGATGCAAAAAGCTCGTACATTAACTGGCACTCGAGATAGTAGAAATTCACAGTCTATTTTGTTGTGAAAGATGTATAGTGATTTGGCACTATGTTCATCCCGTTGCTGAGATAGAGACCGTAATCCATGCTGTTGTAATTATGCATTTTGGCAGATACCCCTCAGCGGATATACTCTATCCAGTTTGAATGATAAAAATTTTAGAAATCTTCGATGTACGCGATCCAGATATAAAGCATGAGTTATATGAATGAGATTTCGTAGAACACAGCCATATTCCAATTCGCTAAGAATTAAGGCGTTATATAATGCTTTCATTACATCAATTGTGGAGAAAGGGTTGGTAATAGTATAAATGAACGCAAGGGTCTTGTGAACTGTCGAGCACAATTGTTCGACGTGGCTGATGAATATTATATGTGTGATGCCAAGATTCCGCATCGAAAACGGTGAAAGTTGATTATTAACATGAGTGAATGTCGGAATAGGCGATGAGCTTCTAGAAAATGTGATAGTGCAGCACTTGTTCAGATTGAGACTTAAATTGTTTGCTTCGTACTAGTCCGCTAGCTCCTTAATCGCGTTTTATATCTTAACGTCATCAGCGTAGGTCAATATAAATAAATCATTTATAAAAATATCCGCCTAACAGGATAAGTGAAAATCTAAAGCGACTTATCGTAATTACTAATTTGTACCATACTTTTACTAGCTAATAAAATCGGAAATTATTTAAGATGTTCCAGTACACGTACTATATCATGTATAGCAGACCTTTTTTCGACCTGTGATGTCGTCCATTTATCTTTTACTTCAGCTTTGAACCTATTTTCGACTTTTTCGCGTACGGATGGTAGAATATCGTGTAATGCTGGCCGTTGCTTTTATCCCAGTACATTAACGGTTTATCACAAACTTTGCTTATAATTTTTCCATCGTTGTATACTAAATGCGAAACTTCTCCGATATGTTTCTTTACTCTGATAGCCAATAGTTGTTTTTTACTCTGGAGGATCATCATACTTAACTATATACAGTAAACGTTCGCTCATGTAAATACGCGGTAGTGGAAACGTCGCGGTCATGTAAACAAAAAATTGTAACTATAGGATCCAATAGAACGCCCGCTAATGTAAACAAGCTCGCACCACGTACAATTCGATAATGTAAACAGTTTAGGATACCGGTTATTATCCGATTTAAGTGCGTAATTGAATCGATCGTGAACGTTTTCAGTGCCGACACCGATTGGCTCTCTTGCCTCTCGTAAAATAAAGTAACACTTTTAAGTGAAAATCATCGACGAGATTAAAAAAGGTGCGGGGGTAACTCAATTGGCAAAACATATGGAGTATTTAAAGCCACAATGTGTAAAATTAAGCGATTCAAGTCACAAATTTCACTGTGTGTCAGATACATACGGAGGCCCGGGAAATCGCAGAACTTTAAGAAATGCCCAGGCACCTAGAATGAAAAATCGTCTGTAAAAATGGTTTTTAAAATAGAGGGATAATTATGGTCCAATTAGCGGTGAATTAATTAAAGAGAGAGCAAAATTATTGAATGAAAACCTTAACATAGACCGAAAATTTTGTAGCCAGTGATGGCTAGCTAAAAAGATTTAAAAGAAGGTATGGAATTCGACTGCTGTCGATATCTGGTTAAAAATTATCGGCACGATCACAACTAGTGCAACCGTTTAAGGAAAAGTTAATGAACAAAATCAAAGAGCTACATTTAGATGAGGAGTAAACATACAATGCAGATGAAAGCAGTCTTTATTGGAAACTATTACCTACAAAAACCTATGTTGCATCATATGAAAAATCTGCTCCGGGTAGAAAGGTGGAAAGACAACGCATAACTTTTCTAACGTGCACTAATGCTAGTGGTACACACAAAATAAGGCCACTAGTAATTGGAAAGGCAAAAAATCCACGTTCATTTAGAAATTTTAAGAGTCCCGTTGATTATAACTGTTATAACTGCCATATTTCTGGAATGGTTCCAAAAGCACTTTGTCCTTCAGGTATGGCAATAAAACTGTAATAATAAGAAATGTAATTTAATAATATATTCAATTTGTAGGTGAAGGGCTTCTGAAGAAAGCAAAATCTTCTAATAAAGGCGGTGTTAATCTTGGATAACGCACTAAGTCATCCTCCAGAGGAACAATTAAGAAGCAACGATGGCTCAATTTTTGTTATGTTCATGCCGCCCAACGTAACTCCACTTATCCAACCGATGGATCAAAATGTAATAAATTTCTACTTTCGTCTGCGTTATCAAAAAATCCTAAAAACATTTCTGAATCCTTAAAGCAAATAATTTTACGCGAAGCAATTTTAAATTTAGATATGGCGTGGAATACCCTTAACCAGCAAACAATCAGAAAGTGTTGTAAAAATTTACTTTACTCCAGTGATGATTATGACGATGAAGACAATGTACCGCTAAGCATCATTAGAAAACTGTTACTGTCTGATGCTGAAGTTATTGACAATGCATAATCGGACGTTCTCATATTATTAAAAGCATTAAATCCAGGTATTGTTTGCACAATTAATGTTAGTTTATGGAGTGATGATAAAGAGATGGATGCACATGAAGAAGAAGACGGGGTGAGTAAAGGACCCTCCGATTGAAATAAAATATACAGTGAGTGACGCCCAAGCTGTAGGAATTTTTAATCAAGCATTAAATTGGGCTGAAGATATTTTAGTGTTCTGTAATCTACGGGTAATGGCATTAGAAAATACCAAGCGTAAATTTACGCAAACAAAAATAGGACAATATTTTTCAAAATAATGTAAAATTTATTTTTTATTTTTTAATTTTATAATTTACTCAGTAATACGAAAACTCAAATATGAATTTACGTTAGTAATGAAGAAACCCTATAATAAGATACATTACACAGAGTTTAGATTTACGTATATTTTTGTTCAATATTTCCGTTCATCTTTCTACGCTTTCATGACATTTATGTAATAAAAGTATTTTCTTAACTAATTACTTGCAAAAATGATCTAGTATCTAGTAAAAGGTATTCCAACCTGAGGCCACTTTTGAAATATATAATAGAGTACCAATTATTTAAAATGTAATAATATTTTTATTTCCAAAGTACAAAAGTTGTGGTTTAATAATAGGAAATAATGTCCTGTAAGTGATCTCCCGCTGCTGAATAGCAAGCCTCCGTTCATTTACTAAAATGTTCAATAACATGTTCTCCTTGTTGTTCCGATCTAACCGCCTAATTGAGAAATTATTCAATTTCCAAACCGTTGGCGTAAAAGATCTATTGTTTCCGCGAGTGTATAAGGAGCATCATCCTGCTGAAATCACATATTTTCGACATCTGTACTTACCAATTAATCAAGGAAAACGTTTGTAATGATGCGATATTAAACTTTAATAACAATAATAGAATTGCCATCTTCTATATTAAAGAAATACGAGTCAAAAACCCCACCATGCCAGGAAACACACTTTTTGTGAATGTAATGATTTTTTCCGGTATCTCTCATGGGTTTTACTCAATTCAGATTCGGCAATTTTGTTTGTTTACAAATTCGTCCAATTGAAAATGTCTCATCGCTAAGAATAATTTAGCTGCAAAAATTTACCATTCATCAGTATTTTGTTATATCGCCCAATTTACAAGTTGACGATATAATTCAAATCCGTTGGTTTTATTTCTGGAGTTATCTGAATCTTATAAGCCTTTAAAGAAAGGTCTTTGTGCGAAATTCTGAATATTAGAATATTCAATTGCTGAGCGACCTCTACGATGGCGTATTTTGTTTTCTTTGTCCTTGCCCGTACCAAATTTGTCGAATGACCACACGTAATGGCTGATCTTCCTTTGATTATTCTTTAGGGAACTTTCTTGCAAATCTCTGTATAACTTTCACCAAATTCGAAGGTAATTTTTAATTATCTTTTTTTAATCAATATTCATTATGTATTCATTTTTATTAACCTCAATGTTTCTGTCAACTAGGATGATGCAAAAAATAAGGCAACGGTAAATTAAAAAATGTCTAAATCAGAACATTTCAACTCAATGAATGATAATAATATTGTTTCTTGTTCTTTTAATAATTTTTAGTCTTCCTGATAAAGACTCTGTTGAGTTGATAATAGCCAATACAACTGCGCATATTCACACATTTCAAGAGATCTTTTTACATTGATAAAGTTTTTTAAGATAAACTAAAATCAAATGTGAAAATGTTGCAGAGAATTAAATAAGCATTTAACCTGGATATCATTTCGGTGGTGGGCCATTCGATTTCGCCATACTTATCAGTCGAAACGCAAATCATTGTTCCGCAAATAAATCCGATTACTGTAGCTATTCCGAGTCCTAAAAGCTCATTAAGGACGCCCATTTTTTGTAGTGTACGATCACGAATTACCTTTCCAAATGTGCTAGCCATAACAGGGCCCTAAATAAATGAAAACAAGATGCATTATAATTGATAATAAATACGTAAAGCGATATTTTGAAAAAATATACGAAGTTATGTATTTACCATCATTGGAGATATTAATATGCTTGAGATGAGGTACACGTCATCATTTTCTACCAACCCAACAGCGCAAATAGTTCTGAAACGTAAATGCAGACTTAGTTTGTTATAAAATAGTTTTTTAACATATTGTATTATTATTTAACATTAAGCGATGTTTAGTATGCTTTTGTTAACATTTTTGCAAAAAAATAAAGAAGTTACCGGTTATTGATCACAGTTTGTTATTATCTTTATAACAAGGGGAGATTCAGATCTGATTTGTAGAATCCTCCGAGTTTTGTAAAATTTCGTTTACCCTTTCGGTGGTATCTCATGTTTAGATAGTGAATCTCGACGATCGAATTTTTGTAATTTACACCGTTATTATGAATAAGAAGATAATATTATATGTTTTTAAATGTTTCCATATATTCACCAAACTTATGAAATGAGATTTTTTGCCATTCCTATCACTATTCCTCTACCCCTTGCTGAATGGGGGTTGAAAGAAAAAAGAGGAGAGCAAAGGAATATTAAAACCATCCAACCATTAATCCATATTCAATTCAAGTTTGGATTGTCAATGAATGCAATCCATTTATCAAATATATTATGCAAATCAATGCAATCAAAACTTTTGTTCCCTGTTTCTTTTGTGGGATAAGAATTTAATCAAATTTTGGTATATGAACCTATAATTACAAACCGCAACACAACACTTTAAGCGGTAGATGTTACCTGATACAATGGCTGCATTCAGGGAATTGTCGCGCTAGAGCGCTGGAAAGTAGAATTTCCTGGACGTGCCAAAATGACGTCACGCTTTGCAGCGTTTTCTTAAAGCGGTCGCCATTTTTTGTAGCGGAAAAATTGTAGTCTTGATTCCGGCGCTGCAATAAAGCATAAACAAACTCCTAACTTAACAAAATAAAAAGCCCACGAATTTAGGACGTGGAGTTTGCAATCGTAATTCTTGAAGAAATTACTTTTCTAAAAGTTACTTTATAGCGAGCAACATGGAAGTAGTTAATGAAAGTGACAAGAAAACACTAAAACAGGTGCATGCTTTAAGTGATAAACCATGTTTAGACGAAAAGACCGCACTCCTAAAACTGGGATAATTTGGAGAAGCGTATATTAATAAAATACATCATAAAAGAAAACCACAATAGGATGTGATATAGCCTCCACCAAAAATTGCTAAAAGAAAAAATAAAGCTAATGATGTAAGTCTAGTGGAAATATGAAATGATATGCATATATAGCAAATGTTCTCAAGTGCCCTTTGCTGTATATTTACTTATTACATTACATTTATTTTAAGCAAAGAATCTTTGTCTTATAAATAGTCTCGGCAAAGTGGGACCATATTAAGACGAGTGTTCAGTAACATTTACGTACTCGCATCATTTTTGATCGCGACCTATGTGAGCATAGGCGACGCGGACGCAGGAATGTTTACACAAAATAATGATATACGTGCTGAAACACTTACTGTTTTAAGAAGTTTCCACGAAATCACAAATTGGGTGGCATCTATTAAATATTATAATCATTAAATGTTTTCACACTGGTTTCAGTCAAGTGAGTACGGCGTACGGAATAAATATTTTTTAATGATGACCGTTTCACATCGAGTGATGTTATATTGTGTTATATTTGCAAATTTAAAGTAATCCTTGTGATAACTTAATGGATTTTTTGACGCACCTTCACAAATTTGTCTTAACATGAGAAAATCTGAATCCCTGTCAATAACACTTTCAAATTTTCGTATTACACTTTGAACAGGATTTTTTTCGCCTTCTGCCGTACATAGTGTGAGTAAAAATCATCCACAATTTCAACAGAATTCACAAACGATATCGAATCATTTTATAATTTTTCAATTCTCTCCGTTAGTCCATAGTAGTTCTTGCGAATACTTTCTAAATCAGATTTTACTTAACTGCCTTGAAACATTTTCTGGCATTTCTTTATAGTTTTGGCGTGCCTTGGATCGAATAGTAGAACCACCTTCTTTACATCATCTTTAACCACGTTCCCTGACGCGTAGTAATCGGCTGTGGTGGTTCAGGCACCTTGGCACACAGTTCGTGAAATCTTCTTTTACGTTTTGGGGACTTTAGAAACACTGTCTTTGTATGAGCTATTAAAGTATTTAGTCGTGGATAACATTTAGGGATCAAACGCGTCACGAGGTTTAAAGCATGGATTTACATGTTACATGTAACAGATTGCCACTATTTTCTTTAAGAGATCGGCCTAAGGAAAGCATGTTAGCGGCACCGTCACTCACATTAAAAGTTGGGTTGTTGAGTTGAAACTTGTTGAACTGGAATTTGTTCAATGCCCACAACACCGATTTTAAAATTTCATCGCTAGTACATCTTGCAAATGTTTTGGAAGCAAGTAAGATAGGGGATGACGGTTCAAACTTTTCCATTGTACGTACCATCACATTCACCGCAGAATGTTTTTGTCGATAGGTTGTTTCATCCACACATAACCTCAATTTTTTATCTTTCAATTCTGCTTTAATTCTTTTTTCAACATAGTCACGAAGAGATGGCATAAAGTTTCTTAACGATGTCCGATTTGGTAATGTATAATCTGAATACTTGCTCCAGAAGCTCCGAAATGCTTGTTGGTCGAGTGAAGTGAACGGTACATTACATAGAATAAAACAAACACCTATATCAAATATTAATTGCTCGGTGTATCGTTTGCCACGGATTGCAGAACAGTGTTTTATACTTCTTAGGTAGCGTTCACACTTCCACCTGCTGGTACACGTCAAATAGTTGTCGCACTTTACACATTTAATTCTATCGCCTTGATATTCTAAATCCGACATACTCGCTATTCCGTTTTCTAGTTTATTCGAAATACGCTGTTTCCGAAACGTACCTAAATGCGAATTTTTGTAAGTATGTGTGTACTGGCAAGCACTCACAATGACCAGTCGAATAATACTGAACAAGCGTGTTTTGATACGGGTACTTAATTCTCCGTGCCGCGCGCTTCACCGCTCCACGTTATTCTCTGCACAGTACTGAAACTTGCCCCTCTTTGCCGAGACTATTTGTTAACCTATAACATATTCTTTCATATAAGTTATCTTTTTATACAAACGAAAAGATGTGAATGCTAAGACTACTGGTTTTGTGTTTTATTGACTAGCTAATTTACAACATTATTCCATTCCTGTTGGGCGTTCAACGTCTGGGTTATTAGTTCATCATTGTGGGTTATGGCATTGCATATATCCTTTAGCAATTACTTTTTAAACAGGAATTCGATTTACAGATGTTTTTGGTATTTCAGATTTTACTATTTTTTTATAAACTTACACAATTTATCACCCTCACCAACTTACTTCCGATAGTCATTGGTAATGTGTGCAAATTGTTACTGCCGCAATAAACTGATTCTTGAACGCAAGAAATTGATAAAAGGATGAAGTCATTCTTATTAAAATGTCAATTATAAAATACACTAACATTAATCTAAGAAAATCGAAAAAACCATTAAACAGCTTAGCGCGTTCAAATTTGTATCTATTCGCGCTTTACGTTTGTCGATGATCGTCCCAGAGAAGATGCAACGCTTTTTGTGGTGCTGCAGTGCGACGCCTCCCTAAATGCAAGTAATAACACGTCACCAGAGATACGCACGTGAAGCACGTGATGACTACCCACGTTTTGTACATAAACAATTCTAATTTTAGTAATGCAAGTTGCCTATCGAACAGGCCCCCACTTCTCTCCACTGGCGTATTACTCTGTTATTTTCATCGTATAATGCCTATTAAGTTGGGTATCTGGTAGATACTATATACATAGCGTTGGCCAAATCTTCGGTGCGACATACAATCCATAGGACATCTATTAAATAGAATACCATGTAAAAAAAATAAGTGGGTACGTATAAGGGTCCCCAAGCTCCAACAGAGAAATTATTCACGCTAAAATTTAAATATACCCCTTGATTCTTTTTATAAAACTTGTAAAATACATAGTTGCTGCTTGCAATTGTATCTTACAAGTTCTGTAAAAAAAAATCAAGAGGGATAGGCAAATTTTAGCGTGAATGCTTTCCCTGTTACCGTTAGATGCCGCTTATACGTACCCATTATTTTTTTTGACATGGTAATCTATTAATAGTTGTCCTATGGACTGTATGGCGTGCTGAAGATTTAACCAACCCTATCTGTATGTAGGTGGTCTGTAATCCATTAAGCTTATCCATTAAGATTTCGCAAAAGTTTGGTCCTTTCATTTGCATCATTTGCAATTATTCTCTGATGGTTTTTAGAAATGATGACAGAAAATGTTCTCGTTTTAGTAGTTTATGAACGGCAGATTTACTTATATTTGCAGCTTGTGCCAAAACTTATATCTTTTGGCGTCCGTAATAACATATATCGGTCTATTCTTATTGTTATCCCATTATTTTTATTTTTTTTTGTACAAACCTGCTTATTATAACTAAACTAGCTGCACAGTCACGATATGTGATTTGAAACAAACCTGCTACTCTTCTCAAACTCATATGTGAGTAATACCAATTCAGTAATTAAAATTTAGATAACAAGTGTTGTTTCAAAATAAAATATACGCTTTAATGTTACTTAATTATTCGTTAAATTTGCAGCACACGTATGTCAGTCTTTTACATGTTCCAGAATAAAATATGTTGAGAGTATTATACGTAGCAAGTACAGATATGTGTGTATACTTACGATGCTGTAATCACCAGACATATGAAATTGAAAGTCAGAGCAGCCTGGTGCTTAATATTTTCGACCACTTGAGCGACTGTAAGTCTAGCTCTAATCGACAACAAGAACTGTGACCATCCAGAATTCTCCGAGTACAGTTTCCTGTAAATTAAGTTTACTTGATTTTCATTTATGTATATATGGGGTTCCATTAACTTGATAAATGGAGAGGATGAAATAAAGCAATTAATCTCGAGACTTACGTATCTTTGTAGTTGCTCTCTTGCGAGTCATTATCTTTAGTTGTATCATCAAATTTAGGTCCATAATGTAAAGTACAAGGCACCACGCTCACGCTGGAACCATATTTAAATCCTATATGATATTCTTTGAGAATCTCTAACACTTCTTCGTATAAGTCGTCAATTCTTAGAGTAAACGTAACTTGAATGTAATTGTTATCTAAATTTTTTGTCCAAACAGAATTTTCGATTTTTAATTGTTTTATGATTTTCTCCATTACCTAGAATACACAACGTTTTAGTGCTTTCGTTTAATCCTAACACTTTAAATTCCCTATAGAGTAACAAATTCGTTAGGCAGTTCCTACACAAGTGCTTTTTAATAACTTTATAACTGTTTAAACGAGAATGCGCGCATGTATTTGTTATATGGAATTTTAAATCTTAAGAAAATTATTCTAATGAACGATATTATTTCTTACATTTCATAATAATTAGGAAGTTGCGTAATATTTATTATATTAAAAAATTTGAGCAGCGCTGATTGAAAAAATGTTTCAAATATACTTCCAAATAAAAATTAACTGAATTTAAATTGAGTGCCAATGCATAAAATGAATATTGGTTTAGAAAACACAACGGAATCGATATCGCTATAGAGTACCAAATGAATAACAACTTATTATGGCAAAATATATAGACATTGAAGTTAGGATAGCTAAAATAACACATGGGTCTGAAAACTCCCGGGCCTAACACATAGATGACGCTAGTTTTATTGCAGTCACCTTTCTCTCAGTTAGTACTAATCTTCAAAGGACAGCTGTTAAAATTTCATGATATTCTATTCATTAGTTTGTGAGTTATTGTGCTAAGAGTCACGCTACTTTTGTTATTTTCAAAACAATGGATCAAAAACAATTTCGTGTTTTAATTTTACACTGCTTCTTGATGGGAAAAAAATACCGTTCAAGCGAAGCAATGGCTTGAAAAGTGTTATGGGGACTCCGTTCCATCAGAAACAACAATAAAACGCTGGTTTGCTGACTTCAAACGTGGTCGTAGAGACACCGATGATGCAGAACGCAGTGGACGTCCAATTGAGGCGGTAACACCAGAAAACATCAAAAAAATCCACAAAATCGTTTTGAATGACCGAAAAGTGAAGTTGCGTGAGTTAGCTGACATCGTAAAGATATCAACCGAACGTATTGGCTTTATATTGGATGAGCATTTGACTATGAGAAAGCTCTGTTCAAAGCGGGTGCCGCGTTTGCTCACTGTTGACCAAAAACAAGAACGTGTTGATAATTCTGAGCAGTGTTTGGCCATGTTTAAACGTAACAAACCGGAATTTTTGCGTCGATATGTGACAATGGATGAAACATAGATCCATCACTTCACTCCGCAATCAAAACGATCGTCATCTGAGTGGACAGCAACTCGCCCAACTCGTCCAAAGCGCCCGAAAGCACAACAATCGGCTGGAAAGGTTATGGCCTCGGTATTTTGGGATGTGCGTGGTGTAATATTCATCGACTATCTTGAGAAAGGAAATACCATCAACAGTGAATATTATATAGCGTTATTGGAGCGTTTGAAGGCCGAAATTGCAAAGAAACGACCGCATATGGCAAAGAAATGGGAAATGGGATGTGCGTGGTGTAATATTCTAGTGAATATTATATAGCGTTATTGGAGCGTTTGAAGGCCGAAATTGCAAAGAAACGAGACAACGCATCGTGTCACAAGCGAATCAACACAATGGCAAAACTACATAAATTGAAATTCGAATTGCTCCCACATCCACCGTATTCGCCAGATTTGGCTCCCAGCGACTACTGGCTGTTCGTAGACCTCAAAAAAATGCTCGCACGAATGAAGAGGTTATCGCTGAAACTGAGGCGTATTTTGAGGCAAAAGATAAATCGTTCTACAAAAGTGGTATTGAAGTGTTAGAGCGGCGCTGGAATGATTGCGTTGCTTTTGATGGAGATTACGTTGATGAATAAAGCTAATTTTGAACCAAAAAAACCGTGTTTTCTTTGTTAGGCCCAGGACTTTTCAGCCCATGTGTTATGTAAGTAGAGACTGAAATGATTGAGAACGTACCGATTAATAATTCAAAACTAACGAATAAAGTATCCAAAGCTAAACATTTATAACTAAAATAGTTTGTGCGTATGTTGAACAAAATGTAGACTAATTAATGAGTAAATTAATTAAAATTCAATAGTACTTTTTAAATTTCAAAAAACAAAAATTTTTATAACTGACGATTGAATTAGTTATGTTTATTCATCAATTTGTCATCATATTTAGATTGAAATTATTGTAGGATAAATTTGACTCTAAATTTTACAATAGTTGGAATCTCACCTTTATGACTATATAACCTGCGCAGTACCGATTTTAAAAAGTAAATAATGAAGAAATTTTAAAAAGGATGATATTTTAAATATGTGATTCTATTAAGTTTGCTCTAGAAACAAATAAAGGACTAAAGATCGAAGAAAAATGAGTGAAATGCTACGAAATACTGCTGAGACTGGTTTAAGAAAATTCGCAAAATTTTTCTCTTTTTCTTTCTTTTGCCAAAGTAATTAAATTTCCGAAAAAAAATGTGGTGGAAGTGTGTAACACGTTACGCCGGAGACGTAAAGATGTTGGGTTCAAGTCCCCTCCGAGACCGATATTTTTTCGGAAATTTAATTACGTTGGAAATTGCAAGCAAATCGTAATATTATCATTACTAATGCCAACGGTGGTTTAGTATTGATATTCATATTAATATTAGTATTAATATGGATGTGAGTTTAACTATTACGCACTTGCCGTTTAATAATATAGTGACCGTGAGATATTACAATATATCTACTGGCATCGTGACATCTAGGGGGATTTAAAGCGACTTGAATTCAATGGTCTTGTGGTGCAAGGGTTTGGCACGTTACGCTGGAGATGTAAAGGTGTTGGGTTCAAGTCCCCTCGGAGACCGATATTTTTTCGGAAATTTAATTAAGTTGGAAATTGCAAGAAAATTGTAATTTTATCATTACTAATGCCAACGGTGGTTTAGTATTGATTACTATTAGTATTAATATGGATGTTAGTTTAAGTTACATTACATTTCTTAAATGTTTTCTTTGAGTTTAGAGGGTGGTTTAGGCGGTTTATTGATATACTTACTGATATAAGTAGAATAATTTTGAAACTCGACTTGATGATGTTAGTAATAATTGCGCTCTGTTATCGATATTATTGAAGCAGTCAAGTTATTATCATTTTTACTTAAATGACATCTTCATTATGATAAAAGGGTTGTTGGTGTACCAATTTTATAAAGCCTAGTTTTATACCAATATTATGGCTTATGAGTAATGTGTAAGTATATTTATATTAAACTATATTAATCGTAATCATAAGATAGTAACTAGCCTACAAATACAAATACCTTTTGCATGTACAGACAGTTGCATTTCTTTACATTGTCCAAACCGGCAATTGACGAATAATCCTTACTGCTATTTTTTGCAGACAAAAGGGGTTTCTCATCCACGCTGCTCGCATAATGTTGTTTGGTCGACGAACTTGTACTAGTAGGTGAAATTGATTTCTGACATTTTTTGTCTAATTCCTTTTCGTAAGCTTCAGTTGGAACGTTGATGATAAACACAGCACCCGCCATCGTATCACCCATTTCCAAGAGCTTCATAATCCGTTTAATTTCACCCTACAAAATTATTTCTCCCCGACGATAAAACTCTTATAATATCGAAAACTGTTCGGAACACATCTTACTACACTTAACGCTATACGTTTACTACTTATCTGCGACAGTGTCCGAAATATGTTCTTCCTATTTCTTCTACAATGTACGAGATGTTTTTCGGATAGTTTTTGTTTACTCTGATTTCAACGAGATGGATTTAGGAACCGTAAATAAATGATAGGAATTATGTACGTGTGTAAAGTTAATGAATCAACATTTGAAGATAATCGAAATTATTTTGTAAACTTATCCGCGTAAAATTTGTTTATTTTTTAAATGAATGTTGTTTCGATATTAATCAAGGCAGTAGCAGGTGTACAAATATGAAATGGAGTTTGTTTTTCTAAAAAAAATGTTAAATTCGGAAGAATGATGAAAAGTGCTTTATTCAGAATATGCTTCATCGCTTGTTATACACCCTTTCCATCTTTTGGGGGAATTTGTGAATACCATGCCAGTAAAAATCTTCTCCCTTTGCTCGGAACCATTCATTGAGCCATTTTTTCACATCTTCCTTCGTACGAACGAAAACGCTGTTCGCCAAGGGCGTGATCCATCGATGCAAAAAAGTAGTAATCGGAAGGAGCCAAGTCTGGTGAGTAAGCCGCATGGGGTAAAACTTCCGAGTTAAGTGCTTCCAACGTGTCGTGAATCGGTTTTGCCGTATATGATGAAGAATTGTCATAAAGAAAAATGACTTTGGGTTACCTCTTTCGGTATTCTGGCCTTTTTTTAGGCAGTGAATGGTTCAAATCGGTTAATTATTGTAACGTTTAGTATTAACCGTTTCCCCAGGTTTTAACAACTCATAATAAACCACGCTCCTCTGGTCCCACCAAACACAGAGCATTGTCTTTCTACCAAAGCGATTCGGTCTTGCGGTCGATGTGGATGGTGCGTCTGGGTCTACCCTTGACTTTTTGAGCTTGGTATTTTCAAAATAAAATTTCATCCCCTATAACTATACGATGCAAAAACGATTTCCTTTTGTACCAAGCAAGCAAAATATCACATGTGTTTTTACGCTTTTCCATTTGCCTCTCATTCAACTCATGTGGTATTCATCTAGCAGTCTTCTGAACCTTTCCCATCCACTCGTAGTCGATTAGAAACAGCTTGTTGACTAACGCCCAATTGCTTGGCAAGTTGTTCTTATGTTTGCGAATCTTCGTACAATGCTTGCAACTCCACATCTTCGTACTTTTTTGGCGGTTTTCCACGTTTTTTCCCCGCAGCATCGAAGTCGCCAATTTTGAAATGCCGAAACCATCGTTCACACGTATCTTGCGCTGGAGCATATCCACCGTAAGCTTCTCGAAGTAATCGGTATGACACAGTGGCAGTTTTCTTCAAATGAAAACAAAAAATTAATCCTGTCCGCGAATGCTCTTTCTTCGGTATAAATTTCGACATATCGAACACAGCACTATGCACATACTTTTCCAATTTATCACTCTTGCGCATCTGATACTTGTTGATGACACAAAAAAATGGCGCAGTGTGAAATCTTTATAGCACAAACTGCTGTGGTGTTGCTCTGTTGTCTGAAATCTGCATTTTATATTTGTATACCTAGTATACAATGATATATAGAACTCTGGTTGCGATCCATAGAACTTTATCAGTAAATATGCCTGTTAGTACACTTCTGTTAAGGATGATGCAAACAAACCTAACGAAAAACTCAGAATACATGGTGCGTTGTTTGAATAAACTGCTCCGAGATAGATTCATTTCTGTTTTTATTTTAATCTATCAACTGTTTTAATGGTTACTAATAGGTTCTTTGAAATACTTATTTACCATTGTACAGCGTTTTTTAGATCGTTATGACACTTAGAAAAAAATATAGTTTTATATCTGTACCACATTGTAAACAAATCTCCTCCTTCTATTGCCAACATCCAAAGTTCCATTTTTTTTTTTTTAATCATTGATTTTATCACAACGTCAGAACCGTACAGAAAATTAAGAAAAACCCTACATTCGATGACAAGAAGCACCAAAGATACTATTAAGAATTGCCCCAACTTGTTTAATAACAACCGGAAATTTAAAGTCTTTTAAGCTCAAACCCCGCTATTTCAAAAGTGTATTGTCAACATATAAATTGTCCAAATGATTAGAAGAATTTGCCGCATAAAGTGGATCATCTAAGTGTAGAAAACTTCTTGGAATATGTAAAATAGAATTTAGAACAGTAAATTAGCAGAAGGGGAAATTCTAGTATCGTTCAACATTTGTTCACTTGGTCGATTTTCTGAAACTAGACAACGTGGATGACCTGAAGATCGCAGAATATAAAAGATTGACGAAATTGTTCATATCTCAAAATTACTTTCAAATAGGCGAGAAATATTTTGAACAAGTGGAAGGTGCGGCGATGGAAAATACATTATCTTCGTCTATTGCGAACCTATTCATGAGCATATTTGGACCTAACATGAAAAAATAACCGATTCTTTTTTAGAATGTGGCGAGGATATGTACATGTCATTTTCGATGTGTTCAAAATTTACTACTATCAAGTTTACAAACAATTGACTTCCTTCTCTAAATACCTTAGTCATAGGTAATAACAACAAATTACAAATAGACATTTACAGAAAAGAAACCAACTGTCATAGATTCATTACAGCTAATTCATACAATTGTAAAGAACAAAAAATGTTCGTGATCAGTTGCCTAGATTCGTTAAATTTCTGTTGAATAGGAGCAGATACGAAAAAGAACTAAAATACATCAAAGATGTACACAGGGCCCGATCTAGCTACTTAACAGCTTCGGACAAAAATAATATTTCCCGTCCTTTACAACTAGTTAGTACAAGACATGTATCTGCCATCAATACCTAGAATTCAATTTTAGAACTTTCAGGACTGTCAGACATATGTGCGCATGTATGAAATAAATTAATAAATTATAAAATGGTACAAACACTACGGTTGATTTTTAGATAATTTTTTAATTCTAGATCACTTTGTTATATAAACAAAACTACAGCGTGAAAGGAGATGGTCCAGAAGACTGATGGATGGATGTTGCTCTAACTGGTGCCAATCAGATGCTCTTTTAGCCGCCAGCCGCCCTCAATTTTTTGGTCCCCGATTTTTGCCGCTCTGGGCATTCCCCAACTTGCCTAAAAATGCCCTGCTTCGTATGGTAGATCATTACTTTTTCTATGTTTTTTGAATAGAAATTTATTCATCGTCACTATTACGGCCTTCAAGTTCGTCAGAAGTCAACTTAATTGTAGTTTTAACTGTATAAATTGCAAATTGTCTAAGAAAAAGGAGCAAATTGTTAATAATTTAAAAATACAACAATTAAAAGATGTTTCAGACGTTACCAATAAAAAAAATGATAATGAAATGCAAGCCTCACTGTTGGGGTTTTAAAAAGTTACAGCGATTTTAGCATTGCAATTTTCTTAAAAATAATCCCACATTTTGACTTAAAAAATGTAAATGAGATCCCAACGAATTTAATTAACCATATTAGTGGAATTAATAGCATTAATAAGTAATTGGTTTAATTATATCGCCGTAGTATATGGTCTAATTTTGGTAACTCGATAACATCGATATAATAAATTAGGCCGCACCTTATCTAATACTATCAAGTGCGGTGTTTCTTTTAACCCGTTGTTCTGAGTTTAATTTATTGGCATGCGAACATATAACGTTTCAACGGAGCATAAAATTGAGCTAACCCATGTTTGAAGTTTGGGATAAGGCATATTAGTATTACAGCTTACTCGATAAATAGGTAGCACCGCTGCAGAGGACTGACTGAAATACAAGAAACTGAATCTAACAAGCATTCTAATTTATAATTAATGTCGCTTCTAAACTTTCGAGTGTTTTCATTAGCAAGTTTTGTGTTGTATCTCGAAAATATTGTGGACATATTAGTGCATGCTTGGAAGTAGTTGATTTATGCGTTATTTTTCTTGTACATGCTCGAATATACGAGGATGAATCAAATATGAACCGGACTTTTTTCTTTAACGCCCTCTAGGTGAAATGAGTGGGTTGACGTTCTGATATGTGTTGGAGGGGAGTAGACCTGTTTCGTTCGCCAGAACGTGGGATGTTAGTAGCTTCATGTCTTCACAGTTTGCTGGAGATACGCTTTCAAGGACCTAAGCCTGCGACTGGCAGAAAGGAATTTCCGATGGGCGAGAATAAGTGGAAAACCAAAGCCAAGACCCGTCTTTCTGCTGGAAAAGTTCTTGCAACGGTTCTTTTTGGGGCATACTGCCTGTTGATTTTCTCCACGAACGGCGTGCGGTTAATGCTGCGTACTACTGCTTGATGAAGTGAAACGACGAAAAAGACGAAAAAGGCAAGACATGCCTATTCGAAATGCGATTTTGGTTAATGACAATGCTCGGCCACATAGAGCTGCATTATTTCAAAATAAGTTGAACAAAATTCGCTGAGAAGCACTGGAACATTCGCCCGATCTGCCACCGTGTGACAACCACATGTTTGGGCCACTAAAAGAAGAACTGGAGATCACCAATTTGACGACCACGAAAGTGTGGAAATGTTCCTGCGCAATTGGTTACAGACAGGACCATATTTATTCTTTCATAACGGAATTAAAAAACTTCGAATGCGGTGGGAAAAATGTGTGAATAAAAGAGGAGATTATACAGAAAAAATAAGGTGCATTCATTTTTTTTACTGTAACAATAAATGTTTTAAAATTAAAGCCCGGTTCATATTTGATTCGTCCTCGTATCAGCGGTGATGTTGCAATATTTTATAATTACTTATTGTGTAGAAATTTCCTAAGTTCTAATTAAAAAATACATGTAGAGTCTATAATGGATCATGACCATATTATAACAACGCTGTAACTAAATAATTATATACGTGTGTATTTGTTTTCCTTTACCAATACTGCGTTTATTGTTGTCGGAATTGGTAACTTCAAGGTATAAATTGACGTAAATATATTATTATTAATTTCTTAGTAGACAATTCCAGAATAGGTTTAGTTTATGACATATATCAATCAGGAAAATTTAGCGTTCATGCATAAAACATATACCAAATGAACATGCCAAAGTATTCAAAAGATTCCTCCTGTTTAAGAAAGGCAAAGTTTTTAATTCAATAGCCTTGATAATACATTTTCGAATTTTCGGAATTCTTCGCAACAATTTAATATTTTTCGGAATTAATTTGATAAAAATTCATAGTATTTTATCCTTATCTTATATGTACATGCAATTAGACGTTTTCTCTGAATATTTTATTGGAGCTCGATGTTATTAATCACTGATTTTCAATGTTCAATCATTTCTCCTTGTATTTTTTGAGATCATTTTCATGCACGTAGTATTAAGAGTTGTGAATATTGTTTGCGTGGGATTGAGAAAAATTATTTTAAAACAATTAGAATAAATATCGCATAGTGTAAAGGATATACTGAGTAAAGTCAATGGTTATAATACGTATGTGCCCTTCCCCTTATCCTGCCCTCTCTACCCCTACAATCAGTCTACGTACGAGGGGGACCTGAAGTGTGTCCGGAATCGGCAGGAAATGGCGCATGAAAGTTGAAGTGGATTGATTGGTCGGTAAGGGTAACCATTTTTATGGCAACTGTGAAAATTTCACATGTCTTCTGTCAATAGTTGTTGTTTAAGTGTGTGTTTTGTGTAGCAAGTCAGGCGGTTTCGCAAAAATGGATAAAATCGAATTTCGTGCAGTGATAAAACATTTCTGGATGACTGGGAAAGCCGCCACGAAAATTCAAAATATTTGGCTACAAGTTTATGGCGAATGTACTCCATCATTTTCGACTATCAGCTTCTGGGTGGGCGAGTTCAAATGTGGCCGCACAAGCACAAGTAACGAATCACGCAGTGGACGTCCAAAAACCGCTACCAACGATGAAATGGTCGACAAGATTCATGATGTCGTGTTAGTCGATCGCCTATTGAAGCTGAAGGAGATAGCATAGATAATAGGCAGAAGAACACGTTGGCTATATGCTACACGAAATTTTGGGTATGAAAAAGCTTTGGACGCGATGAGTAGTGCGTTTGCTCTCACCAGAGCAAAAACGAAATCGGTTGGCTGTTTCGGAGGAGTGTCTGGCCAGGTTCCAACACAATCCAAGGGATTTCTTCATGCGTTTCGTAACTGTGGATGAGGTTTGGATCCAGCACTACATACCGGAAACCAAGGAATAGTCGAAGCAATGGATTTTTCCTGGCAAATCGGCTCCGAAGAAAGCAAAGACCGTTCCATCGGTCGGAAAGGTCATGGCGACCATTTTTTGGGATTCCCATGGTGTGATCCTCATTGACTATCTGCAGAAGGGAAGGACGATCACGGAGCAATAATACCATAGCGATTTATTGACCTAGTGCTTTTCCACCACGACAATGCACCGGCTCATTCATCCCGCATCGTCGTGTCTAAATTGAATGAGTTGCGCTACGAATTGTTCTCTCATCCTTCGTATTCACCGGACCCAGCCCCCAGCGACTTTTTCCTATTCCCAAACCCGAAAAAATCAGTGGGAGGAAAGAGATTTGTCTCAAATGAGGAGGTCATCGCCACTACAGATGTCTATTTTGCAAACCTCGAAACATCCTACTTTTCCATCGGCTTGAAGAGAATGGAGCACCGTTTGAAAATGTGTATTAATCTTCGAGGTGGCTACATCGAAAAATAAAAATAAAAAACCACGCCAATACCGTGTTTTTCTTATCGATTCCGGAAAGATTTCAGGTCGCCCTTGTTATAGAAGCAAATTTCCAAGTTCTTTTCAAAATATTATTGCACATTATTGCCATAATCAAATTTGATACTTGAAATATTTCAAGTGCTAAGGTTGTTACAGGGATCAGTAATATTAGGTTTATTTTATAACGCGACATGGAGTGTAACAGTCAATAGAAAAGATCACTCACCTTTCAACGAGATATTGACCCGAAATATACGCCAAAGCATAGCATGGCATAACCCTGCGATTACCGGGCGTAAAGCTTATTGCACATTTATGAGGCTAAAGAAGGAAAAGAGCTAACGATCAGGATATTGGAAATAAGGCAGACGTGTAAAATTACACAGATGCATCGAGAGAAGTTTGAAGACAGAAGAATTTATATATAAAGAAAATGAACAACAAATATCGGATCTATTAATATTTCAGATGTTTCAAAATTTTTCTGTTAGATACAATTTATTGATATACTCGCATTACGTGTATTAAATATCTTCTGTAAAAGCAACTCTAAATTTACAATTTTAAAATAACAATGTTATATAGAAGTTCCTGTGAATCGATTTGTTTCTTTTATTCTCCCAAATTACGCCCCTGGCTCTCTTCCGCAATTAAAGAAATCTAAAACTCAAAGCTTATTATCACAGAAAATGGTAAACGGCATGTGATAATAATTATAAAATGCAGCGCATTAAAAGTTTAAAGAATAAATTTACAGCTGGTAATGATATTTCTTGCTTCTTTGTGAAGGATTGTGCTACTGCACAATTTCTGTAATTTCTAATCCAGCTTTACACACGTACACGTTTCCTGATACATAGAAAGTAGCCAGAATCTCACCAATCTTTAAAAAGGGTGATAGTTCCAATATTATCAATTACAGATCTGTGGTTGTAATTTCCTCTTTCGCAAAGGTTTTTGAAAAGCTTACTTTATAAGCATGTCTCTCTAGTATTATCATTATTTCAACATCTTCGTTGAATGCGACCTCTGTCCATGACTTTAAAAGTGTAGGACATTTTGGCCTAATGCTTGATAAGTAAATATTAAGAAACCAATTGTTAAATAAATCAAACCACTGACTTATTTAATTTACATGAAGATCAGGCATGAATAACAACGTTTGCAGGTTGAAATAGGATTTATTGAACTTGGTGTCTAGACTTGCCACCAGGTTGTTTTAGTACTATCAGTAGCAGAGACATAAGTTTACCAGATATAGATATTATTATATTATATGTTATAGGACTGTGTTAGATGCACTTGCAACTTGTATACCCTTAAAATTGGCATTAGAAGACATTAATACCTAAACTATGAGTTTGTAAATAATTGGATGTGGTTTGCAAATATTTCGTTTTAAAGAAATCTGATATCTTTGAATATTTACGATAACAAACAACGACATACGGCAATGTGTCAATTTTGTCGGGTTTTACTTATATTCAGTTAGACTAACAACAGCTGGATTTGATACCGAATGAATTAGCGTTAGCAGTCAGGTACTTAAATAAAATTTAATTAATGCGTAGCAAATTGATTTACCTAAACTGTATAAAGCCAGATTATACAGAGTAACTGTTTCCTTTTTCTGATGTATGTATGTATGTATATGTAGTACGTGTGCAGCTTAAGATATAACTTCTTATCTTAATATCACCTTTGGAACAGCGTGTATAATTGTATATAAATAAAGGATGTTAAAGAACAAATTGCGTTAATTGTTGTTAATTGTACAATGTTTGTTCTATCTAGTTCCGTTCAAGAATTAAATCAACAAAACAGAAAATCTGTGAATTTTCGAAGGGGTGTTTCACCCTCTCAGAGTGAATTCCAGTACAAAAAAAACTATTTACAACTCTCGGCATGCTTATCTAGCAAGTTCCATTGAGATCTTTGAATTTGGGACCCGGGAACCTTTCCTTGTCAGTGGTTAAAAATAACACAGATATTCAATTTTCGAGGAAGATTTCTAACATTTTGGTGGGTAACTTTGAGAATGACGTAATTCTAACTGATTTAGAAACAAACATTGTTTCTAAATTGTGGGCTGCTGCTGCTTGGGCGAAGTTTTTCGATTTTTAAGCGTATGTTTACCGACAAAAGATTCATTTCATATTGTGTTCTTATGTTCTTAGGTGGTATACGGTTGCATCTGTCATGGTTGACTTTTAATAACATATTTAATACCAAAGATAAGAACTATGTAAATACAGCTTTTCTCATGGTATTGGTGAAATCATTCACGAGAAAAACAATGTGATGAGACAAAAACGCCAACACACGGACATGTTTCTGCCTAGCCGGCGTCGTCGGCGTGGTTTCGAGCGGTTTCTTGCTCGACACATTGCAAGGAAAGCTGTATTTACAGCATTCTTATCTTTGGTGTTATTTTCTAGGCATTCTTTTAGATAAGTTTTAACATATTTAATGTTTTGTTTCATCGTAAACCTTTACGAAATCTTCTTATTTTATTTTCACGCAAATCAGCGTTAATAAATCATCAATGTCGAGCTAATAACATTACACTGAATCTCTGTGATACTATAAAGGACTAAGGAGTGACATTCGATTACAAACTTACTTTCAACGGACACATTAGGTTATTATCTCAACATCTCTAAAATTATTAGGTTTCTTTATACGTAATACAAAGTACTTCTCGTTAACATATTGTACAATGACGCTGTATTTCTGTTATGTGCGCTCCAAATTAGACTATGCTTCCTTAGTTTCGTCACCGTTTTATATAAGACATTCCTATTCGCTTAAAAATGTTCATTTAAGCAACGCATAGCGTATATCCACAATGAGGTTTCGATTATACCACTTTATTAAATCTCTTTGAACTTAAATCTCTTGAACAGCGCATAATTTGGTGAGTAATGGTATTGATGTAATACCACTGATAAATAGTTTATACTTTACTATCCCCTAATACTCAGCTCGCCAAATTAATATTTTCTACTGCTGCTTTGCTCGAACTAATTTAGTGCTCAATTCGCCGATATGCCGAATTTCCTCTCATTTTAATAACAATTATACTTCCTGTTTTGATTGCTTCCTCCTTAGGATCATTTGTAAATTTAACTAATGCTTAGTTATATTGTTATTTATTGGTTTGATTTACCTTACTTTATATTCTTTAAATACATTATTGTTCATATGTGTCATTTATGTTTGTATTGCGTTGTATTTCGTGTCAAGTAACATTTTTGTATTTTCTGTCCTGTTATTGGATGTATGTAGATCATCTGTTGGGCATATTATTATTATTATTTTATATTATTTTTGTAATTGTGTTATTTTGTAAGTGGAATGTTTCTCTGTTGGGCAATAAAGGATATCATTATTATTATTATTAAATCTCAAGAATTGCATTTATTTTTCTTAATTGCCAACATAACTAAGAAATGAAGAAATAATATGAATATTAACTGATTTAGCGAAATTAATATATATTAGTTGCATTTTTTAGCGCACCATCGCGCATATATTTCACTATTTCGTTGCATTCTTTTCGCTCATTAGTAAGAATGTCGTTTGATTACCTTAACTCCGGTTAAGTACTAAGTTTCTAATTTTTGACTAAAACAATAGTCGTACGCAGATCGCACTTGTGATCTCTTTATATCAATCAAAGTGGAGCTTTTCGTTACAAATACATATTAATGTACACACATACAAATTTATTGACGTATTTCTGTATACCCGCAAACAGACGGAGTGGTGGAAAGCGTCCGTCGACCGTGCGAGTCGGCTCCCCAGCAGAACGCTAAGACGCGGTGGTGCGGAGTGGGACGGCGGTGCGCAAGCGTATCTTCGGCGCCGCGACGCCGTCAGCAGCTGTTATCGCGACGCCCAGTGTACGGCAGGTGCACGATGCCTGCAACCGACTGCCTCGACGGCAGTCTGCGCGCGAACCTAAACCATATGTGATGTATTCGCTACGGCACGGTGTGAACTTATCGCGGCGAGCATGCAGGAACGACGGCGGCATGTTCCTGATGCGGTTGCTGTTGCTGATGACCTTCGTCGTTGGACTGGCTGCGGGTTCGCCCCTTTTCGCCACCAATACGCGGCCGCAACCGGATTCGCAACCCTTGCCGGAGGATTACAACAGCAATGTACCGTACGAAGGGGTGGAATTCGGCCCGATGGGCCCGAGCAGGTATAACGAGCCGGCCGCTCGAAAATCGGCTATCACCTCAATGACGACCACCTCTTCACCATCATCATCAATTCCATCCACAACCAGCACATCTACATCTTCTTCTTCTGCGGGTAGATCGCCACAGTCCCAGGACGAAAAGCCGAAAAGGTATCAGGTCGCCTCGGTTTCTTTTCAACCAGTCAAGACGCCGTTTATTATTGGATTATGGATATTTTGTGCGAGCTTAGCGAAAATAGGTAAGGCGAATAAGGTCAACAAGCATGCATTAACCCTGTACTTGGTATTATTCGATTAACCCACGTCTAAACAAGAATTGAACTTGAAGGGAATGTTTTGAAAATTTTCTTTGGAGTTAATATGTATCAACAAAAATAATAATGATTTATTTGGGATAGATACGTGGAATAAGAAATAACAGAACATATATTACCTATTGTTTTCCTGGGCATACAAATATAACAATTTTTTACGATAATAGTGCACTAACGTCAAATTTAGTAACTTGTTGACTTTAAATAACGTCATAAATATTTCATTCAAAGAATTTAGGTTTCCGGGTAGAAACCGCGCCGTAATTGCATATTTTCTCAGTTTTCGCGAGTCTTAAAGCGGATACTATTTTTTTCGTCTAAAAATATGTGAACTAGAAGTAGTAAATGCACGTGCTAACTAGTAAAATATTGGTCAATTTAGTTAATAAATAATCAGACCACACCGCATATATTATTTGCAAGAATAATATAATTTGAACATTTTTATGAATTATGTTCGTGTTTCATAATACCCCCCATAATACTATTTAGTATTACATCCTAGTTTTTTATAGTCCCCATTATTTCCCATGTAGATAACCTAATTTGGTAATCCAAATCTGAATCCATGCAATTATAGTATAGTAACTAGTTATAACCGCAAAATACTGATGAGTGCTCTATATTCAGTAAACCTCTCCTGCTGTAATATATGGCTTAAAACTTTGGAATAAAATTATAATCATTATTTGCTGCATGTTGTCTCTAGAGAAGTTCGAACATGTGGGTTTTTATTTTTTTAATTATTACATATTTTAATTATATTTTTTAATTTAGATATCCATAGAGAATATTTTCGACCCCTGAGCTCTAATAAGCAAAATTTTTAATTGTAAAATACCTCTCGAACCGCCTCATTTTGACGCATTTTATGTGCCGCATTCAACAAAAAAAGAATTTGGAAATTCACTTGTTAAATAACGAAGATATCTAGTGAAATCAAATTATTTAGACATAACAAGTTATTCTTGATATTCTCTTTAAGATTAGTTAGCGATTGTCTCATTATTGTAGATTAATATTATTACTAGCATGCACAGCGTATGGGTTTAATGAAATACAGATTCAAGGGTTTAATTGATAAACAATCCGTTAGTACGATTGTTAAATAGAATATTCGGAAGAGTTGCTAGTTCAGATTAAAAGTCAAACAATTAACGCAAACACAAATACATTCAATAGATACTTAATTAAAAGTAAGGTTACAAACAAGGGTCTTTGTAGTATTATTGGTTATTAGTCGAAGTGGTAGTTATAAGCTTCACCGTTAAATATGCGACATGGGTAAATAAATGTTAAAAAGCGCATTAGGGGCAAATATATCAAAATCATATTTTCGTGTGTGTTGGGTGCGTATTGGAGTAACTAATTCTCCGATGAAGATGTTGATTACTAGAACTTGAAGAAGCTGCTTCGAGATGCTGAGAGCTCGGTATCTCTTGTATGAAGACCGAGCAAGGGATACGATTAGGGAGAAATACTTTATACTATATATAGCTATACGGGGAGAGCGCGATTAGACAAATTGATGATATATGTATATGTATGTATAGTGCAGTCACTCATTGAGAAACTTCGTGGAATTTCCTAAAAAGGAGCCATAATTCTGATTTGGAATAGATAAAGGTCCGACTAATGAAATGCGAGAAACATTGCAGAAAAATTCAAAAATCTTAAGATAATTGATTAACGAGACAAAAAATGGAATTAAAAATATTATTTTCGGATACACAAACTATAAAGACAACGGCTAATTTTTTTGCTTTCACCTTTCAATCTTATTCTTAATTTCGAGTTTTTTTTTTGATAGCATTTTCTTATTTATTTTGTTTGTCTTAAAATCCAAAGTTTCATTGGCGTGGTGGCCAACTTTTTCAAGCAAGTCTGTATTGCAATTCTTTCATTTTCTTTTCTTTCTTATTTCTTTTTTGTTCTGGTGACATTATTTTGATTTTAATCTTATTTGTTTCGTCAAAATTTGTTATCAAAAATTAGTACAGAAAAAAAAGAAAGTTCTTTCCAACTATACCTCACACAATTCTACTATACTGTAGCAATTAGCAAACAGGCTACTTGATTAAGTTAATCGGGAAAATGCTATGTACAAATATAAAATTGGTTGAGTTAGGCACAAATAAAGTAAGAGATTCGAAAGAACCAATAAATTGAATGCATTTAGAAGGTCATGTACGTAACTGGGAACCATGCAAAATCTGCCGTAGTGTACAAAGGCTTTGAAAATTTATAGATATGACCGCCTGTAACCACCGCGAAAATTTCAAATGAAAGAAAAATATATTTATCGCGAAAACAGTTTATTTTTTGATGAAGTTGCGTAGATATTGGCTTGGAAAGGTTGGAAAATACCGAATTTAGAAAGTTATTCCCTTTTAAAATATATTAACAAGTAACAGTATGTTTAAAAGATATGTGCAGTACATAACTTTCTATACAGAGATCTATATCTATACAAAGCGTAATAAGATTGTATAGTTGGATCTTTCATGACTTCTACGAACGTATGTATGTCGTAAGCTCCGCTTTGATAGTGCTATGTGAGCTGATTATCATAATTTCTCTGACGAAGTTATAGATGTACGTTTCCTTTATATATATATATATATATATATATGTATATCTACAGCGTTGATACATGGTGGTGATTCTAATGCGTACACATATAGTAAAAAATAATAACATAGTAATGCCGTAACAGTTTGCTAGACAGTTTTTAAAATAAAATGTCAAAAGTCAATGACATCACCTACTTTCGTTTCACTTCTAATGTTTTCATCATCCATGAGGAACAGTTAAACGGGCAAAGAAAAATAAAAGCAGTACCATAAGAAATCACAAAACAAAAAATTATACACCAGGAAGGATTAAACTAATGCTTAGTTTAAACTGTCAAAAACATTGCAACGTTTATGACTAATATAATAATGCTACTAAATACAGTTTTTCAAATTCATAGTGGTATGGGGGAATCACTCACAGGGAAAAACTATGCGAGGAGAAAAAAAAGCGCTAACACGCAGGCATGTTTCTCCTTACCCGCCGTCATCAGCGCGGTTTCGATTGATTTTTTTGCCCAACATATTGCAATTCCCTCTTGGCTAAAATCGCCATATCTAAACTAACAGTCTAAGTGAGCATTTTTGGCGCTATCTGGTGCCACAAAAATAAACTGTGGGAAACTGTACCCGCTTGTTTCGCTGTGTTTGAACCGGCAGACGAGTGTGTTATTCTAGATAGCGCCAATAATGCTGATTTAGGTTGTTAGTTTAGATATGGCGATATTAGCCGAGAGGGAATTAATGTACTGAAAAGAGAAATTGCTTAAAACTGCGCCAATGACGTCGTTAGGTAGAAACAAGTTCGCGTATTTAGTGTTTCTTCTCTCCTCACATAGCCTTTCCCGTGCATAACCCCACTAATATAATGAGCATAGGCTGCATCTAGCAGCATCATTATGTCGGATATTGTTTTCTAGGCATTTATCGACTTCCTTCCTATAGCTTTTGTTTTTCGTTTTTCGTTTAAAATAGTAAAGCAGTGGAAATAAACCAAAACAAAATAGTAGGCATAAATTACTCCGTAAATACGCACATAGTAGTAGAATATTACATACGCCAATAATTTCAATTTGTTTACTTTCGGAATCGTGCCAGCTGAACCGGTAGCATTTCCGTTTTTTTTTTTTCAATTTAACGCGTTACTGATCAAACTATCATACCTTCGGGAAAAGAAAACAATGTGATCGACATGTTCCACTTCAAAAGAATTTTTTTTTGATTGTCTCGTGAACGAAGTTTTATCACTTTTAATTCGATTGATATAAACATTTTGTTATGCTTATAAATTTTAAATTAGCTAATCGGAAATTTTAGAAACTTTATATAACTTACAAGATGAACGTTGGGCAGTAGAATTTTTGGAAATATTTATATAATATAATGACTTTTTTAAATATAAAACAGATAGGTTCAGATATTTATTCGATTGCTTTAAAAGTGGTTGATTAAATTCTAAAATTTTGTTCTATTTTTCACCATAATTTGCCCTTAAATGAATATATTGTCTTCAAACTATATTCGTCTGCATATACGAGGGGAGGTCCAGAAGTTCGTGGAATGAAAGTTTTAAATAAAATAAAACAATAAATCTATTTTTCTTTTTCAATATAATCACCCTTAAGCACAATACATTTATTAGATCTATGAATTAATTTTCCTAAACCATCATAAAAATATTTTTATCTTTCGCCTCAAAATGGGCCAAAGTTGCCTCCTTTACCTCATTGTCGTCGGAAAACTTTCTTCCACGTTAGCCTTTTTTTAAATTGGGGAACAAATAAAAATCACTAGGCACCAGGTCTGGACTGTAGGGTGGATGGACTATTGATTGAAGGCCATGCTTGTGCAGAGCAGCCATCGCAATTTTGCTCTTGTGAACCGGCGCATTGTCTTGCAGCTTGGTTAATTTTCCTCGACGTTTTTCCTTGATGGCCTCCTTTAATTTTTCTAATATCGCTGCGTGATATTCTCCGGTTATGCTCCTACCCTTTTCTTTGTAATCAATCGATAATATCTCCTCACAATCCCAAAGAACAGTAGCCATCAACTTTTCAGCCGATTCTGATTCTTTTTATGCCATTGCATGGACTCCTGTTTGGACTCAGGCTCAAAGTGATGAACCCATGTTTCATCTCTGGTAACAATCCGCTCCAAAATCTGTGCAGGTTTGTCTCCAAACAGCTCCAAAGATTGTTTGGACGCACAGACGCGCTGCTGTTTCTGCAGCGGCGTGAGCATTCCCGGTACCCATCTTGCACTGACTTTTGTCATACCCAGGTGGTCATGTAGGATACTCAAAATGGTGGTATCTGATACTCCAACTAATGCAGATAATTGTCTTTTCTTCAAACGGGCAACTTGCAGTAGAAATTTTTGCACTTTTTCGACGATGTCTGATGTGGTGGCCGCAACTGGCCGTCCTGAGGGGGGTCTTCAATCGACTCCCGACCATGTTTAAAAAGACCATGCCACTTATAAATCATTGATTTACTAGGGCACTGTTCCCCATAAACGGTTTCCATTTCATTCAATATGGTTTGAGCGTTCATTCCTTGCTTTGTAAGGAACTTTATCACAGCACGGTGTTCAATTTCCTCCATAGTTTCAGTTTTCTTCCTGACTGACGCTATAGGACTGCAACTTAACTTATATACTAATGATGAGACGCCAATCAGAATGACACCTAGCGAGCCTCCCTATCCTCACTCCATCCCCTCAATTCCACGAACTTCTGGACCTCCTCTCGTATGATAAAAGAAATTATATGTTTGGGAAAAAGTTACAAGATACTAGCCTAATTGCCTCCTCTGGTGTTTATGATCGATTGTATTCGATTTGGCATGGAATCAATTAACCTCCGTTTATAAGCTTGGTCTAAATTTTTCCACCCCTATCGAAGTGCATATTTTAATCCCTGTAGCTCTTGGGCAATATGTTGGGACCGAACCACTGTGCGAAGATAGTCTCATACATTCTCGTTAGAACTCATGTCTGAACTCACCGCAGGCCAATCTAAAACTGGAAGCAATAACGGCTGCTCTAGCTCCTATTCCACTTTAACTCAAACTATTATAAACGGATTCGGTTCTTATTCGAGTATTTCTGACTCTAGCCAAATTGATCGGTAATTACCTTGCAGTTACATACCTCCGACGTAATGCTGTAGTCTTAAAAACTAGTAATTTTGGGGAGTGGTGTAGTTTGGACGATTTGGCACCGGTTTTCCTATGCAACCTCTTATTTCTCTATATCTGGTTACTACTATAGAAACACTTGTCTAATTAATATTTATTAAATTAGCTACCCATGTTTCAGATTGTCCATCTTCGACTAAAGCAACTATTCCAGCCACTTGTTCTGGAATTAAATTACACATTTTGTTTCTAATATCATTAGTAAAGTACTCTCTTAACAGCACACTTTAAAATTTGTCCGTATAGGAACACCTTCACTAAACAACAAAATAAACCGCGTATTTACGCACTTTTCTGAAATTTTTTCGTAGTCAATGCGATACTTTTTTTGGCAGAGTGTGGTTTAAAGGATCATTCTTTTAGAAAAGAAACAAACAACGAGGGACCCAACACCTTACACCCCTATGTTTTACAATATCTATTTTTATTTATTAAAAGTAAAATCGTTTTTATGTAGAAAATAATAATAATTTTTTCATTGACTATAATAATTGTTCAATTGACTATATTTTCTTTTTAAAAAAAAGAAACATTGGAAATAATTATTGTAACTAGCAAGTTGGTAACAATACTACCTTCTCGAAAAATGCTGGAACAGAATTAGAAATAAAGTATAAAGTTTGTGAAACATAAATACGCTACATATTATAATGTGGACTATTAGTGTTGGCAATGCGAAAGTTTGGTTAGAAGCACGTGCTTAGAAAATGTAAAAGCGTTTTAACAGGTAATAATTATAAATAAATATTTTCTAGCGGCGCTTTCAATATGGAGATACATAAAATGGTTAAGGTTGATTAAATACGTGTAGTATTAGGTGTGTTTCATCAGTTTTCTCATGTACTGTCTTCGCCATGAGGAAAAATGTTCTTACATGCGAAGAATCATTTATGGTGATATATTTGCATAATTAAACTTTGTAAATACTTGATGAACCGGTACATCGACTATCACCCAAATATTTATTTCAATTTGATAAAATTTGAGTCTACACTAATATTTTTTTTTGCCATAGAATATACGTTGCTGAATGTGTACACTAATGAAAACGAAAAATGTTGTAATCTTTTGAATACTTCAACTAGTCTTATTACATAATTTCTAAATCTGTTTCAAGGCGAGTTTCTTCCAATTTCTGGTGATATTTTTGATGGTAATTGCTCTGTTAGAATCAAATTTTGAAACTATCTATAGATTTAATTCTTTGAAAGTGGAGGAGGTAATAAAATGCTGTTCGCAATTATGTTCTCCAACATGCAGGAATCGCCTATGGAGAGGTTCGTCGATGTCATGAAATTCACGGAGATTTCAGAAACACTGCTTTTATGGACGTTGATTGTAGGCTTTCACGACCGTCGTCCATAGTAGAAATGTTTTTCGGGTTTTCTCGTGTATTTACAGTTATACTTGACGTTTCGCTGATCATGCTGTCATCTTCTTCAGAAGGTTTCTAAAGACTAGTGTTGTTGTCTCTTGTTTCTCGTTATATATCCCATTTTTGTTCCGTTCCGTTGAATCGCATCGTTCGTTGTATGATGATTCCGCAGTGCTCCATGTGTTGCTCATCTTGTATCCCTCTTCGCGATTGAAGTAGTTGGTATTCTTCATTATTTCTATTGATTCGCGTATTATCCTCGGGTAGTAGTGGCTGGTCCTGGTTAATACCTTAACGTCGCTGTAGGTTATCCGATGGTCTCCTTGTTGGTGCAGGTGTTCTGCAACTGCGGATTTCTCAATATGCCTGAGGCGTGCGTCTCTCTCGTGTTTTTTCACCCTGCACTGAATACTTCGTCCTGTTTGACCGATGCAGCTTTTTCCACATTGGCATTTTAGTTCGTATATGCCTTTTGTTCGTAGTTTTAGTAACACGTCCTTGTTGGGAGGGAATGGCTGTTCGATTTTGCTCATCGTATTGTATCGTGTGGTAATATTCTTTTCTCCTAGGGTCTCTTTTAGGCTATCGGTGACTCCAGCTATGTATGGAAGATATGCGTAACCTGGTGGTTGTTGTTGGTCTTCGTCCTTTCTCTGTTTCCCTGGTTTCCTTATATCTTTTGTGTTGAAGCCGTTGCAAGGGGTTTTTGACGTAATGTATTTCACTATTCCTGTGATGTTCCTCACTGATTTTCTCAGCTCTTCTTAACAATGTATTAACAAGGGATCTGTTCTGTTGAGCATGGTGGTGGGATGTTGCATGCAGGTATTGGTCTGTGTTAGTCTTCTTCCGGTACACCCTGTGGTCCAGTTTGTTGCTGTCGGTATGCTCCACTATACACGTTATTAATCTATCTACCTTTGCATAACGCCTTCAAGTAGTTTCCGCCACAAGATGTAATGCATGAATTTTGCACATACAAACAACAACAGTCCTGCCGATGGCATCATAAATATTAAGAGTTAACTTTTCCGAAATTTCAATTTTTTCCTCCGGATTTTAGCACTCTTTTCTAATTATTTTGTTAGTACATTTTTCTAGTTTTTATTGACTAGTAAAATTGAAAGTGATGGTTAAAGTGAATTCATTGTACATACCATGACATTAAGAACATTTTTTTTGGCCATCAGACGACTCGTGTACACATACCCATTTACTTTTTAGTTCTGATTTAACGCTGATTTCAACTTTATCGCTCACTGATTTTATATTTTTTTCGTAAAGTTTTCCGAGCAGGTAATTTCCAGTTCGAGTACTTATTCCGGAAAGAGCAAAGTGATTTAGTTATCTAATAAATTAGACGGTGCGTTACAAGCAATCAATGTTAATCCTAAATCGAATATAAATTAGCTGTTCAATCCAACGCTTTTGTTTCTATTTTTGTGCGGTGCTCTATCCACGTTGGTTCTTGTATTGAAATATATTCTGGAACGTGAGAGCACTGTTACAAACTTTATAAATTATTTTGGTTCCATTACGTATTAAATTGGGAAATTCATCGATAAGGTTTTGTACCTTGTAAACCCATGATCATTTTGTCAACCTTTGCAATTGCGATATTATTAAACAAAACTACACAACAAACATATCCGTACAAAAGTACATAGAGTCTCTATCTAATTTATTAGGGCCACTTACTAAAATAGCGATTTCGTTAAAATATATAATGAAAAACGTATTGTACAAGCATAAGTTTATTCAGAACTGTTTATAGACGTCGTCACAACTATATTACTAATATTTTGTAATGCCTCCTTTGGCTTTATAATTACTCTTATTCCTTTTGGCACACTGTCTATGCAAGCGTTAATGATATGTCGAATTGTAGCGTCATTTTGCCACAATTCAATATTTCTTACTAATTGCTCCTTCGTAGTGTTTCTTCTCGAATACACGCGTAATTTTAGAACACTCCATATGTTATCAATTGCATTGAGGTCGAGAGAATTTCCCGACTGAGGTAACACTGACAGTGCGTGCGTTTCCAAAAAACTTTGGATAGATTTGGCCATGTGGTATGGTGCGTTATCGTGCATGAATGTGTAAGGACCTTCATTCGGATTTAAATCATTGATATATGGCATCAAGACATCCTCCGATGCACGCTTATATTGGTGTTGATTTATGGTGCCTTGGCAAAAATACAATGGCCTAGGACCTCTTACTGATATACAGTACCATACCATAAGTGACGGAGGCTGTTTCAGCGCTTTTAGTACACTTGCTTCACCAAACCGTTCAGATGGACGACGTCCAACAAATTGAGCTCTTTCGGTCATGGCTTTTAGTTTTGATTCATTGCTGAATACGATCTTTTACGAAAAGACATTGTTCAAACAAAAGAAATTTGCTTGATTTACATATTCATTTAAGTTATTTTGTCTTAGCTTTCGCCGATTTTCAATTGTGTAATGTTGATGGCATTTTGCCCATTCATAACGTGCTCGCTTCATCATCGGTATATAATACATTAGAAATACATTTGTGGATGGAAGAGAAATATCAAGTAGAAATAAAGAAAGGGTGGTCAGACCAACACTAACATATGGCAGTGAGTCATGAACAACCACGAATAGAATTAAAGCAAAGCTACGGCCATGGAAATGAAATTCCTAAGAAGAAGAGAAGGAATAACAAGGAGAGACAAAATCAGAAACACGACAATCACTAATAATCTAAAGATTAAGCCAATAGAAATAATCATAAGGAGACAACTGGAATGGCTCGGACATATACACAGAAGAAGATCGAATAACAACGAGGATTTTTGAAGCCAAAACAGAGAGCAAAAACAGAATAGGTAGACCCCGAAACTCCTGGAAAGAACAAATGTATAGAACATTACAAAAAAATAAGTATGGCATGGATTGAAGCTAACGACTGGCTCAGAACAGCAATCTGTGGAAGACAAAAAGAAGAGAATGGTAGTCCCACACCGCAAGGTACCAAGGACGTAAAAGAACAAAGCAAGTGTATTGCTCTAGGAACAGAGCCTATGAACTTATTGACAATACTCGAAGCGTCCAAAAACAATAATTGCGTACAAATCAATATTAACAAGTAGGAGAAAACGAATACCAGGGACTATAAATTTCTTTAAATATATTAACTTATTATTTTTGCGAGTATTGTCAATATATTAAATTTCCTCTTCAATATTTCTAATTAATTTCCAGCTGAATTTACCTTTTAGTAAAAGAAAATGCACGAATTCGGCATCACTTCTTGCTTGATTGTAAAATGCGTGCAAATCATTTACTTGTTAGAACTATTGGATCCAGCATTTGCGACTGTATGGAAGTATCGACCGGTATTTGGATCTTAAAAGGTTGGCAATCACGCAAAAATTGTAGTAAGCGTTGAAGTGAAATTTATATTGCCGCAATAAGTCATGATGTAATATTAAATTCTAGATTCTTTTATTATTTTAATTCTTGTTATATGCAAAAATTGCTTTAAAAATATACGCGAATCGTTTCCACTGTATATATGCTTATGTAAATAATTTAATAGTTCAGCACTTTATCACACCCGATAGCATTAAACTTAAATACATTAGGTAATGTTTGAGAATTGTTTAAAATGTTAATAAAGTTAAATTTATCGTTATCTTTAATTTAAATGGTTTATACATAAATAAAATAAATAATTTAATGGACTAAAAATAAACAAGATATAAAAGCCAGAAATCACATATACAGATGTAAATTTGCTGTTGTACATGTTGGGGATCTCGCTTATTATAAAATAATTTAAATTTAGCAAAGTTGTTAAATTTAATCCTGATAAAGAGAGACCGGGATTCTATGCAAAGTGCAAAACTTTAATTTAATTTATTTATTATATTTTACGTCTATATGTAGATATATTACACTGATTAAAGTTAATTAGCGTTAATCAGTGTAAGACATCTATAAATAGACGTAAAATACAAAAAATAAATTAAAGTTTTGCACTTTGCATATAATCCCGGTCTCTGCTTTTAAATAATCAAACAAAAGGTTTTCATTGTTTTCCAAGCCTACTAAGTCATATTAGAAGAACAACTTAACCAAAAATTGCAGCAATAAAGTTTATTTCTTAAATATGTGCTGATATCTTTTGGTTTCCGTTTAGATAGTTTGCCATAAAAAATATTTAGAAAATAACGTTAAATTTATGTATGTATTAATTAATACTTAAAGTACCAAGTAAGTGAGCGGAATAAAGATTCTTGTGTTTTAAAAAGATGCTAAGGCTTTGAAGCTTCATACGTATAACCTTTTTGTTATATTCTCATAACTATTACTAAATTCTACGTGGAGCTTTGCACATAATGCGCTTACTTTATTCCACATATTTACCTTGTAACTTTTTAGGTTTTCCCTTAATTGTTGAAACAATTTCATAATGTAGGTTCGACTCAGCCGAAAAAGTATCTCGTATAATACATTTTTTAATTCCTGTTGCATTTATAATAAACTTGCGGCATATCATACACTTCCATTGTTATGAGAAACGTGTTTATAATGAAAACATAAATTATAAACAATGTGTAAGCAGTTTGTCAGACTTTCACGGCCGTTTGCCGTAGTCCTAACTTTTGTAGGGTTCCGCCGTGCCGTTTCGCGAACGACAGCATTTCGTATTCTCAAAGGTACGGTAGTACTACAGTCATGGATAGAAACCTTAGTGACACAGCGGAATTTAAATTAATGAGAAAAGTTTATGGTTATGATTGTTTATCCCGTATGTTCGGGTGGTATAAGCGATTTCAAGATAGTTGTGAAGATTTGGAACACGACCGAAGGCCAAGCCGTTCAAGAAACAAAAAACTCGAGAACATACGATGCGAATTCGACTGTGATATGGAGAGCGAAGGAATTGAATACGACCAAAGACATGATTCACGAAATTTTTATGAAAGATTTGAACAAACGGAAAGTCTGTACTCGAAGATCAAAAAATTGCTCACTTTGAACATTGCAAGGATCTTATCAGAACAACTAAGCGAAATTGCATATTTCTAGAATTGATTGCACCTGCTGATGAGACTGGATACTTCAAGTATAATTCTCAAATAAAAGGCCAAAGTGGTACCCGGAAATCTCCAGTGTCTCCAAAATCGATAAAATTGCTTTTCCAAAAGTCATGCGAGGAGAAAATGTTGATTTGCTTTTACAACTTTAAAGGTATTCTACATCGGAAATTCGTCCCACAGGGTCAGAATGTCACCGGCGAATATTATATGGAGGTTATGGAGCGTTTGTGGAAGAGAATCGTTTGAGTGAGGCCCGAATATCGAGCGCCGGGAAGTTGGTTTTTGTTGCACCATAATGCATCACCACACAGAACTGTCGATGTTCGCGAATTTTTGGCGCAAAAACATGTGTTTCAACACCCTCCATATTCGACTTATCACCATGTGACAATTTCCTCTTCCCGAAACTGAAACTGGCTATGAAAGGAACGTTTTACGACAATGTTGGATAAATCGAAGAAGCCATGACGAAGATCTGTGAGGAGATTTCGAGAAATGATAAAAATATCTATGCTTCCATTGGTTGAACGTGCCCAGAGCTGTATTGACGCTAAGTGGACGTATTTTAAATAAAAATAAGCAATTTTGGCGAAACAACTTAAGTATTCTAAAACAGAAATACTTTTTGTTCTAAATAATACTTTAAAATTATTTCTTTGCGGTTGCCAAAGCTCACTGGTGAAGCTGAAAATCTCTTTCTGTAGCTTTCTGTAGTTCATACCTTACTTCTTCAAAGCGGTCGAGCGTTCAATTATTAATAATATTGAACTTGTCATGTTTACCCCCATGTTAAAACGTCCGTCTTCCATTTTTTAACATACTATTTACTTAGATGAACTGTAGTTGCCTTTGATCGCAACGATTGCAAAGATCTGTTATAGTGTAGTGGAGCTACCGATATTACTTTAGTTTTCATAATAAGAAGCACAATATCGTAGTATCTTTTTTGTTTTATTTCGGGCTCATACTTGTCCTTATTTTCGTCAGAACCTGACATGCTGAGGTCTTCGTAGACATTCTATGTAACTATCGCAGTAAGATCTTCATTTACCAAAATATATGTGTAAAGTACATAACGTACGCACGACGAAATTTCCTAACCAATAGTAAATGGTTTCTGAAACATTTCCGACAAATATCCTCTCCTCTCGAAAAATAGTATTGACATGTTGGAACATTCTTGTTCTTAACCTGTGAAGTTGATGGTTCAATTCTCACTCCATGTTAAATTTCGGAATTCACGACGAAAATCAGTGCTATTCAAAATGGTATATACGTTCTACGATAGATAATTATCCGATAATAATCCGATTACTGCCAGTGCAATTATCCGAAATACATTAAATGAGCTACACATGTACATAATTAGTACTCATATTAGAGATAATCGATGTAAATTAAATGTTCTTTTGTATCTTGATTATCATCATAATATTTAATTTGAAATGAATAAAACAAAAAGTACCACGACCGAGTTTCGAACATACACAGTACGAACGACGTATTGGATGCAGAGCGCTTTAGCGCAAAGCTATCGCTACCTTGCAAATGTCTTTTGTATTCGGGTACCTAAGCCAGTTGTCCAATGATTTTGGACCTTAAAATTTAAGCGGCTGGCCATCTATAGCTAATATACTCTAAAGGGGTCCCTACAATAAATGAACAAAAGCGAAGCCAAAACTGAGTTAATATTTGATAACTTCTCCTTGTAAGAAGAAGAGTAATTAAGGGTTTTTGAACGTAATAGGTCCCATATATACAAATGATTTCCGTTGATACTAACCTTCCAAGTATCAGTAGGAAACCCATCTCGATAACGTTGCACACTGCGTATGACTAATATCAAGAATTTTAATCGGATCCGGTTAATGCTGAAAATATCATCAAACACGTCCGACTTTTTACAAAATTTAATTTTAAACTACGTCGGGTCAATATTATTCGAAAGTGCTCATATATTGCTTAGAAGGTCAGTTGAATTCAACATACGTGTTATATGTGGCAATTTATATACCGAGACAAACGTGTTGAAATCTGCCATGTTAAATATTTAAGAAATTCTAAAAGATAGATGATCAATTTAATAGGAGTTACTAGTCATTGACTGTCTCTTAACTTGCGCAATAAAACTAAAATTTAACTCACGTCTACCTATCTAACGCGCGATATCCCTGTTATTACCATTACAATAGGCAATCAATTTGCAAACGGATTAAGGTATGTGCGTATATATGCTCAATTAATTTTGTGTTTAATCCACTTACAGTAACTGCGTATAAACGGTTTACTAATCAAACGTTATCTGTAACTTCCTTTTAGTATAAAATAATATTCGAAACCGTCGATATACATATTTTTGTACGATCAACAAATCCATGGTTGATGGATACTGTATAGGTTAACTAAACGTCAATTAATTTGTCAATATTGTCGCGAAGCAATGCCAAAGTACGAAGTGTCTTTTTGAATTATTTTTTTTATATCATTTAAAATTATAGTCCGTTCGCCCTTTAAAATTCAGTATGGTTCTCATAGGAAATGGAAATGCGGTTGCCACGTGTGTCAAAATTATATTCTTGGTATGTTTTAAACCCTGCAGTTGGCTATATGAAGAAATGACAAATATTACTATAATAAGATTAGTAAACTGATTTATTTATTGAGAATAGTGCTGGAATGATATAATATAAGACATAAAGCTATTGATAATAAGGATAGGCAAGATTTTTCGACTTAAAGCAGCTGACACCAATAGATAAAACTTAAATACCAATTTAGGTGTTGGTGGAGCTGTCAAAAAAAGTCACTAGTACAAAGAACAGACTGTACATGTCAGAATTAAATGTTGCTTAAACTATATCAAGTGCAATGATTTTCCCATTTGTAACACTATTTTCTTTTTCAAAATTTTATCAACATTTTTGTTTCTTTTTTATTTGACGTTATCTTTTGCTGTTACTAGAGACAAACTGTAGCTAGGATTTCTCTTAAAGTATTTATATCTACGTTTTAGAGGTTAGATTGTTAGATTTTTTCTCTACGCAATTCGCTTTACTGTTATCTGCATTCACGATATTAGCATTTTAAATTTATACAAAAAAACGTCTTATCAACTACGTCCATTGTGGAGATGCAAATGGTCATTATTATTTATATAATTTTATATCAATTATTACAAGTTAAAGTTTTCAAAAATTATATTCAACATAAGAGGCACATTAAACTCACACACACACACGCACGCGCGCGCTATGGAATAATTTATTTATTATACACCACAAATTATTTACCTAGAAACATGTATTACGATCCAAATTCACGTAAATACGGAGAGGACGATACGACTGGCAATATTGTAACATTATTCTAAGTCATCAAGTATTAAAAGTATTAAATTTATTATTTCTTTTATTGTATGAGCTGTGGTATTGTCCTCGCGGAGGTATTCATCTTTTAGTTTGTCATCGCGCAGACGGTTTAGGAAGGGCTGCAATAAGTTATTAGGATATCTATCATTTTTGACTTTCACATAATCGTAACGGTTGTTGGGTTCCGCCGTGTCGCTAGATTTTTGTCCCCGACGTTTCGCGAACAACCGTTACGACCATTATTAGGATATCTCTCTGTATTTACCGTTGAAATTGACCAATAATTTTTCTCAGTAGTTGTTGTCCACACACCAACCTTTATAGAATGTAATAGTTTCTGTATCATGACATAAAGGCTTTCACTGGACGTTATAGGCATGATTCCTCTGTTAATAAAACCATTAAAGTGAAACCAAGTTTAAGAGGAAGAATTTGTCAATGATATTATCATTCATGTGATTCTCAATTACCCAATTACAGTATTGCACTCTCATTACGCAAGTACGATACGAATTTTGTGTGGATATTTTCAAGGTTTCTAAGAATATGCTGGCAAGCACCCTATGACAAATTAGTTTCCTATGAAAGCTTTCTAAGCTCTTTCTAGCGCAACTGTGTTTTATGCAACTTGTCTAGGATTGGTACATGTAACCACAGCTTCTTCTAAATCTCCGTCAGCGTGACTTGTATTGTGGCAGCATTTGCACTAGAAATTACGCTCGAAAATCAAATTTCCAATATAAAACTCGTTGAAACTGCAGAAAAGCATCCGCATCAAAAATAAAGTTCAAGATATTTGGAAGACCATAACGCAGCAAGTTCAAAATACTGTATTAGGGGATGAGCTCAGTACTTTCGTTTCTTATTTACTATTTTGATACCACCACCATTGCACTACAACGTCTTCATCATCCTACGATATCTCAGAAATTGCTCGTATAGTAGTTGCGTCAGTGTACTGTCGAGTGCGAAATCAGTTTTGTAAAACTCGTTTCATACAACATATTTCATAAAATCCGTTTTGTCAATGTGCGGGACCTTGCCTTACTGCACCAGTTTCGTAAAATTTCGCAACGCAGCAAACAATTCGTTGATACGAAATGTCAAAATGTGGAAACTAAAGACATAGTTGCTTCGAATAAGACCATATCTTATTCTACATTACAAGAATAGCTTTCAATGATAAATATTTGGCGATCTTTAGTAATTATTAAGAAACATATCGAAAACATTGCATAGAAAACAATATGCAAAATAATGCTGCTCATGTAGCTACTCATGGTAACGTATTGGTTGGGATCATTCACTGGAGACACGATGTGAGAAGAGGGAAGCCTATCCGTTATCAGCGCTGTTTCAAGCGTCCTTCTCGTATCCTCTAATTGAAATTTCCTCTCGGCTTATACCGCCATTCTTATAAATGAATAGCCAGCTGCATTCTTGGCTCTACCTAATGCCAAGAGCACACACCTGCCTGTTGTCCAGAGCACAGAAGAAGAATTAGGTACATACAGTTTTTCAACCCTCTCGCGAGCAGTTCGTGGACTGGTAAACTAGTGCACCGAAAGTACATTGGGCTGTGTTTTAGACGGCAAGCATGTTCGTTTAGAAGTACCAATAATCAATGAATGTAATTTAAATGGTTAAACTTGTCAATAATGTTTAAATGTGCTTTTAAATTTCAGATGTAGTTGTTACACAATATGTATAACATAAAAAATATTTAAAAAACATGGCACTCTCGATTACGTCTTATAACTAAAATAAACAATTCCTTGCAAATTTTGAATTGGTGAAATTATTGCTAAAACTGTTCTACTTATATCATTATTATTAAAAACTAACATTCAAGTACGTATAAATAGAATTAAATATTACAAGTCTTGAGGTAAAATTTTAATATATAAACTAATCGTGAGTTTGAATTTATTCTCTACTGTAGTTTTATAGATTTACTAAAATAACACTCTTCCGCCAACTTCAATAAAATTTTAACAACGATGTTAAATATTTATAGAAAAATGATGAGTAATACCACATTTTACCGAAGAAAACCAATACACTGATAAATCATTTCTCTAGCTTTATCGACAGATTATAACATGTACACACGTATTACCTACAAAAGAAAGAGCATGAAAACATTGAACAATATACAGTATAATCGAAAAAGACTGATCAAGAGTTGGTGACTTAGAAACAGATATTTTCAGCTTGTCAAGTTTGGGATACTTTTCACTAACAGCATTCTTCTATCACTTTGTTATTGGTGCTGGCATACTAGCATTTCGCGGTATAGGTTGTCTGTCATTATTTTCATTGTGGTCTGCGTATATATAATAACGATACTTCTCAGTACGATTGAGATACACAAATTGTAGTTTCTGTGAAATAGAATAGTTTTATAGATGGAGTACACTTTCATAGTAGTAATCTAGATGAAATAGATTCTTGGATGTAACCAAAATAATTTTGCTATGAACAATATATCGTTATGTGTCTAGATAATATGAACCATGCAATACTCTGTAGATAAATCAAGAGATCTTAATTCTGATAGCGTTTGTCATCAAACGTTTTCTGGTAGACCAAAGATCTAAACACTTGACGTTAAGGAAGATATATGTCATCTAATGCTACGGAGACCAAATTAGTCTCTTTGTTAACTTTCCCAAAAATTCCTCTTTTTTTCTTATTGTTTATTATACGGAGTATGTCAGACCCATATGAATGTTCTAAACAGGCGAAAGAACGAGGTCCTAGCTCAACCCGTACTTTTGAACGCCGGAAACCTCTATCTCTAACCGTGCAGGAGCCGCAGCGCTTCAAAATTTGAGTCAAGCATTTTTAGAAATTTTTTAACTCCAAACGTGATTTTTTCCAAACGGTTTCAGATAGCAAAGCGAAAAGTTTTTATCGCAATCTAAGCGAAGGGACGCGTCTTTTGAAATGTCACTCGACCCCATTCAGAGCTCATTTAAGAAGTTAAGTTTTGCCCCCACTCAACTTTCAAACGTCTAGAGCTAGCCTTAACGGTTAGAGCTAGCGGACTGAAATTTCCCAGGTATAGTACACCCATATAGGTCCACGTTCCGGTAGGGCCAAAACCCCGAAATTCCGACCTTCGATTTTTCGGTTTCGAAAAAATTTCATCGTTTTGGTCAGAAAAAAATGCGACGTTTCGACGTTCGATTATCGGTGCGTCGTAAGGACCCGTACGAGCGAAAGAACATAGCCCTAGCTCAACCCGTTCCGATTCCGCGGACATTCTTTTATCGGAAACGGTCTATTTCGTCCGTTGAAACGGCGTCGTTAATGCGCAACACGTGCAAACGTCGAACGATGCCACTTTCGGGACTCATTTTTTCGCGAAACTTCAATCGTCCATATCTCGTTAACGGTTAGAGATAAATAAAGAAATACACTCGGATAAGGATTGACGTGCTTTCCGTAAGTGCCTCTTTTGGGCCACGTTTCTCAGAATGGTATCTAAGGTTTCGCATCTTCCACAGTAGTACTCGATCACGATCACCATATTCTTCTATAAAACGTAGCACCTACAGATTTTAACGTTATTTATAATCTTATTTACGTATGCATGTAAATAAGATTATAGTACCTACAATAGCAAATAAATATATCTACTTTTACTATACATATCGCACGCAGTAATTCTGATAGTTAGCTATTAATATCTATGACACGTTTCTCTCTGTTGTTTCTGCTTAGGGCAATTGAGAGAAACACAGAATTTGCTTCTCTTATTTGCATTCAACTAAAGCGATGGTCTATCGTTATCATGTTCCCATTTAAAATGTGTAACCGAAGCAATTTGTGATTTGCATGTACTGCAAAATGCTCTTCAGGTTGTAATAAAAATAACTGTTTTGCAAAGCACAGTGTTCACGGTAACAAATTGTAGAAAGTACGATAACAAAAATAACTGAACGCAGCATGTTGCAATCATTGAACTATTAGAGTATATACAGCACTTGAAATGCTTACCTTAAAGTCTTATATATGTACATACCTAAATATTAAAGTCTATCCCTGTCTTTGTTGGCTACATATGTATGTGCTTATGGTATTTGAAAGTTCTCGATATAAATTAACTATTAAACATTGTTCTGGATTTGGGAGCATTGATGTTTGGAGACCCAATAAAAACATTCAATATCAGCGGAATGTACAATTAATTCGTTTTTTTTCTGTGACTGATTAACTTCTCATGTGGTAAAATTCTGTATTACAAATTTAATTTAAAAAATATTTCTGTGCAAATTTTGTTAAGTGACTATTTGCAGATTCTCATTGAAATTTCAAGAGTTAATTTAAATCCTACTGGGCATACAAAATATTTAGTAAATGCTCCAGAAAACTGAGAAGGAATGTTGCATCTCTATTTGTAATTATTCCAAATATTTACAAGAAACTGTAGCAAGTCGTAAGAGATTTTCTAATTGTCTCCAAAGTACTTTCAAGGTAATAAAAGTATTAGTGTATCAAAACCTACAGCTTTCAAGTTAAACAAAAATCTAACTACAACGTGATTAAATAATTATAGAAACACAGTTATTAGTTGTTAGAAAATTTAATTAAGTTATTTTAGAATGAAAATACAGTAAACGCTCGCTCATGTAAATACCCGGTAGTCGAAACGTCGCGGTTGTGTAAACAGAAAATTGTTACTATAGGATCAAATGGAACGCCCGGTAATGTAAACAAGTTTTCACCACGTACGATTCGATAATGTAAACAGTTTAGGGTACCTGTTATTTCCCCATTTTACGTGCGTAATTGAATCGATCAAAAAAATGTTTCGGTAAACGTTTTCAGCGTCGGCACCGGTTGTTCCCCGATTTATGTATGGGATTCCCTTGCCTCTGGTGAAATAAAGCAGTGCGCAGCTGAAATCACGCCAGAACAGATATGGCATCCACGTCCAATAAAAGAACATTTTTAAGATTAAGTGACAAAGTGAAAATTATCGATGAGATTAAAAAAGGTACGGGGGTAACTCAATTGGCAAAAAGATATGGAGTATCTAAAGCCACAATCTGTAAAATTAAGCGATACAAGTCACAAATTTTACAACGTATGTCAGCTACTTACGGAGGTTCGGGAAATCGTAGAAGTTTGAAAAATGCCCAGACACCTAGAATGGAAAATCGTCCGTATAAATGGTTTTTAAAACAAAGGGATAATCATGTACCAATTAGCCGTGAATTAATTAAAGAGAGAGCAAAGTTATTGAATGAAAACTTAAAAGAGACCGAAAATTTCGTAGCCAGTGATGGCTGGCTAAAGAGATTTAAAAGGAGGTATGGAATTCGACTGCTGTCGATATCTGGTGAAAAATTATCGGTACCATCACAGCTAGTGCAACCGTTTAAGGAAAAGTTAATGAACAAAATCAAAGACCTACATATAAATGGGGAGCAGATATACAATGCAGATGAAACCAATCTTTATTGGAAATTATTACCTATGAAAACTTGTTGCATCGCATGAAAAATCTGCTCCGGGTAGAAAGGCGGAAGGACAACGCATAACTTTTCTAGCGTGCACTATTGCTAGTGATACACAAAAAATACGATTACTAGTAATAGGAAAGGCAAAAAATCCACGTTCATTTAGAAAGTTTAAGAGTCCCGTTGATTATAACTGTTCAAAATCCGCTTGGATGACCAAAGGCATATTTCTGGAATGGTTCCACAAGCACTTTGTCCCTCAGGTATGGTAATAAAACTGTAATAATAAGTAATGTGATTTAATGATACATAAAAAATAAATAAATCTTGAATAACGCACCAAGTTATCCTCTAGAGGAACAATTAAGAAGCAACGATGGCTCAATTATTGTTATGTTCATACCGCCCAACGTAACTCCACTTATCCAACCGATGGATCAAAATGTAATAAAAATTACTAAATTGTATTGTCGAAAATTTCTACTTTCGTCTGCGTTATCAAAAAATCCTAAAAACATTTCTGAATCCTTAAAGCAAGTAATTTTACGTGAAGCAATTTTAAATTTGTTTATGGCATGGAATGCCCTTAACCAGCAGACAATCAGAAAGTGTTGGAAAAATTTGCTTTACTCCAATGATGACTATGAGGAAGAATCGCTAACCATCATTAGAAAACAGTTACTATCTGATGCTGAAGTTATTGACAGTGCATCATCGGACGTTCTCAAATTATTAAAAGCATTAATTCTCGATATTATTTGCACAGTTACCGATGTTAGTTTGTGGTTATCTGAAAATTAGATAAGCCCAAATCAAATATAGCGAACTATACTTACTATACTTACTATACTTACTATACTTACTATACTTACTATACTTACTATACTTACTATACTTACTATACTTACTATACTTACTATACTTACTATACTTACTATACTTACTATACTTACTATACTTACTATACTTACTATACTACATTATTTGTTTTTGAATAAACTGCACCGAACAGTCAAAATCATAATAATACTCCTTTTGGAAGGGTATAAAAGATTGTCATCAAATTTTATTGTCATGTATTAAATGTATGCAAAAGGAAACTGTGACTTGAGTCCTATTCTTCTTGTACCTGATGTAAGGTTTACGTTTGCGAAGTCGAGGACACTAACTATTAATTTTGTCTACTCTTCCTACCCTTTGTAAACGTTCTAGAATAAGTCCTATATTTAAAAAAGATGATGTCTCGTGTCAGCAACTACAGGCTTACCTTAATAAATAAATAAAAAATTTTGGCAAAATATTGAAAAATGTAATTTACAATAGTTGTACATTTCACCCCATAAGCACAGTTTGGTTCGCGGAAGATCAACAACTACGAATTTTGTAACTATATTTCAATGTATTAGTAGGCACTCTGATTCAGAAGGTCAAGTTGACGTTATCTATACTGATTTTGAATATTACTGAAGAGATGGCCAGCGTTTGGTTTGAATCTTTTCTCATTCTTACTATTAAAATCTTATCTAACAAATAGGTGGCCGTCCTTTTATAATGGATATAAATCTCATGACTTTTATCTTTCATTAGGGGTTTTTCAGGGGTCACGTTTAGAACCACTGCTGTTTGTACTTTTCATTAATGGCGCGTCAATGTCCTTAAAAACCTAATAGTAGGTTGCTGACGGTTTGTCTCTCCTGGCACGAATTCGACGTAAGCGATCGCACTCATACCTCATCTTGTATTACAGTGAGGTCGAGAAATTTTTCACTAACCTCATGGTATCAAGTAAGATAATCACAGACTACACCATAGGTATCTTACGAACTGCTGTTCACAGTTTGAGGACTAGGCGATCTCGAATTTTTCAGAAAGATGTCGTGTAAAATGTCTAGAATGAAACGCCTGTCCTCACGAAATTGTTTTCCTTCCTTTTGCGCCAGCTCGCCCGTAACAAATGATGACAAGACACATTAATCTTAATTGTGCACGTTAGTCTGTCCCTCATTGGCATGATTCACCATTTTCTTACAGAAGACTCATTCGTTGCTCTTTCATTTTAAATTTGCTTGACTTGCTTGCTAATCTTTATACGACGAATAATTTTCTATTGTCGCTGCCATCGTTTTAGCTACTAATGAATCTTTATTTAGTTGCTATAATCCGCCGGTATTACTTAATTACTGCAGATTATCTATTGACTAAAGTTGTATAAATACCGTCCAATCTGAACAATTAATAGAATAATGAAAATGCAGACACGTTGAAGAAATTAATCGAAAATTGGTCACTATACTTCGTTATCATTTGCAATTCCTAAGAAAAATAATGAAATAACACATTGGCTGAAAAGTCCCGGGCCTAACAAAGAAAATACGGTTTCTTTGGTTCAAAATTAGCTTTATTCATCAACGTAATCTCCATCAAAAGCAACGCAATCATTCCAGCGCCGCTATAACACTTCAATACCACTTTTGTAGAACGATTTATCTTTTGCCTCAAAATAGGCCTCAGTTTCAGCGATTACCTCTTCATTCGTGCGAAATTTCTTACCGGCGAGCATTTTCTTGAGGTCTGCGAACAACCAGTAGTCGCTGGGACCCAAATCTGGCGAATACGGTGGATGTGGGAGCAATTCGAAGTTCAATTCATGTAGTTTTGCCATTGTTTTGATTGACTTGTGACACGGTGCGTTGTCTTGATGAAACAAAATTTTTTTCTTTACCATATGCGGTCGTTTCTTTGCAATTTCGGCCTTCAAACGCTCCAATAACGCTGTATCATATTCACTGTTGATGGTATTTCCTTTCTCAAGATAGTCGATGAATATTACACCACGCACACCCCAAAATACCGAGGCCATAACCTTTCCAGCCGATTGCTGTGCTTTCGGGCGCTTTGGATGAGGTTCACCAGTTGCTGTCCACTCAGATGACGATCGTTTTGATTCCGCAGTGAAGTGATGGATCCATGTTTCATCCATCGTCACATATCGACGCAAAAATTCCGGTTTGTTACGTTTAAACATGGCCAAACACTGCTCAGAATCATCAACACGTTCTTGTTTTTGGTCAACAGTGAGCAAACGCGGCACCCACTTTGAACAGAGCTTTCTCATAGTCAAATGCTCATCTTTACGATGTCAGCTATCTATCTTTACGATGTCAGCTAACTCACCCAACTTCACTTTTCGATCATTCAAAACGATTTTGTGGATTTTATTGATGTTTTCTGGTGTTACCGCCTCATTTGGACGTCCACTGTGTTCTGCATCATCGGTGTCTCTACGACCACGTTTGAAGTCAGCAAACCAATGTTTTATTGTTGTTTCTGATGAAACGGAATCCCCATAACACTTTCCAAGCCATTGCTTCGCTTGAACGGTATTTTTTCCCATGAAGAAGCAGTGTAAAATTAAAACACAGAATTGTTTTTGATCCATTGTTTTGAAAATAACAAAAGTAGCGTGACTCTTAGTACAATAACTCACAAACTAATGAATAGAATATCATGAAATTTTAGCAGCTGTCTTTTGAAGGTTAGTACTAACTGAGAGAAGGGTGACTGCAATAAAACTAGCGTCATCTATGTGTTAGGCCCGGGACTTTTCAGCCCATGTGTTATAATGAATTAGTATTTTATGCAGTTATGTGCCCAATAAATATTTTTATGATTTTTCTATTTTTATAGATGTAAATTATTATTACCATTATTTCCTTTATTTGGTATATATATATATGCTTTTCAAATTGGTATAAAAATGAAAATACTAAGAATACGCATGGAAGCAATTAAAGTCTAAACTGTCGGGATGATTGCATTTGTTTTTTTATATAAAAATTCTGGCGATTAATCTTCGAATATTTCCGTGATTGGGTAGATGAACAAGATTTATGAATGTGAAACCACTTACAAAAAAAAATCCGGAAGCCGGGAGCAGTTTGAAAACTTTTCTTTCTTCGTACTCCTTGGTGTCGGTCCGGACTTTAAAATTTATCGGAAAAATCGCCAATCTAAAGTTTTTAGAGTTGTGTTTATTCATGTTATTCAAGAAGGACGAGAGTTGAGACTTAGAAGGAAGTTGTGTCAATTTGTTTTCTTTTAAAACAGCGTTTGGTGTAACTTAATAAATTGCTTTTGTAATATTTCATAGCGTGGAAATTACACAAATTTGCCATCTGTTCTTAGTATAATTAGCTTTTCCCCAAACCAAATTTAATTCGAGTCCAACAAGAGTCGAATAAAATAGGACGTAGATAGTATTGGTTTAATATGTATATATGTTATTGTTGATCACGACTGGATGTCACCTATAAACATATATATAGTAATTAGACAAAATGAAACATTTTTATCACCCCGAATGTTACGTTATCGATTCTATGTACGCCTTAAAACCACTTGGAACTTGACTATATCTGGTTTCTACCTGGTTCTCTCCATAAAATTATTTTGCTTGTAACTCTCGTAGCAAACACTATAGATTCGCAACAGCGGAGTTAAGTATGTGTTTTTGAGTATCACATGAGAGTATTTATTAGATATGTTCATATATACAGGATGCATGGGAGATAATCCATATTATTTCAACATGTAATAATATACGCCTTATTGCGAAGAAAATACCAGTGGATATGGTTCACTCTTCTATTGTTTCTTTTGTTAAAATTACGCATCAAAAGTTACCGATTGCAAATCTGGCTCTTACAAATAGTTGCATAATCGAAGTGTGGATTGCATTTCTTCTAAGTTGAAAAATAAGCAGACTCTCTTCCATGGCCAAAATAACCAATTGTGCATATTCTAACTTTCAAAAGGAAAGAGGTTGAATCGCAACTGAATTCGGTGAAATTACTAGCAGTAGTTTCTCTTTATAACACTATTTATGCTATCTATGTACGTCAAAACAGGGGAAATGTTCACGTAAAATGTTTAAAGTATCCCCCTTCGGCACATGCCATAATGACGCTTATAAAAGAAAACATTCTTGCGAATAGCTTTTCATAGTAGTGTCTGCTTGTGTTTGAGTTTTTGCAATGATCGATATAATGAAACAGAGTATTTCTAGCAAGTTCTGTTTTAAACTCGGTATGACTGTCCCATAAACACACAAAATCTTAAAGAAAATATTAATAGTAAATTGATGTTGTGACAACGTTCCAGATAATCATCAATCGGCATTACACCAAAGGTTGTTGATCGAAATACGATTGTAGCCAAATTATTCAGAATATTTATAATATGGTGTGAATACGGTATGGCATGACAGTACGCCTATGTAGATTTAAAACAGCAGCTCCGTGAACTATATTTCTTTGTAAGGTTGTCACAATCTCCATAATGCAAAGACTTCACCTCAGCCGAAGAAAACCTATCAAGTCCCTGCTGACTTTTTTTGCACTATCCATAGACTTTGCACACCCTGGCCAATTCAGATTGAATTCTATTGTGAAGTTTTAAGACGGCTAAGTGAAGATATGAAAAGGAAACGCGAAAAGTAACCATCCGTCATGATAATGCGAGACCACATATCGCTTCTACCATAGGACAGTTTTTATCGAAAAATATCGACTTGGCTTCACGTGAGTTTTTCCTCTTTCCAAGAATAGAAATCAAGTCGAAGGGGCAAAGATTTAGCAGGATAAAGGAGGTGTAAGTTGGATTGGAAACGCTGCTGAATACATTAACAAAACCAAACTTCCAGAAGGCATACCTTCCGTAGCAGAAGAGCTGGGAATTATTAATTGTAGTCCCAGGAAGAATATTTTGAAGGTAATGGAGGTAAATGAAATCCTGGTATTTTGCAATTTTATTTATCGCTACGTTTCGGAAACTTTTGGCTACCACCTTTTATTTTATCCACATACCACACGCAAGTAACACAAGAGGATTTATATAGCATTAAGAAATATGCTACAATTTAGGAGATTAGACAAAGCATTTGTTCAACAAACAAATTTCATGGTATCTTTTTTATGGATTCGATAAAGCAATAAAGAAGCAAATAAATTTGGCAAACTTGGAAAGTTTTCTGCTATGTTCAAAATCTAACTTAATTCCTCTAATTCTGATGACATATTTAAAAATTAAATGATGTCGAGACGATAATCGTGGCAGAGGATCTCAGTAAAGCAAGGGGGAAGCACCTATTTCTTCATTTAATGCAAATTGTATTCACGCGACTGGTATTATGGCTTCCGTACATCTTTTGATAGAATCTGAGTAGGGCATTGTTTGATCGAGCACCACTTGACTCGGATTGGAATATTGCATCCATTTGTTTGCTAGACAGAACTAAAGAGAGCATCAACTACAAACTTTTTGCTCACCCGTCTTCAGCGCAGCTTATTGCTGTATTGAGAAGAGGTAGTTATTCGTTTCTACATAATGTGACTCAACTCAGAACCCTTAGTTCGTTAAAGTTCTCTACGCTGGTTTTTTAATCTTTAAAAACTATCGATATTAAATTATAACCGGCTTATATTATAGTTTTGCAGACACAAAAGCAGGGCCAGATCTAGCTACTTAACAGTTCCAGGGAAAAATGATTTTTGCCTCTCTTTACAATTAGTTAGTGTACTATAACTGATGCCAATTCGATACCGTTTTAGCCGCCAACCGCCCTCAATTTCACCGCCCCTCATTTTTGCCGCTTTGGGCAGGTGCCCAGCTTGCCTCCCTCCCTAGATCGGGTCCTGACAAAGAGAAATACCGCAGTTGATTTTAGTTAAGTTCCTCCTCTTGTGAGAAAACTGAAACCGTTTCTATACCTTTTTTTGAAGGAAGCTTGCATTATACTATTCACACACAACACTAAACATAATATATAATCGATAAGACACATTCTAACTTCAGGTTTATCTTACTCAAATGACATTTCGATATATAACATTAAATACCTCCAGAATATTCTTTAAGAGGATTCAGGTCATATTCCTTCCTTGATCGTCTCCAGTGACAAGGTACGCCCAACCAAAAAAAAATACCTTTGGAACTCGGCGTAGATGTAAGAGCAAAAATAATACGTAACGGCGAAAACACAGATAATTGATGTCTTATTGACTATTGATCCAGAATATTCCAGTTTTTTCGCTTGACTCGGACAACAATCGTGGGCCACTTATAAACGTAATAAGTCTGACAAATTGCCAATTAGGCATTTAAAGAGCACTTCATCTCTGTCCTCCACGTCCATATCAATACATTGAAAAGCACCATTGAGATGAAAAATCGATTTTTTCTGTATTTCAATAAAGTAAGTGGTTCAAACAAGTAAGTGTCTATTTAAATTGTTGGTCACAAGCATAAAACATTAGTGAAATTGATCTGGCAAATAGGTAAGGAGAATGCTGCAAATTACTTATACATTAAAATACATATACAATGTATAATAGGTACAGCGACTGAAGCATAGTTATTACTAGAGACCGGATTATATGCAAAGAAAAACTGGAATATATACGCATATGTACACTAGGGTGACAGAATAAAATAGACACCTACTAATTAAAAAAAGATTCTATTCTCATCATATATACAAAATATTTTAAAATGTTTAAACTAGACTAATATTTTGCCGATCCACCTTTACTTGCGTAAAGTGCTGCGAGTCGACGTGGCATAGAATCTATTAAATGATTAATGGTGTCTTCTGGAATATTTAACCACTCTTATGTAACAGCTGCCACGAGTTCTTCCTTATTGCTGGGTTTTCGGGGTCGTTTCGCCGTATTTGTCTGGATTATGTGCCAAACATTCTCTATCGGATTCATGTCTGGTGATTGGCCTGGCCATGGTAAAATCCGAATCCCCTGTTTCTCTTTCCATGTGGTTGTTGTTCTTGCTTTGTGGCAGGGTACTTCATCCTCCATAAAAGTGGCGTCTTCTTTAGATAAAATGGCGTTGTCGAATATCGGTAGTAGTCCTTCTGTTAATATTTGGATATATTTTGCCGCATTTATATTTCCGTCGCAGATTACTAATTGCGATCTTCCACCATACACTATCGCGCCTCACACCATGATGTTCACACCGCCGTATTTCACCGTCTGATGCAAAAATTTGTCGTCCAGTTACTGTGACGAACGTCTCCATATCCACGTACGACCACTATCACTGAATTGGCAGTATCTACTTTCGTCTGAAAAAATGACAGACCGCCAAAACTCTTCGGGCTTCGTTCGCATTTCGATTACCCAACCCCATTCGGCGCCGTTTTTGGAACGCCGTAAGGAGAGGTTTTTTCTGTGCCACCCTTTTATTCATCCCCACACTGTGGAGGTATCGCAGAACGGTGCGCTGACTTTTCTGTGAAGTTGCCGCAAGCTCAGCTGTACTTTTTCGCGGTTCTCTTAACACTTCGCGCACAAGCACCCTTTTACTTCTTTCAGAAGGTCCGGCACGACCTGGTCTCGGCCCCACTGTTGTTTTTTCCTTGCGTTTAAATTGTGTAATCGCACGGTTAACTGTGGACAACGGAATATTTAAAAATTTACTTATTTCACGTTGCGAAGCGCCGCGTTCACTCCAACGCCAACGATGCGACCCCGGGTGAAGTCGCTAATATCACTCGAACCTTGTAAGCGAGGCATAGTTGTAACGATACTAAACTATGACGAATTCCTTCCGATACATCTACCCCTACCCTAATGACAAGAGAAAGTTCTTAATTCGTTCTTAGAATTTAGATGTTTACATATTTATACCGCTTTAGCTGGTGTCTATTTTATTCTGTCACCCTAGTGTATATGCATCGATTTTTGGGAAAATATGCATATATTATATACGCATATATATATGCATAAATCTGGGGCATATATGCAAAAAAATTGCGACAATATGCAAAATTTTTACATAAAACAAATAAGAGCAGAAATTTAAACATTAACTTTATTGCACAAAAGTTTTTTACAACATATTTCTAAATCAATTTATAATGTTTTCAAAATTGTGAAAGATGAAAGTTTTATCTTCTATCAGAATACATATGTTTTGAAATAGAAAAGCTTCTTTCAACATCCATAGATGTAATTGGTACATTTTTTAACTTTGCAATACATTCTAAACTAAAATTAAAGTCGAAATCGTTTCCTGTTTCACCCTCCAAAACTTTCTTAACTTTCTTCAATTTCAAATACCCCGCATTTTTATTTACCACTTTTTTAAATTTATCGTATATAGAACTACCTATTGTACCCTTAACCTTCTTACATAGCATATCAAATTCGTCCATTCTTTCGACTGATTCCGAAACAAAGCTATAATCTGACTTAATATACAAAAAGTTTTTTTAGCAATTCTGTCTTTTTACAGTTTTCTAGAGCAATGCAGTTAGCAGTGATTTCAGGAATTACATTTTTTATTCCTTCAAAATTATCGGCGTAAAAAAATAGCAGCGTCTAACCATGTACCCCATCTCGTAATAATCGGTTCAGGGGGCAACTTAACACCGGGAAGTCGCTCCTTATAAAATTGGATTCGTGAGGGTACTTTTAAAAATACTTTTTTGACATTGCTAACTAAATCATTAATGAGCTAAACAAGTGGTAGGAATAATGTTACTATAAAACATTTTTAAATTTTGCGCGGTTTCTAGCATGTACCGTGCAGCGTCGAACAACATTAGTAAAATTTTTGCACAAGGTATACTTCCAGGTAAAAAGAAATTTGATGATTTCGTCAGGTATATTATGTTCGTAATATTTTTGCAGAAATGATTTCAAATTAACATTGTTTAATCTTGCTAGACTACGCTTGCTTAGACGAAATTAATGTGTTACACAGATCCGTATTATATTCTTCTTCTTCTGAGTTCTGTGAAGTTGATGCTACACATTGATATATAGATTGCTGCACACATGCGGATCGCTTTAGTTTTTCACATTTTCCAATATGTGATGGAGTTTTAGCGTGTTGATCAATCAGGTGTCTTCTCTCAAAAGACACCTACAACAACAATTGTCATTTTATATCAAAAGTTAAGAATTTAAAAACAATTGTAAAGCTTTTAGTAAAATCAAACTTACCAGTTTACTGCAGGTTCGACAAAATATTTTGTCGCCATCCTTTACCAGTTCAGGATACGGCTTAATTTATAAAGAAATTTTGTTCGCTATGCTCATTGTATGTACGTACAGTATTTAAAAACGTAACACAATTACATGCTGTTTCGCTCAAAGATATTCAGTGAATGAATAGTTTATTTGGCAATTAATAATAATAAAACATAGTTACCACATCCCTTCTGCTAGGCGAAATGAAACACATGCAATTCTTGGAAAAAAGTATAAGAGAAACCAATGTAAAAGATTTATCGTTCTGAAAATTGTCCGTTGTTGATCTACATTAGGAATTACTTGGAATTTTACTAATAAAAAGGATAAGCAAAAGCCTAAATATGCAACTTTTGTAAAAATATGTATAGAAATGCCTAAATATTCAATATATGCAATCACTAATTAGCGCTAATTAACTTCAATTAGTGTAATACATCTACATACAGACTATAATTAAAGATATGCAAAAAATAAAATATATGCATTTTGCATTTAATCAGGTGTCAAGTTATTGCTATTCGTTAGCCAAATCTTCGGCATGCCAGGTACGGACCCGCCCGCACGACCGATACGAAAATTGACCGAGTTCGTCGAATCAGTCTGTCTCCGCCTCGCTGCTGTGTACATTATATTACGTGTCATAATGTAGTTATACTTCATAATATGGAAGAATATTTAAACTGTTTACCTGTATATATTTCATGAACAATAGTAATATGTAAAGCGAGCCAAATCTTTGCCGCGCCAGATCCCCACTCAGGCCGATGCGGAAACTTAACGTTTCTAACTAAGAAACGCGATCTGATTGAGTGCCACATTTTGTGACACAAACGGGCTGCACGGGCTGTATAATAAATAACATTTCGATAGCCACCAGTCTTCCTTAAATGCTTTTAAGTAGTTGTATTATAATTTGGCGAGTATAGTGCTTTCTGTAATCTAAATAATACTGCAAGAGGTACACGTGTACTGCGATATTCACCGATTCCAAAGCGCGTACCTTGTTAACTGAGTTAGCAGGATAAAATTAAATGATGGGCATTTGTTAGCGAACACTTTTTTAATGAGATTGTTGAGACATTAATACATTTTGTTGTACTTTTTGCAAAATGAGCCTGGAATTCAAGACGATAGTTTCTTTTTGAAGTGAGCCATAATTTTTATTTTCAAAACACTAAATGATATTTTATTGCTACATTCACAAAGAAATTAGATGAAAACACTGAATTTAATAACACTTCACTTTTTAGATTATTTTAGTTTTCAGAACCGTTTACATTGAAATTTCCAATACATCTGCGCCGTTGTAGAATCATAACAGAGCACGTCATTGATGACGCTTGAGTGATAATGGAGTGATATGGACATTATTGGTGTATAGGTTACTCTTTAGACTCTGTAGTGTTGCCCACACATGAGTAGAGCTTTTTATTATCTAAATTGGAATTGATATTGTTTTCAATTTTATCTCACACAAAAGTTACATGAATTTGTAATGTTAATGAAGATGGTAATTTCAATTTGGAATGGACGAAATTGGTTTTTTAGCAAATAGTGAATAAATTACAAACAGTTACGTAAATATTAAATCAAAAAAAATGTAATTACAAGCTTTTATAACTATGTTATGTACTTTGAATGTACTTCTTACAGTTAAATTTGCCTTGACAAAACAAAGGTTTATAGCACACTGAACATATTATACTCACAAACTTGTATACATCTTCAGCAAATAGACGTTTTCCAGTACCGCTACCATTAGCATAACCTTCTTTTGATATAATTACGTCTGTTGTCCTAAGACAATTTAACGTTATAACATAATAAATTAAACGTCTGCATCAAGCTAATACTTCAGAACCGTATTAATGTTGAAATTATTCTGTTTTGGAAATGCGAAATGATAGAGCGGCCACCAAAATTGTCTTGTTTGTACATTGGTATACATACAAAGATTAAATTTTGACTCATGTGTGAAGAGTATGTTGCCCCAGTCATTCATTTCCCAATTAACATGCTCCCTAGCAAACCTTAAGCGAGCCACTCGGTGATTTCTAGTAAGACGAGGAGCTGTAACGGCTACGTTAGCTCTTATTCCAATTGGACTCAACCAATTACGAATGGCTTGGGTACTTATTCGGATATTTCTAATTCTAGCCAAGTCGATCTGTAATTGCCTTGCAGCTACATGCCTACGACGTAATGCTTGTAGTCTTAGAGAACCGGTCATTTTTGGGAGTAGTACAGCTTGGACGACTTGGCATCGGTCTTCGTGTGCAAGCTCTTGTTTATCTATATCTGGCTACTACCCTAGAAACACTTGACTGATTAATACTCTTAAAATTCACTACCTAGCAACCTGTTGTGGAGTTAAATTACTTATTTTGCTTCTAATAACGTTAGTAAAATACTCTAACAGTGTACTTTAAAATTTGTCTATATAAAAACACTTTCAATAAACAATTACATGAAGCATGTTGTATACGCAGTTTTCTAAAATGTTTTTGTAGTAACAAGAAAGAACTTTTTCAAAAGCTAGTTATATGATTTTCTTTGTATACTTAGAATCCGTGCATATATTGTAAACGTATAAAAAGAATCTCAGTCTATAAACGCCTTTTCGTAGTCTATGAGATACTTTTTTTGGCGAAGTGTAATTTGGTGCTGTAATAAAAAAATCAAGTGACAACACAAAAACCTTAAAAAGCAAAATAATCAAACTGCAGATGAGTGATCTTTCTTGGTATTTATTTTTTCATTCCCGATGTCTATTGCTTTACGGATGCAATGTTAGTACCCTATACACCAAGAATTTCCATATTAAATCACTCAGGCGTCATCAATGACGTATTTTGTTAAGATTCGCAAATGTTCCATATGTATTTGAGACTTGAAAGTAAACGCTGTCATAAACTAAAATAATTTGAAAATTATTAATGTTTTCTCAGTAACTCGACTCTCGCTAAAATGAAAGTGTTTTCGTTTGATTTCTTTGTTAATGTAGCAATTCATTGTTATGAGAATAAAAAATATGTTTAATACTTCAAAAAGAAGCTATCGTCTCGAATTACGTTTTTTTCTTTGCAAAAATAAGAAAAAAATATGTTATTGTGTCAACAATCTCGTTCGTTAGCAAGTTCCCATGGTTTAATTTTAGCCTGCTAACCCAGTTAACAAGTGACGCGCTTACAAAATATAGAATTTATTCCGAACTGAATTGCTCCTGTCAGCTTTGGTTCATTCATGTCCAATGCACATTGTAAAAATAATTGTTTGCTCGGATTTGCCGATGGCAATCTCGGAAGTTTAAAAGCTCCGGCTAAGATTGGTTTCATTTAATCCCAATTGGTTTTATTTTTGTATGATAATAAGAGTGTTCGTTCATGAAGAATGTGTACAAACACGAATAATCAATATAGGCTCTTCAAGCTTCCACTCTATTTTTACGATGTTTCAGTTGTTGTAGGTTAAAATTGTAGGTCAGCAGCTACATATACTACCATTATAAGGTTTGAAGGCAGTACGAATTAAAAAAAATGTACGTAAATAGGTTTTTATTTACGTACACAAACTGTATATGAAAATAATGATGTATACAAACAATTCGTTGAAAATAATTGCATCTGATACGTTAATTAGTTTATAATTTTTTTCTTTTGGCCCGTTTCACAGCTTTGTAAGTTCTGTGCATCTTCGTTATAAATGTTTCTAGGTAATTGAGTTGATAGTCCAGTAGATGCAAAACTCCTGTACGGATCCCCAAAGCAATTAAGTTTAGTGGCCGTTTCTCTTTACTTTTTCTATCCAGCTTATCACACAAGTACTCGATAATACAAAAGAAGAAAGCGTATGCTTCAGAAATCACAGACATTGTAAAGAAATTAAAATCTTACACTATAATTAAAACATTATCTGCAAATCCAAAACTTAAATTATAATTATAAAGTTAATCATAAGTTTGTAAACGTTATAAGATATAAGCAACCAGTAAAATACCTACACTATCGTTCATAAGTTTTATCGCACCTATATATATATATATATTAGGACCATTTTAAAAGTGTTTAGGGAAATTCAGACTAGTCTTCTTCGGATGGCATTTACAATGTAATAATATTCATAACAATATACAAATATTTACAAAATCCATGCAAACACGAAAACAATGTGTTCTGTGTTAAATTTTATAATGGCGTATGTAATAGTATGAAATTTGGGATAAATGCGTTATGAAGTAGAATCTGTGGGAGGTACTGAGTCATTCACATAATAAATTATACATTCAGTATCCATCCAGTATATTGCCAAACTATAGGAGATGTGTGTGCGTTAGGAAGATCCTCTTTCATACTGTTAGTTTATTTGATCGAAGATATGCCAAAAGGAATTGTATATTGAAACGCGCACTAGAATATGGGTTCTACACGAGACAAATGTTTCAAATAGAGAAATTGCTTGACAATTAAATATTTCTGAGTGTTGTGCGCGTAGAATAACTAAATGAAAGAGATCGCCAGGCTTCAGAGCAGAAACCGAAGTGAAAGATCAACGACGGAACGAGACAACCAATATATTCGAGGGATTTCTCTAAGAAATCGCCGCCTTACTGCACCGCAAATTAGAGACTTGTGAAAATTGGTGTGAAGGGTCGTATAGCAGTAAGAAAACTACGGTTAAGTTTTATACATAAACGGAAAAGACTAAATTGGGCAAAAGTTCACGCAAACTGGAGTACAAATGAGTGGAAAAATGTCCGCGCGAAATTCGAAATCTCCGTTGCACGTTTGTTCATCGCCGCCCTGGAGAAAGAATATTAGAAAGTGTATTTCAAAAACAGTGAAATATGAAGGAGGAAACATCATGTTGTGGGGTTGCTTTGGGAGAGGGAAGGATTGCAAAATTAATTAAAATAGATCAAAGAATGACAGAAGCCGTGTATTTGAGAATCCTAGAAAACGCCGCGGTACCAACTGGGTGTAAATTAATTGGGGGATAACGACCCCAAACACATCGCAAAGGTGATTAAAACTTATTTCCAAAACAAATCTTCTGGAGGAGTCCTACCCTTAATGGAGTAGCCGCCACAGAGACCTGATTGCAACTCCATTAAGCTCTTGTGGGATCACTTGGATCGTGAGGTTCGGAAAAAATCTCTGACTAGCAAAACAGCATTCTGGAATGCTCTGCAGAAAAATGTGAAATGCTATAGACGAATAGAGCAATTAGTTCTAAAGAAGCCGCGTATCTATCAGGCCATTATGAAAGCAGAAGGGGGTTATTTGATGAAGTATTATAACAATGTGTATTTTTTGAGAAACTAGTATTTTGTCAATAAAACATTTAAGTTAATGAGTAAAGTTTGTTTCTTTAATAAATTACTCGCAGACATTGTCTGTCTAGTTTATTTTGTTGTTTTAAAGGATGTTTCAATAAAAGCGCAAGATTTCAAGGTTCAATAAAATCTTGCGCTTTTATTCATATCAATAGTTTTCTGTAGCAAAGTATTGAAATGACGATTGCAAGGACTGTGTGGATGTACAATTCACAGGTATAGCAGTAAACTTCACTCACACAAATTAATTAATTATGCGGAACGCAGCGTTTCGAGACCACGTAGGCTCCCATTGTCAACCGTGTTACCGACTGAAAGTAAAAACTGTATCACACATGCAAATTATTTTCTACGCAGGCTCTAAAATTTCTAAAACATATGACTATTTTCAATCTACTCGATGGTCTAATGCCTTTTTCGGGAAAGGATGGCCCGAAAGCGAACCGTATCTTTAACAGGGCCTATGGTAATAAATCCATCAAACTCGAGTGTGCAATTGGGGGTAGTTCTCTGTTCAATAAGTTTCCGTTCTTTTTCATACAAATCGTTTCGTACGCGTCTAATTCTCAATACGAGTTCACGTTTTTAAGTAGTGTCAGATTTTTTAAATCAATCTTATGTCTGGATTTTACCATATGCTCTGCTACGCTTGATAGTTCAGGTTTGTCGAAACGATAGTGTCTAATATGTTCTTTGAACCTCGTTTCGATACTCCTTTTTGTTTGACGGTGATTCTAATCTATCAAGCGTAGCAGAGCATATGGTAAAATCCGGACATAAGATTGATTTAAAAAATCTGACAACTTAAAAACGTGAACTCGTATAGAGAATTGGACGTGTACGAAACGATTTGTATGAAAAAGAACGGAAACTTATTGAACAGAGAACTACCCCCAATTGCACACTCGAGTTTGATGGATTTATTACCATAGGCCATGTTAAAGATACGGTTCGCTTTCGGGCCATCCTTTCCCGAAAAAGGCATTAGACCACCGAGTAAATTGTAAATAGTCATATGGTTTAGAAATTTTAGAGCCTGCGTAGAAAATAATTTGCATGTGTGATACAGTTTTTACTTTCAGTCGGTAACATGGTTGACAATGAGAGCCCACGTGCTCTCGAACGCTGCGTTCCGCATAATTAATTAATTTGTGTGAGTGGAGTTTACTGCTATACCTGTAGAAAGTACTGAAATCTTTATTGACTTATATACATTTGAAAATTACATATAAAACAAAATATTTTATAACATGTGGCGGATTTGATTCATAGAGCGTCTCATACTGCCCTTAAATGTTTCGATGGTCGCGGGCTTGTTGGCATAAACCTGTGACTTCAGATAACTACAGAGTCAGAAGCCCAAATCTATTAAATCGCAAGAACGTGGCGGCCAATTCTAGTCACCAAACTGGGAAATGACACGACCATGTGGCACCGTTCAGCTGGAACCACATGTCATCAAGGGCAATATTTTCCAATTGAGGCACAAAAAGCTGCGCTATGATAGCGCTATAACGTCCGCCATTCACCGTTATTGCATTACCTTCCTCATCTTCCAAGAGATACGGCCCAATTATTCCTTCAGACCACAATGCACACCAGACAGTGATACATTTTGGATGAATCATTCGTGGATTTTCTGAACCCCAAATACGGCAATGTTGCCGATTAGCGAAACCATCGTGGTGAAAATGGACCTCATCGCTGAAAATGATTTTGTCTGAAAAATCGGCATACACTTCTGTTTACTCGAGGATCTAATTGGTGAAACCTCTTCGCTGTGCATGGTCTGAGGGCAGAAGGTGTTGAATCAATTGGACTTTGTAACCGTGAAGATGCAAATCTTTGGTTAGAATACGCCGAAAAGTGGCTATTATAACGTCCAATTCTTGTACACGATGACGAATCGACATCTCTGGACTTTCGGCCACACTTTCGCAAACTGATGTTACGCTTTGATCTGTACGAGCTCGTATCGTGTGTTTCACATCATTAACCGAACCAGTACTTTCGAATTTTTCGATTATTCTTTTCATAGTAGATGAATTAGGAACATTTTGTCGACCGAACATTGGACGCACTTTATGAATGGTGGAAATCAAATTTTCACCATTTTGATAATAATGTTTAACAACCAGGACGCGTTGTTCGATCGTGTGATAATCCATATTTACTTCCAACTGCCAACTTTCGTCATAATCACGCGTCATTGTGATTGTCAAACATTGCGGGCAATTTAAATCTTGCGCTCTTATTGAAATCACCTGTATATGGTATAATCAAACTTATGAAAGGTAGTGTATGTGCAGGCGTCTAGAATTATATTCCTGTCACCTCCGAATGGAATATAAACTTCTAATAATCGGGAATATGACAACATATTCTCTATTTTTGTGTATTTACTATTTTCGTAGCATTTATTAATCGGGATTTGTAACAGATTCTTTTTTAGCAATAAAAATTATATTTCATACGAATATATTCTATACAATAAAAGAATTAATAAAAATGCTTCCATATCTACGTGTATAGAACCTATAAAGTACACAGATTCCCCCTCGTGTAGAAAGTTTGTATCCCTTCCAATTAGATTCGCAGGCATACACATTTTAGATACACCCTTCCTTTTTCGTATGTAGTAGTTAGAATTCAATATCGACCATCCTGGTAGAATGATTCACTCACGTATCTTATATGGTATCGTAATTGATTTTCTGATAACTCGGCCACAAACGCTAATGCCCCCTTTTATCAATCTCGTAGTACGCGTATGTAAATGTATCGCTTTCAGTTGTTGATCAGGTTTGATCAGGTCAGTAAACTTGATCACGTTTGGTGAGTTATTGTACAGATTTGGAGGAATTATCTCTTCAGTTAGCTAATTTACATAAAAAGACGAAATAATGTTAACATAATTAGAAACTATTCACTCAGGCCATATTACAATCACGTTGCTATAAATTTTGTTTGATGTTTCTTGGAGATTTTACTGATTATCATCCAGTAAGTGGGAGAAACGGAATAGCGAATAGAGTGAGTAGTGCTGCCGTCAAAAAGTTGAAACTTTCAAAAGTTTCCATAACAAAAAAAATAACCTCTCCCAACGTGTCTGACCTTGTTTTTTGAAGCTCTAATTTAGTTCAAATTCCCGTCATTATAACTTGTATGCTTATGCAATCATTATAGCAAATACAAATATTTTTGTCTTTTCCTATTTGAGATAAATGGGTCCAAGGCGTTGAACAAATTATACCGCACCATTTTTGTATGGAGAATCAATTTAACTATTACTATTTATGCAGACAGCTAACATTGCAAAAGTATATATTACATTCTAATTAACTGTCGTTTATATATAATTAGACACTTTTTTACAGGATATAAGCAGAATGTAATACAGAATTTTTATTGTGCTAACTGCAAAAGATTGTCATCAGAAACGAGATTTACCTTAAATAATTATAATAGACTTCACAATTAAATTTAGTACTTTGAATTTCGTGAATGTTAAATAAATATATGTTTTGGCATGTTGCTTACATACAGGACAGGTGAAAATATTCTTTTGGTAAGAAACGCAATTTAGATTAACAAAGTAATGGCGCCTTATATATACAATTAAAAGAAAAGTACTTGCTTAACACGTTACAAATAAAATTCAAGTATTAATATCTTATTTATCCAACACCCTGTATATTTTGAAAGAATTGGTTGTGGGTCTATGTGTTACGTTCTCCTGGTTTGAAGAACAACGCCGCTGTAGCCTGCTCGTAATTTCCTAAATTACTTGACCAATACTTACTTGTAGAGTATGTTCGCTTATTTACTAGAGGAGAGGTTGTACAGTGAAACTCAATGCGCATGCGCAAAAAAATATATTTAAAAATGAAATGGTTACACGGTTTCCACTCTTGCCTATGTACATGTACGATGTACGTAAGATATATAAATTTGCAATAATTGCAGTTATTCGAGCTCTCTTATACATGTAATGTACATTAGCATTTGTATATGTATTTTCATTGGTAGCAACATAAAGTAATGCCTCAGCATGTACGTTGCAACGCTATGTCTTAATTCTGTTTAAAAGGTTAAACTCTTATATGCTTCCGCTGAAGCTTTGTCAGAGGCATGTACTAATGCCTCTATCTGTTTGCATGCACCACTACCTTTTATAGGGAGCCAACCCTATTTATTTCTTAAATTTATAAGCGCACCTCGGTGCTATGCTTATTTATATGTCCCTTTCCGGGAGCCTAATATACTTTCCTTGTTTTAAATTTGCCTAAGGGACTTGGCCCTGTATTATTGGCATGTATTTGTACTTGACCAAATACGTTTGTTATATTCACATTTATAGGGGAACCCACCCTATCTCTTAGAGCTTGAACGCCTGGTCGAGGGCGACAGTAGCGATAATAGCCGATCTCAATACAAAAGTAATGTCACAGCTACCCAGGCGTTCTCGTTTGAAATATTACGCTATGTGCAATCTTTAGCTCTATACTACTGCGCCCCAAAGAAGGGAAAAATCCAGTAACCAGCAAATGTGCGAACTGCGCACCGACAAGTAAAACGGAGCGATGATGCCGACATTACATAAGAAAACTGGTCCGTGACACTCGTCCGCTACGACGAGCAACTAAATGAAAAATTTCTAAGTCCCGATACGACAAGGAGGACCGAACAAACGTACAAAAGACAACGGGCGCTGCGTCCGCAACGACCGTCAGCAAGAAGCGGAGTGATCGTACTTGTAGAGGAGGTTCTATACATGCGCGCCGACAATCTCACCAAAGTAATTTCCGACACAAACTTAACTGAAGACTAAAAATATGTATAGACGACAATGGACACAGTAGCCTCGACGTACGATGATAGAAAATCGAGAATTTATACTTATTAAAAAAATCTATACGTGTGGTCCGACGACGTTACCAAATGACTCCCGCCAGAAATAAATGTATAGACAACGTCCTCGACGATTCCCGCCAAAACTAGAAAATCTTAGAAATCTCTAATAATCTTACGACGACGTTACTGTACACGTTACGACGAGGCACGAAAGGTGACCGAGAGTGCACGATCGCTAATACCTCGACTGTCGCGCGGGAGACGACTGCCTATGCTTGTGTACCTTAAATTTCAAGAAAACTCCCATTACATATCCGACGACGTTGCAGTGAATGATTTCTAATTAGGCAGTTTTAGCTAGCGTAATGCGAATGGCTGGCTTGCATACATATACAATGCGTAATGTACATACATATTAAAATAAAATTGGATATAAGAGAGCAAAATAAATAAATATAAAAATGATAATGAAGTAATATTCTAAAAGAAAATAATAATGCAAAGAAGATAAAATACATAGTAGTAAAAAATTTATAAAATATAAAAAACAATGTTAAGTCCTTAACACTATGAAAAGGAATAATAAAGAAAAATACAGAGTATTTCAATTTGGTCATTAAAAGTTCTCTCTGTTATTTTCGTATTTTTAATAACTTGGAAGTGGGTGAATTTAAGTAAATTAAAAAGAAATCTGTCTTTATTTTAGGAATGAAATATGCTAAAATAGTCAAAAGCAAGGTTTCACACCAAAAAAAATATTTTTTTCTAGTCTGATGCTTCTGTATTCGAACTACTGACTTTTTAAACATTCTGAATGAGACCTTTGAAATTAATTTAGTATTATAAATAACCATATATTCATGCAATCTCAATGGAGGGGAATCTTAAAGTTAATTTTGCAAATACTAAGTAAAATATATTGGTATTTAAGATGAACCTTGCAATCTCCAGGATTAAATATAACTTTCTAATTTTCTTTTTTATTTTATAATGTACATAAACTTTTTTTGTTTAGACATGAAAGATAACACTTTTAAATGGCTACCATTTCCTGTTTCGCAGAAACCAACTTTCTCTATTGCACTCTCAATAACTGGTAGCAAAATTATTCTATCATTCGAATATCTTGATGAATATTATCCTTCAGCTCAGCGTTCGGAGGTTATTAACAAACATTCACTGTTTCAAATATCCCAAAAAAAAATCTGGAGCCGTCAGATCAAGGAGAACGTGGCGGCCAACGAAACTCCGTGTTTCTGGAAATTGTTCTTTCTCGGAAAATTTGTTTTTATCAGCTGCATGGTCTCTCAGGTAGAGTGAGTGGTTGCCCCGCCTTGCTGCCACTACATTACAGGGGTGTCCTTATCAACAGAGGGCATACGTTTTTGCACGTTTAATCGTTTGATCACAACAGTATTCGCATTATTGTCCTTGAAGAAGTACGAACTAAGCACACGTTCTTATGTAATTGGGTAGCTCTCGTTAATAAATGACTAGCATTTTCATTTTCCCAAAATCTATATTCAAATGAAAATGAGCTTCGTTTTCTATAGTCAATATGTTAACAAAATTGAAATCTTGTCTGAATTTTTTAGAATACATGCCCCCTCAGTTAAAATAATGGTGTGCTGGTGTTCAAAAGTAAAACTCAATAGATTTTACACATTGTTCCATCGTAGATTTATCTGTAATTTATTTCGAAATTTTATATTTTAAGAATATGAAATAACAGTAGCCGGTCATCATATAAGGATTCCATCTTCTTTGGTACTGAGTTTCCATGGTTTTTAAATCTTGACGAAATACCTCGCCTTGTTCATCGCTTACAGAGCCTAAATTTTCTAGAAATCTATCAAAATGACTATGAAGGAAATGAAGCTTTATGTTTATGTTACAACCTAAGGGGTGCAATTTTTGAAGTATTGATTTCACTAGATCTTTATAGTTGGAGGCTCTTTTGTGTCCAAGAAAATTCTTCGCGAACATAGTGAATGAAATCCAAGCTTCTTTCTCAGAAATTTTTGACATATGTACTTGAAACATTCCCTCAAATATAGAGCTTTAACATATTGCTTCACAAGACCCAAATTCGGCAAACAAGAACTGCCGTAGAAAAAAAAAGACGTGACGTGATAGGGAAAATTGGTATATTAGTTAAAAACAGGTATCAGATCTTAGTCATCAGGAAAAAAAATTATTTATTAGCCACTGCTATTTGAACTCCAATAACGATCTCTCAGGTGTTCTTGGAAATGTTGTAGTTCATTCTGTCAATATTGTATGTACATATTTTTTCTCTTCTAAAAATACTTATATTTGGTCTTGTCTGCCACGTGTATCTTTCAAAACATTCAATTATCCTATTAATAACTAATTAATGTCCTTAATTTATCAATGCTTATATTAGCAATACAAAAATAGTACAGGCTATAGTACAACAGGAACAACTGTTTTATTTAAGCGACATTATTTATGCAGGAAGTAGTTACTAAACTACAAGCCTAAATACCAATAAAAGAACAGAATAACCATCTACCGAATGTTGTTAACAAACCAGGGAATCCTCAGATTTCTCCAAGTCATAACTACATCCTGTACGCAAACAGATGTGCACTCTACTAAGCGAATCAATACGAGATAGAATTATATTGCACCCTATCAAACACGTGTGCTCCGCTTCTCACACTACCTCTCTAAATATAGATTTTAATAGTAATAAGAGTACGAACAAGATTTCTACTAACGATTTGCGGGATTGTTTGCAGAAAACGTACAATTCCTTCCAATTTATAGTGCCGAATCATAAGGAAACCCATTATGTTACTAATACTATACAAACCGCTAATGGTAATCACAAAATTTTAAGTACCTGGAATATATCTGGGCCGTATTAAGTATATTTTAATATTTTAGTAAAAAATATTAATCTAGGAAATTTCTAAATTGTATTATCGGTATTAACTTAAGAAATGTTTTAATACTCTGCAATTATATGCTTAGAAAATGTATTTAATTAATCTTTAAAGAAAGATTTTCTGTAATTGCATTTACTGTATACTGTGAGATCCAAACCAACACAATAAACAGCAAGTTCATAATTTATTGTGCAGAAAACTGGAGAAATTCAGCAAAATCAAATGTCTATTACCGTGAATTGCTCTAATAATATCATCTATAATACGAGCTAAAACTGTAACATTAAATGCTAAAGAAATAGTTAGTAACTGGATTAATATTATGCAAAACAGTAGGAGTACTATTGATAGATTTAATATGAATTTAACACAAACCAAATCAGCTTAAAAATAAAATATGTCAATGAATAGCTTACCTGTGTAAATCAAGTACTTTTCCTCGTGATAGTAGTTGATAGCAATTTACTTTAGAAATCTTTCAGGCGATTTTGCTGCGACGGTAAGCGGTTTCTTTTACAATTTGAGAGTCTCCTCAGAAAATGTTAGTGTTCAGGACACATTAACTATCTATCACTCATGATTTCTATCTCACTTTCAATACAGGGGTATCTGTTGGTGTGAAGGAAGATGCTTAAGAGCCATATTTTAGTTAAAACGTGGAGATTTGTGTAAATCATTATTTAGATTCTAAAGTAAACTTACCTTACCATCGATTAGAATCTGCACTACCGCGCTGTTACTCAAAAATAATAATGAACGTTTTCGCAAATACGAACTGAATCATTAACAAAATACAAAAAGTAACTGCTGTCTCCTCAAACTCAGTTGATGAAGATGCAAAAACAAGTTGTGATTATTACGCCTCGGTGGTCCAGTGGTAAGAGGGTCTGCACTTGAATTTGGCAACTCAGGTGTCGTGAGTTCGAAATCAACCTCCGTCAAGTATAGTGGCAGTACATTTTCGGATGGGTTCAGTATATTCGTGAGTCACGATTCGCCGTTACGAAGATAATTAACGACGCTTTAGCCTTTACATGAGGTGTGTAGTAACAAGGCCATGGAACACTTTGAACATTTTTCTACACTCTCAGGCTCCTGAGGTTATGACAAGTTTAAAGTAGTTTATAATCCGATTGATCAGCATACCAAGAAAAAAATTATTATTATTGATATTTCAATAACTTAATTAATTAATGAGTTAATTTAAAGTTTATGTTAACTTTATTTTGTTATCTAACAGCTAATGATGTGAGATGTCGAAAAGTCTTTTAAATATTCCTTTAAGGGTTTAAATTTCCAAAGGGCTTTATCGATAAAAGGATATTTTTTTAGTGGTGAGCGGTCTAACGGGTTTATAAGCTATTCTAGCTTATTAATTAGTTTCCCAACGGCGAAAAAATACCTTCACGGACGTTGATTTCGAACGCATGACACTAGAGTCGCCAAATTGAAGTGCTGACCCTCTTACCACTGGACCTTTGAACCGTTATAAATCTTACATTGGTGGTTAAGCACGGGATTCTCCATTAAGAAAATATTGATGAAGTTTTCAATAGACTATGCAAATCAATTATTATTGTTTAGAAAACAATGTTCATTATCTGTAAGTCAAAAATAGCATGCCGTGGAGCAACCATTTGTTAACAAATATGTTCAGGTTAGACAGTTTTATTCAATAAAGCAATCATGTGCCTAGTTAATTGTAATGTAAGTACCTGTTTAGTAATTAATTGCATTCAAACCTCAGTTTTACATCCAAATTATTGTTTTTAGCTTCCTTAATCTTTTTCCCCTAAAAACTATTCACATTTAAGGAATTAAAAACCACGTAAGCTATGTACGTTGTTTTCTCCAAAAAAAAGGGCAACATCCTCAGTATAACCTTTCCAAATCGTTTGTAGCCCTATACTTCACAGCAATCTAATTAAATATCCAGTCTCGACCGGAACGAACTGCAGAGATTCGGCGCGCGTGTAAATAGAGGAAAAAAAAACGGAAACGCTAGCGGGCAAAATAAGCTGTTATTAAAATAGATAGGCCAACGAACAAGCCCAATCTTATAGGGATACTTCCACGCGGGAATTCTCGAATAAACGCTATGCACATTTTCCTGACCTGATATACCAGTTAGAACTACTTTCCCCCGATACAGTGAGTATACGTATCGAAGTTCGTGAAGTTATAACGCTCGTCGTGGAGACTCGATATTTGGTACCGAAAATAGACGGCCACGCCAAGCAAAAATAGAGCGAAAACGAGGAAATACAAACATTTCAGTCGATGCATGAGTAACTTTCAGCGGAGATGAACACTCCTCTAAACAAAAAGCCTTAAATCGTGTATATCGCGATCAACTACTACATAAATTCTAAAAACTGCAACGTATGCAATTCGAGATAGATAGGAAATTATTAACAATATTCTAAGGTCTTGTAAATCTCGTAATTTAGTAAGTGGAATTATTTCGATGAAATGAAAATGTCGTAATAATTAATTGAGAAAGAAATAAACGCACGAGATATCAGTAAGCGCTTAGTCTGGCTTTTTGTTTACATGATATTTTTGAAACGAATTTTCTAAATTTATTTAAGACCGCGGGCAATAATCCAAAAGCGTGACAACTATGAGGATATAATATTTTTGTTTCGTAAACTCCACTGAGTTCTTTACAAGATTGCTGCAACTTCATTCAGAACACAATGCTATACGTCTCCATTGTTAGACGTTAACATCTTGTAACTATTGTAGCCATTCCAGGACCAACAATAAATTTTTCATAAATTCGGATGCATGCATATATAAAATGTGAGCAATCCGTTTCTATTTCGCTGTACTTTCTTTGTCCGTGAATTATGAAGTCGAATCTCACTAATCATACGTTCATCACATACATATATAAAATAAATGTCAATTATTGTCATTGCTGCAATCATCATGATTGCTACATTAGTAAGCCACATTAATAATGTTTAGTTTTAACTAAAGTAAAGCGGACTTATGTAATACTTGCTTGTGTGGAATGAACGACCCCTTTATATAGGGTTAATACAAAGTTCAGGAACATTTCTTTCGCTACCGGCTTAACAGGAAATACTTTCTATTTATTATATATTTTTGTTAATAGAACACCCAGTATATTATTACAATTTCGGATTCAGACTGGAAAGCTATTTTCAGAAATATCAACATGTTTACTTTTATTGATAAAAGCGCAATACAAAAAATAAACCACTACTTGATAACGTAAAATCAAGATATCTTTGAAAACATTTTGCTGTAACTTGCCAGATCGTTGCTACAGATCACTATTTTATGATTTTGGTGATTAATTACCATAGTAGTAAAACTTACAGCATCCAAACGAATTGACATTATGATGCGTAGATATGGTGATCGTTAATATTCTTTTGAAGAAGTTCGCACTTTATTTAATACTCCTTATCTGGATAGCTGCATCAGTAGATGTACGGTGTTTCGGGGAATTTAAAAGTATGAGTCATTTCGCCAAATAAAGGAAGTGGACGTTCAAGAACAACAACCAATAAAGACATCATTGTGAATCTTTTAATAATAATTCAAGAAAATAATCACGTGTCTACAATAGGATTTGGGACCAATTTATGAGATTTTCCAAAAACTTACCCACCAATTCTAAAATCTGCAAAATTCAAACTCTTCAAAATGCATATATAAGGTAATCCAGATCACAGACTACACTTTTGCGAACTAATGGTCGAATTTATCAGGGAACAGCCCAATTACTCATTTCTGAAGAATGATTGTTTTAATGGTACTATTAACAAACGAAATTGACATTGCTGGCCAATTGAAAACCCTTATTAAATGGAGGATATCCACACATAATATGGAACCCACGCATTCGCTGGTTAAAAACAAGACTATGGGATCGTTCTTCGTAAGAGGAAATTTAGATGATGACAGCTAATTTCAATTTACTGAGGAATAAGATTGTACCAGCACTTACGGCTTCCTTTTAAAATCCAAACCGACTTCATCATCTAAACGAAAATATCGGGTTCCAACACATGTGAGCGTAATGTTTATGGTTATTCCAACGAAATATTTCCTGCATTCTGGAGATATTGTATCGATCGACTACATCATTGCTAAGTTGAAAATGGAGCATAATTTGAATATTTGTTGTAGTCCCAGCCAAAAGAATTCAATACGTTTCTTGATTTTCAGTAATTAGGTAGTTTTTAAACAAAAATAAACATATTCCTATTCGTGCAAATAGTGTATTTAGTCTATTTCGTAAAATATAACAATATAACACATGGGCTGAAAAGTCCCGGGCCTAACACATAGATGACGCTAGTTTTATTGCAGTCACCTTTCCCTCAGTTAGTACTAACCTTCAAAAGACAGCTGTTAAAATTTCATGATATTCCATTCATTAGTTTGTGAGTTATTGTGCTAAGAGTCACGCTACTTTTGTTATTTTCAAAACAATTGATCAAAAACAATTTCGTGTTTTAATTTTACACTGCTTCTTCATGGGAAAAAATATCGTTCAAGCGAAGCAATGGCTTGAAAAGTGTTATGGGACTCCGCTCCATCAGAAACAACAATAAAACGTTGGTTTGCTGACTTCAAACGTGCTCGTAGAGACACCGATGATGCAGAACTCAGTGGACGTCCAAATGAGGCGGTAACACCAGAAAACATAAAAAAAATCCACAAAATCGTTTTGAATGATGTGTGTGAAGTCAAGTTGCGTGAGTTAGGTGACATCGTAAAGATATCAAAAGAACGTATTGGCTTTATATTGCATGAGCATTTGACTATGAGAAAGCTCTGTTCAAAGTGGGTGCCGCGTTTGCTCACTGTTGACCAAAACCAAGAACGTGTTGATGATTCTGAGCAGTGTTTGGCCATGTTTAAACGTAACAAACCGGAATTTTTGCGTCGATATGTGACAATGGATGAAACATGGATCCATCACTTCACTCCGGAATCAAAACGATCGTTATCTGAGTGGACAGCAACTGGTGAACCTCGTCCAAAGCGCCCGAAAGCACAACAATCGGCTGGAAAGGTTATGGCCTCGGTATTTTGGGATGTGCGTGGTGTAATATTCATCGACTATCTTGAGAAAGGAAATACCATCAACAGTGAATATTATATAGCGTTATTGGAGCATTTGAAGGCCGAAATTGTAAAGAAACGACCGCATATGGCAAAAAAAAAAAATTGTTTCATCAAGACAACGCACCGTGTCACAAGTCAATCAAAACAATAGCAAAACTACATGAATGGAACTTCGAATTGCTCCCACATCCACCGTATTCGCCGAATTTGGCTCCCAGCGACTACTCGCTGTTCACAGACCTGAAAAAAATGCTCGCCGGTAAGAAATTTCGCACCAATGAAGAGGTTATCGCTGAAACTGAGACCTATTTAGAGGCAAAAGATAAATCGTTCTACAAAAGTGGTATTGAAATGTTAGAGCGGCGCTGGAATGATTGCGTTGCTCTTCATGGAGATTACGTTGATGAATAAAGCTAATTTTGAACCAAAAAACCGTGTTTTCTTTGTTAGGCCCGGGACTTTTCAGACCATGTGTTATATATCCATATCAAATTTCAAAAAAGAAAAACTTCTCAAATAATAAAGTTATTCGACAGTACCGGGAATTTTTACTAACGCTGTATACAGAATAGGTGGCTTTTCGTCATTTAGCTTATATTTATTGGAATAATAAACTCACCACAAAAAGTTGAATTAGAAACGTATCTAACGAAAATTCTCCATAAAGTAGAGTAAATATTTGTGTGCTAGCTTACTTAATTCGCAGAAAACTATCTTACTTTTTTTGATGTAACTTGTATACTTTTATACAATCGATTTCTAAATAGATTGCTCATTGTAGATAAAACGTTCCATTTAGAATTAAAAAAAATGTATCTTTTGATTTACTCAAGAATGTCTTGAGGTTGAAAATATTTATAAAAACTAGAGCTGTATACATATTGCCCAACCAAGTTTCAATCTATATTTTAGTTCATTTTAACGATGCATTTAACAAAACAATATATGAGATATTATTATACAATAAAAGGTACTCTTTTAACACTTTTAACCCGTAGAAAATATCTGCTAAGTATATGTATAAAAAAAAACGACTTTGATCTTTCAATACTGCCAGCATAACTTTAACATAAACTAAAATACATAATCTATTATTCATTTCAAGGCCACTTCTATATCACTTAAAAATATACAGGATGCTCCGTTTTAGAAAATACTAAAATTTACATTTTTTCTCTAACGTATTATATAAGTAATTATTTCTTTGTTAAATACATCTTAATCATCAATAAAAAAACTACGAGTTTTGTCCTTTAAGCGATATTGTAGAATTGATGATACTGCAGTTGTACGCTTAGTTTAGATCGCCTTGTATATTTCTAAATAATACAAGATCCGTCCGCTCGGTGAGAGGTTAAAAGTGTAGAAAATATAAATTTAGTAGGAAGTTAAAATGTTCTTCTTAAAATTTCGCCCATCGACCTTCTATAATTTTTTTCGACGTGGTCCTTCCAAAACCATCGCCTTGCCCTCGTAAAGCGTACGAGGGGGACCGAAAATTGGTGTGGTCTTTTGTTTTTATTTTTTGTCCCTCCCTTCTGCAGATAGTCGATGAGGATCACACCTTAGAAATCCCAAAAAACGGTCGCCATGACCTTTGGAATGGTCTTTGCTTTCTTCGGAGCCGATTCGCCCGGAAAAGTCCACTGATTCGACTGTTCCTTGGACTCCGGTATGTAGCGGTGGATCCAAGTCGCATCCACGGTTATGAAACGCAAGAAGAAATCCCTTGGATTGCATTGGATTCTGGCGAGACACTCTTCCGAAACGATCACTCGATTTTGTTTTTCCTGCGGTGTGAGCAAACGCGATACCCATCGCGTCGAAAGCTTTTTTATACCCAATATTTCGTGTAGGATATGGCCAACGCGTTTTTCTGAGATGCCTGTTGTCTCTGCTATCTCTTTCAGCCTCAATCGGCAATCGGCTAACACGACATCATGAATCTTGTCGACGATTTCATTGTCACTTGTGTTTGTGCGGTTACGTTTGAACTCGCTCACCCAGAAGCCGATGGTCGAAAATGATGGACTACATCCACCATGAACCTCTAGCAAAATATTTCGAATTCCCGTGGCTGTTTCCCCAGCCACCCAGAAGATGTGTGGCCAAGACCGATTCGCCCGGAAAAGTCCACTGTTTCGACTATTGCTTGGTCTCCGGTATGTAGTGGTAGATCCAAGTCTCATCCACAGTTACAAAATGGATGAAGAAATCCCTTGGATTGCGTTGGATCCTGACCAGACACTCCTCCGGAACGATCAGCCGATTTCGTTTTTGCTCCGGTGTGGGCTAACGCAGTACCCATCGCGCCGAAAGCTTTTTCATACCCAAAATTTCGTGTAAGATATGGCCAACGCGTTCTTTTGAGATGCTCGTTGTCTCTGCTATCTCTGCCAGCTTCACTCGGCGATCGGCTAACACGATATCATGAATCTTGTCGACCATTTCATCGTTGGTAGCGGTTTTTGGGCGTCCACTGCTTGGTTCGTCACTTGTGTTTGTGCGGCCAAGTTTGAACTCGCTCACCCAGAAGCTGATGGTCGAAAATTATGGAGTACATCCGCCATGAACCTTTAGCAAAATATTTCGAATTTCCGTAGTCGTTTTAGTGTTTTATCACTGCACGAAATTCGATTTTATCCATTTTTGCGAAACCGTCTGACTTGCTACACAAAACACTCTTAAGCAACAACTATTGACAGTAGACGTTTGAAATTATGACAGTTGCCATAAATAAGGTTGCCCTTGCCTAGGAATGAATTCACTTCAACCTTCGTGCACTATCGCTTGCCGATTCCGGAAACATTTCAGGTCTTGAATTTCGAGATCTTCTCTTATCACTTTGCTTCTCTTCTTGTCCTTCAGACTCACTCCTTTAATAGCTGTCAGTGTGTTTATCTACGCTGCCCTGACCACGTTCTTCGCTTTTGTTGTATCTGCACGACTTTCCACTGCATGCGTGAGTAGCGGTCTCACGGCTGTTTTATTTATACGGACGTTACTTTCAGGGAACGTACATATACATATCCTTCATATGAAGTCCGTCAGATAGCCAGAGATTCTTGAGTCTTGCGTTCATCGTTTACAATAAATTTACATCTAATGGGCTCTTTTGACCATTGATTCTGTCTTCTCCATAGATATCCGCATACTAAGGCTTTCTTACTTTGTTTGGAATCGATGTAACAGTCGTTGTAGGTCGTCCTCGTCATCTGCCATCAATATTGGATCGCATAATAAATATCTTTATCTATTCTTGCCCCATCCTGTATCCTCCAGCAGCTTCTTCTATATTATTAATTATTATATCCCTGAAATTTTCCAAATATATATTATTGATTATGTCCTTTCCACTAGAAATATTTTCAACCTCGTTCTGTTTGAAATAATTTATAATAACTTTTTAGCAACATGCATATTTTAATATATCACTTGTAGCAGTGAGTGTACATTGCTCATAATTTGCAGTGTTTAGAAATTTCTCTATAATAAAAGGCCGCTTTCAATCTTGTTCCGCAATGTGTGAGAATTGGCTGTGGTGATTCAGGAATACCAGGAAACCGTCTATTGAATTGTGGAATTTCAGCACTACTTTTATAACTGCTTCGCCACCTTTTTCATCTTTTGCTTGCTAATACAATAAGAAATGTTGCTTTCATCACAGGATCTAGAACAAGTGTTCTAATATACAAAATAGTATAACCACAGTTATTTATCTTTTACTGCAGCTTTGGTCATGTTTTCGATGTCGTTACGCACTGTTGGTTATGGTTCTGTAAGGCTCAATACGAAGCTGGCCCGCAGGATGACATCCTAGCTCAACACATTAATATCTAAATTCTGGGAATGTAAAAGTACGTCTTAAAATCATAAAGTCTTTTTATGTGCGATTTTTTTAATTGTATCAAAACGGTCGATCCCATGAATTTTTGATCTACGATAAAGAAACTACTTTCAAAAACGTTTTTCAATGGATCCGTAATATATAAGCGCTATCAATTTGGATTCTGAAAAATTCACGTTAGTAGCAAGTTTAATCAAGACCGCTGTGAAGTTGAAAACCAAAACAAAAAAACCTAAAATTTATCCGTAATAGCACTTCCCAAACCTTCGACGTGATGTTCTTTTAATTAAATTCATTTGACAATAATTTGCTCGATATATATATCAAGCAATATAAATGTCTTCTTTTTCGAAGACTTTAGTTTCTATGAACGTTATGAAAATTTAGAAAAAGGATAATTAAAAAAGGGTTACGTTCGCGATTTTCTTTTTGTGAATAAGAGCAACCCAGATTAGTTGGCTGTCTGAAAGGGACTTGCACTCTATCAAAATCAAAAAGAAATTGCAAAATTTGTGCATGTGCATAGTCTCGACAACGATATACGCTGCCTGTAAGATGTACTACGTCAGAATGTAGTTAATGGTTTGTGGTAAATGCCCTTACTGCAGACTATTCGCGCCCAAGTCACGTTCTCAAAGAGCGTAGAACTTGTACCATAAGTGCTATCTGAGAAATTGGTGATATTCTTCAAGGGAATGGGCGATTCGTGTAAAATAAATCTTAATTTTGCAAAACGGATACTTCGGATTTACGCAGAAACGTCTTGTTACGCAGTATATGTAATAATAATGAAGTTTATTGTGATGTTTGATCGAAAGTCGTCAATAAAATGAAATTATTGAGAAAGAAAACATATAAATTTATAAACACAAAATGAATCGATTTAAAATAATTGTAATAGAGATGCTAGTGTTTATTTGATTATGTTTAGAATAATTTTGCTTTCCGAAGTATGATCCTACACCATCACAAAATACACTATGTCCATACATATATGTGGGGACGACTATAAAAACTATAGAAATACACAGAAATATTAATACTAATAACTTAACATCATGTATAACACATTTCAATTGTATTTTGGTAGGTTTGTAGCGTAGTTTACATAAACAATACTCTAATATACACTAGGGTGACAGAATAAAATAGACACCAAGTAAAGCGGCATAAATATATAAACAGCTAAATTCTAAGAACGAATTAAGAACTTTCTCTTGTCATTAGGGTAGGGGTAGATGTATCGGAAGGAATTCGTCATAGTTTAGTATCGTTACAACTATGCCTCGCTTACAAGGTTCGAGTGATATTAGCGACTTCACCCGACTTCTCCGTTGTCCACAGTTAACCGTGTGATTGCACAATTTAAACGCAAGGAAAAAAACAACAGTGGAGCCGAGACCAGGTCGTGCCGGACCTTCTGAAAGAAGTAAAAGGGTGCTTGTGCGCGAAGTGTTAAGAGAACCGGGAAAAAGTACAGCTGAGCTTGCGGCAACTTCACAGAAAAGTCCGCGCACCGTTCTGCGATACCTCCACAGTATGGGGATGTATAAAAGGGCGGCAAAGGAAAAACCTCTCCTTACGGCGTTTCAAAAACGGCGCCGAATGTCTTGGGCTATCGAAATGCGAACGAAGTCCGAAGAGTTTTGGCGGTCTGTCATTTTTTCAGACGAAAGCAGATACTGCCAATTCAGTGATAGTGGTCGTACGTGGGTATTGAGACGTTCGTCACATCAACTGCACGACAAATTTTTGCATCAGACGGTGAAATACGGCGGTGTGAACATCATGGTGTGGGGCGCGATATGGAAGATCGCAATTAGTAATCTGCGACGGAAATATAAATGCGGCAAAATATATCCAAATATTAACAGAAGGACTACCACCGATATTCGACAACGCCATTTTATCTAAAGAAGACGCCACTTTTATGGAGGATGGAGCACCCTGCCACAAAGCAAGAACAACAACCATATGGAAAGAGGAACAGGGGATTCGGATTTTACCATGACTAGGCCAATCACCAGACATGAATCCGATAGAGAATGTTTGGCACATAATCCAGACAAATATGGCGAAACGACCCCGAAAATCCAGCAATAAGGAAGAACTCGTGGCAGCTGTTACATAAGAGTGGTTAAATATTCCAGAAGACACCATTAATCATTTAATAGATCCTATGCCACGACGACTCGCAGCACTTCACGCAAGTAAAGGTGGATCGACAAAATATTAGTCTAATTTAAAAATTTTAAAATATACAAAATTTTTTAAAATTATAACGTGAATAGAATCTTTTTTTTAATTAGTAGGTGTCTATTTTATTCTGTCACCCTAGTGTAGTATATTTTAAAACTAATTTGACTAACATTTTAGGACACCTGTCTTATTTTACACTTTACGATAGTTTGAACTGTATTAATCGCTACTGAAGTAAATTATAAAAATTTCCGAAATTGTATGCAAACATTTAAAATAAAGCATCAGTATAAAATTTATCATGCGTGTAAGATCGTAGCTAAATACGCCGATACGACAAGAAATATCACTTGAAAGACATTCAGCTATTATAACATTACGTGTTGAAGAGTATGGCACCAATCGCCAAAAAAGTAAAGGCATTAAAAAATTACATATTTATAACTCTGAAGAGAATGCAGGAAACAGGTTCACTTCGCAAGAGAAAACGGTCATAGCGAAAAAAAACAACGACAGCCGCTGAGGATCAGTTTATTACAGTATCTTCGAAACGAAATATGTTTGTCACTGCCCTAGAGATCGCTCAATAACTCAATATTTTAAGAAGAATACCCATACCTCACACAGCAGTTAAGCAGGGACCTCTCGCGGCAGGGCCAAGGGGAAGAATAGTCGTAAAAAAGCCGTTGCTGAACCATCAAAATAAGAAAAAGAAACTGGAATGGATTATTCAACACAAGGATTGGATTCTTGAGCAATGGCATAAAGTATTATGGACAGATGAATCCAAATTCCAAACTTTTGGTTCAAAACGTCCATCATTTGTGAGACGAAAAACTGCAGAAAAAATGAGTCACCAACATGTGGTTCCTACTGTGAAACATGGTGAAAGTAATGCAATGGTTTGGGGTTGCTTTGGTGGTACAGCTGCAGGCAATTTGACAAAAATAGACGAGATCCTGCGTAAGGAGGATTGTCTGAGAATCTTAGAGGAAAATGCTGTGATTATATGGCCAAAACTTTATCTTTCAAGAAGGTAAGGATTCATCTTGTTTATGCAGAACTTATTTGATGTCATTGGAGGAAGAAGCCAAGTTTTCGCGGATGATTTGGCGATCCCTATCTCCAGATCTGTCGCTAACAGAACTAGTGTGGGATGAATTGGAAGAATTATAAAAAGAAGAGTTAGCAGGGCACGAGAGGTTCCAGTTAGCATGGAGTGAAGTTACAGGCGATTATCTAGAATCTCTGATTAAAAGAATGGCAAAAATATGTGCTGCCGTAATGCAATCTCGAGGAGTCACTTTAAATGTAATACTTTCCGTTTCTTTTTCGTTAATTAAACATTCTGTTCGCGATGTTAAATATCCATTAATAAGTATAAATGCAAACCAAGTCTACATTTCAATTCAAATCAAAGAAAATATTAATTTTATAGTCACCCCTATGTGTGTGTATGGACGGTAGTGTAGCTGTTATGATCGATTTTTGCCATGGGCAACTGCTACCCTGTCTCGTTATATATTGTCTTGTTTAGCTTCTCGTTACAACCGTACTTTTTAGACCAAACATTCTCAATTTTTCGTTCATAAAGTAACCAAAGAAAAAACACTAATGGTACAAAAATGTAATGTATTATACAGCCTTGGTGAATAAAATTGGGCATCCTACAAATTTTTGTAAATTTACAAAATCTACTCCTTTATCTTAATATTTGGAGAGAGGTAATATCAGCTACTTTGTAATAGGATTTTTAATGGGACCAAATTATTCTATTTCACTTGTATCTACCATTTAATTTGCTTATTTGTTAATCACAGTTTTCTCTTAATAAAGTTTATTGTAACAAAACAGTCTCTGATTTTTCCACTAAGACATTAGATAGATTTCTTTATTGATTGTAGATTATAGTTTTCTTTTCAAATTGGCCTCAGTATTTAATTTTATTTTTCAAAAATTCATTTACACCCCAACAATAATTTCAAAATTCCAAAAGTTTTAATAAATAGGAGAGAAAAAGCAATAAAATTAAAGACTATACAATAAAAATATTTATAACTAATGTAAAATTATTTGGCACACACACGTGGTAATTAACAGATGTTAAATCGAAAATCATCTCCATCCTCGGAAATACATAGATAATATTCTCGCTGCCGAGATAATAGCCTAAGTGGCACTATTCCCAAATGTCAGAGCAAGTAGCTGTATGCATGGCTAGGTTGTCTAGGGGCCGAACGAACAAAAGAGACACAGCTAGGTTTGTTGATGTTAGAAAGCAAATAGGCAATTTGGAAGCTCTAATCCTTTACAACATTCAACCCCATCCTACTATGGGTGTCCTGTTTGGAACTTCCAGAACCCGTAGCTGATTTACAAAACTATAAAATTGCATCTGTGAGTAAAACGAACTAAATTTTATTGAAACCATCTTTATTTATAAATTTAAATTTTAACTAGCGTGCAGATTGTATGTAACTGTGCGTATGTCACATTTTTGGCTCGAAAATCTAACATAGAATCCATACCACAAGTCTACTTCAGGTGACTCACCTAGCGCAATTTTAGTTTTTTCAACACCAGAAAGCAATAAATACTACACTGCTTTTTAAAACCCAAATTAATTAATACAGCATATTTAACAATATGCAATAGAAAACATCAACTTTACCGTTTTGTCCGTTTCTCGGCAAGAAATCAAAAACCCTTAAAAAAGCATGTAATTTCCAAAACGTCTAAGCATCTACATCTACAAGTTTTCCTATCTCTCTGATGACTTGCTGCTTCTGACCATAAGTGATGTAGGAAATTTAACATTCCTTTTGAGACAATCAAGGGGTGAAACGCTGTTGTTCCTTTACCAATTACAAAATTTGCGGTTTAATTAACTTTTCCTCAATTCATAATTGATGTTATCAAGACATTAGTGTCTAAAATACGTAGATCCAAAGCTTCTAGGTTTTCGAATACCTATTTTTATAGATATTTATTAGATAATGGGGCTTTACTAAACCATAAAAACAGTACACGGAACACCGCCGTCAGCTTCTTGGAGAAGGTGTCCAAATTATCCACTTAAACAGTACATCGCGAAAACACAGATAGGTTTTTTGCTTCGTTGTAAGGACGAACAAGTATATCCAAACTTCCCCGCATTCAATATGTTAATATTCAAGGATAAATACAAACAACATTGAAGGAACGTTTGGGCGTACGAAAGAGTTACAGTACTTGGATCCTACATAATTTGACAGATGCTCAAAAATGCGGTCGTGTTTAATAACATCGGTTTTTTTAAGTGTAATTAATCAATTTAGGGGTACCTAATATAAAAATGCCGACAGATTTGTTCTATCACACCTACTTTTTGTAGTTTACTCTTTCTGCCCTGTTTAGGAAAAATTCGCCAAAATTAGACATAATATTTTGTTATGTACGTAACTTTTTAAATACTAGTACTTGATAACTGTTAACTGAACCACCAAAAAAGAAGTGGGGAGGAGGTATTTATTTAGCAAAAAAATATGCATTTACAACTTTCAATCGTTAGTTAAAAATGTCCTTTTACAAGATTTCCTTGCGTGTGGTTAACCGGAGCATCTTCCTTAGTACTTTTCCGTACCTTTCCTCCATAATGCTGACGTCTTTGTGAAATTTTTCCTCCCGTTCCTTATTAACATCACCTACATTTCCTGAAAAACGATCTAAGTGGCTGTGAAGGTAATGAATCTAGATGCTCATGTTACATCCGAGCGTGTCAAAGTTAGAAAGCATCTGTTCTGTGGTGTATCTCAAAAACTAGAGCTACTAGGAAGAAGTGCCAATTATTTTTGGAACCGACCCATCAGAAGTACTCTAAATTAGTTCGTATTTTAAAGGTACCACGACAAAATATTATTTTGTTGGGGGGTGTAATGCGGGCAATATTGCTCTTCAACCTACATACATTGTATGTATGATTCGGATATTCTACATAAAACATAAGTGTCCTGTTGGTATTTCACCAAAATTATTTCTCTTTTGTTGCTCTAGGTACTATGGATCCTCTGATTAGAAACGCGAAAGTGTATTGATAAGACGAAGTAAAAGTACTAATATCGTTTAGTAAATTTCATGTGTATTTGTGAGTGTCCGCCTTGTAAATAAGAAGTTAGAAGTAGGATAAGAGGATATGCATAGTAAGAAGTAGAAAGTTAGGTAAATTCCCCAGTGTACGTAACATTCTTTCATCCATCTTTTGCTCTTTAGAAACAACAAACACAATGCCTGTAACAAAAAAAAAGTAGGGCATGTAGTCTAGTATATCGGCAAATATAAGTAACGAGATGATATATGAATGAATAATTTTATTATAGGGAACATTCAAATTAAAACATACTCAATACAAAAATGTCTTCGCGAATATGCGAATTTCTTCTGTCCATGATGTCCGCTGTAATGTAGACATGTAGGCGACAACTTGTTCATCAACGTTACGCAATTATCCTCGAAGTTCATGTTATTGCCCACAATTAACGTTACGAAGTTGATTTCATTACTTCGCTCGGCGCATATATGAAAACCACTTTGTTAACGGGTAAATGTGCAAAACAATTTTCACAATCAGTTTCGAACAACACTCTGTAATTTTTTTCTTTATCCTTTTCGAGACTCAATTAATCGACTTTAACGTACAGTCCCTGTCCATTTTATTAGGTCCACCTTATAAATTTAAGCGTTTGTGTGTTTCCAACGCGATAATTTACAAATACAAGTATAAAATTCATGAATAGGGTTTGCAATACCTGTCTAAATACATTCCAGAATATCTTTCTGAGAAATTGAGAAACTGCCACTTAATGACCTCTTGCCTATTATCCTCCTCATGGATCATTCTGCACTGTATACAAGATAGGTAGAAATAAGATTGAAAGACGCAGTAATTCGTAGAATATTATTTGGATCGGTTACCATTGTAGAAAGAGTATTCATCTGTTTATGTAACAAGTCTTTTCCGTGTTTACGTGTTAGTGTTGCACTTTAAGTTATTGTTTGTATGCGTTTTACATTTTTTCGTTATGAGTAAAAAAAGGGCATACCAAATGACAAAAAACTACGTATTGAGGCATTGTTGGGTACAGAAGTGTATTCTCAAAGCACAATTGCAAAGAAAGAAGAAGTATTCCGACAAACAGTGCAGCGAACCGTCGCTTTACCGTTTTGCGGCTAGAAAAAGATCACTACTAATAGAACTGACCGATGTATCCTGCAACTAGCAACTGCAAATCGAGGTTTATCCGAGCAAAACGTCATCAACAATACACAATTGAAGATTGGCGAAAGGTAAGATAAAATAACTTAAATGAATATGTAAATCAAGCAATTTTTCTTGTTTGAACAATGTCTTTTCGTTAAATACCGTATTCAGCGAAGAGTCAAAAGTAGAAGCCATGACCGAAAGAACTCAATTTGTTAGACGACGTCCACCTGAACGGTTTGGTGAAGCTTGTGTACTAAAAACGGTGAAGCACCCTCCGTCAGTTATGGTATGGCCTTGTATATCAGTCGAAGGTCTTGGACCACTGTATTTTTGCCAAGGCACAATGAATCAACACTAATATAAGCGTGTATTGGAGGATGGTGCCATATATCAATGGTTCAGATTCGAGCGAAGGCCCTTACACTTTCATGCACGATAAGACCCCGTTCCGCATGGTCAAATTCATCCAAAGTTTTTTGGAAACGCCCGCTCTGCCAGTGTTAGTTTGGCCGGAAAATTCTCTCAACCTCAATGTTGTAAAATCACGCGTGTATTTGAGAAGAAACGCTACAAAGGAGCAATTGGTAAGAAATATTGATGATGTGTGGCAAAATGACGCTACAATTAGAATATACCATCAACGCTTGCTAAAGAAGGTATTACAGAATATTAGTTATATAGTTGTGACGCTGTCTATAAACAGTTCTGAATATACTTATGCTTGTACGATACGTTTTTCATTATATATTTTAACAAAATCGCTATTTTAACAAGTTAGGCGCTAATAAATTGGACAGAGACTGTGCGCTGCCTGGATAGTATGGATTTAATCAACTCCATTAACGGACGGTGATTCCGCTTCGCTTAAAAGTGATACTCGAATGGGTTCGATAAGATAAATTCAGCCCGAACGTGACATTCGCCGTTTCCATTCGCCTTGAGTCGTTCCCTATATCCACTTATGCATGGTTCTTGCTAATCGAATTAGACCTACTGTGGGATGATGTTAAGTTTTAGGCAAACTATCAAAGAACGGTTCCCCGGTGTTCATTTTTTTTTAACGAACCCTTTTGGAAATGTAGGACATACCAAAGTACGCATTTTTTTATTTGCCGAAACGCAGTTTAAAGGAAGGGAAATATCCCTTCGAAAGTAGATGGACTTTTGGATTTTCCAATATAACTGTAGAATGAAGCATAAAGGGTCGGAATAATGAAAGCCTTGGTTTGAGAGGCAAAATTAAATGGTACATTAAAGCCGTTCTGTTCGGTTATCTACACATGTAGACGCTCTCCTACCAAGCGTATGCAAAGTTGAAAGAACGATATTATTTCTTAAATGTAGATTAACTTTCTAGTTGTTAGTAAGAACCAGGTTAGAATAAATACCTGGTTGAATAATAACTTCCGTTTTCTTTATTAATAACGTATTTTATTTTAATTCACCAGCAAGTAAGTACAAAAAGAAGGAAGAAGAAAAATATGCTTATCAATACTTACAATAACCTGAAAATCGCAGGAATATAGTTGAAGGTTATATTAAGCTCTTGATCTACCACTACTATCCTGGTTAAAAAGAGATTGTTTTACTTGAAATTATTGCCTATCATCTTATCCTATATCGCAAAGTACAGCATCAATATGATAATTATATGTAACTCTAATTACTTGCACACACAAACCTTCAACATCTTTTATAGGATGAACCTTTGCCTTCAATAACGGACAATGAATTGTCTATGTATCTAGCAGTATAAGACGTTTTGCTTCACAGATCAATAAAAAAATGTTAATAAAGCAATTACAGAGTTTTGTAATCTCGGAACTCAATACATACTACCCAGATATTGCGATTACATATGTAAGCATTACGAGATCAAGGTATCAAAAGCGACTTATGCTTGTGGTCTCCGTGGTGTGAATGGTTAACTCGCTTGTCTAACGAAAAGGAGTTGTAGGTTCGAATCCTACCAGAAACCATAAGAAATATTTCGTTAAATGTTAACGTTGGAAGGGAAGTTTCGTGTTAGTTTAGTCTAAGACATTTTACAGAAAAGACAAATTTCAACTTCAGTGTAAATAAATAAAATGGAATAAAACACAGACCTTTATTTAAGGAAATGCCCAAAACGAAACACTTTTTGTAGCTATAATCAAGAACTTAAATAAAAAATGTCAAAACTCAATAGTTTTTCTAGTTTTTCTTATACTATTTCAAGTAAGTTTTCGCAATATACCTTGCGTTCGCTGTGTTTTCTCATGAAGTTCAATGAAGTTTGATCTATCTTTGTTCTCTAATTATATTTAAAAAATCGAAAGCCTGCCAACGCTTGTAGGAGTCTTTCCCCTTTCAATGTCACTTTCGACGTATCGGTGGTCGTAATTGTGAGTAAGAGGAGGATGGAATAAGATATCTATAAGTTAACAAAGTCGAAAGATACGCGTGCTATTCTGCAAGGCGATTGTGTGTCAGTATACCTAGCTCTGTCCAATTGTGTTCTCTACCCTTGTTTAACTACTACTACAAAATCCTATCCTCACATCGACCTCTTCAATTTGAATCGATTCAATGAAGCCTTCATTCCCCATTACTGCGAGGTGAGAGGGGCATATCGTATGACATGCGTTATTCGTTTCAAGTGAAGCCGGTGTTCGATTCATCTTCCAATCGCCCAGAATACAATCAACTGCTCGCAGCTTTTTACCCGGTGTATAGTGTACAATGCTCACCATTTCCACCAAGTTTCGTTAAAATTTGATTTTATATGGAGCAACATTTTCTTGCCAGTCAAATCGTTGAATGCGTTTTATGCGTGCTATATACACGTACATGTATGTACGTCTACTACTATCCATTCCTCCTTCGGTGGCATACTGATGCTTTACTTGCTTAATTTTTGAAGATGTTAAAATTTTTGTTTCAACTTACAAAAGCCTTTCATATAAACTTCTGTTCGGTTGAGTGCACCGCATATTTGTTTTTGCATGGAGTTTGTTTAAATTTGAAGAAATGCTGATAATAACCAAATATTATATATTGTTTTATAGTCTAGACAAGAGAATACTTTCGTAAGGGACTGTTTTCATTTCAAAGAACAACACCAACATCGGACACCTTCCTTAAACGGACAGTTCCTCATGGTCCCGACCGGCTCTCATATAATTTCCATTGTATTATGTTAACTCTTTCTTGGACGGACATTCTCTTGAACGGACGCGGACCAGAGAAAATGTTCTCTTAACTGGACAAAAAATAAAATAAAAAAAAAAACGCCTTATCTTATTAAACCCAGAGCTTTTAAAAACATTAATATAAATAACCTGCCTGTGACTTAGAAATACAATAAGAAACCTTGAATGACAGAACAAATTATGACAGAGTAGTTGCAAAACCTAGATTGCAAAATGGCTAAAGAAAAAAGAAACATTTTGTTATTTTTAGGCAATGCGGGATTTTTTCCGAAAGACGTTCGCTTAAATAACATAAAAATATTATTTTTACCCCCTAATTGTACATCAGCTTGTCAACCACTTGACCAGGGGATTATAAAGAATTTTAAAACTTATTACCGAAGTCTAATACTCAAACATCTGCTAGCAAACATTGAAAGCCTTAATGATTTTTTGAACGTAGATGGAGATTTGTATGTTGAAGATCCAGATTCAGAACAAGAAATTGCAAATCCAGTTGAAATACAAGAACTTTCGGAAGATTCTGATGTCGATGAGGTTCCAGTGTCAACAGAAGCTATCCCAAATTATGGTAAAGCTATTACCCTGACCAAGCAGCTCAAAAATTTTCTCGAAAATCACGGAGATACAGGGTCTTTGGAGCTTCTTTCTAAATTAGAAATACGATTTCAAGACGCCATTTTAAAGAAAAAGAGAAGATAAACAACAATATATGAATTTTTGCGTCCTTAAAATTACTATTCATTTCACTGTTTTGTATTACATACTACATCTATGTATCTATGTACATATATTATACTTTGTATGTATATACCTAAAGAAAATAAACTTTTTTTTCTTAAGTTTAAAGTTTCTTATTTATTTTAAAAGCATTTGTATACATATACGATTTAAATGTCCCAGTATCTTTAATATAATCATTTTTCGTTAAAACACGATTTTTGTTGTATCTACCACATATTTCTTTAATGCGGTCACCCCTCCTGAACGAACATCTTCAGTTGGTCCCGTTGATGTCCGTTCAAGGGAGATTTCACTGTAATTACGACCCAGTCTTATTCCGGAAACTTAATGTCTTTAAGAGACCACCGATATTGTTACAGAATTAACATATATCAATTAATATACTTACAATTTCATTAACGCTAATTTCAAATACATAACTTGAAACCAATAACCAATATAATTTGACTACGTGTCAATATCTAATAATACTTTATAACTTATCAAAAAAATAAACAATAAAATATATCCGCAGTAGATTTTAGTTGAAGGAAATTAAGAAATTACAACCAGCGATCGCTAGAATGAGCCAGACTGGGATAGATTCGAAATTTTTGGGTACTCTTGGATATGGAGAGTACAATTTTAGAAACCAAATACTAGAAGATATTTATGATGCTTTTAAGAAATTCGTAAATTTTTAAAACGCGAAGTGACTTATTTACTATTTCTATCCACTGTGATTCGCACAAACAAGCGCGCCGTCTTCTTCGAACCCGCACATTACGCTTTAATGTAAGCTATAAAGAGGCAGTTTCATATGATCAATGATGGGAATGGAATATGAGAGATTGTGAAATTTTTTTAGCCAAAAGTAGCAGATGACGATGGAAGAATGTCTAAAATTAGAACGGGGAAGCGCATTTTCCGCCGCCTAATTGTTGTTTTTGTCGCGGTTAAGACGTTTAGTATTAATAAAGGAGAATTAAAAGTAGTTGAAAAGCGTGTCTGTATCGTACATATGTATTTAAAATTTGTAGATTAGTAGTACGCATATTTATGAATATATACACACACTTATGATTTTCTTTACGCGAGTAATTATTATTATTAGTGAATTCCATGGTTAATGAGGCAAGATAACTCGACACATGGAATTATATGGTGTAGACACATGTTAGATATACTGTGATAGATAAAATGAATGAAATGGTTGGTAGCATTGATTTTAGTGATAAAGTTAGTGGTAATCTCATAATTACTTTGTTGGAGTGTATTCATCAGCAAAGCGTTAGCGTGCGTATTAAACAAAACGTTGAAAAGATAAATTAATGAAACTACACAATTTTATAATATGTATATGTATATTCCATATCCTGACTTACATTATCAAGGATATGGACATTGTTCTTTAAGAAGTATTGTTTTTAATTCTTCCGAAGTATGGAAACGATTGCGATATATTTTATTCTTTAAATACTTAAAATAAAAAGGTCACCGCAGCTGGTTGGGTTAGGAGATCTTGATGGGCATACACTACTGCTGGTTATTTATTATTATACCAGTGTACTTTGCAATATACATATACTGTACCAGCCACGGAAGCTCGGGCTCCCCGTATAATTGGGGAGAAAAGTATAAAACAACACTTTTCAGTTTAAGTAATATTAGTCAAACGATGTAGTGGCACAGTTCTCAGTCGTAGGAAAAGAGTACATGTGTTTTATGTTTAAAGTGCTTTTAGTTATTAATAAACATTCCTACGCTTTTATAAAATACGTCTTAATGTATTATTTCTTTGCATATGCTATTACAACACTATATACAGTAAACACTCATATAAATACCCGGTAGTCGAAGCGTCGCGGTCATGTAAGCAGAAAATTGTTTATAAAGTATCAAATTGAACGCCCGCTAATGTAAACAAGCTTGTACCAGGTACAACTCGATAATGTATTACCCGATTTACGTGCGTAATTGAATCGATCAAAAGAATATTTACGTAAACGTTTTCAGCGCCGGCACCGGCTGTTCTCCGATTTATGTGTGGGATTACTGTATCCGTTGGCTCTCTTGTCTCTCGTGAAATAAAGTAGTGTGCAGTTAAAATTACACCAGAACGGAATAAAAGAACATTTTTAAGAATAAGTGGCAAAATGAAAATCATCGACGAGATTAAAAAAGGTGCGGGGGTAACTCAATCGGCAAAAGTATATGGAGTATCTAAAGCTACAATCTGTAAAATTAAGCGATTCAAGTCACAAATTTTACAACGTGTCTCAGATACATACGAAGGCCCGGGAAATCGTAGAACTTTAAAAAATGCCCAGGCACCTGGAATGGAAAATCGTTTGTATAAATGGCTTTTAAAACAAAATGATAATCATGTTCCAATTAGCGGTAAATTAATTAGAGAGAGCAAAATTATTGAATGAAAACTTAAAAGAGACCGAAAATTTTGTAGCCAGTAATGGCTGGCTAAAGAGATTTAAAAAGAGGTATGGAATTCGACTGCTGTCGATATCTGGTGAAAAACTATCGGCACCATCACAACTAGTGCAACTGTTCAAGGGGGAGCAAATATACAATGCAGATGAAACCAGTCTTTATTGAAAATTATTACCTACGAAAACCTATGTTGCATCACATGAAAAATCTGCTCCGGGTAGAAAGGCGGAAAGACAACGTATAACTTTTCTCGCGTGCACTATTGCTAGTGGTACACACAAAATAAGACTACTAGTAATAGGAAAGGCAAAAAATCCACGTTCACTTAGAAATTTTAAGAGTCCCGTTGATTATAAGTAGAGGCCGGATTATATGCAAAATGCATATATTTTATTTTATCCCGTTTATTATAACTGCTCAAAATCCGCTTGGATGACCAAAGACATATTTCTAGAATGGTTCCACAAGCACTTTCTCCGTCAGGTATGGTAATAAAACTGTAATAATGAGTAATGTAATTTAATGATACATATTCAATTTGTACGTGAAAGATTTCTTAAGAAACCAAAATCTTATAGTATAGACGGTGTTAATCTTGGATAACGCACCGAGTCACCTTCCAAAGGAATAATTAAGAAGCAACGATGGTTCAATTATTGTTATGTTCATGCCGCCCAACGTAACTCCACTTATCCAACCGATGGAGAAAAATGTAATAAAAACCACTAAATTGTGTTTTCAAAAATTTCTATTTTCGTCTGCGTTATCAAAAAATCCTAAAAACATTTCTGAATCCTTAAAACAAATAACTTTACGCGAAGCAATTTTAAATTTAGATATGGCATAGAATGCCCTTAACCAGCAAACAATCAGAAAGTGTTGGAAAAATTTGCTTTATTCCAGTGATGACTATGATGATGAACCGCTAACCATCATTAGAAAACAGTTACTATCTAATACTGAAGTTATTGACAGTACATCATCGGACGTTCTCAAGTTATTAAAAGCAATACATCCCGATATTGTTTGCACAATTACCGATATTAAGTTATGGAATGATGATAAAGAGATGGATGATGCATATGAAAAGGAAGATGGGGGGAGTGAAGATGACGGCACTCCGATTGAAATAAAGAATATAGTGAGTGACGCGCAAGCTGTAGGAATTTTTAATCACGCTTTAGATTGGGCTAAAGAAAGAGACATATTATATTCTGATATTTTAGTGCCCCGTAGTTTACGGGCAATGGCATTAGAAAATACCAAGCGTAAATTTACTCAAACAAAAATAGAAGATTATTTTTCATAATAATGTAAAATTTATTTTTTATTTTTTAATATTATATGTATTATGTTATTCATTGTTCATAATTTATTTTTTAATAAACATACATATTTTCTTTTATGCAATTTCTTTATAAATAAAATAAGACTCCCTAATGTAAACTTTCAATTTAGCTTAGGTAGCTTAGCTGATATCGTTCACATAATCGAGCGTCTAGTGTATATATTTGGTATAAAGTGATTGGATTGTTATAAGAAATCACTAAATATTTGCCAATACTTATAGATGTGCTATTCAGAGTACACCAGTCACTAATAAAGGTAAGGTACGTCTGCAACTCAACACAAGACGAGAACAAACGGAAGAAATATCAAAAAAACTAAATTAACAACCACTGGGTAACATAGTTATTTTTTTATAGCATCCTAATCACTTTTTCATTTTGTGCCACAAAGTTTCGATTACAGATAAATTGGGACTGTGAGAAAGCCTCCGTCGAACCTTTCTTTAATTTCAACTCCAGCCACTGTTTGTAAGCAATGCTCAACTTAAACTGCTATTGATTTGTGATTCCTTAATATATTCAGAACAATAAAACGATCATGAATCACAGTTGCTGCATTAAGACTCCGCTCACCTACTTGGACTTTGACACAAATTAATGAACGGACAGAGGGAAAGTATAACCCCATTAGTGTCTGACATATACATAAGTTAAAGTTCTTAAGATGATAATTCTGCTATTTAAAGCCAAAATTGGTATTATTTTGAGTTGAAATAGCCACTTGGAGTATTAATAATAAAATGTCAGCCAAGTTGCGCATTTACAAATCAAATAAAATATAGAATTGAAGAAATCTAACAGTGTTTCAAGATGGTCGATTTTTTTTGTCGCTCACTGTATGTGCGATCTTGAAATCTCTGTTTTGCGGTTCTAATTAATATAAGAAACTGTGTCACGTCATTAATTTAGTTGACGTCATAGTTAAATAGAGTTAATAATAGCAAACAGATGATTTTGCACGCAGTGTTTACGTCATCTTAAATTAACTTGATAATATTGTGAGTAATAGTAATGTGATGAAAGAAATTGAATTCAACATGTTGAAGTATCTATTTGTTATATATTCCAACTTTTGAAGAACGTAGATCGTTTTCATAAAGACTTTCCCGAAAGTTAATATTGAGAAACTGCGAATATTTTTATTTTAATTCAAAGTATAAACATTAAGCTTATGTAGTATGAAATATGAAATCGTTAAAATGTTCTTAGCGATGTGTGGCATGATTTTTGTGCATATTTCTAGCTGAATATTGCGAATAGAACCGTGAATTTTGACTCTCAATTCGTGAGTCGTCGAGAAACCATTATCATAGAGTATCACCTTCACGTAATCACACGGTAGAAACTCCGACGCTTTCAAAGTATGCGATCCAGGCTGCCAGTTGACGTCTTTATTTTATGAAATAAGGAGACTTGCATATTTCTCACGTAATAGCCCAGTTATTTCTCCAGATGTGTGATATGTAGCACCGTTTTGTTGGAAATAAAAATACCCCGAGTCCGTAGCGTCCAATTCAGTTCGTAAAATGTTCAGTAACACCATTGGTTCGCTCGAGCATATTTTTTGGGTTTTTTAAGCTCCAAACACAATAATTTTGTTTAGATGAAAACGGACTTGGTCGCTCATGATAATTTTGTTGCAATGGTCATCATCAGTTGCTTCCATTCCAACATCCAATTTGAGAATGCACAACATTGCAAGTTTTAATTCTTGCTTCAGATGTACTTTATATGGGTGGAAATAAAGAGCAAGATGTCAAACTCGATGCGGACTAGGCCTCGAAATGTTCAATTAAAGACGCATTGACTATTTTTGGTCGTGATACACCCAAATGATGGGCAAATCAGATACGAACTTTCCGAATTGCTTTTGCAAAACTTTTCATATTGAATTTTAAGTGCTGTATGTTGCATGAGTTTGTATTGTTCAATTTTCACAAAACCTTTGAGACGCTTAGCCCAAGAAATTGGAGTTTCCTATGTTGTAAAGAAAAAACATGAACGTGTATCTGTATAAGATACAATCATGTCAAACACTTTTGCCAATAGATCACCCCAGACGTCTTGCGTACTGCCAATGGTCTGTTAATCATTTAATGAATAATGACCTGTTAAGCTTAACATTCTTTTCTGATGAGGCATGGTTTCTTCTTTCGGAGTACGTCAATTCTCAAAATATGCGAATGTGGAGCAGTGATAAGCTAATTTTTTTGTGGAATCCCCATTATGTGTTGAGGAAGTTGAAAGTTGGTGTTGTGATTGCAGTCTATCGTAGAAGAATAATTGGGCCGATTTTTTCAATTTCACCATCAATGCAAAGAGGGACAGAAATAACATTATGACTGAATTTATTGAACAACTTCACGACGATGAACTTCAAAATAGCTATTTCCAGCAGGACGGCGCAACAACACATACAACATGAGAAACTATGTTCTTTCTTGTGAGTTTTTTGATGATCGCCTAATAAGTTTGCACATGCAAGTTGGGTTTCTTTCGAGGTCACCTGATTTGACCATTATGGATTATTTTGTAGTTTCTTACTTGGAAAATATGATTTACAAAACTTTTTTACTTAATTTACAAAAACTGAAACAAAGGATAATTGAGGAATGTACCAGCATAACGCCACAAATGCTACAAAATGCTTTTAATAGCATGATAAGGCGCCTAAAGATGTGGATTGAACTAGGCGGTGGTCATTTTCAATAGTTATCGTAATTTTTTATTTTTTTCAAATCAAAATGTTATTGAAACATGTAAATCATTTTTACTTCATCACTGACCAAAATACACTTTTAGTTTGCAGTTACGTACAAATATTAATGTAAGTGTGACACTTAACCACATATCAAAAAATGATATAAGCTACGATATATATTTTCAAATTCCATAGCATACTTTTATCAATATAATCTTTGCCCCCCTGGTACTTATATAATTCGTTTCGTTAGAAATTGAAGTAATCTTACATTATTTGCCTGTTCATAATCTTACAATACAATAAAATAAAAATTACGGTTGTGTTTTCTATTTAAATCAAAAAAACAGGATGTTTTCCAATTTTAGGATACGTCAAATATTTGAATTGACATCTTAATCTTAATTATCTAGCCTCCGAAGATGCTCAAAAGTTAGTGTGTTTATCATAGTTATATTGCTACATTATAAAATCGCATAACCGCACAACCTTTTTATTATCGCTATAAAACGCCTATGACATCTTCACGCCGTTTTATATTATAATAAGAATTTAGTAAAAATTTCGCTATCGTTCATCCAGATACAATTTATTATAAAATACGTTTTGCATAATGGATGCTAGTGTCTAAGGTATCGTATTATACACGTAATAAATTTTTGCTTGTAAATTGTAATTTTTATGGATTTACTACGGCATGTTTGCACCGAATAAGCATCATCCAGTACTTCTAGTTTTGTGTATCCGGTATTCACGTTGATGCCTTACGTCAAATCACGTGCGTCACCTGGTTTCTGTAACTATAATTTCCATGTTAGGAAACGTGAGATTTGGCTGCTTACGTTTTATCTGCAGCTACCGGTATTGACAGCCGTTAAATATAGAGTACAGAAATAACGCTTTGCTCCTGCCATGTCCCCTATTTTATTAGGTAATCCTGGATAATGTTATCTAATTCAAGAGTTTAGTTTGTCGCAATTAGAGTGGTTTCTAATTGGTCACTTTATAAGACTTCATGGACACCCATATTATTAATAATAATAACGGTACACTGTCTGCTATTAAAAACGTACAACTATGATATTTTTTAAGACTAATGTTTATTAGTACTAAAGCAACACGATTATGACTCGTACTTTTGAACTATAGCTGTATACATACATGTGTGTATTTGTGTAATGCAGCTTTAACATATACTATAGAAGAACAATGCTGTTTTTTAAGCATGCGTTTTTTAAAACAAAGAAGAAAAGCTATTAACAACCCCCTCGAACGACCACTGCTTCCAGCTTTATTAAGCGGCATTCTTACCGTTTCAGAATATTGCAGCAAGGACGAGGAGCATGGGGAGATCGATACTCCCTGACCTACAACTCTGCAGTACTTGCCGATATTCGGCCAGCTCGTCGTCGGAGGAGTTTTTTTGACTATCCAATGTTTCGCGTAAACTAACTGTTTGCATTCAGTTAGTTTGGACTTGCTTCCACATCAAACGTATTTCGTTTAACAGATACATACGCGAAACTGTATTTATTCACTATGATGTGAAAAGTAGATATTAAAATATGTAGTTTACTCAATACGCTTTACAATTTCATTTATAGCTTGCAATTAGAAAATTATCGGAGATAATATTAAAAAAATATTTTTTTAATTACGAAAGAATTTACCAAGAAGACATTAAAAGCTACAGTTAGTTTCTAATAATTGCTGTTAAATATGTACAATCGCTTTTGTTCCTTTTATCTCCAATGTCGATTACTATACGCCATTTCTATGGCAGTGACATTTATTAATAATGTTGCGTATGCCTCTGATTAAGGGAAATATTAATCCGTTCAATATTTATTCAGCTATCTATTAAAGCTTATATAGCAACATCAGAAATAGAAATAACGCAGTAATTCTTATATTGCGTCACTCTGATTATTAAATGATAAGCGATTGGTATTTTAGTGGACCTATATTCAAACTTGTCGTTATTATTATCATTATAATTATTATTTTGCCGGGAGAAAAATCTTTGATAGACAACGTCGCACCTGCTTCTATATGGTGGAGTAGTATAAGACTCTCCGTCTAACGTGACATACCTACTAAGAAACCTCCGGGAGGCTGAGCTCTATTTCTTCCGGAACTGCTTACGGTATTATTTCAGAGGGAAGGCTTATAACTATTCCTTATACCTTTCATAGCTCTCTTTCTTTCCCATGGTATTCCTGGTAGGAGCCATGCCCTGTCAGAATCTGCGTAAGAAAGTAGTTCATATGACCACGGCCTTAGATCCCGTATCAGTGTTTTAGTCCATGCAGCACGTCCAGGATCGCTTGCCCATCTATCGTATTTTGCCATCCGTCGAACATGTTATTACGGATGTTTTCTCCGCTTGAGTCACTTCCCTGCCCAGTTTCGCTTCTTTTTTCACCAACAAATTCCTCCTTCGTGGTATTAACGCAGACACAACAAATAGTTTACTTTAAATGATTGTGAAAACTTATTTATCTGACGGATTTAAGTAAAAATTTGACAACAAGCTTCTGAAACTTGATTATAATGACAAGATTCATTCCGTAATAAAGATTAAGAAGCAACTCGCCACTTAGGAAATTTCTTATTTGTTATGTTGCAAAAGGGCAAAATTGTACTTCATGAAAAAGTAACATTGTCACACAAAATAATTGGTTTACGTTGTACAATTTACACAGAAACTGATCTTTCGTGATTCAGAATGAACCGATTCCTTTAACAACAGTTTGAAAATTGATAAATGGTTTGGTTTATTTTATTTTTAACATTATCTGGAGAAGGAACACAAATAGCGATTAAAGTATCGTCGGGATATAGCATTGTAGGCGCCCAAATTAAATATCCAAGTTATTTATAAAGATCGAAAAGATTAAGGGGCATAAACTGAAGCTTGGGACACAACCATTCTCAGTACTTGACCTTTAAATTTGAGTAATCAAAAGTCTGTAATAAATCAATGCAGCCTGCTTAGGTTAGATTACCGACTGAGATTCAGATGAGATGAATATGACGTCATAATTTGAAAATGCTGATATCCTATAATTCCTAGAACTTTCCTAGAACTATGAAGGACGACTACGGCAATACGTATAACGACCCACCTTCCATAGTGAGCGCCTTGCGGTAGTTTTTCCAATCGGTGTACCTTCCTTCATTTGCTCCGACGCCTGTTGTTCCAATTGCTTCGTGCGCTACTATGGTTGACCTAGTTTCTGTAACTGAGTGCTATGAAATCCTTAAAGAATAATTGCACGGCGGGTAGTGATGACATTCCGGCCTTTTTTGTTAGGGATTGTGCAAATATATTTGCTTCTCCTCTTTGCTACTTGTTCAGTCTTGCTCTCAAAACATCCACCTTCCCGTCTGTGTGGAAGATTGCCAAATTGGTGCCTGTTTTTAAAAATGGTGAGAAGTGTGTTATTTCCAACTATCGTCCCATATCGTTATTAAATAATTTTGCTAAAGTTTTTGAGAAATGTCTGTACAAGTATATTTATGCTCAAGTTAGACCCTGGATTTCAAATGTCCAACACGGTTTCGTTGCTCAACGATCTACGGTAACTAATCTTGTTACAATTACACAATACCTATCTGATAGTATTGATGCTGGTGGACAGGTAGATGTTGTGTATAGTGACCTAACAAAAGCTTTTGATCGAATCGACCACACCGTGCTTATTAATAAATTGGACAATATTGGATTTTCGTCTTCTCTTTTGTCTTTATTCCAATCGTATCTTCTTGATAGAAAGCAATTTGTGACATTCATGGGATTTGAGTCTGATTACTTCGCGCCGAGCTCTGGAGTTCCTCAGGGGAGTAACTTGGGTCCACTTCTGTTCCTCATATATATAAATGATTTGTGCTATCAACTGAACTGTCCAAAGTTGTTATACGCAGATGACTTGAAGTTGTACTCAACAATTAATAATTCTCAGGATTGCAATCATTTGCAAAGCCAACTCGATATATTCCACACGTGGTGTGTCAACAACAAACTAACAGTTAATGTAAACAAATGCAAAATTGTCACCTACACTCGTAAGACGACTCCAATTATATATACCTACCACTTGGCTGGATCTTCTTTACCTAGAGAGAGCTCTATGAGAGACTTGGGCGTCGTCTTTGACTCAAGACTGACCTTTATGGAGCACATATCCAGTATTTGTACATCAGCGTTGAGTATGTTAGGATTCATTATACGTGTTACACGACCATTTGCTTCTATAACAGCCATTCTTCCTCTTTATTTCGCTTTTGTTCGGTCTCGACTGGAGTATGCGTCCTTGGTCTGGTCACCTATGTATATCTATCAGATACATCTTCTAGAGCAGATTCAGAGAAGGTGTTAGAAGTTCTTGTACTTTAAAAATTTAATACTTACCCGATACAAGGATTTAGCCACAGTGCTCTGCTAGAGGCATTTAATATTGATTCATTAGAACTACGTCGAAAACAGGCTGAGTGTAAATTCCTATTTACTTTACTTCATAATGGTCTTGATGTCCCTGAGTTGTTGAGTAAAATCAACTTCATTGTACCACGTTCAGGATCTAGGCAAACAAATACATTTTACTGTTTCGCACCTAGAACAAACATCGCCATCAGGTCTCCAATACACAGATTGTGTAGCAATTTCAACTCTATGGAGTTTGCCGAGTTGGATATACATACCTGCACTTTACCGTCCCTTTTGATGCTATGTAGACCGCGGGTGCGTTACACTTAGTTGAATACTTTTTCCGCTCTCTCTTTTTTCCTAACCACTAGTAAACTACTTTTTTTTTAATTTAAATTAAAGCAACTAGTTACTAAGTTTTCTAATTTGACATACTTTAATTTTATGTTACTTATATTTGCATGTGTACATTATTTAACATTGCCTTGTAATTGGATATTTGTATCTGTTGGGCATTAAATATTATTATTATTATTATTATTATAATTGTTTAAGAAGATATATATATATATGTATCTATTTGCATGAATTGTAGTAATCTAAAGGAGCCGATGACTTAAAGCACAAGTTGATACATACAAACGAAATGCTTAGGATATGCAGCAGAAGCACAAAACATATTCGACTTTACATCTGTAGGGATAGTGGTAAAAAATGCTTAGGTGTTCTCGTAGTAATTAATTTAGCAAGTAAAAACGATTTATCTATGATTTGAAGACACGGAATTTTTTCTTAAATTGGCCAATAGTATTTCAAGGTCGAAGGTAAAAAAACTGGTATTAAAAAGCGACAAGCAATAATTTTTCTAGCCTTTTTTTGATATAATGCCTCTTAACACGGAAACGTGTCATAACTGTATGAGGTAATATTTTACCAAGTAATGATCAAATAACGCATAAAGTATATTACCTACATTAAAATGTGTTAAAATAAAAAACGATCGAAAAAATTATACAGGTACTTAATTATATCTTCTTACTTAATCTTCATGTGTTCATGTGCTGTAGAAGTATATTCCTGAAATTAAATTTGAAAATAAAGATAAAAATGTCAGAATTTGTAATGTTTTAAGAACGATAAAACAATTTCAAACTACGAGTTATCCATTCTCGAGGTAGATTGGGAAGTTCAATCAGAGCTTCTGGGCATATATAGTAATTAAAATAAACAAATATAAAACAGCTATGGACACAATTAAATACAGTACATTTTTTTTTCTAACGAACGTGTCCCATTATTAAATCAAATAAGACATCTGTACGGCGTGGGTTGTCGTTTGAACTACTTTAGTAGCGCGGTGAATAAAATCTCGACAAATAATACGCTTATTTGAATAATGTCAGCACTAAATACACGTCTTCATTATTTTTTTTCTTGGATTCGGCTGATGTTACTGAAGTAACTGGCTACGCTTGAAATAAATTAATTGAATCTGTTGCATACTCGATAAATCTGTATTTTAAACAAGGTTACTTTCCTATTTGTCTTAAAAAGTTATGGTCGGTTTTCAAAGAAGGAGATAGAACACAAAAATTTCTATTATCTCCGTATTATATAAATTCTTGAAATCCGCTTTTGAAACTAGATTAGTAATACACTTAGAACTAAAAAGTATGTTTGCTGCAAACGAAGCCGTTTCTACTTCAATACTCCATCGGATCGGGTCAATAAATCGCCGTCGGATTGCCCCGTAATCGCACTTCCCTTCCGCAGATATTCGATGAGGAGCACACCTTGGGAATACAAAAAAAAATTTACCATGATCTTTCCAGCCGATGGAACGGTGCTTGTTTTCTTCGGATCCGATTCGCCCGAAAATGTCCACTGCTTCGACTGTTCCTTGGTCTCCAGTATGTAGTGGTGGATTCAAGTCTCTCTCCATGCTTACGAAACGCATGAAAAAATCTCATGGATTGCATTGGATCCTGGCCAGACACCCGATTTCGTTTTTGCTCCGGTGAGAGGAAACGCGGTACCTATCGCGCCGAAAGCTTTTTTATACTCAAAATTCCGTGTAGGATATGGCCAACGTGTTCTTTTGAGATGCCTATTGTCTCTGCTATCTCTTTCAGATTCAATCGACGATCGGCTAACACGACATCATGAATCTTGTCGACCATTTCATCGTTGGTTTTTGGGCGTTCACTGCGTGGTTCGTTACTTGTGCTTGTGCGGCCACGTTTGAACTCGCTCACCTGGAAGCTGATGGTCGTTTTCCCAGCCGTCCAATACTGTTTTATCACTGCATGAAATTCGATTTAACCCATTATTGCGAAACCGCCTAATTTGCAAAACATATTCCTAAACAACTGTTGACAATAGACGCTCGAAATTTTGACAGTTGCCATAAAATAGATTGACCTAGCCGACTAATGATTCCACTTCAATCTTCGTGCACCATCTTTTACCGATACCGGAAACATTTCAGGTCGCCCTCGTACATATGTATATGTCTTCGTTATCTTAACGTTTCTAAAATGCCGGAACATCAAGTTAATCTTCTTAACTATACATTTATTTCTTACATCTTCCCATTAAAGAGCTTGTTTTTTCTCTCAATTAAAAGATATTTAAATATGCATTTTATTATAAGGTGCCTAAGGAGCTTTGAAATACCAAATACAATTTTTTCCTATAAAATGCAATCTAGTAGTGCAATAAAGGAATAGTGATAATACAAAAATATATTTTGGGTTTCAATCAACGCTAAAATTACGATAGTCATTGTAAACAATTTCGAGATTCCTCATATTCATTGCTTCTAAAGGTGAAACAGAAGTTTACCGAGAGGAAAGGGACAATAAGGTTATAAAAGGAAAGCAAATAAACAATATAATTTTGCGAAGATCCAAATATAACTGGATCACGAACGCCATAAAAGATGGTAATTACTGGAAAATTAGACTGGTAAACAAATAAAACCGAACAAAAATATGGCTCTTTATTATTCTATTATTATGGAAGAGACCATAAAACACTTCAAATATGTACACATCTAATCACCATGTCTTGCTAACAAATGAACATACAAAAAATGCCAACGTGACTGCAAATATATGCAAAATAAACAGTGTAAATTATACCTCCCGGTAAGTACATATGCGCACACATATATGGTATTGTACATTCTTATTTGATATAGAACACATGATGAGAAGCAAAAAAATTTGAAAAGGAATAATGATGATAATAAATCTTTATTCACGTAAAATATGTAACTGGTGTTTATATGCCAGGTATATGCATAAGTTTTTTCCGTTTTTTTTTGCTAAAAAGAAACACGTAATTTTCAAGGGAAATTAATGTTTTTTATCCAAAATATTGGCCATCGGCTTATACACATTTCACCCATCTTTCAAGTAATTTATGGATACCATGTCAGAAAAATTTTCCAACTTTCTCGAAATTGCTGAAGTGCTGCTCTACGACCGCGTCCCACATTGATGCAAAGAGCAAAAAGCACATTATCGAGTAACAAACAAAAACCACATTTTGCCATGTCTTCTAGTCCATTCCGATTGTCGTTCGACTAACGAGTGGTTTAAATTAATCAGTTATTGGCGATAGTTTTATGTATTAATGGTTTCGCCGGGTTTCAAAAGTTCATAATACACAATACCGCTCTGATCCCACCAGAGCGTGGTCTTCTCGCTGAAGCGATTTGGCCTTGGGGTTGAAGGACCAGCTTCGCCAGGTGAAAGCCACGATTGTTTCCGCTTCGGGTTTTTAAGATAAACCCATTTTGCGTCACCCCTCACAATTCGATACAAAAAGATATGCCTTTCATGGCGTTGAAGCAGCATTTCACAGGTGAGTGCGATTTTTTATTTGACGTTCATTCAAATTGTGTTGTAAACTTCTGCTGATTGTTTCTTGTGACACATGTAATGCTTCTGCTAGTTGCCGTTAAGTTTGAGTTGGGTCATCATCCAGTAACCCCTGCGATTGCCCGTCTTCGTATTTTTGTGGTCTACCAAAACGCTCGCTGTCTTTCATATTGAAATCATCACTTTTAAATTTTCGAAACTGTGTCTCACACGTTCTAATCGATGGTGCGTGTTCACCATGTGTTTCTACCAGCAAAGGATGACTCTCAATAACCTTTTTCTTTTGATTAAATAAGAAGCGTAATGTGTGGCGCAAATGTTCTTTTTCAGACACAAAACTCGACATGATCACTGAACGACAGAGCGAAGAAGCTAGTTTTCGATGGACTTGACTTGTGTGTGTTTGTAGCTGTACAAAATGACGTATGTGTCAAATTAATACGCTGCGTACTTTTCGCTGGCACCATCTATTAGTTAAACCCGAGATAACTTATGCAAACATCTGGTACATCCGCCAAAAAGCGTATGGTAGAATAGCTAGGGGAAAATATAAAACAACTAGCTTAAATATGTGGTTTTGGACGGACAAAATATATTTACTTTTTTAAACAAATAAAAGTATCACCTTTATTCCTATACTCAAGCGATTCTCAATACTCTCTTGAGGGTGAGCACATTTTCATTATGCAATGAGGGGGTGTTGTTTTATAGATCTTATTTCATGAGCAAGAATGATGAGGATAGTGAAGACATATCCCCAAAAATGATGGCAAAAACTTTGAGATTTGTTGAATCGAGTATTAGTGATAAATGTACCAAATAGGATATTGATGGATACATAAAAAGGAGGGCGTTTAAAATATGGGAAAATATACAGCATGGTTTATTAAAAATTTTAAATAAAAAAGTTGATAACGTTTCAGTTCAATGGAAAGAGAAAAATCGTATCACATGTGCCGTGTGCTTTTAATCCTATATACAGAATTTCATTAAAATTATTACCATAATTTATTACAGCTTGTATAGTAAAGGCACACTAGTACACTCAGAGAAGTGTTTTCTTGCATCATGAAATTAGATTTTCTCGGAAAAATCTGTCTCTATTCAAGTAAATAGATTTTCTTCAAGACTAAAAAAAATATTTAATATAAGAAAATAATATTCTTGAAATTATACTTGCATCAAATAAATATTTTCGTTGGGTTAGAAAATCAAATAAATGCAAGACAGAAAAATGCTTTTTCGAAGTAAATCATTTAGTCTGAAGTTAAGAAAATGTTAATGAAATTATAGTTTAAATATGGGTTTAACGTAGTAGTTACGGTCTCCCCTACTGACTTAGTAGTTAAGTCAGGTGGAATACGAAAATCGAGAGCGCGAATAATCGAGTTCTCGATCCTCGATACGACAGTTAAAAAAAATTAAAAAAAACATAGGCAATACGTCCAGCCACAAATCATCGAACGTATGGATTTAATCTGGCAAATATACTCAGCCCTTCTCGGGCTATACCCCGAAGATTACCGAAACCGCCGGACCATGAGTGGATGGATTCACAAACGATGAAGAAAAATATAGCCCAAACAAAAACAACTTCTCTAATGTAATAAATATTTTCAAATTTTCTGCAAGATTTTCTTGAATCAAGTTAACAGATTTCTTAAGCAAAGAAATACTATTGTTTCATTACAAATATATAATTCTCTTTAGCGGAGAAAAAAATGCTGAGAAAATATTTCTATTGATTTGAAACAGTAATTGTATTGTGGATAACTGAAACGATTATTTTCCTGAATGAAGGCGGACAGTCTTGATACAAGCAAACGTGTATAGACATGCGTTTTACAATTAAAAGCTATTCGGACGTAAGAAATTTTGGAATTGATGTTATATTCTTATCTTTACCATAGCATAGCCTTGCCAAATTTCTTATAAATATACATACAATTAACCAATAATTCTCACATAACTATGTATGCTATAATACACCCGTGCTTTTATTATTTACAATCAGATAGTATGGGCCTAACATATAACGCCTTTCCTATATCGATAAATTTTATTGCACATCATCAAACTGCATATTGAAGCAACACATATTTATGTCATTTTACACTACACACCTAAAATGTATGTAATTCAATGTTGCAATACAGATAATGTATCAGGTAACCAAATAACTTCGTGCGGTTTTTGTACACTGCTGATTGTGAGTGCGATGAATATTGTTAAATTGTTGATCGACAATTCCATATAAATCCTTCTTTTTACAAATAAATACACATTTGGTGACAATTGATTAATTCCTAATTTGAATAGTTGAAAATAGCAACGAATACAACTTTAATTTGAGGATGTTTACTCTATGAGTACAAACTTGGTACCAAAGGTACAGTGGTGGCGCGAAAAATATATACTGTATTCTGAGACGATGCCGTTAGTGATTGAACAGCACAGAAGTGGTTCAAGAAATTTTCAACGGGAGATCTCAGCTTGACTAATGAAGCACGCTGTGGAAGATCGAAAATCATTAACAAGGAGAATCAATGTGAGAACTTTATTTACAATCTCTTTAAAATTAATAATTCATCTCTATCACTATATTCGCTTTGCCATGGCAAAAATGAAAGATACTAGAAGTTTTCATCGTATTAATTATCTTTAGTAAAACGAATACCATAACTTAATATGCCCTATCTCGAAATGAATACGTAGGCTTCCATGGCCAGAGTCAGTAGTAAACGAATTGTTTCCGGAATTGGGCCGTGTCATAATAAGGTATAAGAGAAAATGAAATAAGAGTAACAAGAAAAAATAAAGAAATAAGAAGAAAGAAAAAAGTGAAGGAAGGTGAAAAAAACGTAAGAGAAGGGGGATAGAAAAAGAAAGAAAAAAGAAGAAAATGGAAAGGAGAAGAGAAAGGCGGCCGCTCTCCTTTTTCTTCTTACCTTTTTTATTTTTTTATTTCTTTATTTTTCCTCTTACTCTTATTTCATTTTCTCTTATACCTTATCATGACACGGTTCAATTCCGGAAGTTCATTTATAAATGCCTTATTTTGTTTTCTAAAGAAAAAATAGAGAATAGCTTTAAGGAAAGTGGTTAATGGAGAATTAAAAGGACTAGAAAAGTTATTGGGAAGACAACAAAAGAATCAACAAATATAAAACAAGCACTACTGCAGAGTTTAATCTAAGACACTTCACTTCTGAAGAAGATCACGACAAGATGATTGAACCGTCAAGTATTACAAACTTTATACACGACATACGACCTGAGAACCGAAGAGCAGACAGCAGCGACAGTTGTGAAAGCCTGAAGGCTACTTTAAAGAAATGACTATTTTAGTTCGCTTTTTAACTGGAACTGACAGTATAATTACCAATTTGAATTCCGGTCGGGCTATATTGTCACTCTTCATAATAATAATGCTTACTCCTTCAATTAAAATATGATTTTCCTATTTATGAAAATGCCTTTTTGTCAATAAGCTTTATTTACAATCGATGATGCTACTTTCAATGATATAGGATGTTTTTCCGTTCTCGATCAACAGTGAATAATGCTAGTTAAAGAATTTACTTTTTCGAGGCAAGGATAATTTATAGTCGCATCGTGAAAGTTCTACGGGAGTTTTCCTTCCAAACAAATCCTATTTAGCAGTTATCGTTACGTAGTGGTAAGTATATATACCGTCGTATTGATTTTGGCAACCAGCAACGTGAAAAGGAACTGTTTAAACATAGCATATTCAATTCATTACGATTTTTAAATCAGAAGCTCTTTGATTAAAACCCCAAAACGTATATTTTGTATTCAAGCTGAATCTGTTGTCTTAATCACAAAAACTTTTCAGTAATCAAGTTTATCATGTCCTAGCCCTGGAAAATGTACTAATCCGTTAAATAATTAATCAATGTAGAAACACAAGACTTTTCTTGATTTATTTTTTTAAAGTAACCGCCATAAAGTTGGCGTCAAATAGAAAGATAATGTATTTTTTTTTGTTTTATCTATACTAGTATATAAATTTGGAAGCGTAAACTTTGAAATGTGTTTTTGCAATAAACATAAACTGCACCCAGAAGTATTATATCATTTTGTTTAACTTGATAACAGAAAAAAAACACAGTAGCGATACGACATGCAGAAGTTCCATGCTACTGAGAGCGAAACATCGGCAGACTTATGCAACTACGACGCAGTTTCAACCCGAAAACTTAAATTCTTTAAAGGAGAACAACGGCCGCGGAAAATACTATAAAAACCACCTTAGGTGGTCATATTGAAATGTGCAATTGTAATACTTTTAACTTAATCTCCTTTTATCATTCAGAATATGTAATATGAGGTACGCCTCAGAACTAATGAAAAATGGTTAGTTTTAAGGTGTTTGATTGAATGAATACAATTTAATATTGCCAGCTTTGCTCCTTTGGAATGCATGCAACGTGTCCAGCGAGTTTTCTATTCTTGGAAACAATTCTGTTGTTTATTGTTTCGTAATGGGGACTTCCTACCGCAAAGCCAAACAGGGAATCAATCCTTTTATTGCGAGGTACTTGAACATTTGTGGACGACCTGCCATTACCCGCTCGTAAATTCTTGCATTACGATAATGCTTCAAGTCACAACTGATTGTTGTTTAGAGAATTTTTGGCAGAGAAAACCATTCCAGCACTCCCACACCCGTCCTACAATCCAAACATGGCCCTATCTGATGAGTTTCTTTTTCTACCTCTTAAGCGGAAATTGAAAGGTTTCCATTACAGAACAATAAACAACATCCAAAGAGTGACGACGCAGGTTCTAAACAGCCTAACGGAACAAGACTTCCAGAATTGTTACCAGAACTGGAAAACTTACTTGAGACGCTGTATGCATTCCAAAGGAGCATAGGGGACAATATTAAATCGTAGATACATTCAATTAAACACTTTAAAACTAATAATTCCACATTAATTCTGCAATATATCTTGTAGTATTGCTCGACAAAAATTTATCGGTGGGAAAAGACGTAATAAAATCAACCGTTTTTCCGTTCCATTGCAGGTTTTCATATGGCGCCCAAATTGAGCGAGATATTCCCGGAATCTTGCCTGCTGGTCGTCGTCGGCGTGGTAATTGGAGTCGTACTGGTGCACGTCACAGATAGCTCGTATATGAAGCTGTTCACACCCGACACCTTCTTTTTCTACATGCTTCCGCCGATCATATTGGACGCGGGATACTTCATGCCTAACCGATTGTTTTTCGATCATTTAGGCACTATACTCACGTTCGCTGTTATAGGAACTATTTTTAATACGTTAACTATAGGTAAGTAAATCACTTAATAAGGGAATATGATGGATATACAGGTACTAATTTAAAGCCTTATAGAAAATTTATTACTTGAATTGCAAATTATGTACTGATGATTTCTTTGTATATGAGTTATTGACTACAATACTTTAGCTATAGGATATTTACTTTAAACTGATGTGGCAAGAAGCTTTAAAAACAATTACTCCTGAAATTTGAAAAAAAAACCGGTAAAATATACTGGGGAAAAGATCCAGCAGTCGTTGAATAGAAAGGTAAGAATAGATTGAATTGAAACAGGGGAATTTATCGTTCGAATTTTGGTTCAGACAGTGAAACAGAAGACGAACATTTAACGGTTTCAGATTAAAATATCAAAATAGTTTTACGAAAAGTGTAAAATCAGATTAAATTATGTGATACTTCCCGATTAAATATTTCTTTTCTGACAATGTATTTTTCATATCATATTGTACCTACTTATTATTTGACATCGAAAGTTTATAAAATTCTAATAAAGCTTCGGGATTCTCCTTATACGAGGTAAGTTTTACTTCGAATGCCACCAGAAAAAGATTTTTTTCAATACGTCGCTGAAGATTTGCTATTCTACTAGAAAACAATTAATGTTAGCTTTTGATATGATATCCATATGATTAAATAAGAAGAGTTTGTCAGCAAATGAACATCTTTATAGCTAGTCCATTATTTAATTTTGTGTGTTTGTTAATCTTGACAATTATTTGACATAATTAAATTTCATTCAAATTTATCAACCTTGTATGCACCTAAACCATGACATTACACGCACTGTTAAGTTGAACGCAGTATAATCATACCAGATGTTCAAGTATGAAATCCAGACAGATGGCGCACCAATGCAGTTTTTAGTGCATAGTGTTTTGTTGATGTGTTCAATATGTCGAAAATATACCGAATAAAGAACATTCGCGGACAGCATTATTTTTTTGTTTTCTTTTGAAGAAGATTGCCGCTGTGTCATACCGCTTACTTCGAGAAGCTTACTGTGAACATTCTCCTTCGCAAGATACGTGTCAGGTTTCGGCGTTTCAAAACTGGTGATTTCGATACAATAGACAAGGAACGTGGAAAACCGCCAAAAAATTGCAAGCATTGTTGGACGAAGGAGATTCGTAAAGACGAGAACAACTTGCTAAGCAATTGGGCGTTAGTCAACAATCAGCTACGAGAGATGAGGAAGGTTCAGAAAACCCGTAGATGGATACCATATGAGTTGAATGATAGGGAAATGGAAACGAGCAAAAACACATTGCTCGCTCTTTATAAAAGGAAATCGTTTTCTCATCATATAGTGACAGAGGATGAAAAGTGGATTTATTTTGAAAATCCCCAACGCAAAAAATCATGGGTTGATCCAGGCACAATACCGAATCGCTTTGGTAGAAAGACAATGCTCTGTATTTGATTGGACCAGATGGGTGAACTACTAAAACCTAGGGAAACGGTTAATACTAAATGTTGCCAACAACAATTGACGATGGGTCACGAACTTGCTGAGCAGTGCCTTGGTTCTACGAAGATGTGAAAAAAATGACTCGATAAATAATTCGCAACAAAGGGGGAAGATTTTATTGGGATTGTATTACAAATTGCCCGAAATATGGGAAAAATGTATAATTCTTCCGAAGTTAACATGTTTTTTTAGAAAGAAAACGCATTTCATACGAGGACGACCTGGTGTGACTTTTTATGTTTATTTTTAGATGTTGTCTCCTCGACGATCAATACACTTTTTCAAACAATGCACCAGTCTCTTCAAGCCGTCGGAAAAGTAGGACGTTTCGAGGTCTGCAAAATAGTCATCTGTAACGGCGATAACCTCCTCATTTTATGCAAATCTCTTTTCTCCCAGTGATTTGCTCAGGTTTGGAAATAGGAAAATGTCGCTGTGGGCTAGATGCGGTGAATATGGAGGATGAGAGACTAATTCGTAGCGCAACTCATTCAATTTGGGCGCGACGATACGGGTTGAATAAGGCGCTGCATTGTCGTGGTGGAAAAGCATTTTTTTCCGCTGCAAACGAGGCCGTTTCTACTTCAATTGTTGTAGTGTTGCCTGTGATCGTCCTTCCCTTCTGCAGATAGTCGCTGAGGATCACACCTTGGGAAAACAGGACATCATGAATCTTGTCGACCATTTCATCGTTTGGTAGCGGTTTTTGCGTTTGCGTGGTTCGTCACTTGCGCTTCGGTAGCCACGTTTGAACTCGCTCACCTAGAAGCCGATGGTCGAAAATGATGGAGTACATCCCCCATGAACCTCTAGCAAAATATTTCGAATTTTCCTGGCCATTTTCTCAGCCATCCACAAGTGTTTATCACTGCACGAAATTCGACTTTATCCATTTTTGCGAAACCACCTGACTTACTGCACAAAGCAGTCTTAAACAACTAAGGACAGTAGACGTCTCAAATTTTGACAGTTGCCATAAAAAGGGTTGCCCTTGCCGACCAACCTTCGTGCGCCATAGTTTGCTGATTCCGGCAACATTTCAGGTCGCTCTCGTGTTTGTATACCCGGTATTGTTAACTGTATTTATTTCTGTTAAGTTTGTGAGTATTTCTTAATTCTTTAGATATTACATAGCCTAATTAGTAAACTTGAAGTGGTGGCTGTAAAATCCATTATAAGGAATTAAAATAGAATTGTATCCTCTTTTCAAAAATATTTTATGGATTAACAAGGAAACTGTTTCAAAGAAAATAAAATTAAAAAAGACTCGATAGCGTGAAAGCGCAGTATTGCTCCATATTCTATTATTTCGTGTGATATTCATAATTCATAGTACTTATCGATCCTTAATCTCTCAGAGCTTGTTTGCTGAACGTGATCAAAAATTAAATTTGCGGACAGCTCCCGCGCTTTAAAATTTGTAATTAAAATGTCTGTAAGAACTAAAATCGCGCAGGCGATACTAACGTCGAAAATCGTTGTTCAGTTCACCGTCCCCATCGTTTCCATCATTGCCATAAGAATAAGGCCGTCGACTTTACGTACGGAAGAATTTTCCCTCTTGCCTATAGGCGAATTTCCTCTATGCATTTGTGGAATTCCTACGAAATCGATGAACGAAAATAATCGATAGTGCGCACGCAATTCGCTTTCCGCTTGCCCCTGTACATTGACAATGTTGACATTGCTGAAAAGGTTAGCTAATTCACCTTTCGCTGACGTTTAACGGCAATATAATGATTTATTGTCTCTATAAATTGGATACACTATGATCCGAGGAAGCTATTTTAAGCTCGTAGCTATTGAATGTTAAGTATTGCAATTAAGGTAGGGTACGCATTGTATACCGCAGCGCTATGAATAGAATTTGTTTAAAACAAATATCGTTTTCCAATGGATTTTGCTAATGACATATCATGTGCACAAATTAAATCGATACTCTTTGCAAGGGAACGTTTCCAACGAGCGCTTGCGGATTTTACTCAAATTAAATGAGGATGCAGATTTTATAGGGATGTGTAAACATCTTCAGCCTCCAGTTCCATAATCGAATTAAGAGTGTATAAATGTAAGCTGATTACACAATATATTGCGGTAGTGTATGACCCCAAATATATCTTCTTCATGCATTCACTTGTGCCTGTAATAAGAATGCCTATAATCTGCAGCCAAAGCTTCATTTCTTCCAGAAGAGATCAGCTTTCAATATATTACCACTTCCACAAGAATAAGTGACAATTTTTCCTATTAACTTTTTTTATAACAAAGAGTCATATCAAGTCTTTTAAAAGAGGACAGCCAAACCAGGTTGTGGAAACTGAAAGTTTTCTAACTATTCGAACTAGTTCTTCGTTATCTCTAAAGGTTTTATCCAGATTTCTATGTTTTACTTTAAATTTTATTCTGAGTTTGCCAGTAATACTATGTTGTCCGCACGTCGTGCGTATTTCCAAATAAACAGGTTGTAGGCAGTTCTACCCACACTACATTTTTTTTCATGTTTCCCTCGCACACTTTTATAATTTCGTCCATAGTACATATATATATGAACAATAGTGAGCTCAATACAACTCCTTGTCTGACCTACTCTGCTGTAATAAATTCTTCGGAAAGTTTTTTACATACTCTTAGTTGGTTTTCTGCTTTATATATACTTTGGATTACTATGACAAGGTTCACGCTTACTTTTTTTGCTGTATAGGCTTTTCCGATGTCTTTTTTTCTCTATTCATTGAGTTAAACGCTTTGCCCTATCTAGATAAGATGTATATGTGTTTGCCTCGTATCACTTTCTTCCCTATAATCTGATTTGTCTTGTGTCAGTTTCAAATGATATTACAATATGGAATTTCCTGAGATACAAACGTAAAATTTCCCGAATAGAATTATTCCAATGATACCTTACAATACGTTGTTTAGGTTCAAGAGAAAAACATCCCTAATATCAACAATAATATGAAGTAAGCATATTAATTTAAATTCAAGAAAATAAAGCAGAACAAAGCTATAATAGTAATAGAATAATGGAACGAAACTTATACATCAAAAACACTAGATACAACATGAATACTTCTACCCTACTAAGCTGACTTCCAACTATAACCTGTAGGTCGTAACAGTGACTAGGAGCAAATTCTTATTTGAAAAAGATAGAAAAGACAACGATCTACCACACCCCACCCCTTATCTACTTCTAATTGGTTTTTTGATTAATGTTTTTGATATTTAGTTAACTGACATTTGTAGATCATATCTACATAATATCAAGTATTGTTGTGTTGTGGCTAATTCTTGAATTGTGTGTCGTGATTGTTCATAAGGATGGATGCTGTAGAACAAACAGCCGTAATAAAATACCTCCCGAAAAAGGGTATGACGCCAACTGAAATTGATATAAATACATTATCTCAATTATCGGTGAGTCTGCAGTTTCTTATGATATAGTCAAACCCTGCGGTCGAGATTTTAAATACGGAGGAACATCATGTGAAAACCAAGATGCCGGTATTCCCCCTATAACGGTAACAACAGACAAAAACATTAAAAAGGTACACGATATTGTACTGCAAGACCAACGAGTACGCAACAGGGACATTGTGGAAGATACTGGGCTATCATATCATGTAGTGCACAACATACTGACTAAGGAATTAGATATGAAAAAGCTGAGCGCACGATGGCTGCCCCGAATGTTAACCATTGATCAAAAAAGAAATCGGGTGTTGATCTGTAAGCGTCTTTTAGAAAGGTACGAAGCAAACAAAGAGAACTCCCTTAATCGTTCTGTAACCATGGACGAGTCATTGGTGCACCACTATGATCCCGAGACCAAAGTGCAAAGTAGAGAGTGGAAACATTACGGTCCTCCTCACCCACGCAAATTTAAGGTCGTGCCGTCTGCTGGAAAGGTTTTGTTATCTGTGCTCTGGGATGCTCAAGGAATCATCCTGACTGACTCTTTACAAAAGGGAAAGAGCATGACAGCCGCCTACGACGCACAACTGATTTCTATGTTGCGAGACGTTATTAAAGAGAAAAGCCGAGGAAACAGAAGGCACGGCGTGCTATTCCATCAGAATAATGCCCCCAGCCATACATCAGGTATTGTTATGGCTGCTATACAGCAAGCAGATTTGAGTTAGTGGAGCACCCGCCATATTCGCCGGATCTGACCCCGAGCTGTAGAGAGGTGGTTTGCAGAGGTCGGACAAACATTTTTCCAAGAGGCTGTTGAGATGTTGGAACACCGATGAACCAAGTGCATTAGTGTAAAGGGTGAGCATATCGAAAAATAAAATGCCACTGTAGTTTTACTGTAAGGGGGTCAGGAATACAACATAAGTATCCACTCTCGTACTTCCAAGAAAAACAATTAAGATGGGAATATTGTTACTCGATATGTACAAATACAGCAGCAGTTGTGGCCGGTCGCATTAGTGGCCGAACTTTGGGCGTTGGCAATGGAAGGTGAAGATTATACTAATCTTGACTATACGTATAAGATTCTACTTAACTTGACACCGATATAAGAAAACCAATTAGGAAAATGATCAAAGACCACTTGAAAAATTTTGGAATAATTTTCTTACCCATCCGGTATACTGAGTCAACGTTTTTGATTTTCATATGCGATTTTATACTATTCTATAAAAATCACACGGGATAAATCGATCAAAGTTTCAGAATTTTTGGTACATACACGAATTGTTCGTGAACAAAGGGTTTATTCGCAAACTTAAATGGTTTTCTTAAATGACGCTGCAATCTTGCAAACTATTCGTAAGTCTCTTCTTCATCACACCATATTACAGGTAGACATAAATGTCAGGCACGACGATCAATCCCAGAGCTATAAACCAGAATTGAACGGAAGTTCAGCAATCGAATTATTGGATTTAGAACAGCTAGAGCATGAAAAGATAACTTTTACGATTTACACGTAACATCTCGATTGTAAAAGTTGACCGCACGTTCTATCGACTTTACCGACGAAACTCACGCGCAAGACGAAGCAGATGTATTCCTTATGCATTTGTTTTTATTGTTTGAAAATAATCCTACTCTATGTGAATTCAAAGATCGCATATTTGTAGAACGTTTATTCCTTTAGGAAGTACTAAAAGTAAGTTGACCAAATCCGTCAGAAGACGAGCTGCTTCTTATTGGAAAACGGTGTTGTTACATATATACGAGGGGAGGTCCAGAAGTTCGTGGAATGACAGGGTTTTAAATAAAATAAAACAATAAATCTATTTTTCCTTTTCAATATAATCACCCTTAAGCACAATACATTTATTAGAACTATGAATTAATTTTTCTAAACTATCATAAAAATATTTTTTATCTTTCGCCTCAAAATGGGTCAAAATTGTCTCCTTTACCTCATTGTCGTCGGAAAACTTTCTTCCACGTAAGTCATTTTTTAAATTGGGGAACAAATAAAAATCACTAGGTGCCAGATCTGGACTGTAGGGTGGATGGACTATTGATTGAAAGCCATGCTTGTGCAGAGCAGCCATTGCAACTTTGCTCTTGTGAACCGGCGCATTGTCTTCCAAGAGCAACACACCCTTGGTCAATTTTCCTCGATGTTTTTCGTTGATGGCCTCCGTTAATCTTTCTAATATCGCTGCGTAATATTCTCCGGTTATGCTCCTACCTTTTTCTTTGTAATCAATCAATAATATCCCCTCACAATCCCAAAAAAACAGTAGCCATCAACTTTCCAGCCGATTCTGACACTTTGAATTTCTTTGGCGGTGGTGTCCCCTTTTTATGACATTGCATGGACTCCTGTTTGTACTCAAAGTGATGAACCCATATTTCATCTCCGGTAACAATCCGCTCCAAAATCTGTGCAGGTTTGTGTCCACACAGCTCCAAAAATTGTTTGGACGTACAGACGCGCTGCTGTTTCTGCAGCGGCGTGAGCATTCTCGGTACCCATCTTGCACTGACTTTTGTCATACTCAGGTGGTCATGTAGGATACGCAAAATGGTGGTATCTGATACTCCAACTAATGCAGATAATTGTTTTTTCTTCAAACGGGCATCTTGCGGTAGAAATTTTTGCACTTTTTCGACGATGTCTGATGTGGTGGCCTCAACTGGCCGTCCTGAGCGGGGGTCGTCTTCAATCGATTCCCGATCTTGTTTAAAGAGACCATGCCACTTATAAATCATTGATTTACTAGGGCACTGTTCCTCATAAACGGTTCCCATTTCATTTAATATGGTTTGGGCGTTCTTTCCTTGCTTTGTAAGGAACTTTATCACAGCACGGTGTTCAATTTCCTCCATAGTTTCAGTTTTCTTCCTGATTGACTTATTTAGCAGGCAACTATTCGTAAACGACTGACGCTATAGGGCTGCAACTTAACGTATAAACTAATGATGAGTCGCCAATCAGAATGACACTTAGCGAGCGCTCCTATCCCTACTCCATCCCCTCCATTCCACGAACTTCTGGACCTCCTTTCGTACATACGTATATATATGTATGCATGTGAACTCTGTAGGTATGAAGAATTCGATACGGATTTTAATGTTACTTTGGAGATAAACCAATTAAATGTTTAAAATATGAAACATTTTAATAGCAATTTCAAGCATTTCCCTGAGAATTTAGAAATATCTAGAAGCGGAAAAGAACACTAGTAACAAGTAGGTCAAGAGCAGCCGTGTACATCAACAAAGTTAGACAGATGTTATTTTTTTATTATACTAGTGACTCACAGCTATTCTTCACGAACCTATTCACAACTTGTGAGCGATAGTGTATATATATATCCTAAAAATATTTCACTTTCAAAACAATGTTTTTGGAAACATTCTCGAATATTTTGATATCTCGCTATTGGTAGGTGAAATAGGTGATCTTACCAATACGTTTGTTCTAGTATGAACAAGAAAGTTATATTTACTTACTAGCCACGTAGACATACGTAAAATGAAATATATTCGGTAAAACGCTGTACTCATAAGTAAAGACTGGATATTAAAGAACATGCATATTTTTGTTTTTTAGTATATTTCTTGCATATTTTGTACTTACCTATCCTAATAATACGTTTTTTACAATTTTTTAATGCATATAATGCATATATGGACGTAACTGCATATGCACGTGCATATTTCATCAGTATTTTGCATATTTGTGCATATATTCTCCATTTTCATAAGAACTGTAATAAAATCTGAGAAACTGATTAGCATTCCGGCAACTTTGCAATAATGAGATGGATCTTTGAAAGATAGTTTTCGCAATAATTTGAAGAATCCACAAGAAGCATTTTCCAAATATTTATCTAATTTTTATCTTGGTTGTAATATTCCTTTATATATATTGGACAATCCGATATTTCAGGAATTCCTAAAAACTCAATGGAAAATGGATGATAAACTCATTTATGTACCCAGTTCGTCAACTCTATGTAAGAAATATGTCGACGAAATTAATGAAGATGTTACCGATGGTATTAGAAAGGAGTTGAAAGTCTTTGGATCTCTGTTGATGAAACCGCCGACGCGAAGAGCCGTCAGGTTGGTAATTTGGTTATTGGAACTTTAAGTGGTTCAAATCATTCTAAAGGATATTCAATTAATGCATCTAATTTATACAAAAGAAATCATGTTACTATAGCCAGGTTTGTTATTGAGTTCTTAGCTAATTTCTTTTTGCCCGACAAAATAAGTTTTGAAAAAATTCTATTAATGGTAAATGATGCCGTTTCAAATATATTTAAAGCTCCATATTAGAAGTTTCCTTCATATAAGAGCACCTCACCTCGCTTTCCATTTCCTAATTTTTATTTTGCTTACGTTTTTTATTCATTTTACTTCGAAGCCAACATCCTTTAATGCAGCGCATTGATCCTCAATTTCCGCAGTATTTCAGTTCGAAGACGGATTAAACCAGTTAATTCTCGCTAAAGTTGAAGGCGGAGAAGTTGTAAAAGCATTGCTCGTAATAAACTGGCGCTGTAAAGTATTTGTGTCTCGAAAGATTGAAGATCTATCGATGTTTGCTTTTCAGCTAGTTTATGTCGGATTTTTTTTTCAGTACATGAACGTAATTGATTAATCTAATTTAAGCAGTTTATTTCAGTTACTGTACTTGGTTGCTTTTTAAAAAAGATAATGAGGTTTTATAGGAAGTTCTAGTGAATTAGGAAAAAATAAACTAATCTGCGAGTCCAATTATCAAGTGGAAGTAAAAAAGCACTAAGTGATATCGCACGTTATTTTGAGAAATTCGTTTATTTTAATAAGCTTACTATACGCCAAAATATAAGGTTAATGTTCCGGAAAATATTCTTGCAATGGGAACATATAATTTTATTACGTTTTAAACTGATACTAATACTGTAAAGATTTCTCGCACCAAAAATAAGTTATTCTAATGCTTACATATGTATGTATTGATGAAACCATACACCGAAAAACACTTAATTTTTTTCTAAGAGGTTAACAGTAATCGACTCAACCTTAATACGAAATGTGTTGGGAATTACGAATTTATTTATTGTTAATATTCCAACACATGGTTTGTTTGCAATTAAGCCATTTGTAATGATATACTAAAAGTAATGAACACCGAGATAAAGAAGAAATACCATAATTGCCTCATTTTGTAATCCAGTTACAATATAAGGTCTGTTCGTATAATAACCATGATTGTGAATCATTGGATCAATAGGGGGACATAGCGACGTGCAATTGCTAACATTGCGTCTGACATAACCTCAATCAAAGTCATATAAGAGGGCGACCTGAAATATTTCCGGAATCGGCAAGAGATGGTGCACGAAGGCTGAAGTGGATACATTGGTCGTCAATGGCAACTTTTTTTATGGCAACTCAAATTGTTTTTTAAGAGTGTGTTTTGTGTAGCAAGTCAGGAGGTTTAATAAAAACGGATAAAATCGAATTTCGTGCAGTGATAAAACACTTCTGGATGGCTGGGAAAACGGCCACAGAAATTCTAAATATTTTGCTAGAGGTTCATGGCGGATGTACTCTATCATTTTCAACTATCAGCTTCTTGATGAGCGACTTCAAACGTGGCCGCACAAGCACAAGTGACGAACTACGCAGTGGACGCCCAAAAACCGCTACCAACGACGAAATGGTCGACAAGATTCATGATGTCGTGTAAGCCAATCGCCGATTGAACCTGAAAGAGATAACCGAGACAACAGACATCTCAGAAGAACGCGTTAGCCATATCCTACACGAAATGCTGGTTATGAAAAAGCTTTCGGGGCGATGGGTACCGGGTTTGCTCACACCGTAACAAATACGGAATCGGGTGACTGTTTCGGAGGAGTGTCTGGTCAGGATTCAACGCAATCGAAGTGATTTCTTCATGCGTTTCGTAGCCGTGGATGACACTTGGATCAACCGGAGAGCCGATGCAGTGGACTTTTCCGGGCGAATCGGCTCGGAAGAAAGCAAAGACAACGGAAAGGTCATGGCAACCATTTTTTGGGTTTCTCAAGATGTGATAGACTATTTGCAGAAGGGAAAGGCGATCACAGGGAAATCCTATAGCGATTTATTGACCCCATTTCTATACAGTGTTGAAGGAGAAACGGCCTCGTTTGCAACGGAAAGGTGTTTGTCCACCACTACAATGCATCGGCTCATTCATCCCGCATCCTCGTGTCCAAATTGAATAAGTTGCGCTACAAATTAGTCTCTCATCCTCCATATTCGGCAGACCTAGCCCCTAAAAACTACTAGGAAAGAGATTTGCCTCAAATGAGGAGGTCATCGCCGCTACAGATGGCTATTTTGCAGACCACGAAACATCCTTTTCCGACGGCTTGAAGAAATTCGAGCACCGTTTGAAAAAGTGTATTGATCGTCAAGGACACTACATCGAAAAATAAAAATAAAAAATCGCACCAATTGATGATAAATCTCGTGTTATTGATCTTCGAGTGCAAGATGCAATTTGACAAACTAAGAAAAACTCACGGAAATGTTTCAACTTTCAAAGCAAGCTCACGGATATGGTGCTGTGGGTCATCCGCAATCATACGAATAGTTTACATGGTTTAAAAGTAGACGTCAAGCAATTGAAGATGATATTCGCCCGGAAGGACTGTCGACTTCAAGTGATGACAACCACGTTCAGGAAAATAAGGATCTGCTATATTCAATTCGTCATTTCAGAGAACATGTAGAAGAGGTTAGCATTGCAATAGGATCACACCAGGACATTTTGATCAAAAAGCTGAAAGTGCATCGAGTTGTAGCAAAGCTTGTTCTTCGTTTAATGAATAGTTGGAAGGAAATCGCATTGACGATTGCTGGGAACTTGTTGAAGAAACCAATGATGAAGAATCATTCATATAAAGAATCAAACAGAAGACGAAAACTGGATTTAAGGCTACCACATCGAGACCATAGTTCAATCATCAAAAGTACACATGAAATTTAAAGAAATACATAGTGTTTTAAAAAATATTAGTTCTTTTGGATGCGTTATATGTTAAAAGACAATTCATAGATGTTACATTTAAACGAATATGTTATATATTGTGCGGCGTAACCGCAATAATAGAAAGTGAATGATTTCATAAAAATGTTTCCCCTTGAATCATAATTTACCTACTTTGGCTACAATTTGAAAGTATCACTTTAAGTGGCTCACTTGTATACAGGGAACTCGAATTCCATATACGCATGTCGGAAATCGTATAATAACCTACATATATATTATTACGGTTTTTTGGCACTGCTTGCGCGTTCAGTCAAAATTCCTGTTTTGTCTTTTCCTAATTTCTTATTCTTCTTCACTTCAGGTTTTAAGCATTTTGCCTATTATGGTACTCATCTTTTATTTGGTCTGTCTACACTTCTTCTTCCTAAAGATCTATACAATCTCGCCCTGGATGGCAACCTTGTCACTTGCATAATTCTGTTCTTACATCTCCATCTTATTCCATCAGATTTTGTGCAACTTCTCACTCTTCTTAAAAATTTTATCTCATGTCCATGGATATAGGATTGCTTTCTTGTTTGTTGTTGTCCATGTTTTATTACCTTATAAGAGGGTTGGCATTGCTATCGTTTTGTAAAATTTTATTTGTGTGTGCTTTCCTGTTTTGTTTTCTAAAGTTCGCTGATTGTTCCACAGATATGTGTGAATTTATTCAGTTTTTCTTCTATGTTTTTGTTTCGATCATAAGATACATCACAGCCTAAATATTTAAAGTGTTTCGCCTGTTCCGGTACAGTATTGTTTGACGATTTTTGTCCTAATTGGATATTTACCCAGGAAAGCCATGGTTTTTGTTTTATTTGCCGATATTTGCATTTCATAGTTTTGGCAGAGTTCTTGTAAGATATATATTCCCTTCTATAGATCATCCTCTGTTTCTATTACGAGTTTTGATCATCAGGGTATACGATAGAGTTTAGGATGGTGTTGTGGTCTAAACGTATTCCTTTAGGATATTTCGTTTTCACACAGCAGCCTTGTCTAACTCGTTTGTTTGTTGGTATTTCCCTAGTTAATCTTCCGCCTATATCTATCATAATTCTGGAGTCTATGTTAAAACCATGAATAGCTCTTATTAAATGATAATATTCCTGTTCTTTCATAGTATCCCATAATTTACATTATCGAAAGCCTTCTCGAAGTCCGGGTGTGTTTCTCTGTTGTAGTCCCTGTTCTTGTTCTATTAGATCTTCTGCTATTATTGTTTAATATACTGCCTCAAATTTTATAAGCGGTGTCTAATAAGCTGACTCCTCGGTAATTTTGAGGCTTATTCTTATTCCTTTTTTTTTAAACCAGGAGACTGCTTTCATTCTTTTCCAATCATAAGGGATAATACTATTTTTCCAACATTTATTAAATATATGTAGAAGTCTTAGGTGAAATATGATGTGTGATGGCTGCGTTGATGCCATCTGCATAACGGTTACATTTCTGTTTTTAGTAACCCTAAAGGCTTCTGTCAGTTCTGTTAGATCTATATCATCCAAACCTATTACCTTTACTCTTGTATTGTTGTTTCGTCAATATTTTTCCTGTGCCAAAGCTATTCGTAATGTTTTACCCAGTCCTCCTCGTATATCTTGTTTATTTGTATTTTTATAACTTTCCTGATTGTTTAATGATTTCATTACTTTATAACCTTTTCCTAATTTTTGAGACTAATTTCTCATTGAGTAGCATCCAATTTAATTCAGAATATCTGATTAATTTCATGTACAGAAAAAGAAACTGAATTTTATCAAATTTTTATTAATTCTAGCAATAGATGTCACTATTGAGATTGAGGACACTAATCTTTGTGGTGGTTACTAAGAAATAGCATAACATTTTCAATAACCTTGAACTTAACTTAAATGCCCAGACATCTTTTAAACGTTTGGCAAATTACCAGGCCGTGACAAAACTATGTATATTTCTAGTGTTCATAATATTTTCTACGTTTAAGCGCACTTGCCATAACCTGCCAACCCCAGGTTTTAATGGATATGGAAATTTCAAGTGGTTCTGATAAATTAGCAGTTCTTTTCTACCTTATTAAAATGGCTATATTTAGCTTTTTCGTTATCAATTACAGTATTAGAAATTGTGACATTTCGAAGGTCACTGTTCATAGTGAAAAATAATGGCAACGACGCTACCTGCAGAATTTCAATTGAAAAAGTGGAATACACACATATGCGCATACACAAATCAAATTAATATTAGAATAAGAAAAGGGATTGTTTGGAAAAGCCTCTATGCAATAACAAGATGATGAATTACTCAGCAAGTCATAAAAGATACATACAAGACCTAATTATGCATTCCATATTTTACTTTCATACAGATTTTATAAACCAAACTCTAACACCGTAATTATTTTCATTGCCAATACATAACATAAACTCTTACTAAGCCTCGTAAATATACATACGATACGCATATGCGCACTTAATGCTAGTATGAACTGGTGCAAGGGAGCTATTACTCAGTATTCAGCTGAATACGCAAGGCACGTACAGTCGTGACAAAAGTAATATCACTTGTTTTAATGACTATGCATCAATATGATTTTCTATAGGCGCACTGATTGTTTTTAGTACATAGTTTATCTATAGGCTGATCCAAATTGAACGTTAGGATTTTAATTGCGAGCTGTTTGCGTTCAGTGAACAGTAGAAGTTTGCACTTTTAAAGTTGAACGCGAAACATGACGACAATGTACAAAAGATCATATAAAATTTATTATAAAAAAACGAGTCAATATTGTGTCAAATGAACGTGCAATTCTTGGTCCAGCGCAAAAATTTGAAACATCTTTTACACTTATTAACAAATCAAGGTTGTGGTAGCATCGCAAGAATCGATCAGATGAAAAAGTTAGTGTCAGTGTACACAATGAACTTGGCACATCAATTCGTCGTTATTCGCGGCAGTTGAATCTTTCATGTAGCACTATTCAACGAATTTTAACAAAAGATCTGTACTTAAAGGCGTATAACCTTCAGTTAACCCAAGAAATTAAAGAAAGGGGTCATCTGAAATAATGTACATTTGTGAACTGCGACAACAAAGAAGCTAACGCTGATTTTTGCAACAACTCGTACTGAGCAATAAAGCTCATTTCTATTCAAATAGCTTTCTGAGTCGAAACAAGTGTCGCATTTGGTAGTAACTGGTAAATCAAGAAGTGCTTTCATATATACATGAATTATTAATTATTAATCATTTTCATACCTATTTTTGAGTAAATTCCAAGCAATTGAATAATTTTCGTCTGTAGCTTCTAAAGTGGCAAATATTTAAATTTCTCTGTATTGGTGGGTGATGAGTTGTTATGTATTGCTGACATGAACGAATTCTTAAAGGTTAACCAATCTGAATAATTTCCATCAAAACTTTGTAGTATTAAAATAAGTAACTCTATATGAATGCTTGTTATTGGAGCCGTTGATACTGAACCATTCTGTATATTAATAAAACCGTCTTGCAATGCGTGTCTAGCCTTTCCTACTGTTTGATAATAGGTTTCTTCAAATGCCGTTCTTGTTTCTATTGATTTGCGTAATCCTTCTTCATCTAGCGATTCTATCTCGACCTGTAATTCTTCGAATTTTTCTAATAACTATTCTGCCTTTTCTAAACGTAGCTTTAATTGTACATGCTGTGTGCCTCTATCGTATGTTTGAATAAATGAATTTAAATTTGATAACGCGCCCTTGTAAGTAGAATAGCTATGGGGGTTCTGGGGTAAAATCCCATATATTTTCTTATGGAGGTCCCAATTCACACTTCATCCCCACCACTATTACTTTTGAATGTCACGTGACCCCGTGACGTCACTAGATTCACCGGGCGCCAGGTATGGAACAAGTATGGAACAGGTATTAACAGGTAGGTACCCGTTCCATACCTGTTAATACCTCTTCCAAACCTGACGCTGGAGTTATTTTGTACCAAAAAAGTAGTGTACTTACCATTTTTAAAATTAACGTGTTATTAATAAAATTTAAGTGTTAATATAATAAGACGGGGAAAACAGAAGAAACCCAGAGAAAAGAGAGTCAATTTACACCATGAAAGAGAAGGGCATATTAATTTCAGAAATATCACGAACATTAAATTGTTCACGTAAATTAATACAAAATGTGATAAAGCATATTGAGACGGAAAAAACTTTAGAAAACAAGAAACGGAAGATTCGGCCTCGTAAAACAATCTTACGACATGATAATCTTATTCGTCGATTAAGTCAAGATCTTTTTAGCACAGCTACACAAATAAAACCGAGTTTTATAAACAATTTGATATTGATATATCGAGAAAACACAATACGACGTCGGCTGAAGGAATTTAACTTACATGGGTGTATTGCAGTACGAAATCATAATGACAATGATCCCAAACATACGGCAGAGACCGTAAAACAGTGGCAACAGGAGAAACAGATACGAGTGTTAGAATGGCCTGCACAAAACCCTGATTTAAACCCCATAGAAAATCTATGGTGGGATGTTGAGGTTGTTATGAAGTCTAAATCTCCGGCGACGTTAGACGAATTATGAAATACTACTTAAGAAACTTGGCATAACATTCCTGTGGAGAGATGTCAAAAATTAGTTGAAAGAATGCCGATCAGATGTGCAGCAGTGTTGGGTTGTAAAGAGTTTCCAATAAAATATTAAATGTAAAAGCAAAAGAGAATTTAAAGAAAGAACCAATACAGTATTTTGTTAGTGTTATTAAGTGGGCTATTTCTGCCCACTTAAAAAATAATGTATTAATTTTTTTAGTTTGTTTATCTTGAAGTTTATAAAATATTATATGTTTATTATAAATTGCATGCCATCTACTATATTTGTGTCAAGCTAAGTTAAATAAATCACTTGGTAACGTTTATTAACTCATGCATATCGGTTTGCCTGTGCTATTTATATGAGCGACACTGTATGTGGAAGCTCAACTAAAAGTGTGGTAGCATATTAGCAGAGTTGTAGTGGGCCTTTTATCGATATTATATTTCATAAGTACACCAGGGTGACAGAATAAAATACACACCAGATAAAGCGGTATAAATACGTAAACATCTAAATTCTAAGAACGAATTAAGAACTTTCTCTTGTCATTAGGATAGGGGTAGATGGATCGGAAGGAATTCGTCATAGTTTAGTATCGTTACAACTATGCCTCGCTTACAAGGTTCGAATGATATTAGCGACTTCACCCGGGGTCGCATCGTTGGCCAGAGTGAACGCGGCGCTTCGCAACGTGAAATGAGTAAATTTTTAAATATTCCGTTGTCCACAGTTAACCGTGTGATTACACAATTTAAACGCAAGGAAAAAACAACAGTGGAGCCGAGACCAGGTCGTGCCAGACATTCTGAAAGAAGTAAAAGGGTGCTTGTGCACGAAGTGTTAAGAGAACCGCGAAAAAGTACAGCTGAGCTTGCGGCAACTTCACAGAAAAGTCAGCGCACCGTTCTGCGATACTTCCACAGTGTGGGGATGTGTGAAAGGGTGGCAAAGAAAAAACCTCTTCTTAGGGCGTTTCAAAAACGGCGCCGAATCGCTTGGGCAATCGAAATGCGAACAAAGCCCGAAGAATTTTGGCGGTCTGTCATTTCTTCAGACGAAATCAGATACCGCCAATTCAGTGATAGTGGTCGTACGTGGGTATGGAGACGTTCGTCACAGCAACTGGACGACAAATTTTTGTATCAGACGGTGAAATACGGCGGTGTGAACATTATGGTGTGGGGTGCGATATGGTATGGTGGAAGATCGCAATTAGTAATTTGCGACGGAAATATAAATGCGGCAAAATATATCCAAAAATTAACAGAAGGGCTACTACCGATATTCGACAACGCCATTTTATCTAAAGAAGACGCCACTTTTATGGAGGATGGAGCACCCTGCCGCAAAGCAAGAACAACAACCACGTGGAAAGAGGAACAGGGGATTCGGATTCTACCATGGCCAGGCCAATCACCAAACATGAATCCGATAGAGAATGTTTGGCACATAATCCAGACAAATATGGCGAAAAGACCCCGAAAACCTAGCAATAAGGAAGAACTCGTGGCAGCTGTTACAGAAGAGTGGTTAAATATTCCAGAAGACACCATTAATCATTTAATAGATTCTATGCCACGACGACTCGCAGCACTTCACGCAAGTAAAGGTGGATCGACAAAATATTAGTCTAATTTAAAAATTTTAAAATATTTTGTATATGTAACGAGAATAGAATCTTTTTTTTTAATTAGTAGGTGTCTATTTTATTCTGTCACCCTAATGTATTTACTTTAAACTAAGAGCAATAAAATTTCGACTTTTTCAAATATCTTGTTTTAATTCCCAAAAAAAATTCTAAAGTTCAAACCGGATCACTCGTTACTACTTGCGTATTCGAACTTAAGATCTTCAGGAAAGTAATAGAGATATGCGGTTGTCGAACGAAAGAGACTTTACTTTTTTTGCATGGCTGTACATACATACGTACGCAGTGCTTAAAGATACACACACACACACGCCTGGATGCGTTACGAGAATATTCTAAAATATAAATAGATCGCAGATTGGAAAAACAGAAGCATAGGATCCTTAATACCATCGCATGTCACTAACACTAATTTCGTCTGTATAACGTTTACGATGTCGTCACTTCATACGTCGGGAAATATAAAGTAAAGATTGTCTAGCCTAGCACGCACATATGGGACGTAATGACACATCTACGTAGTCACTCGAGTATAATAATATGGAAGAGTAGGGAGAAAATCTTTACTGATAATATTGCTTACATAACATATATAAGTTTGTTACCTGTCGCGCGGAATAAAATGTGATAATGGTAATGTTAGATTTGTAAATAAACTGGTTTAAACACACGACTTCAACCTGGCACAATCTGTTGACTTTTTAGAAAAACAAAAGTGTTGTGTTTCAACAGCAATCAGATTGTAATTCAAAGAGTGTAAGCATAGTGCTTTGATGTGCAATGAACGAATACAAATTACTTCATAAGTAAAGATGTTCATTCACCTTTGGAATTAATCCAAAGTTACATGGGCTTAAATCCGGTGAATATGGAGGATGGAAGAGCATTTCGCAGACCCAACTGTACAGATCAAATACAGGATATGCCGTGTGTATCCTAGCATAATCTTGAAAAATGATTTTGCGAAAAGTCTGGTCGTTTTCTTCGCAACGCTGGCCTTAAGTTATGATCAAGAAACTGAAGGAAATATTGCCCATTAACAGTGTATCGTTGCGGTACCGCATGTCCTAGGATGACCCGATCTCAGTCTTACATAAGAATCACTAAAACTTCTTCATTAGGGGGCCAGAACGAACTTTTGTTTGACGTAGTGACCCAGAATGGCGTCATTTATTGAATTGAAACTGAAGTTTAGGTTTGTACGATCTGACCCATGTCTTATCAAACATAGTAATGTGAAAGAAAAGAAAGAAGAAGCGTCTCTTTCATGAGCATAATGCTCCAAGTGAATTTAGGCAGCATCATATCGTATCCATGTACTCGTATTTCTGCCAAGTTGCGAGGAATCCATCGCGATGCAATTTTCCTCATACCCAGGTGCTTCTTTAGAATATATACAGTCGTGTGCGATAATCCTATCTTTTGGTCTAATCCACGAATTTTCTGAAGTCGATTTGTCTCCAACAATGCGGCGACAGTTTACACGTGCTCTTCATTCAGAACAAGGCGACTTGATTGAGCCAGATCTGTCACATTCCCACGTTCCTCATTCAAACCTTTAATCCATTTCGCCATTATTCGGTATGATAACGCTGTTTCCCCACACGCTTCAGTAAATCCTTCATGACATTACCTTACGTACAACCACGAATATTTTCAATTTTCAACCAACTTTGTTCTTCTTTTCTGAACATTACAAAAACTCAGAACACGACAATTTAGATCAGTAATCCTCTAAGACTATTCTTTTCCTCCCCAAATTGTATGAGCTTCGATTTGAAAGGAAGATGTAAGATAGGCAAGGCATTGACTAATACGTATTAACAGTGAGAATAATTCATCAGTCAATGTCACAATAGCAAGAAAACACAAATGTAAAACCATCAAAATGCAAGATTTCCTAGCGCCCTATGCTCGTAGGATTTATATAAGTTTGACTGCGAATATTTCATAGAGATGCTTATTGGGCAATTCAACGGTTGTCAAATATGCTATGTATGAAAATTAAATATACATACACACGTACTGCACTTTGTATAGAATTTTATACTATTCTCGTTATTCAGTATAATTCGAACGTATTCCAAATATCAGATTCATGTTCATGTCGTTATTGATTTTCATATAATATATCCCAAACGTGTTGTAACCTCTTAACGGCATATGCACTTTAAACATATGAACGTCGCTGATTAGGAGATTAATTCATTAATTACTCTAAATTTATCAATAAAGTTTTTACATAGAGGTCTAGCGTTACAGGTTTTTAATCTGTGTGTAAAATGTTTGGAATCATTTTAGAACAAATAAACACCCAAAGATTTACATATTTTCCAAATAATTTCTGCCTTGAGTAACGCTATTATATCTGCACCAGATCTGTCCGGTCTTATCCGTATCGGTGCCGAATTGGGCGAAAATAAATTTGTGCAAAATGAATGGGATTCTAAAATAAAATTGTGTTAGCAAGGATTGAGCAATGATAGAAATGTAAAAATGCGAAGGTTGGCTATTACTCATCCTTCTGACAGCGGCTTTAGTTATAGTCACTTAGTTTTGTTATTCTTAAAATTATTTTTAATCCGTGTTTTGTTTTGAATGGCAAAACAATATTCTTACTTTTTCTTTGAAATCTCTACGTTTAAATTAGTCTTGCACATAGAAAAGTACTTACTTGAAAAAAATATATCATTCTTTAGTCAAATAAATGGCACATTTATATGCGAGCAAGAAAATATTTACTTCAGTCAAGTAACAAAACTTCTAGTATACTAAATAAAAGATCTCATTTGCCGAATTGCTTTAATTTCCTTAATTGATCTTAATGAGTTTCTTAATTCTTCATTCTAGGTAATAATTGTTTGATGCAATCTTTTCATTTAAGGGCATTTTCTAAATTAAAAATGTTTGAAGATTTTGTTAGAAAGAATCGTTCACTGTTTTACTTTGTTAATTGAAACGAAGAGTGCAATGAAAATATAGTTTAATACAATCGTTAACGGTCTTACAAGTAATACAAAAGTATAATATATGACAAGATATATAACAATATGAAGTGAAATTATATGTATTACCAACACAACAAAACAGATGCTATCGCTAATACCCCCCTTCAAAGTAAGATTCCTAGCTGAGCTCTTAATTTGCAAGAAGCCCATAAATATCGTTGCTGCCAAAGGTTTGGTTAAAATGTCAGCAATCTGTTCTTCAGTGGGCAAATATTTTATTTCACAATGTTGTTTTTCGATCTCTTCTTTTATAAAATATATTTTAACTTCAGTATGCTTCTTCCAAAATGATTGGTAGCTGTCGCTTCATATGCTTTAAATTTTTCAAATACTTCTAATTTACGTTGTAGGATAAAGGTTTGATTAAAGTGAGTGTAGTCATCTGAATCAAAATACATTCCCCCATTTCATGATGCTGGAGTAATTGGACCGAACATCAGAATACACTAGTTTTAAAGGTCTTTTAGCTCTTTCTCTTGTCTCTATGAGGTACTTTTGTAATTTTCTCAAGAATACAGGTTTCACAATCAGTTTCATATTTACTATTTACTATATTCATACCTAGCTTTCTCAAGAATTCATTACAATATGTATGTCCATATCGACGATGCCATAAGTTACTGTTTTCATCACTACTTGTTATATTATTTGCTTCTAACATGTCTTTATGTAGTAAAATGTTTAATTCATATAATTTGTCAATTCTTCTTACAATTACAATTAGTCGATTTCCTTTTTGTATTTTTGCATTATTGTTTTGAAATGTTATTTTTAATCCGCTCATCTCTAACCGTCTCACTGACAATAAGTTTTGTGATAATTCAAGTATATACAGAACATATTCAATTTTATTTTCTACCTGTATATGTCCTTTAATAGTTCGAACATTTATCGATTCTCCAGATTTTGCTACAGAAATTTTAATTTTATTTTCGAGTTTCTTAAAATCACAATAGAATTCCATACTATTGGTCATACGATCTGTAGCACCAGCTGCTATCTATAATATATAGAAGAAAGACGTACTTGGTATAATTATTTCAAATACTTGCATAAAAAGTTAGTTTTTTTATGAGATATATTGCTACCTTCATTAACCTAACCGTTCTATTCGGGTTTATTCGTGTCGTTTATTTTAATTCTATTTTATTGACCATCGGTGACATTGGTTATCAATATTAAAAGCCCTTTTTTTATAATTAACTTGTGCAGCCTCCTGTCTTTTTCTTAATGAAAGACATGCCATGCCAAATTGAACTGAACGATTCTACAGTGACAATAACAATCAACCTTTATCAAGATAATTTCTATCGCGCAGTAACCATAACAATTGAAATAAATTTATCCAGCTCATAAAACAATTGTTTTGATATATACACTGAAATACGTCTTAAAATTCAATTATGCGAAAATACTCACATAATACCACAACGAACGTAGTTAGCGTATGTACTAAGGCTGCAGAAACGAGTGCAGAAATGAGCGCATTAGCGTATGGCTCGCTTACTACCTAATATTAAAAATAACGAATATAATTATTTACTATTTTAGTTTGATTGTGTCGCTAATGTAGAGTGACGCGAAAATTCGCTGTACCATTGTGTCATCAGCGGCGAGGTGAAAATATCTTAGTGTTTTTGGAAAAGGAACGTTCTGCATCTAATGATGTGGTGTTCGCGAATTTAAAAAGGTCGTTCGCAACATATTTGCACTCTTTCACTTATTTTGAAAAGTTGGATTTTATCGGTTGTTAATCTTCTATCTGTTAGATTTTCTAACGAGGCTTTGAGGTAATCTACGATATTTAGTACTTCATGTAATGACAGCTTAGTGTTCTCTAATTTGGAAGTAGTATTTAAAAGAATTGAATAATTTTCAGAAATTTGCGCTATTTGGGTATGGATTTCAGTATCCGCTGGTTTACTGAAATTACTTGGCCTTCTTGCGGATTAAAAATTTAAGATGCAAAGTTTAATCATGTGAAAAAATGTCGCATAATATAAAACAGCTTTAAACCACGTTCCCCATTTGGTTAATACCGGTTGCAGTGGTTGAGGAATTCCCGGACAACCCTCAGTTTAAGCTCACGAATGCGTTTCGGAGATTTACAAATAACTTTTTTGGTAGAAGCTATAAATGGATTTACTTCTGAATAATTGTTTTTAATGAATTCAGGTGACATATATGCAGCAAACAGGTGACATGAAGCAAAATCTTTAACCATATTGGAATCCCTATCTGTAACCAATATTACAAGTTGGCTTGCCGGCATATTGAGCTTCCCAAAGGTATTTTCTATAGTTTCTACTATCCTTTCCGCGTTTGTCTTCTATGATATTCTTCTATGCAAAAGAAGAGGCAAGGATGCCTAACAGCTTTTTAAAGTGCGCACTAACACATTTAAAATACAATTCTTTTTCGCATCCATTGTTTCATCTATCAGTCATATTTTTTGATCTTCCAACTCTGCCTTTATTTGATTCGTAATCGTGTTTTTTACCCGATGAAAATCACACTTGTTGGGAATTTCCATTCGGGATCGTATTTCCCCCAAAACTTTCAAAATTCTTCATTGTCTACAACTTTAAAAAAGTTAAAAAAGGAAAAAGAAAGAGACTAAAATAGAAAGGTGGGATCTCGACGTTTCGCCTCCGTCGTAGGAAACTTCTTCAGGAGAATAGGAGAAACCAAAGTGGCACGGTAACTCGACGTGTAAACCACGCTAGAGGCGAAACTACTTTTGCAGAAGGTTACGGTGACTCGGCGTGTTGATCGAGCTAGAGGTGAGAACCTTCATACTCCCCCTCCCCCTCCTCTACCACTATTTCCTTCGCTTATTCTTTTCACCTTTCTTTCTATTTCACGTCCTCCCACCCTTTATCTTTTTTCTTTTTATCTCTTTTTTCTTCTTACTTTTCTTTCTCCTCTTACTCTTATATCTTTTTATATATATCTCATCATGACACGGTCCAATTCCGGAAGTAGTTCGTTCATTACTAACTCTGGCAGTGGAAGCCTACGTATTTACCGTTATTGGAATTTAACAAGTCCAAAATAAAAGTATGAGGGGCCATTTGACTCGCCAAAGCTACTGTTTTGGTTACGATTATATATATGTCGGCACTTTTTGGAAGCTGGCAGGGGTTATACAGTAACCCTAATTCTGCGCGATAGGTGGAGCTAGTTGTGCAAGATTTTGATAGTTTTAATCACACTTAATTCGAACAAGATGAAGCGACATCTCACATATCTATCGTCTTCTTACAAGTTGTTCCTGGAAAATTGATATTCCGGCGCGGTGACATAAACTGGCTGGCACCCAGCTCTAGATTTAACACCAATGATTTCTTTGCTATGGGACTACCTTAAATCTAAGATATACAGCAACACTCCTCACTCTCCGATTGAATTAAAAGAGAATATTCGAAAAGAAATGGCGGCTATCACGGAGCAGCTGTCGAACACTTTGCCTCACGTTTAGGAGAGTGCCAGCAAAATAACGGAACACATTTAGAAGACATAATCTTTAAGAAATAAAATCCCAAAGCCTGTATTTTAATAAAAAAAAACATTTATTCTTTAAATCTCACCATTATTTTGTTATATTCTTTTTATTTTGAAAAGAACTTTTAGGATACTCTGTACTAGATAGTTTCTATTCAGAATAACATTTTCTTTCAAAATAAAAATTATAAAAGTTTTTGTTTAGAAGGGTTATCGAAGAATACATTAATTAATCTAATGCATTTCTATTGCAGGGGCTTCCTTATGGGCAGTTGGTCTGACTGGAGTATTCAACCGGACAATACCCTTGTTAGAAATGTTCCTCTTCAGTTCGTTAATATCGGCGGTGGATCCAGTGGCTGTGCTCGCCGTCTTCGAGGAGATCCAAGTGAACGAGATCCTCTACATCGTCGTTTTCGGCGAATCGTTACTGAACGACGCCGTTACCGTCGTCCTCTACCATATGTTCGAGAGCTACTCGGAGATGGGTCTCAACAACCTTATCTATACGGACGTGCTGGCCGGATTCGCGAACTTCATCGTAGTTGCCTTGGGCGGTACTGTGATAGGTATTATTTGGGGTTTCGCGACCGGTTTCGTTACCCGTTTTACGAACGAGGTGCGCGTTATTGAACCTATTTTTATATTCGTTATGGCGTATTTGGCCTATTTGAACGCTGAGATATTTCATATGTCAGGAATTTTAGCGTAAGTATTTATTATCGTTGTACAAAGTTAAAATATGAAAGTTAATTATCATGTACTATACTAGACTAAATAATAACACCATTAATCTAAATAAGGATCGTATGCAGAAATGAGAAATGCATTTTGGCATGTTTACAATTTTTTATTGGGAAGAAAATTAAATACGGGGTTTCGTTGCTGCCAATAAGGGTTAATTTCAATATCGTAAATAAACGACTCGGTTGTCTAATGATAAGAGGTCCTGCACTTGAATTCGGTAATTCGAATGCATTCGAAACCAGTGGCAGTACTTCGGGCGGGTTCGATATGCTTCCAAATCACCATTCGCCGTTGGGAAAATAATGGCGCTTACGGTGAGGGAGTGTAGTAACAGGGCCATACATACTTTCCTACATCTTAACGCCCCTGAATTTTACAAGTTTAAAGTAGTTTGTCATAACACAAATCGTGTATCACTTTAAGTAGTTCATCCTGTATATCATATGTTCATTAAAATATACAATTAGAATAGGTACATAAATTCACAGGTATAGCAGTAAACTCCACTCACACAAATTAATTAATTATGCGGAACGCAGCGTTTCGAGAGCACGTGGGCTCCCATTGTCAACCGTGTTACCAACTGAAAGTAAAAACTGTATCAAACATGCAAATTATTTTCTACGCAGGCTCTAAAATTTCTAACCATATGACTATTTACAATCTACTAGGTGGCCTCATGCCTTTTACGGGGAAGGATGGACCGAAAGCGAACCGTATCTTTAACAGGGCTTATGGTAATAAATCCATCAAACTCGAGTGTGCAATTGGGGGTGGTTCTCTGTTCCGTTCTTTTTCATATATACCGTTTCGTACGCGTCTAATTCTCTATACGAGTTCACGTTTTTAAGTAGTGTCAGATTTTTTAAATCAATCTTATGTCCGGATTTTACCATATGCTCTAAAGTTATATTATTGTTGAGAGGAGCAATAAACAACTGTAACTTAGAATAACGAAAAGTCACAAAGTATTTGAATGTACTAAAGGCGCTACAGGACGACAGTCAAGCAGGTGCACAGTTTGCTTCTGCAAATGGAAGACATTAAATATAAATAAATTCTTTTCTACACGCGGTAGGTAGGTTATTGCCTGTTTTCTTCCTATGCCTCTTCGAATGTAGACGTCCAGCATTTTTTCTAGCGTTTTGATGGCCTATCCTGATTTCTTTTTCCGACGGGCTCATTCTGTTTGCGTGTTTGTTCCAGTATTTTCTTCGTCAAGCCTCGGACAAGTTAGTTGAAAAATGGAACTAAAGCGAGAACATTTTTGGCCAATAACTTTTTATAATTTTCGAAGACATTATCTAACCAAGAATGCTGCACGTAGTTGGCTTCTGTTCTCGGCAATGTAGAGTAAAGTGCCACAACAGTCAACAATTTCCCGTTTGTGTGGAGAATTCAAACGTAAACGGATTAGTCTTAGCAAAGATCCAAGAGCAGGTGCACCAAAAAATAGCAGTCACTCAGGAAAACGTCGATGCTGTGCGCAGGAAGAACTTCGATTTGTGGCATACGGTGAAACTTCCGATCGGAGATTTCAAAGACATCAATTCAAAAAATTTTGCATGAAGAATTTTGTGCAAAATGTTATTTTCCCTTAGAATATCGTATCTGTTGTTGGATTTACTCATACGAGCCAGAAAACAAATGCTAGTCGTTTATTTGGGTGTTCTAAGGTGGAGAAAAGCCGACAAAAATGATTCGTTCTTGGAATGTCTTCAAAAGAAGTGACATTTGTCTCGAAAGCAGATGATGTAGCAGCAATTCCTCTACAAGATCATAGAACTGTTGTTACCGATCAATATGCAGCCATTTGTTTGCCGCAAGTCATCGCTGACCTTCGAAAAACCAATCCCAAACGATTACCCTCCATCAAGACAATGCAAGTTCGCACACATCACGCGAGACAATTGAATTTTTAACGCAAAAAGAAAGACGTCGTTTTTAACGCAAAAATTGTTAGGCCATCCTCTATATAGTCCGGACCTAACTCCCAATGATTTCCTTTCCAAAAATCAAGAACGGACTGCGTGGTCAAAGATTCCAGACGTCCCAAGAAACGTAATTTTAAGTGTACCAACAAACGGGTGAAATAACTGCCTCTAAAGTTGAAGTGGAAATTAAAGTGAAATACTTCGAAAAACTTTACTTTGAAAACTATCTACTGTTTTATTCCAGCTACATGTAAAACTTAAAAGACAAGCTGTTGAGCATATAAATCCGCTACAGATTTTGTAGTTACTAATTCTGATACACGTCGCTCTTTAGTCTTTGAAGAGGACTCTTCAAACGACAGTGCTGATCTTCTGCGGTTAATTCCAAAGTTCCTCGAAACGTCTAAACCTAAACCTTCTACTTCATTTATTTCGCACTTCTGTAGTTGTATATTTTTCTTTATTTAAGCCTCATGCCACGATGCCATTCCTTGAACATTCTTTCCATTTTTTACTTAAGATAAAACAAAAATATTGCGCAGAAGTTTCTGAGGAGATTGTAACTTCTTCCGAATATTGCGAACAATTCGCTTATCGCCAAAGTGATTTTTAATATAAGTTCAGACCTTTGAAGCTTATCCAACAATTAACAAATCATGAAATCACTAACTAAACTAAAGCAATAACAATAAAACTTACACAATTAAAGACAGAAATTATGTCTTTTGAAAAAGTTTATTGTGATTCGTTTCTCGCAAACAAGCAACGTTACGGTTTGAGGTGCAAGATATAAAGTGTTATTACACCGACAAAGGGAATAAACATTGCGTTTTGTAGTTCCTGTCCGCTTTTTTCTGTAAACACATAAAAATAAAAGACCACTGCACTTAAAATTTTACGACCCATGATTAGAATCGCGGTAGATTCGCATATACAGACGTATAATTGACTATAATTCTTTGTTAATGATCCGATTTTCTCGCACCTAAAACCTGTCCAGTAATGACAACAAATATACCAGTTGGAACGTTTATTATTTGATATTAATTGATTCAAATGCTTTTGATTTATAGCTTATTTTTTGCTTGGATAGAATTGATTTTTGATTTTGAGAAATATTATTTATTAGAGCTGCATTTTGGAACGTTGTAGCAAAGATTTTAATTATTTTAAGTTTGAGAGTTGCTTTTTAAATATCTTGGCCACAACAACTTCGTATGCTATTACGTATTTGGCAAAGTTTTCTCGAAGTAAAATGTTATTTATGATATTTGGATATGAACTTGTACTCTCTTAGTAATATAAATTGGAACGATTGAACTAGACGTTGACAAATCTGTTTCTAAAAAAAATTATATTTTTTGCATTTTTCAGCAGTTACCAACTGTTTGATTATAGTATTATTTAGTTTTTTGGAGTTAAATTGCAGGTTCACTAATATCAATTCTTAGTGCAAAGGATCTCTTAAATAAGTTGTTTTCACATTTATTAATTTATCTAATTAGGAATTATTGGGAAAACATATTTCAATCCAAATTAATTCAAGTTACGTTATTTAATTTTTGAACCTTTGAACTTCTCAGTGACAACCACGTAATATTATTCATTGCATAAAGCTCCATGCAATTGAGAACGAAATGTCGCAGACTCATGTAACTACGACACGCTTTCAACTCGAAAACCTAAATTCTTTAAAAGAAAACAAATACTGCGGAAGCCTACGACATATTCCAACGTTAGCAATCGAAGTAGGCTCATCTTCTAAACCAAGATTATTTTCCATGAAAACGTATTATTTTACCATGGACACATGAAGAGCAAAGCACCCAAAACCTATCCAAAATAACGGATGTTCAAATATGAGACTACTTTTTAAAATTTACCGCCATTCTTTTCTACTACAAGTTCATTCTGACTGTAATCTCAAGTCTCGGCCAAGAAGGGCACGTTTTAGTGCCGTGCGGAGGACATCGTGGAGAGGTGGAGCGCGCGGCACGGAGGATCGAGTACCCGCTTCATTCAGGATTATTCGATTGGTCGTTGTGAGTGCTTGTCAGTACGTACATACTTAGAAAATATTGTATTTAGGTACGTTTCGGAAATGGCATATTTCGAATAAATTAGAAAACGTAAAAGCGAGTATGCCGTATTTAAAAGCCGAAGGCGATAAAATGAAATGTGTAAAGTGCGACAACTATTTGATGTGTACCAGCAAGTGAAAGTGTGAACGCCATCTAAAAAGTATAAAACAGTGTTCTGCAACCCGTGGCAAACGATACAACGAGCAATTAATGTTTGATATAGGTGTTTATTTTATTCTATGCAATGTACCGTTCACTTTACTAGACCAGCAAGCTTTTGCCTCCTTCTGGAGCAAGTATTCGGATTATACATTACACAGTCGCACATCGTTAAGAAGCTTTATGCCATCTGTTTGTGACTATGTTGAAAGAAGAATTAAAGCATAATTAAAAGATAAAAAATTGTGGTTGTGCGTTGATAAAACAACCGATCGGCAAAAACATTCTGTGGTGAATGTAATTATACGTACACTGGAAGAGTATGAACCGTCGTCTCCTATCTTAGTTGCTTCGAAAAGAGTTGCAAAATGTACTAACGATGAAATTTTATAAGTGATGTTGATGACATTGAAGAAATTTCAAATTTTAATAACCCAACTTTTAATATTTGTGACTGACGGTACCGCTAACATACTTACGCCGATCTCTTAAAGAGGAGAATGGCAACCTGTTATATGTAACATTTTAAAATCCATGCTTAAAACCTTGTGACGCAATTGAGGGCTAAATGTTATTCACGAGTAAATGGTTTGATAGCTCATACCAAAGTAGTATTTCTAAAGCCCCAAAACGTACAAAAAGACTTCACTAACTGTGTCCCAAAATGCCTGAACCACCACACCCGATTACTACTGCGAACATTTTGATGATGTATACAAGGTAGTTTCACAATTCAATCCGAGACACGCCAAACCAAACCCAACTTTTAATGTTTGTTAGTGACGGTGCAGCTAACATGCTTGCTCCACGCCGATCTCTTAAAGAAGAGAATGGCAATCTGTTATACGTAACATTTTAAAATCCATGCTTAAAACCTTGTGACGCAATTGATAGCTAACGTGCGAACATTTTGATGATGTAAACAAGGGAGTTTCACAATTCGATCCGAGACACGCCAAAATTAGCAAGAAGAGCCAGAAAATGTTTCAAGATAGTCAGGTAAAATGTGATTGAGAAAGTATTCTCAACAATTATTATAGACTAGCGGAGGGAATTGAAAAATTACAAAATGATTCGATGTCATTTGTGTGATGAAAGTGCAATACGAAAATTTGAAAGTGTTATTAACAGGGATTCACATTTTCCCATACTAAGACAAATTTGTGAAGGTATGTCGAAAGATCCATTAAGTTGTCACAAAGATTACTTTAAATTAGCAAATATTACATCACTCGATCTGGAACGGTCATTTTCATAATTAAAAAATATTTATTCTGCACGCCGTACTCATTTGATTGAAACAAGTCTGGAAACATATTTCTAATATTTAATAGATGCCACCCAGTTTGTGATTTCGTGGAAACTTCTTAAAACAGGAAGTGTTTCACCATGTTATATAATATATTTTTGACATTGTTTTATGTGTAAACATCCCTGCGTCTGCATCGCTTATGCTCACTCATGAAGGTCACGATCATAAATGATGTGAGTGCGTAAACGTTACTAAATACTCGTCTTGATGCGGCCGCTCGGTCCCCCAAGATTGTTCATCGCACTGCACTGTAACTTGCTCCACTTTGCCGAGACTAGTAATCTCTTATATTTCATCATCGATCCTTCGGTGCACAATCAGTATTCCTTCTCAGTCAGTGTTTACAAGGTAATTTGTGAATCTAGGATAGTTTTTTCGTAGAATTTCTGTTCCCTAAATTCTGTACCATTATCATCAATTAATTTTCTAATTGAGTGTATAGAAGAGAATGAACAGGGTTATAATATTAACATATAAAAGTATATGGCCAATCCTAAAGAAATATAGTATATTTATGCAACTAGTCAATATTATGTTGCCATTCGCACTTTGACATTATTTTCACTAAAGTGAGATCGTAAAAGATTCTTCAGAATATGAGTGCGCATATAGCAGTACGTGTTCTTTCCGAAGCAATCTCAACGCATATACATAATTCGTAATGAGCAATTAAAATTAATGAACAACTCATAACGAACCTTGGAAACTTTTCCAGAGAGCTCCTCGCCGTCCATCAGAGATAACACCAGGGTACCGCACTTTTCTACAATGCGTCGTACGTAGGTATCTACCTGATTAACGAAGTAACCTTATACTTTTAAAATTTGCCGCTAATTGATTACAGCATGTTAAAGGGATGATTTACAATGCGTGGATAACGTTTGACGTAAAGTGAGTTACAAGCTAATTTAGAAATTTGATATTACGTTGTGTAAAACTTTGGACGAGCAAAATTACCGTCAGCTGGTGTCAGCTACTTTAGAAAACTCGGTAATTGAATCCAGCGAATCGAACTCACGATCATGCTTGGTATTTAAACTGGGAGAGTTATTTAGAAATGCTATGATACAATCTCGTCTTGTTATATTAAGTTAAGGTTAGCCATATGAGAGTAGGACAATACGGCAATTATATCCTTCAACTTTGTAATTTATTTTACATTAGAAATTAGCTGCTTCTTGAAATACTGTAAAGTAAGGCACGGATTAATGTATAGAAAAATTTACTTTTAATGATTTTTAAGTACATGAATTTGTTGTACTCCATGAGAAAAAGAATGCTATACCATTAATAACGAGTCACCACCGGCATTGATAACTGCTTGGCATCTCCGAGATATACTTTAGTATTCGTTCGGTAAAGACCTCCAAATGGAACGAATTTGTCGTATCAGCTGCTTCACAAGTGCACACACATTTTCAATAGGCTACGGTGGCCAATCAAGTATGACGATTCCAGATCGCTCCTTTCACTGGGTGCAAAGCTAGCTCCGGTGTTTTGGGTCGTTGTCTTCCTGTAAGATCCGGTTCCAGTTTTTTCTTATGAAGCATTGTTCAGCAGTCGTCAACAAAGACTTCAAGCATTTTTGGAGCATTTAAATTGGATGTAAACAGATATAATGCTCCAAAATTCTGTTCCGAAAAGCAGCCCCAAAGATGAACTTTTACAGGATGTTTAACATTCCATTGTATTAATCTATTGGTCAAGGTCAGATTGCAATGTATCCCTAAGCAGAAGCTTCATCCGTAAAGATCACATTGCTTCAATCTCGGTCCAAATTCTCCTTTGCCCACGCGTGTCTTTTCGTTACAGTGGCTTCTTCGCTGTATTTTGATATTTGAGGTTATGCGCTAGGAAATCTAGGAGATGAATTCGAATAGTTGTACGCGATACTTTCATACTACTGTTTTAATTTTGCTGCTCCTTGTCGCGATATTAAGATCGAGTTCTGCTTAAACAATTTTTTTGTTTCCATATTCGGCGTCACTTTGCCTATCGAGCCACATTCCGGCAAATGTTCGACATTTTTGATCCTCTTATATTGCTGAACCCACGATTTTGACTTTGCCATGTATTTAGCAACCACTGCGTACGACATTTTTGGTCCTTTAGAGTGGCAACAAAGGAACACAGCCTCGTAGCGCGATGCGTATGTGACACTCATGGCGGTTAACGTGTTTCTCAGGCCAACGGATTTTTTGTGAAAAAGCATCTTCAACAAAGATTTCTTCTATCGGCTTACAGAAGTACGACGATATTTGGAGCCAACTGCCATTTGTGCCGTACACGCTCTTACTTTACAGACTGTAAGTATAGTACCGCTTATAAGTTTAAATGTTCTGTAAAACTTCGATATTCCAGGATATGATGGAATATTGTCGAAAATGCACAAAAAGGAGACATACATACATACATATATTTTTATGTGTAGGTACAAACAAATTCAGCTATATATACTTTATTGATTTTTCCATACTTATGTATATATTGTATGAATTATTAAACTTTTAAATTTTTTAAAAAAATATCAACATTTTTCTAATTTTTTTCTTATACTTCTATATTGGATATTTCCTCATCAGTGTGTGGTTCACTCTGCTGTTTTGTTATTCTTGATGTTGTTGGAGGCAAAAGTAAAGTAACAATGCATTTGTTGTTAGCAATGCATCTTGAGCAGATATTTTGCTGCCATATCGTTAGGAATTTCTTCGACCTCATATTGTATATACGAATCGTCGTCTATATGCAAAGATGTTAACGTTATTGTGGTGCCATTTAGAATTTAGTAACCTGATTCAATTTAATCAGAAATCAACCATTCCTGATGCAGGATTTCTACGATAACGTTTTCGAATTCAATCACATTTTACATTGCATATAAAAGTTGCACTGGTGACCACATTTTCCTCATATTGTCAAAATAGTGGTTTGAACGGTTATGGCACATTTCTTCCAAAAAGCCTTCAGACCACAATCTTCTTGTAGAAGTTATATTGTTGTAATATTAATTTTTTAATATTTTATTTTTCATCAAGTGGTCTAAAACCTACGAGCGATAGTGTACCCTTTGATAAGTCCACCATAAACGTAAAATTTGTGGGTTACGTATGCAGCAAGATCTAGGAGATATTAATACATAAAGTACTATTTTGTTATTATTATTACCTATTATGCCTCTTTCTGAAAGTAACGATATCTGGTCTTCTTGGTAATTTTTGAAATAGTTATTTTAGATTTTATGTTAATGACAGTAAATGCTACCCAATACAGATTTAATGATGACAATAGAATAAGTAAAATATTAAAATAAATATGAAACAAAGAAAAAACAATTGCAAGTTTGTATTGGGCTGGACAAAACTACTTTTTAAAAATTGTTATGCATATTTGCACCACATTGTCAAACGAATTGCTTAAAAGGTGACGGAATTGAATAAAATCTTTGTATTTTATAATTCTCTTTATTGCTTACATTTCGGGAACTCTCGAGTACTATTAGTAGACATTTAAAACGTAGCACAAGTAAAAAAGGAACTAAATTACATGTATTCGTAGATAAGTTTTTAGTACTAGAATTAAGTTTAGCTTCATCTAAAACAAAAGGAAACAAACCCTTAAACTGAAGAAAGATAAACAATTTATTTCAGCAAATGTTCAAAACGATTTCCTAATGCAAACAAACAATGCTGTAATTTACCATAAAGACTTTAATCCTTTCGAATTGGTAAATATTTACTACATAATCGATATTTTCTCGTCTAATTCTTCTGCAGAATTACATTTGTTGTTCAGGAAGCTATAAACTGATGATTTCTCAACTATGAAATAAACAAATATAATTAAAAGAAAAACGTGTTTGTGGGTGCTCCACTTTATCCGCATGGAGTGCATTATCTACCGGAATTAAAGAAATCAAAATAGGCAAAGAATGTGTAAGGTTTTAATTTAAAATATTACAATGCATAAATGCATATCAAACCGTAGTTAGTACATGCCCGAATTGTAAAGTGACGCCATTAGATTTGAAGAAACTAATTTGTGTGATTTATCCTTACTAATTTAAATGATTCTAGAGAGGTTGTCATTACGAACGACAAATTTCGTTTGTAAAATAAAATACAGATAGTGTGAGAATTTTATAATCATTTTCAGTTTGGTTTAAAGTACGAAACACAAGATCATTAGACGTCCTCTAAAGGAGTGAATCCTTTGTACGCAATTTTCCGTGACTTTTCACATAAATTGGGTCGAATATCAGCAATAACACGTTCAAGGTCGGTCTATAAATCGTGTAACGTTGCTGGTTTATTGGGGTAAATTTACGACGTAAGTCTACTAATATTAAATTACATGTGCGAGGAATATAATTGACTGGATTTCATCTAATTCAGACCCAAAAAGTTCAGTCAACATTGAACGATATCAAATCTGATTCGCAATAATAGGGTTACCAGTATTGTTCAGAAAAGTAACCTCCAGCACGAAGTATACACCAGACAGTTAGAACTGGATGCAATCTTTCTTCGTCTATTACTCATAGTTAATTCTTGCTCATTGACAAAACTATTAAGCCAAAAGTGAGCTTCATTACTGAAAATTAAGTTCTGAGGCAAAGCTAAAGCCTAATTACTGAATCCGCGACGCAAGAAATGATAGTTTACTTTGTGTTCCTGCGTTAAAGTAATCTTGGAAGCACGTAGGCCAAAATCTTTTTGCAAAATTCACCACAAACTAGTGTTGTCTGAGACCAACGAAGAATTGTTACATTTGCGATATTTTCTTTGTTCCTTGCACGTATTTATCTCAGTAACGCGGGAACATTATGAAGTGAATATCTTTTTTCAATTTTTGCACAAGACGTCCGATTGTTCTTCGTGATTACGAAAACCGATAATTGGAATTAATGCATGTAAAGCAGCCATAACCGGGCATCGTTTTTGATACAATTTATGAATACTTTGTAAACTTTATTGAACCGCATATATGCATGATGAAATGGTACCGTCAACCGGGGTGACTAATTGCCTATAGGGGTCACGCCGTGTCATGGAATATCGTGGTAAATGTTATCCAGGTTTAATGTTAACTAACTATGATGTCAGCCGTGAAGCAAGTGTATTCTGCATGAGAAAGAAACGAAAATTCTGAGAGTGGTCTGAGCCTCCGGATGTTCTTTGGGATAAGTTTAAGACAGTTGCACATAAAATTAGTTTCCTCTTAACTTAAGTTTGGCTCAATGTTTGGGGCAGATTTTTTAAAGAAAAGGTGTTCCCGCCAATGATTGGTGTCAAATATAAAACATATGTAGATCCCCTTTTTATTTTTTTGTTTTTATCCATTTTTAGAAGAGTCTCCAACATAATAAACCTGTACATTTGAATTCTGTAGGATGACTAGTAACAATAAAACGCTTCTAATATCTTTTCAAAGAGAAACCAGGTGTGACACCTAGTCGCCGCAACGAACGGGGTAAGGTGTTGCTCCAGAAAATAATTCCTCCCTCCCTTCTGTTGTAACTAAAATTTCTTTAAGATTTATAAATTGATAGCTAAGATATAAATCTATATCGTATTGAAAATTCAGCAAAATTCAACTGATCAAAGTAGATAAAAACTTCAAAGTATGGCATTTTGTCAACCCGATTGACGGTATGCATAAAGAAGCACAAATCTTAAAAGGAAACAAATTTAACATGGAAAGAAATCTCGATTTTCATATACGTCGTCCGTAATGAAAAACCCTTTGGATATACTCAGTCAAGTAAAACGCCGTATACACTGAAACGTCGTGAATATCTTCAAATATATATTCTCGACCATAGGTCCTCTGTTTGTATTCTATAATGCATGTATATAAAAGTGCAGGTGACTTGTGTACTATATATCTGATAACTAAACTTAAAATGAACAACTTTTGTATGACTCATCAAATTTACTAAAATTCTTGCTTTAACGAAGTAAACTCATTTTCAGTATAACTTTTTGTGGTATAACGATGAAAAATTACGTCGAAGCGAACATATCACACAAATCACATACGACGGTGAAGTACGCGATGAAGATGTTGAGCAGCTCGTCGGAGACAATCATCTTCATGTTCCTAGGCGTCGCCACCATTAACAAGGAGCACGTCTGGAATACCTGGTTCGTCCTCTGCACCATCGTATTTTGCTCAGTATATAGGACAGTAGGTAAGAGAATATTTAATAAATACAATATCTGAACCCTTTATTTCCTATGACAATAACATGCGAAATCGTGTTACACGGCACGTGAAATAACAATTTTCTCTTACTTCTGGGATTTCCCAACGTAAATGGAAGCGAAAACTTTTTTATTTCCTCTAAAACAGCATGCAATTTCAGTTGTACGTGAGTAGTTTTATCTAGAGTAAAACAACGCTTTGCAACGATTCCCCATGTCTATTTCACAATATTGCATTCCACAGGAAAACGTCGGGATTCTATTAGAACTAAAATTGAACCAATAAGATTTACTTCTTTCTCGAATTTTGGCATGCGTAGGTTTCGTAAATTCTTATTTAAACCGGTGAATTATTAAGCAATAATTCAGCTCGAGACTATACGAATACTTTTTGTTCTAAATAGGGTCATTCTAGAAAAAGAAAATAACTTACTTTACTAAAATTTTTGACGTAGTTACTGCTTTGTTCATTTGCTACTTGTTAAATTTCTAATTTTCTGGTTAATTTCTGATTGGAACTCCTGCCTCTTTGTTAATAAAAATATTTTAACTATAACACTATTCTTCTCCATGACTTACTCTCAAAACGATGAGTAATCAGTAATAAGCAACAGTGATGACATGGTGACTTGTTTTGAAGTTGGGTCAATAGCGGGCGCTGAGAAAACGTGCAAAGGGTTTATCAGGTAAAAAATATATAACAAACACTTACCCTTTTTAGTAACGTTTTCAGTATGCAGATGCACAAAGCCGGTGAGATCGGTTAAACATTTACAGCACAGCATCATCTCAATGACTAGAGGTGGTATCCAAAACTTACTGAAATATAAAAATTGCGTCTGCTTGTGTTTACGATTTTGCAATTGTCGATTTAATGGAACAGCGTATTTGTATTTAGTTCTATTTTACATTGAGTAAGACTGCTACGGAAATACACGATATATTAAAGAATGAATTCGGGGACGAGTTTTTGAACCAAACACAAACATACAGCTGGTACGATGAGCGTTCTAGACGAGTATCAACCGACATTTCACCAGAGCATACCTTGTTCCAAATTCAGCTGTAAATTATCGTAGGGGAACCATGCAATATATTTGTAATATTGCGGGATTATCATATGCATCATTTTGTTTTGGCGCCCATATTATCACAAGCAACACCATCCTACTTAAACGTGTTTAGAAAAGATTTCTCAAATATTCATCTTTCAAATGAGGTACGTACCAGCATATGATCAAGTGCTCCCTTAACGCATATACGCAAACATATAGAATTAAAAACAATTCTAGATACTATTTTGCTATTTTTTGGGATTGTCGGTCTTGACTTGTTACTTAGTTCTTCTCATATATTTTATATATTTCTTTGGTATTGCCAACGTTAAATTTCAATTTAATTAGTTTGTAAGATTAAAAATTTCACGGTTACGGTAGGATTTGAAGCTACAGCCACTATTTCATTTACGCCATTATTTCATTTACGCCACAGAGACCGTATGAACAAATCGCTATTTAAATTGCTAAATTTTAAATGTTATCTTAAATACGTTTATGTAGTGATAGGTCTAGGTATATCCCCAGTATCTAGGCAGACACAGTATTTATATCAATGCCAAGTGCATTATCAATTAAATGATTTTAATGCAACTTCCGTTGGTTTTTAAATGATAGTTTAATTTCCTTGGTATTATCAACGTTGGTAACACCAAGCAAATCAAGTTATCTTTTAAAACCCAACGAAAGTTACATTAAGAATAATATATATATACATATACACTACCGCTCAAAAGTGTTTAGGCACCCTTGTTTTCATGGATTATTCATATAATATTACATATGTTTACTAAAAAAACATTATAATAAAATAAAATACGTATTTAAAATGTAGTTCAGTAAGATAAACACCCATTATATCGCATAAGGTTTACTATCATTTACCTGCACTTGGTCGGATTACCATAAACTGTTTATTGCGGTGCAATTACAATAACAATCCCTCTGAATTTACTGGGTAAATTTAGTCATCTGTTAGATTGTAGGTAATCATGTTTAAATTACCTTCCTAGAAGATTATAGTGAAATCTGTAACCTATGGTCAGTTGCAGTGTGGTATTTACTCTATTCACGTCGTGAGCGAAATATCGTGTGACAATTTTTTAAAATGCCTCCGCGAAGAGAAATTAGTACGGAAACACGTGCGCTTATAATAGCTTACCATAAAAGTGGCATAAGTAATCGACAAATTGCCAAAAAAATGAAAATACACCACGCTACGGTTGACTATAACGTAAAAAAATATCGGAAAACTGGCAGTTTTCTTAAGAAAAGACAGAGTGGAAGGCCAAAAGCGACAACATCTGCAGATGATCGCAGAATAGTGGTTACCAGCAAGTTAAATAGACGCAAAACAGCCCCGGAAATCACCGCAGAATTAAATGTTGGTCTCCAAAAGCTAGTCAGTGTTTCTACAGTCAAACGTCGCCTACAGAAAGGCGGGCTCCATGGACGTATTGCGATGAAAAAGCCATTACTACACAAACAAAACAAGCAAAAGCGACTTAAATGGGCTCGTGAACACCAACACTGGACCATAGAAGAGTGGAACAACGTCCTATGGACGGATGAGTTCAAATTTGAGCTGTTCGGAACCCGAAGACGCATATTCGTAAGAAGATCTGTGGGTGAACGTGCCAGAGAAGAGTGTATTATATGTAAAGACTATTTACGCCATATAGAAGAGAAAGGAACTTTCAAAATTATGGAATGGCCTCTCCAGAGCCCCGACTTGAATCCAATCGAGTTACTATGGGAAGAACTAGATCGGGAAGTACGGCAATCGGCTCCGACATCAGCTACTGACGTGTGGAACAAATTGCAATCGAGTTGGACCTCAATAATACAAGAAACTCTGGCAAAACTTACTGCGAGAATGCCTCGATTGTGTGCTGCAATTATTAAATCAAGAGGAGGTAACATAGATGAAAGCAAAATTTAAATTAAGCGTTTTAATTTTCACATTTATTTAATATATTTTTATTCATGTACGTGTATCTGTACATAAAAAATAAATATTATTAACATTTTTGCTGAGTTTTTATATATTTTTGCTGTCAATGAGTGTGCCTAAACACTTTTGAGCGGGAGTGTATATATGTACATATATAAATTTATTTATTAAATTGTGTCTAACCGTATGTTTCTATATTATTAAAGGAATTCATAAGTGTTATAATTATTGATTACACAGCAAATGATTATAATAAAATAACGTGGAAGGAACATCACTGCAACCACCAACTTCAGTCAAGGATTTAGGGATGCTTTCTTATATCATTCTGTCTTGTTCTAATCACATAACCTAGTTAGTATCGCGATGCTATCAAATATATGGACTTATTTATCGTTATCGCAGGCACTTCCACAATATACAGGTTCTGTATTCATTATTTGTCATTCATTCCATCTCGATTAGAGTACGCCGCGTTGGTCTGATTTTTTATTTATGAAACACACATAAACTCTAGCGAGACAATTACTGACGATCATCTATTTTCTATCGGAAGAACCTTATCCATACAAAGGCTGCCAGAATAGTGTTTTGCAGTGGAAATTTTATTTCTCTTTCTATCAAATAATATCTGTGATCTTTGGGACATCAACACTGGCCCATGTAAGTCTATCATCGATGTAACCTTCTCCTTAGCATTTGTCAATACTCGATCAGTCATTTTAATGTTAGTTGAACAATATTTTCTTTATATTCGTTGAATAATCTACACGGTGTTTGTAGTGTATTGTACCATATGATCGATTAAATGTACCCTGTAGCAAGCCATGAAATGTTTCTTCTTTAAACTTAAGTTGGTAGATTAACTTTAAAAACGTGTAAATTGACTTATTGTGTGTGTGGTAGTAATAGCCAATAAACCAATACAGTACATATGACAAACGTATTTTATTTGCCACTGTTAATTCATTAGTCACTACCAACACGATATTTTGAAGAAATAATTGCATGGCTTGCTAGAGAATAAATTTATACGTTCATAAAGTATTTGTAAAACATTGCAGATGTATTTCTTTATATATTTTTTCTTTATATGTTTTGTTGTCATGCTGTGTTTACAGTGTAATTAGTTTGTATATTATGTTTCGAAATAGAAAAACTTCTTTCAACATCCACAGATGTAATTGGCGCATTCTTTAACTTTGCAATACATTTATCATCATAAACTAACATTAAAGTCGAAATCGTTTCACCTTCCAATTTTTTTTTAAATTTCTTCAATTTCAAATACCTGCATTTTTATTTATCACTTTTTTAAATTTATCGTATATAGAATTACCTATTGTACCCTTAACCTTCTTACATTGCATATCAAATTCGTCTACTATTTGGACTGATTCCAAGAGCGATATCCCTTGCGTTTCTAGTTTACGAATGGAACTTGAAACAAAGCTATAATTTGACTTAATATACACAAGGTTTTGTAGAAATTCTGTTGATGTTAGTATCGTTTTACAGTTTTCTAGAGCAATGCAGTCAGCAGTGGTTTCAAGATTACATTTTTTATTCCTTCAAAATTATCGGCGTAAAAAATTGCAGCGTCTAACCATGTACCCCATCAGGTAATAATCGGTTCAGGAGGCAATTGGATTCGTAAAGGTACTTTTAAAAATACTTCTTTGACATTGCTAATTAAATCATTAATCAAAGGAAATTGATTCCTAATGTCTTCCGCCACACGATTGAACCCATGAGCTAAACAAGTGATATGAATAATGTTAGTATAACAAATTTTTAAATTTTGCGCGGCTTTTATCATATATAGTGCAGCGTCGGACAATATTAGCAAAATCTTTTCGCAAGGTATAGTTCCAGATAAAAAGAAATTTGATAAACCTCCTTGAACGACTTTGGCAATTGTCACATCAGTTGTTTTTTGAAGTTCTTTACAATAAATATGATTTACCTAGTATATCTTCATGATGAATTCCTATTAACAAATGGGCAATATAATGGCCACACTTATCCCTACTTTCATCTATCATTATATAAATAAAATTATTCCCTACCGATTGTTGAAGTTCTGCCATTGTTTGCTGGTAACAAGATGTGGTATAATTTTTTCGTAAGGTACTTTCCTCGGGTATATTATGTTTGCAATATTTTTGCAGAAATGATTTCAAATTAACATTGTTTAATCTTGCTTATGGTATGTTAGATGAAATTAATGCGTTACACAAATCCGTATTATATTCTTCTTGTTCTGAGTTTCATGAAGTTGATGCTACACATTGATATATAGATTGCTGCACACATGCGGATCGCTTTAGTTTTTCATATTTTCCAATATGTTGATGGAGTTTTAGTGTATTGATCAATCAGGTATTTTCTCTTACAGGATACCTACAATAACAATTGTCATTTTATATCAAAAGTTAAAGAATTTAAAAGCAATTGTAAAGCTTTTAGTAAAATTAAACTTACCAGTTTACTGCAGGTTCGACAAAATATTTTGTCGCCATCCTTTACCAGTTCAGGATACGGCTTAATCCATAAAGAAATTTTGTTCGCTATACTCATTGTATGTACGCACAGTATTTAAAAACGTAACACAATGCTGTTTCGTTCAAAGATATTCAGTGAATGAATAATTTATTTGGGAATTAATAATAATAAAACGTATTTACCACATCCCTTCTGTCAGGCGAAATTAAACACGTGCAGTTCTTGGAAAAAAGTATAAGAGAAACCAATGTAAAAGATTTATCGTTCTGAAAATTGTATTGTTGATCTACATTAGCAATTACTGGGAATTTTTCCTAATAGAAAGGACAAGAAAAAGCCTAAATATGCAATGTATGCAACTTTTGTTAAAATATGCATAGAAATGCCTAAATATGCAATATACGCAATCACTAATTAGCACTAATTAGCTTCAATTAATGTAATACGTCTACATATAACACATGGGCTGAAAAGACCCGGGCCTAACAAAGAAAACACGTTTTCTACGGTTCAAAATTAGCTTTATTCATCAACGTAATCTCCATCAAGAGCAACGCAATCATTCCAGCGTCGCTTTAACATTTCAATACCACTTTTGTAGAACGATTTCTCTTTTGCCTCAAAATAGACTTCAGTTTCAGCGATAACCTCTTCATTCGTGCGAAATTTCTTACCGGCGAGCATTTTTTTGAGGTCTGCGAACACCCAGTAGTCGCTGGGAGCCAAATCTGGCGAATACGGTGGATGTGGGAGCAATTCGTAGTTTAATTCATGTAGTTTTGCCATTGTTTTGATTGACTTGACACGGTACGTTGTCTTGATGAAGCAACATTTTTTTCTTTGCCATACGCGGTCGTTTCTTTGCAATTTCGGCCTTCAAACGCTCCAATAACGCTATATAATATTCGCTGTTGATGGTATTTCCTTTCTCAAGATAGTCGATGAATATTACACCACGCACATCCCAAAATACCGAGGCCATAACCTTTCCAGCCGATTGTTGTGCTTTCGGGCGCTTTGGACGAAGTTCACCAGTTGCTGTCCACTCAAATGACGATCGTTTTAATTCCGGAATGAAGTGATGGATCCATGTTTCATCCATTGTCACATATCGACGCAAAAATTCCGGTTTGTTACGTTTAAATATGACCAAACACTGCTCAGAATCATCAACACGTTCTTGTTTTTGGTCAACAGTGAGCAAACGCGGCACCCACTTTGAACAGAGCTTTCTCATAGTCAAATGCTCATGCAATATAAAACCAATACGTTCTTTTGATATCCTTACGATGTCAGCTAACTCACGCAACTTCAATTTTCGATCATTCAAAACGATTTTGTGGATTTTTTTGATGTTTTCTGGTGTTTCCGCCTCATTTGGACGTCCACTGCGTTCTGCATCATCGGTGTCTTTACGATCACGTTTGAAGTCAGTAAACCAACGTTTTATTGTTGTTTCTGATGGAACGGAATCCCCATAACACTTTTCAAGCCATTGCTTTGCTTGAACGGTATTTTTTCCCATCAAGAAGCAGTGTAAAATTAAAACACGAAATTGTTTTTGATCCATTGTTTTGAAAATAACAAAAGTAGCGTGACTCTTAGCACAATAACTCACAAACTAATGAATAGAATATCATGAAATTTTAACAGCTGTCTTTTGAAGGTTAGTACTAACTGAGAGAAAGGTGACTGCAATAAAACTAGCGTCATCTATGTGTTAGGCCCGGGACTTTTCAGCCCATGTGTTAGGCTATAATTAAAGATATGCAAAAAATAAAATATATGTACTTTGCATATGATGCAGACTCTAGTTATATGTATGCACGCAAATTTTTTAATATGTGTATTTCCATCGTAAATTTGTTCCCTGAATGTAAATTTCGTTAAATCCGTTTATTATTGCAAATTTTATAATAAAATTAAGCAAAATATTGCTAAAATATTTTTAAAAGTGGTTTTACTTGCAAAAATATGTAAGTAATATTTTCACACAATTCATTCTAGTTTCAAACTTTTATTTCTAATGTGATGTATAATTCTATTTAACAACGCTTTACAACACAATTTCCTCCAGAACTCCGTCTATTTATGATAATTTTCGGATGTCTCCGGATCATCTTAACAAGCTTGATCAATAAAAGACGTAATACATTAAAAACTAGGTTTTGTATCGAAAGAATTAAAGGCCAGAATTTCTTCAATACGAGCTACTGCCAAAGACTGGTTACGACCGGATGTTTTACGTGAATACAAAAGGAAGCATGCCAAATTTTGGCTGTAATAACAGTATAAACACAATAAAAAAGGAATTGAGTATTATTGCGTTTTGATTAACATTGGAGTATTACATATCCATGCATTAATTTCATTCGAATAACATTTTCGAATGGAGATTTATAGGTTTCTAGTAGGTTTTTCGCTTTCAACAAACGGTTCTTGCAAAGCCCACAAGAGATATCAATATTTAATGACCATAAGTAGCGCACTAAGCACTTGCTTTAAATTACCGATGGATTCCAAGAGAATCGTTAGGGACTGTACCTAAATTGAATCAAGTGTTTTTTTTTTATTTCTAAATGACATTGACAGAAAAAGAATCCCTTCGAATGAAAGTGTTAGCAAACACTCAAACATTATGAAGCCGTTTCGATTAAAAACGTCCCATCATCGATATTGCTAAAGCAAATACGTACTTACAAACACGCGAAAAGAACTTGTTTACTCTATGCTTTTAAATGGTTTATTCAGAGAAAAATAAAAGGTCGCCTTTTCAATAACAAATGATTAAATAACTCGTAGTTATGTTCAAGATACAGAGTTCAATTTAAAAAAAGAGGACACTCTTTATTACGTTGAGTAAATGAGTTTCGTAGTAGAGGCAGGATAACTGTTTTTGCAGGACGAAATTTCAAGACACCGTAAAACTTCGAATTAGTACGTTACATAATATACACTACCGTCACAAAATTTGGTCAGAAATTTTAGGAAAAGCATATGTATATGCATTTATATAAAGTTTTATTTACGAACACGAAGTATACATATGTATATATACAAAACTAATCATTATCTATACGTTCTCCTTTAGCCCGTATCACGGCTATAGAAATTCTGGGCATTCCGCTTATTCATTTTTCTAAGTTAAAAAAAGGTAAAAACTAACCAAATTATATGAAAGAAATATGCAATTTGTGGAATCATTAATCAACGCTAATTAATTTTAATCCGTGTAATAGGTCAACACATACACTACCGTCCAAAAGTTTGGAAACAAGCTGAAATTCCTTTAAAATAATATAAGTAATAGGCATACCGTGAAATCTGTAATCCGTATTATAAATTATTGTATGCAAATATAAAATTGTTACACATAATCTGTAAAGTTCAAACATTTAGGTACAAATTTCACCCGAATACATTTTATTACTCTTTTCCAAGAATACGACTATTGTTTGATGGGGATTGAATACCTGTAGTAATTACAATCGGTCAAACGGTTTAGTACTAGAAGGTTTTCGCCTTTTTGCCATTTTGGTTCCCCCCTTTTTCCCTAAAGAAGTCTCCTACGACGCAGGCGAAACGCCAAGATCCCACCTTTCTCTTTTCATTTTCTTTCCTTTTTTCTTTTTCCTTTTCTCTGTCTCCCTCTTTCATTCTCTTACTAGTTATTTCACCTTTTCCTTTTTCGCCCCCTTTTTTCATTTTTCCTTTTTTATTTCTTTTTCTTCTTTTTTATTTTCTTTTTTTTTGCTTTTACGCCCTTTATTTATTTCATTTTATATCTCATTATGACACGGTCCGAATCCGGAAGTAGTTCGCTTATTACTGACTTTGGCCATGGAAGCCAACGTATTCATTTCAACCTACGGACTGATCTAGAAAAAAAATACACAAACAGTTTACAAGAAACTACAGATCAAGCAAGCATTGCTGTGTTCTATAACATTTGTATGAGTAACATTGAACTGTTTAACTATCGCACTTAGTACAAAGGATCTATCCATCATACCTGCTATCTTTTAGCGCAATCTAGCAATGAAACTGTGTGAACTTAAATTTTTCTCTTAATATTTCATATTTTAGAAAAAAATATTAATAGAGTATATGTTGAGATAATTTAGTTTAAAATGGAGCTTCGAGGCTTTATCATACCTTTAGTAATATTTATGTTTTTAAGAAGTTCGTACTTGGCTTCAAACTTTGGGACGGCGGTGTATGTCGCGAATATTTCCTTTTACCCGACAGGCATAAAGCACAGGAAAATCGATTAGAAGAGAAGGTCAAAATAACAACGGCGTCAAATAAGACGTTGTTGCGAAAATACCTCAATTCCATAGAAACACTCCAACTGAATATAAACTGAATATAAAATCTAGACCCGTGTATGGATATTATGGATGGTTTCCAAGTTTTAGTGCATAACAGTAAAGTACTCGACAGGTATTGGAATACATAGAATGTCAACTAGAATTAGGTTCTTTTCTTGTATTTTACCAGTGAAAAATGTTATAGAACAGGTACATGTATTCTGCACTTGCCTCATTGTTACCTTTATACTCCCTCATTTAAGCGAAAATCCAGCAATACGTAATGCGTTTTTAATAAATTTGGTAGCGTCGCCTTATTCCTGCGAAGTATACACTTACACTACTGCTCATAAATTTAAGAGCGCTTTGAGAAATCTGGAAATAATGGAAACAAAAACATGTTTGAAATGAGTATGTAGGCTTCCATGGCCAGAGTCAGTAATAAACAAACTACTTCCGAAATTGGACCGTGTCATGATGAGATATATAGAAATGAATTAAGAGTAAGAGCAGAAAGAAATAAAAAGAAAAGACACTTTGGTTTTCCTGTTTCTCCTGAAGAAGCCTCCTACGACGTACGCGAAACGTCGAGATCCCATCTTTCTGTTTTTCTTCTCTTTCTTTTCTTTCTTTTTCAAATGATGATTACAATTTGGAACAACCTTTGGCATTGTTTCTGCTGGTTTGCTTAAAGTTTCTGTGTTAATTTTAATCCATTGTAAATGAAGATATTTCCATAGATGCTCTGTTGAACATGGATTCCATTGACGTATTGTTTTCTGATTCGTCCCACAGTTTTTCTCTACCATATTTTTGGTGGCTCTTTGCTACTTTCTATTGTAAGAAGCTCTTGCAGAACTTCGACTAATCTTGGAACAAAACAAGTAAGCTAAAAATAAACCCCTTCCAGATCTTTATACTTTTTTCTTCACTATATATATTCAATTCCTAAGCAATTTCTCACTTCATTATCGGAAAAATATCCTCATACCATCCAACCTCCGTTGTGCTTCACAGATAACTCGATAACACAGGTCAACAAATAATTCTTTCTCCCCTGACTAAGATTTTACACCTGTTTTTGACTAATATAGGTACGCTAATGCTAAATATGAAACCCTATCACGCCCTATCATGCTTTTTCGACATTTCTTATTTGCCGATTTCAAAATTATTGAAAATTGGCAAATTCTTGATTGTTCAAATAATTATAAGAATATTGTAAGTGAACCTTTAGTGGACTGACAAAAAATAATTTTTCCATCTGTTCTCATCAAATTAGGCCTTATGAAGCAATATTTTGAAGCTCTAGACTTGCAAAAGGTCAAAAGTTTCCACGACTAAGTTACGAAAAAAATAAAGCCGGGATATTTGATGGATTTCAAATTAGAACTTTAATGACAGATCCAAATTTCATCAACTATATGAACAAGGCTGAGAAACAAATCCGCACTTCATTGACTATGGTCGCGAACAATTTTCTTGGAAACAAAAATACCTCCAAATCAATGGTTCAAAAATTTCACTACCTAGGTTGTAACATGGACATAAAACTTCATCTCCTTCGTAGTCGTTTTGATTGGTTCCCCGAAAATTTAGATGCAGTAAACTAAGGCGAGAGATTTCATCAAGATTTCAAAGCCATGGAAACTCGGTACCAAAGAAGAGGGGATCCTCATATGATGACCAAAATACACAGTAGAGAGTGCAGCAAACGAAAATTTATTCCCTGGTTGTCGTTTATGTTTTTACAAGTACTCTTGTATTTTTTTAATGATTATTAAAATAAATCACTGTACTATACTCATGGCTAATATTTTATTCAAATAAATAAATAAGTTATTAAAATTTTATACTTTGTTTATATCTTATCAGTTCTTAAGTAACTACTTACCCGCATTAGTGATCCTTCAAAGAGCATAGTAAGACATAGAGTTAAATTTTGAGATGATACGCGAAAACTAATATAATTTTCACATTCAGCAGGCCCAAATTAGTAAAAAACCAAGTTTCGTATAGAAGTCACTAAAAATAATGTTGCGCAGCAATATTCACGGTTTATTACTAAATGCTCCAAATTTGAATTTGTTGCTCTAAAGAACATGTACCTGATCTTCATTGGTCTAATATCTATGTTCGTAAACCCAGCTAAGCGTTTTCTTTTATTTTCTTTACGAAATAGTGGTTTTCTAGTAGCAGTGCGTCTTTTTAATCCTGCTGCATTTACTCAACCCATAACCGTGGCTACAATATTCTACGACTCTGTTAATATCCGGACAAATTTCGGGTGCTGAACCTCGCTGTGTAGCACTGAAATACATTCAGATTTACGTCGAGATTTGGAACAGCGTCTAAAGAAGTAAATTTTACGCCATACTATGTCGAATTTTTGAATTTGGGTTTAGATATATTAACTTTTCCACATATCATGAAGATTCCGGTTTAAAAATGTAAAATTGAAGCAGCAGTCAAATTTTTCAGAACTTTATAACAATACTATTTTCGATGCAAACGACTTTTTTAATGTACTGAGGGCGTTATTCCTTATGTTCATCATTATTTCTAAAATACTAGTTAACTACGGCGCATGTTAAGTAATTGATTTAACGTAGTGACAAGGAGCGTGTATGTCAAACAATTTTAGAATTGAATTCGTAATGAATTCTCTAAACATTAATGCAAAGTGAATGTTATTTCAAGATCAACCAATTTTGGTCCATCAGTAGAAGGATCAACAACAATTAGCATGTCGAATGCAGATATTAAGTCAATTATAGATTGTATGGGTTCAGTTATCAAGTGCGTTAGACCAGCAGATTTATAGATAGAAATATGAAGTCTCGGAGGTATTAGACGACAATAAATTGATATTAACATCACCGAGACACACTGTATAATCAGCAAGGATGTGCGAAATTTGAGTATGACTCAAACGCTGTAACACCAAGATGTCAACACATCGAATAAATGACCGAGATATTCGTATTTCATTAGTAAGTAAGCGATATAGGTACTTTTCGCATATCTATGGAATATTTGCGTTTAAGTCATACATAAATTCGACTCGCCTTTGTAATCAGTTTGGTGCCCACACAGAAGCAATAATGAACAACATTTATCATTTATAACCAAAACAAAGTTGCTGTTCGTTGGAATATATTCTGATTATGTCGCAACTATGAATGTTTTTTGTAGTGGTGTTTCGCTCGCCTAGTGGTAAAGTTCAAAGAAAATGGAGCAACAGGTGTTGACAAGCTTTAACTTGTAGATGGTTTCACTATGTAAATTATGACGGTTTCCTAACTAGAAACTCTGTAAACATGTTTCTTTTATACGGAGTAAATTTCCTTTTCCTGCAACATATACGTTTCAATAAGTAATATAACCACTCAAAATTTCAAAAAAATTATATGTTTACGTAAAAACAAAAAGAAAAGAGTTTATATCAGGTAGTGATGCTATGGTACTCATTTTTAAGTATAACATTGTTTCCTTAACACTTCGCTTTCTCCATAGGTGGTCTTAAACTTATGAGCAATAGTGTATATTCGATTTGTCTAATAACACATGTCACATACTTATATGTACATATTAAACTGATTAAATTGTATATGCCCTTTACGGACTTTGCCATTTTTACTTTAGATTAATCAAACATTATATGCATTATCCATTATTAATTAACAACGTCCGAAACGGTGTTATTTTCTTCTCGAAAATCACGCCTTTCCATTTGCTAAATTGAAATGAAATCGTGGAAAATAATGTTAATTAAATTTCGCGAAGTTCGTCTAGAATTTATGTTGCAATATAGTTATGGCAAAGTAGGAGCGTGTGTATTTGGAAGGTAGAAAAAAATATGATAATTACTAAAGACAGAGATCGTAAAAACGATTAATAACCTTAATTTACTATAAGAAATTCAAATCTCAAAAGATTGAAATCATTTCATAACTCAAATACTCATACATGTAGAGGATCCAACTTGTATTTATCTTAGAATTTTGAATACGATTCAAAAATACCAAATTATGCATGACGTTATTCTGAGAAATCGCGTTGACTTTAATAATTGACCAACTTTCCAAATTACAGTGACACATGCTTTTCCAGATATTTATCATTGGTATATACGATAGCGACCTGAAATGTTTCCGGAATCGACAAGAAAAACACGGTATTGGTGTGGCTTTTTATTTTTATTTTTCGATGTAGTCTCCTCGAAGATTATACACTTTTCTAAACGGTGCTCCAGTCTCTTCACGCCGTCGGAAAAGTAAGATGTTTCGAAGTCTGTCATCTGTAGCGGCGATGAGCCTTTCAGGCAAATATCCTTCCTTCCAGTGATTTTTTCAAGTTTGGGAATAGAAAAAGTCGCTGTAGGCTAAGACGATACGGAATGAATGAGCCGGTGCATTGTTGTGGCGGAAAAGCACTTTTTCCGCTGCATACGAGGCCGTTTGTCCTTCAATACTGCAACGCTGCTCCGTCCTTCTGATAGTCGATGAGAATCACACCTTGGGAATTCCAAAAAATGGTCGCCATGACTTTTCCGGCTGACTTCTGCTGCTTCGACTGACCTTGGTCTCCAGTATGTTGTGGTGAATCCAAGTCTCATCCGTGGTTACGAAACGCATGAAAAAAATCCCCTGGATCGCATTGGACCCTGGGCAGACACTCCTCCGAAATGATCACCCGATTTCGTTTTCGCTCCGATGTGAGCAAACGCGCTACCCATCGCGCCGAAAGCTTTTTCATAGCCAACATTTCGTGTAGGATATGGCCAACTCATTCTTCTGAGATGCCTGTTGTCTCTGCTATCTTTTTGGGCTTTAATCGGCGATCGACTAACACGACATTATGAATCTTGTCGACCATTTCATCGTTTCTAGGGATTTTTGAGCGTCCACTGCGTGGTTCGTCACTTATGCTTGTGTGACCATGTTTGAACTCGCTCACTCAGAAGCTGATGGTCGAAAATAATGAAGTACGTCCGCCATGAACCTCTAGCGTCATATTTAGAATTTCTGTGGCCGTTTTCCCAGCCATCCAGAAGTGTATTATCACTGCACGAAATTCCAGTTTATCCACTTTTGCGAAACCGCCTGACTTATTACACAAAAAACTCTTAAATAACTATTGATAGTAGACGTTTGAAATTTTGACAGTTGCCAGAAAAAGGGTTGCGCTTGCCGACCAATGAACCACACCTTCGTGTACCATCTCCTACCGAAACATTTCTGGTCGCCTTCGAAGATTACACATTGTTAAACTATCACTTATTTTTACTATTTATTTCTTGAAAGTGTTAGTGTAATAGTGGACAATACTAGTTACACGATCTGTATTTTTTTGGTGATTGCTATTCAAACCGAATCTTAGCACGAATAATTTTATTTTATATTTTATTGTTGCTATTAAAAGATACCAATATAAGTACTAAACAATTGCGGCATTATTCAATACAAAAATTACACTACGATTTACTCAAGGATCTCACAGTGATACTACTAATAATTGGACATTATTTTAGTATAATTCCTAGAGCAAAACTAACGCTACTGTAGATAATTTTTACTTCCCAGTGCAGTTTACAATATGAACGTAATGTACACATTTTACACTATAACAGTGCCCCAGGTGCGCTACCGTTTTATAACTATGGTGTATTCCTTGGCAAGGAAGAACAGAATAGAGCAGAGAAGTTGATTCGGTAAAACATGAATACAATGATTTGAAAAACGTGAAATTATTTTATTCTAGACTGTACATCTTCAGTCATCTAGCAGTGTGGTGCAAACTGCTAGTCAGAGGGTGCAAAAGGGACTGAAATTCATCGTAGACATGCACGGGAATAGTAGTTTATCATGTAAAGGTGTTTTTACGTGGATCGAGGAGTTTAAAGATGACCGAATAAGTGTGGTGCAGGAAGAGAGAACAGGACGTCTATCAACTTTCACTACGGACAACAAGATTCAACCAGCTCGGGAGATAAATCAATAAGGCGAAGCGTCTTCTCTGAACATCAGTACATAAGAGGCTTGGTTACCATAAAATCTGTGCTGAATGGATATTGAAACAGCTTACTGCGGAACAGAAGTTTAAACGTCTTGACGTCTACATATGTTTACTCGATTCCTTCAACAAGAAATGAGAAACATTTTTGAGCAGAATAGTCACCGGTAATGAGACGTGGGTTCATTGAGCCAGTCTATACCCCAGAGTATGGAGAGGAGACACTTGGGATCTCCCACGGCGAAAAAATTCAAAGAATTGAGAAGATTGCGCCGTCGATGGGAAAGGTTCAACAAAAGAGTCTGTAGTAAACAACTGCATAGAAATGGGACCACCATCAACAGTGCGACTTACAGTGAATTCTTGATGAACGAGCTGAAGCCAACAATTTGCAACAAACACTGAGGTCTATGTTCAAGAAAGTATTATTGTTGCACGACAACACTTACTAGTTTGCAGCTCGCCACACCATTCAAAACCATCAACAATTTGGGCTTTGATGTATTGGATACCGTCTATATGGCCCAGATCTCGTTTCTGACGACTTTAAATTATCTGAACCGCTTAAAGATACTTTGTTTATGGCCTTGACAAATAGTCATTTAGTCACGCAAAAATTCTAAAATACAAACGTTAACTATAAGAATTAATACGAAAGGAATACCACAAGGATACACACTTCACAACACGGGGCGGATCGTGTCAACTTGAAGCAAGTGTAGGAAGCGGTGGAAAACTAAGTTCGCGATAACTAGAAACATCCTTCCTGGAAGGAATATACAAGCTTGTGGATTGCTGCGCCAAAATCACTGAAAAGAAAGGAGTAGACTGCGTAGAAAAATAATATACCTTTGCTTAAATAAACTCTAGAACAAAAAATGTAGATATTTTTTACTTGCCTTTGTAAGTATTTAATGACATCCATCATAACAATAATGTTTTTCAAATAATTCAAATGTAGATCTTCAAAAATTAATGTAATTTCTTTTTCGTTTCAGGTGTAATACTTTTAACAGCAATAGCCAACCGTCTCAGGCTCCACCAGCTCAGCAAAGTGGAAAAGTTCGTCATGGCCTACGGCGGACTTCGTGGAGCCGTGGCCTTCGCATTAGTTTTACTTATAGATAAAACAATAGTAACATCACAGCCCATGTTCATGACGACAACAATTGCGGTCATCTATTTTACTGTCTTCTTTCAAGGCATCACCATTAAACCCCTTGTTAAGATATTGAACGTTAAGACTGCCGAAAAGCGAAAGCCAACGATGAACGAAAGAATACATGAAAGAGTAAGGAAAAAAAACAAATTTTTACCACTACTAATCATCTCTGAAATATCACCATTATATTTTACGCCGTAATAATTTCCTTCTCTAGTTAATGGATCACACGATGGCGGCGATAGAAGATATTGTAGGACAACACGGGAACTACCATGTCAGAGATAGGTAATGTTTTAAATAAAATAACAAGAGAGTTATTAAAAAATCTTAATTTTCAATAATTTACGTTCCAAAACAGTAAAAAAGTAAAGTGGGAAACTTGAAATTATACCAATTTTTATCGTGCCAAAACGGCGATTAACATTGGCACTAGCGTACGTCATCGAAAACACACCACTTACGCGAAATTTCGTAGCAAAAAGTTTTTATCTCAAGCCAAAGTCAATTTTACAACTATTTTATTTGGGATTTGAAAAGATGTTAGAAAAAAAAGTTAATTTCGCAATAAATTAAGTCAGTACAAGTTCAAACTTGAAAAATGCGGTGCAAACGCGCATTAGCTTTTATTATGAGAACCTTACTAGTCTCTACGACGGTCAAGTTTCATTAAAATATATTTTTTTTCAAATTCACTAACCGATGTTTTCAAATCTAATATCCATTATTTATGTGAACAGTTCAAATAACAGAGAAACTAATGTAATAATGTCGACGTATTGGAATCTAAGTTTAGTAATGGAATTAAAAGGAACCTACATACAAGTCAATTACACCAGTACATGGCTTGAAAATGTTATCGCAATTCAATTAATACAGTAGAAAAGGCTGTGGCACTGTGTACACTTAAACACTTTATTTTCTCTATTTAGATTCAAGAGATTTGACAATAAATTTATACGTCCGTATCTAATACGTAATCATCAAGGTCAGGAGCCGAAAATCCTGGAGACCTATTCTAAGTTAGCAATGAGGGATGCCATGGAGTACATGAGAAGGAACGCCTCGACGATCGGAAACATTTCAGGAACGGAGAGCATGTCGGCCATATTTAAGAACTACACGGCGGGTAACCTCAATGGCAGGTGCGCCCAAAACTTAATCGCCTGGTAAACTAACAAGGCACAGACTGCCCATTTCTCTCTTACATATCATATATTTAGTAGGCGTGATGTGTGGTAACAGTTTGGTGCACGTTTGTTCCTAGTGTTAGTAGATACCCGTAAATTAACTACATCCTTACATTTCTTTCGTCCAAACAATTTGCCTCTCGTCCCTTCTCTAGATTGTTGTAAAGCTGTCTGTAATTTTTTTAACTCTTTTATTGGTTGGATTTAGTTTGAATGGTTACTGAAAATTTATATATGACTAATCTTAGTTTTTTATTTTCGTTTTTTTACTGTTTTTGAGGTTTCTTGCTCTAAAAAAATAACCAACATTTAAAGAATTGATTTTCCAATATTTAGGTGAAAAATTTCAAATAAGTCAAAATGAATAACGCCTGAAGTATTAATACAACAAAGGAATCCCCCTCTTTTTCCTTATCAATTTGTTAAATTTATGTTTATGTCCTGGTTCAATAAGATCAACTACTGAAACACATCATCTCAAAGTAAATTAATTTTTGAGCATATTGTTTAATTTTGGGGTCCATTTTCTTGTGTCGAACTTATTTCAAATATAAATTCTTCTTTATATCCATCACATGCACGTTGGTGTATTTTTAAATAGACTAGACTATGAATTGTGTTACTGTATTAGGAAATTTAGACCAATACAAAACTTACACCAAAATATTTTTAGAACAAAAACGGGGACAGAACCTAGCACCAAAAATTACACTGGTCAACAAATTTTAACATGGTTTTACCATGAAGTAACGTATAGTAATTTTAATGCAAAACATAAAATATTTGTGTTAATACAGAATAAATGATCAAGTTAACTCCCATTTCGTTTGGATTTCAACAAAAACATTTCTTGCTTTAATAATTATTTAAAATTTTAACAATTAAAAATGTGTATTGTTTCATATAAACAACGTTCATAGCCTCTCGTCTAACGTCCAAAATGTCTTAGTCTAGCCTCATCACTTATAATTTCGGGACAAAAGTCCAAGTGAAAATGGTGAATATACGAGGGCTGTGTTTCTTTTATCCTCCGATAGCTCATAAAAACAAGACAAGTAAATAACAAAATCAATTTATTACCAAAAGTTATGCGCAAACACGGTTACTTTTCTACATAGTCACTGTGCATTTCTTATATTTATTGACGAGTCTTTCAATTCCCTCTGCATAGAATGTTGCTGCCAGTGAGTTGAGATGGTCCGTGACGTTGTTTTGAAATTCCTATGTAGCCTGGAAGCTCTGCCCTGCTAGCCACTTTTTTACGACCATTTTGTCAGCTCGTTGAACAATGTCTTCTAATGCGACAAACTTGCATTCCTTGACCCCCTTCATCGTGAATATCGGTTCAACCTTCTTTAAACTTACTACACTATTCACACATAACACCACATCCTTCGATGAATTTAAGCTGCACTCTTCTGGTTGAAGGAATCGAATTACACCACGCGACTTGCACCTGGTGGGGAAAGTCAATTGTCGCAGCCATGTTTACGTGCCTGCAACTCAGATGAAAGTGGCGTAGTGATGTTACAACTGATAGGTATTATAATGAGGGAGATGCGTAGAGTCACCTTCTGGGCATCTCTCTCCCACCGCTCGCGTGACTGGTTACAAGCACGAACGCAGGTTGAAAAAAAAAACAGCCCTCGTACATTTTGCAGCTAGTAAGGCAAAATGCTTTAATCATATCCATCACTTTTGGTTTTATCATTTTCTACCATAGCGACGTTGCTCTTTCCCGCGCTGTTAATTTGGTTCCAAATGTTCGTATGCTCGAATTAACATATAAATACAATCATTTATTTATCGTTCTGTTATTTTTGAATATTGAAAACTATCACCTTCACGATTCAATGCTTTAACAAAATTTTTCATGAGCCCCAGTACTACGTGTAAAAATGGCATAACGATCAATTTGTTTCCCTCTAGAGGCTGATGCCGTGTATTGTCTTTTCCTGGTATAAAATTCTTTCGCAGTGGCCGCAAATACTTAATGCAGCGGTGTATGTAATGTGCACAATTGTTACAAAGACATCGAAAGCAACATTATTTGGTGTAACCTGATTGCATGCCCAAAACAAGTGCAGTAACTTGTAGTAAAATTCATATAAGTATTCCACAAATAGTACTTTATCTTCTCTAACAAGGTTCTCGGTGTCTTTCATAGAAACTCCATAATCAGTTAGAATCGAAGGGTAACCGAAACTGCTTTTGGGCTGGTCTCTGACGCATCCATGAACAATCTCTACGAATTGGCGTAATCATGCATTCAGAAAGCTTCAAAAATTTTATAATTGTCACTGCAGTACACCAACTTGCCACCCATGCTATCAAATTCAACAAATTCGTCACGTCTGTTGCGAAAAATACGCAAATATCTTTTGGTAAGATATTCTCCATCGATGTAGTTCAACGGGCGATTTTGGTAAATTCAAATCCAGCACTGATTGTAAGTCATTTAATTCGAATTAAGTAATTAAATGTGGCTCGGGCGATGTTCATGGAATAGAGTCAGGATCTGTTGAGTACTCCGTATGTTCAGTTAATACTATTATTAGTTGTAGTAAAGCTCTCCTCGCTTTCTGTTGGCAATTTGGGGCTGAGCAACTGGACGATGTTCGCTATATGGTAAAGGCTCTTGGGGTCGCATTATCTCGACATAATCATGGTTTCTTTTCTTATGTCTATTAAATCCTGCAACCCCACTAAAGAAAAAATGGCAATCATCAAGATTGTTCTTTTGTTCCTTCTACAACGTGGAAAGGACGAAAGGTCGAAAAATGTTGCTGTCCAGATAACTAAACCCTCGTATATCTAGCGCATGTAGTACATGTTGCATATATATTGTTCAATTTTGTCACTTACTAACTATGGGTAAAAACTTTGTTGGCCAGTGTATGGTAAATATACATGAAATAAAAAAACGCCAAATTTTAAAAGAAAGTAAATAATAGCGCAACAAAGCCTCCCATTCAAATTATTTTTTCTGGTATCAATTTGACCCAACATCTTTCCTTGCACACCATTGTAAGTGGAGGTATGTAACTTACATTGTTATACATAGATTTAATTACAAATATCTGCAAATTTAGAATCATAGGTAGAAATCTGATTCCTTTTATCTAAATTGAAAGATCAGTTTGTTTTGTACAACGAAAACAACAATCAAAGGAATTACACAATTTAAAATTTTAGGTAGAATTTAAAAATGCAACGATATATAGAGTATTATATTTAAAATAAATTGGTATTTCGATACAACATGAGGGAACAAACATGTCGAAATACAGATGTTAAGTGTGTTGGCTAGAGTGCTACTATCTAAGTTTCCTAATACATACAATGTTTAATTGTTTATGTCATTTCATTTATAAACGTATCTTCTAAAAATTTAAATACCGTTACACATGAAGTTAATGCTTCTTATTGTTAACGGAAAATTTTTAAAACAAAACCATTTCGCTGATAAATGTAAAAATGAATAATAAAACATTTCCGTTGCAATTAAATCCATTCATTTTACATGCGATTCATTTGTATCCGTAATAGGACGACACATCGATGTCCCAGGGGGCCGTACTACATTAGGACCGTTGATCCACAATCGATGTGGTTGACTAATCCAGAGTATGTACACAAAATTCGTACATTTACGCACAGAAATTTTGCAAACTTATGTTTTCAGCAGCATACACATCCCAACCTATATATGTGCTAAATGAAATAATTGACATTAATCGGCTTAACTGTTTTAATGCATATATATGATTTTAGCAGTGCATAACAACAATAAAGAAACGTGTAATTTATACATATGTATATATATTTCGACAATTTTAAATACATAGCAGTAGAAATCATCAACTGTAAATAATAACATCGATATTATTTCTTTTTGGAGAAAATTTGATTTCAATTGTTGTATACGTATATAACGAACAATTTTCAAAAATACAAATACAGTTCGTTTCATAATGTCTAAGATGTGCTAATCGAAATGTATCAAATAATATGCCCAGATCTTGTATATTCGATGGAGAGTACGAGGGCGACCTGAAATGTTTCCGGAATTGACAAGAAAAAAAACGGTATTGGTGTGGTTTTATATTATTTTTTGATGTAGTCAAACGGTGCTCTTCAAACCGTCGCAAAAGTAGGATGTTTCATGGTCTGCAAAATACCCATCTGTAGCGACGATGACCTCCTCATTTGGGTCAAATCTCTTTCCTTCCAGTGATTTTTTCAGGTTTTGAAATAGAAACAAGTCGCCGGTGGCTAGGTCCGGTGAATATCAAGGATGAGGGACTAATTCGTAGCGCAATTCATTCAATTTGGACATGACGATGCGGGAAGAATGAGTCGGTGCATTGACGTGGTAGAAAAGCCCTTTTTTCCGCTGCAAACGAGACCGCTTCAATACTGTATCGAATCGGGTAGTATTACCCGGTGATTGTCCTTCCCTTCTGCAGATAGTCGATGTGGATCACATCTAGTGAATCCCAAAAGATGGACGCCATGGCCTTTCCGACCGATAGAACGGTGTTTGCTGTGTTCAGAGCCGATCCGCCCGGAAAAGTCCACTGTTTCGATTATTTGTTGGTCTTCGGTATCTAATGGTGGATCCAAGTCTCATCCATGGTTACGAAACGCATGGAGAAATCCCTTTGATTGCGTTGGATCCTGACCAGACACTCCGCGGAAACATTCATCCGATTTTGGTTTTACTCCAGTGTGAGCAAACGCGGTACAAATCGCGACGAAAAGTTATTCACGTCCAAAATTTCGTGCAGGATATGGCCAACGCGTTCGTCTGAGATGCCTGTTGTCTCTGCTATCTCTTTCAGCTTCAATCGGCGATCGGCTAACACGACATCATAAATCTTGTCGACCATTTCATCGTTGGCAGTAGTTTTTGGGCGTCCACTGCGTGATTCGTCACTTGTGCTTGTGCGGTCACGTGTGATCTCGCTCATTCAGAAGCTGATGGAGTACCTCTATGGAGTCCATGAACCTCTAGCAAAATATTTCGAGTTTCCGGAGCCGTTTTGCCAGCCATCCAGAAGGCTTTTATCACTACACGAAATTCGATTTTATTAATTTTTGTGAAACCGTCTGACTTGCTACACAAAACACACTCTTAAACAACGACTATTGACAATAGATGTCTGAAATTTGACAGTTACCATTAAAAGGGTTGCCCTCGTCGACCAATGAATCCACTTTAACCTTAATGCGCGATCTCTTGCCGATTCCGCAAACATTTAATTGTAATGTTAACAAATGGTGTTTTTCTTTTTCGTGGTAAAAATTATAATTTGATATTTGTTAAGATGCGCCAAGAAGATGTACCGTTAATATCCGGTCGAAGTTTTGTACAATCCGAAATTAACTCTCAAATTGTTCTTTAACATTGTCGGCAATGCACTAAAGTTAATACTAAACTACAACGAAAGCCAAATGAGAGAAGAATATTGAAAAAAAATTATTGCACTTTCTAAAGAAAATATATAATATATTAAAATAATATTTAAAATTACGAAAAGTATCAACCCTTGGCAACGCTGCTTGCAAGTCTTGATTGAAGTTAATATTGGTCTTTCCATTTTTCTAAGAGTTCAGGTTTCCTCAAAAGTATGCTCACTGCTAGCACTTATCTTATACATTATAAAACACACTGTTTATATACTCGGTACAACAATCCAGAAATTTATTACTAATATCTGCATTACAGAGCTGCGGGCTCTGTTGTGGATGAGAGATTTTTGTTAGTTGATTATTCATACTAAATTAGTACCTGCTTTTGTGAAAGTTGCTTAAATAGTGGAATGGCTGCATAAAATTAGCATCCTAAAAACCTAAACCAGACTCAATTCTATATCTCCATAAGTGCCTTTTTGGGATAATGTAAAATAAAAAATAGGTATTTTTGTATTTTTCTTTCGTTTGAAATTAAATCCAGTTAGTCAATCGAATGTAAAGAGAAGACGTTAAATTTTTGCTATATATCTATGAGTAGTGATGTTCTTAAGAAAGTTACATTTTGGAGTTACTATGGAAAAGCAAACCTAATACACATTTGTACTTATAAAACTATAGGGTTGGTTAATCCAGGTTTCATTGCAACAATTATTTTATCGATAATTTTTCAAAAACCATTCGTTTCTTATTGTTTGGCTTTATGCAATACTGCGATGAATCTGCGGGAAATTTCAAGAACATGAACAAATTTAGAACTGGTTGCAAAGCAAAAGATCGGGATAACTGCAAGCAACTAGCTGAAGATTTAGCTGGAATGTATAGTTTGCAGTTACTGAAATTGCGTAATAAATTCAAAAGAATTCGTATATAGTGATGAAGCACTTTCGAATTATTGGTGATGTTAATAGCCATAATTGTAATTCTTTAGGAAAGATTATGTGATTTGAAGCCACCAATTGCTATCCACATCATAAATTTCGTTAAGAATGTTGTACATAGTCTTACAGTCCAGTGAAGCAACGATTGCACAATCAACAGATGCGTTAGTAGTAGTAATAGTAGGTGTTCTGCTAATATTAATCGAAACAATTATTGGCTTTTTATTCCCCTTTACGAACTTGTCTTTTCTTAATAACCTTACGACTTTCAAGGAATTGAAAAATTCAATTTTACAACAAGCTGAAGGTAGTCAGCATAGTCATCAGGAAAATGCTATTTACGACATACTTTTTAACGAACGAAATGGCGAACATATCCGGTATTCAAATTGTACAATGGATTCATTGAATCTCATTGCTTTATGAATATAAACGTATTTTTCTTTCGTTTGCAGTCCCACTCATTCAAAGGTTATAGCAATTTCAAAATGTTACTTTCTTTAGAGCAACCTTATGCCGAATGTTCCAAGTCAGAGATTTTCTTCGACGGCTGGTTAATTTCACATTTTAAAAGATTACTCCATCTGGTATTGGTAGTTAATTAAAATCGCTGGAAAAATCTTGAAACTTTTGACGGATTAATCTTCATTTTAACATGGGTTTACGGTGCTGCAGAGAACTTTTATACATCTCCAAAAAAATCATGTTAGGAGTTGCTTCAATATTTAAAGTTTTGAACCGTTACTCCAAATATGTAAAAAAATTGTTAGAAATTTTATAGCAAATGCTTATTAATGACTACCAGACAGCTTTGTGTTCCCGCAGCGGATTGGAAAGAAGATCAACATTGAAATTATCTATGTACAGCTTGACAAGCAGAGAGAGGCATTAATGCATTAAAATAGCCATCAAAGTCGTTAGATGCTAACCCAATCGAGAACATATAAACTTACGTAAAAACCAAGGTTTATTATCAAGCAATGATCTTTCTAGATTCGATTAAGTTGCCACACTTTAAATAGAAAATTTGCCCAAAAGTGCATTATGGTGATTAAGATGTTCTTCTAAGAAATATATAAATATTGCAGTATACGTCCGCTACCAAAAGTCGGCCATACATTTTTGTGCTATAGACTGTATGATACCATTAATCCTCACTTGTTTCGAACAACACATATGGTTCTTATAGTAAATATACGGGCACGTATTTTATACTCCCGTATATCTATACCATGTTCTTGAAGCAACACATCTATTTGGATAATTTGAGAAATTAATTAAATAATTTAGTATGAGACCTCCGTCTAACCGTTTTGCATTGGAGGTGGATGGACCATGATGGAGCTTTTCGCAAAAACCTGTTGAAACTTTTTCCAACAATTGAATTGGGACTGAAGGTTCCAAATCCTCGAAATTAGCTAGTTTTGATTTCTTTTGATGGTGACACGTAATACTTATTGAGACCACATGTTTTCCAAGTCGGGAGCAGTAGTGGAACTACCAGTATCGTTGGAAGAAAAACATGGTCCAACGATTCTGCACACCAGGCCGTCACTCTAAGCAGATGCAATGCTTCTTCATGCATTACTTTTGGCTGTTTTTCAGACCAGATACGACAGTTTTGGTGAGTCGTGAAACCATTAAGCCAGAAATGCGCTCACTGAATATGCGACGCAGCAGTGATCGTTGGGTTTGAGTGCCTATAAACACACAGGCCAAGATGTATTCGTAAAATTCGCCACAAATTGGTGTTGAAATTGCTCAATGCTTGAGATCAATGAAACATTGAAACATTGGGATCAGCTACAATATTATCTTCGCTTTTTGTACTTCTTTGTCGCAATGGCGCGGGAGCATTACATTAATTCGATTTCTTTGCACAGGACATTGAATTGATCTTCGACTTGAACGATTATAACCACCAACAATAGAAGTTATTGCACGCAAAGTAACAACAAATACAAAGAAAGCTGATAAATATAGCTTTTCTCATGGTATTGGAGAAATCATTCAGGAGAAAGACAATGTTAAGAAGCAAAAAAACGCTAACATACGGACACGTTTCTGACCTTTTTGCTCAACACATTGGAATTCTCTCTCTGCTACTATCACTAAATATAACCCTACAGTTCAAGTGATTATTCTTGACGCTAACTAGTGCCAAAAGAATAATATACTTGTCTGTAAAGCCAGACAGAGCGAAGAACAATGTTGTCCGTGTGTTAGCGTTTTTGTCTCTTCACATTGTCTTTCTCGTGAATGATTTTCACCAATACCATGAGAAAAGCTGTGTTTAATAGCGTTTTTATCTTTGGTGTTATCTTCTAGGCATTTTTAGATGTGTTTTTGCATGCAGAGTATCTGCTATTGAATTTTAATAAAACATCCGAAAGATTTGTAGATATTGTTGAAGCGTATATCGTTTCACGATGACAAGGAGAAGCACAAATGCTAAAAAAAATAATTCGCTAAGGCTGCCACCTGGAAGAAATTTCAAATTATTATGAATACGTTGCCTCTAATGAAAGATTTTTGGTATTATAGTTCGTTTATACCAATACCTAGATAATAATAATATTTGTAATTTTGTATAAGGACAGACTGTATATTTAGAAATATTCTCTAGTTATGCACTAAATAGGGACGATTTTTATTTCAAAGTTTTCTCTCTAAAATGTGAAATAAACTCGCCATTGAAGAAATCATTTTAGTTTGAACACTTGGCATATCTACATATTTGTGTACATGTGTTAGTTTGTCCATAGTGCAACTACACTAACATGACAAATTGCACACAGCTTTACAATAACTTCGATCGTCGCGTCAATCTCGCCTTTGACATGCTCGTTTGCGTTTTTGTAGCACTAGTTTCACGCAATTGGACAACAGCACTTGGAACATCGACATGCAAGAGCTGGAATACAATCCGTCGAAGAAAGATCTTACAGATGCCAAGATCCATCATCTGCTCGCCGAAGAGCTCTGCAAACCGTACAGGCGGGTAAGTACACGGGCACCTTTTGGAACGTTTTAACGTGCTTTCAATTCGTAATGCACGATCGACTTTCCGTCTAAACGGGCACTTTTCCGCAGCATCGAAGACTGAGTTACAGTAGGCACGCCGTCAACGATCGCGATCTTTCCACGCAAGTCAATTACAAGATGCACTTCAATATTAGGCGAATGGTCGGCGATAAGAAGCACCATCACAAAAGACACAGTAAGAAACTACATAAAGTAAGTAGTTGCGGTTATCCTGTAAAGAAATAGGTTCGGTTTTGTATTGTTTCATTCGATTAAATAGTAAAATGGATGTTAAGGGATTTTATTATAGTTTAATATACTAGTGAAAGGTTGTGGAAAATAAAAATTAATTAGAAAAAATTGCTCAATATCCATATTTAAATATTATGACAATAAATTGAATTAAATTGATTTTATTGAAATTTAATATGCTTTTGCTTCAGTACACTGTAGCATAGAGCCAAGATGTAAATCAAATAAACTAAAGCAATATGCTAGTCATTTTCTGAAAGAAGATATAAATGAAGTTTGTCTAAGGTTAAATATATGAGAGGAGAAGTTATTTTTTGAATAGGATATGTTGATTAAATTTGCTTTATTTTGCATGAAGTAATCTAAATATTTAATAATGTTTGAAAACTGTGACTAAAGACAGCCTTATTAGCATAAGTCGGTTTTGTTTAGTCGCTAGATGAACCATGTTGACTGTCTTGCATTAAATATTTTGGTTTTAAGTCTTCGCATTTTATAAACTAACTTCATTAAGACTGAAAGGTCTTTCATTAAAATTCACCTTTGACGGAGAGACAAATAAATATCAGAAATTAAATCAATGAAAATGGAGTGTTTTTGGTTCGTTCTAATAAGCTGTTTTTGTGCATATTTTTGCAACTCGCTATTATAAAATGCAATAACGTGGTGTTTTCTTCAAAATAAAGACACACAGATCTGAACATTCTCTCATTCCCAACATATTTTTACAATATAAATTGCATGACCCTGAATGACTCTTACTTGAAATATTTTCAGTAAAATGAATGGATAAACTATAGCAGGCCTATACCAGATACCACCAAAACCACTTCAGATGCCCTTTATATCCAGCCAATGGGATATATGATCCTATAAACATATACTGCATTGTTCTATGTGTGGTATTCAACATATAATAAATATGTTTTTCAATTTTTAATTTTAAAATGTCATCTATAATATATATAAAAAAATAAAACTTAAGTCATAAGTTATAACGTCATCAAATTTCTTTAACTGTTACCTCCAAAATCATAATCAAATAATATTGGTACTTTACAAAACAGCTTCTTTAAGAGAACCACACATCAGAATAAAAAATAAACTACGAGGATCGTCCAAAAAATAAATAATACTTAAATGTTACTCAATTTTAACAAAAAGATATAACAACAACTTTATTCACACTAGCATTGGACCTAGCCTAGCTTCTCATTCACATCGTGGCCACTTCTTAGGACGCGGCAGAAATTTCTCAATGGTATTGTCGTACTCATCTGCCATCAATTACTATAACCACGAAGTTGTTGTTTATTTTAATTCTTTATCTTTTTCCCCGAAACATCATTTTGCAGAAAAAGATAAAAATCACTTGTTTAGAAACGTCCCGCTGGAAGCGCTACAATTCTTGCTTTATTGCGGTAGTTGCTATAAGGTCAAGCGTTGTCGTGTTGTGACTTACAACAACGCATCTCAGACAACTTTCTACTTGTATATTGTGGATGGCGCATCAAAGCGATTTAAGATGCAGTTGAGAAATTCATCGCCACATTCAAGATAATCAAGGACTGCTTCCATCCGTAGTAGGATTTACACAGGAATACCCAAAAAAATTTCTGGTTTATATGAACAGCCTTGTACACTTACTAATGTATGCTTGGCTAGTAGGTGTACGTAGGGTATATACAAAAGTGGATCTCTATGCAGTATCCTTGACCCACTTACAGTAAAACTGCAGTGGGATTATATTTTTTATTTCGACATAGTCTCCCTCTACACTAATGCAATTGGTCCATCGGTGCTCCCACACCTCAACGGCCTCTAAGAAAAATTTTTGTCCGACCTCTGCAAACCACCTTTCTGCAGCTTGCATCACTTCATAATTACTGGAAAATTTTGCCCGACGTAAGATTTCTTTTAATTTGGGCCGGTAACTCAAAACCTGCTTAGTGTATAGCAGCCATAGCAATACCAGATATATGACTGGGGGCATTATCCTGATGGAACAGCACACCGTGCCTTACCTTCCCTCGGCCTTTCTCTTTAATAGCGTCTCGCAATTTAGAAATCAATTGTGCGTAGTAGGCCGCTGTCATGCTCTCTCCCTTTTATAAAGAGTCAGTCAGGATGATTCCTTGAGCATCCCAGAACACAGACAGCAAAACCTTTTGAGCAGACGGCACGACCTGAAATTTGCGTGGTGGAGGAGAACCGTGATGTTTCCACTCTCTGCTTTGCACTTTGGTCTCGGGATTATAGTGGTGCACCCGTGACTCATCCATGGTCACATACCGACTAAGAAAGTTCTTCTTGTTTGCTTGGTACTTTCGCAAAAGACGCGCACAAATTTTTGATCAATGGATAACATTCGGAGCACCAATCTTGCACTCATCTTTTTCATATGTAATTCTTTAGTCAGTACATCATGCACCACATGATATGATAAGCCAGTATCTTCCGCAATGTCACTGGTGCGTACTCGTCGGTTTTGCAGTACGATATCGTGTACCTTTTTAATGTTTTTGTCTGTTGTTACCGTTATGGGAGGACCACCGGAAGGTTGGTTTTCCCAAGATGTCCTTCCGCATTTAAAATCTCGCTTTTGACTATATCATAAGAAACTGTAAACTCACGAATAGTTGCCATATTGTCTTTTAAATTTGAATCAGCATCATGTCCTTTTTCTGAAGGTATTTTATTACGGCTTTTTATTTTACAGCATCCATTTTTATGAACAATCACGACACACAATTCAAGAATTAGCCACAGCACAACACATTGAGATACAAATTTGATATTATGTAGATACAATCTAGAAGTATCAGTTAACTAATGGTCAAAAACATTAATTACCTCGTAAATATTTTGTAAAATTGAGAGTGAATTTAATTATTTTGAATTCGTTCCTTTAATAATTTAGAAATTATTCAAGCATAATTAAATTTGAATGAATTTATTTCTATTATAATCCCAATAAGTGAAAGATTGTGAATCTAATTATTTTATGTATTTATATTTTTTTATTGTAAATGAAACAATTCGTTTTATCAATAGTTATACGATTTAGTCTTTACTAACGTTGATCTGTTATTATTTTTTTCTTCAGGATGGTAAACAGAATCACGTAAGTTTCCCCGAATTTCAACAAAACGGTACAGCGAAACAATTCACACATGGTAATATCAAAGTTATCCTTCACGATCGAAAAAACATATGATGACTGAAATTTCCGCTTAAATAATTTCAGATTACATAAACGAGGTATTGCACGAAGACGATACGGAGCCGAAATCCAGCAAGGAAGAATGGGACAGTCCCATCACATTCACCGCAAAATCTTCACGTAAGTGCCTAAATCACTATCGCTACCTAACCACTAACCTTAATATAATATATATATATTTTAAGGAGTGAGGCGATGTATAATTTTTCATCTTTTTTTCTGTTCTTTCTCATTGTTTTTTCACGGAATTGGCTGATCGTCATCTCTGCTTCAAATTACATTTTTTTATTATATATCAGTGTGTGCTCTATGATGGCATGACTATATATATATATACTTTCATTTCTCACACCTAAAACAAAAGAAATGTTAGACGTTAGACACCAACTGTCGAATCTCGAATGAATCGAAACACAAAAAAAAACGAAAGGAAATAAACAATAGCCAGTTAAAAAATAGCATTTTTAAATAGAAGCGTCGCTTCTTAAAAACGAAACAGCATCAAACATGTAAACTTTTAGCTAGTGAAGAAGCACCAATTAGCACGGGTACAGATGGAAGCGGGAGTCTTTTTAGCCAATTAAGTCCATTAGTGGCTAAGAAACCTAAAAAACCGACGGCACTGGAAGGTTTCCTGCCATGGCGACGCGATCGCACCAATTTTAATGGTACGACATTTCATAAGATAATCTCGCCTCCTATTATTCTATGACATATACTTATATATATTATTATGAATAGCTTCTGTCCGTTGGGTATTTATTATTCCCGTTTCCCCCTCCACTAGAATAGCCTTTCTTATTTATGTATACAGTGTGATCAAAAAGTACTGATTTTGTTGGTACACCTGAAAAATTAACATTGAAATTGACGAAGTTCACAACTACTTTAGTTTCTTAGCGGCGTATTTATGTAATGAAAAATTACTTAATTTATTTATATTTAACATGTAGTAAAAGTATTACTGAATGTATTTCAGTTATGGAATGAAACAAGCACGTGTGATTAAATCGACAAATTCAAGCATATTTCGTTTGTAATTATATTCAAAATTATTATCCAATCACATCTGAACTCTTCGCAATTTTACAGATATTTCCAATATATTTAACACAACGTAGTACATGACATGTTTCGAAACATTTAGAGAAAAATGTCATGTTTTACGTCGTGTTATCTATATTTGAAATATTTGTAAAACTGTGTTCTACTTCTTCGCCTATGAATAATAGAGTATATGACGAAATATTTTATTTTTGAGTGATCGAAATAAATAAAGATCTAACGAAGTGAGATCCGATAATCTAGTTGGCTACCTTCCTCTACCTATTATATAAAGTGTTTCAAAGCTCCTTTTCAAAATAAAAAGAACATAATAAAATAATGGCCAGTTCAATGAATTATTTAATTTAATTAATTAATTATCTTTTATTGAAATACAGGCTTTGAGAATTTATTTCTCAAAAAATGTCTTCTAAATGTGTTTCGTTATTTTGTTGGCAATTTTCTAAACGTGAGCCAAAATTTTCAAGAACTGAATTTCTTTTCGAATATTTTCTTTTAATTCATTCAGAGAGTGAAGAATGTTGCTGTATACCTTCGATTTAAGGTAGCCCCATAGAAAAAAATCCATTGGTCTCAGGTCGGTCAGTATCACAGCATCTGGATATCACTTTTAGAGAGAAAATTTGACGACCATCTTGCTGGAACCAAGTGTTTCGATTAAAACCATTAAAATCTTGCAAGCCTGGCGTAAAAAGTTGTTAATCATCTTCACATATCGCTCGGAATTTACGGTTACTGCACTACCTCTGACATCTACAAAAAAGTACGAGCCGATAATTCCTTGCACCGGCTCTGGCCTCTAATGCTTTTGTTATTGCGATTTGTTGGACTCCAATAATGGCAGTTCTGCCTGTTTACATGGTCATTTATGTAAAAATGGGACTCTTCACCCAACGATTATGTTCGCAAAAAAACAAATTGAAAAAGACTTTTAGGACTCCCAGTACTTGGAGGAAATAAATCGTGCTGCTGTATGTGCAGTACTTCCGTCTTACTAAAAATATCCGTATAACATTTCCTCTAGGATTACCTGCTTGAGAAGATGCTTTCTTTGATATTTCTATATATTTTCCAGTATTAATAATTAAGCGAAAGGAAATTGTTATAACACCAATTCCCTTTGTTTTAACAGCATTGTTTTCTATTCACCAATTTCAATTGCACGTAAACACGTTTCAACAAAGCATTTGGATTTTCAGGTGGCCAAATTCTACAATTTTGTAAATTCAAATTGCAAATGGAACCAAGCTTCTCATGAGTAAATGTCGATTAAAATAACAATATTGCGTTCAATCATTAAAACCTTCTGGAAGTAATTTCCGAAGCACAGTTATTGTATATGGTTAAAAGTATAATTGGTTCCGTACTGCTGTATTATAGTTTCCACATGAAAAGTTTCCAAAAGAGATTGTTTATTTTGTTACGAGAACAATAAAAACTGTGTTTGTGGAGAAACCCTACGAAAAGGCCTATTGAGGTTTTGTAGCATTCTTTGACATACATGTCTTCCTTATCAGACATTAAGACCGTGAATCCATCAGGGGGCGTTTGATGACAAATTCTTTTAGAGCCTAGAAAACGTTGATCGATGCCCTCGATATTGCGGTAAGAATATATCATTGTCTTGATACATAGCAATATATTGCTCATAATCATAAAAATATTCTATAAAAATGATAATAATTTACAATCTATATTACAAAACACCACTACCCCGATGGCAGCAATAAAGTGATAGAAAAATATCTGCTGTCGATTTCCCAATTTAATCAGCCTATTTTGATCACATTGTACATTGTTTCTCTTTACTATTTTGCTATTATACATATTTACACTATTTTAGCACGCTTTTTTGCAAGAGCTATTATATGCCCCCTTATAGATGATATTATAATATTACTATTGCTGATTGTAATAAGGAAGGACTGTATTCTTTTACTGGGCCATTCGAAAAGGATCCCAATTATGAAAATATAGTGATAAGTAAGCTCAACGTTTACAATATAAGTTACCAAGATTTCAAGATATCTAAAAGATATCTAAAACAAATATATAGAAACAAAACGTTAACCTTGTCTAGGTACAACTTCAAATGCATTACATTGAATAATACTATATTTATTATAGTAGTGTAGTAGTAGCATATACAATATATGTATATTATAATATGGTATGTTGATTCTGATATTTTTGCGGTTGTAATCTGTCTTAGATTTCTGGATGTTGTCCCGCGTCTGATTCTGGTCCGTATTGTAATTAGGTGTTGTTTCTCGACGTTTCGATGAAAACGTCGGTCGACTTGTTGACAGACAACCTCCAGAAGAAGATGAAGTTTTCATCGAAACGTCGAGAAACAACGCCGCATTACATTGCGGACCAGCATCAGATACGAGGCAACACCCAACGTTCACTATAGTAGTGTTATATTTTTTCAGAAAAAATATTTTCATAGCAAGTGTCCTGGCAACGATTTCAGGGACTCTGTGGTTGTATAATTCGCATGTATCGTGGTAAACTCGATCACACAGAAATTAATAATTAACCGTGTTACCAGTAACACGGTTGACAATGAGAGTCCACGTGCTCTTGAAACTCTGCGTTCCGAATAAATTATTAATTTGTGTGACGTGGAGTTTGCTGTGATACCTGTCAACTACCCTCGGTTATTATGCTACGAGGATTGTTTAGCAAACGTGGCTGCACTGCACAAACTTATAACCATGCTATAGATTCCGCTGTTTAGATTAGGTTTATTCAAACAAAAATTAATAATAAATTAATCACCGACAAATACATATACTGCTTTAATGCGCATGCTTCATTCATAACTAGTCTTAAGCAAAAAATATATATCCTGTTGCAACAAAATCGAAAACAAAGCATTTGAGACTTGATTTAACGTAAGTAAAGCAGAATTTCAATGTGACCCGCATCCTCTAGATTAATTTATTTAGTTTACTAGAGTCTACTGGTCTACTTGAGTACTTCCAACACATTGCATATATAAAATGTATGTATGTTACATTGCCCCTAAATATATTAAAGTTGTTAAGAATAAAATAAAAACGAACCAGTTACAATAAATTACCATTCCAAATGTTACAATTCAATTGAGAGATACGACTGCATAAAGTGCATACGCTATTAGAAATACGTCGATTAGAAAAAAAATCTTCAAACTATTCTTACGATCTGTAAGTCATCCACAAATTGTAGTTGTTTTGATGAAACATATGGTTATTAGTTTAATCTTGTTACAATGCTCATTTTTTACTACATATACTTCACGCAATTAGAAGTTCGTTTATAGCGTTATTAAAACAACCTCTTGAGTGTGTCAAGCGATATAGCCTACATCAAAGATTGCCGTTTACAAAAACTTTTCCAAACATTTGTGACTAGTTAAAACAAATAGCATTTACGTTAAAAAATAAGTCTAAAGATAATCTGCGTATTGTTCTTTAATTTTTGGCAAGTGAAAGACGTCACTTTTAATGTAATTGCATCTACTTTAATATACATACACTACCGGCCCTAAGTGTTTACCCACCCTTAAAATATTACAAAAACAAGTCAAAAACGAATTGTAAGATAAATCTTTAGTCTGTACTCTACAAAAGAACTATGACAGTTATAAAAACAATGTGATAATCATAAATTAACTTAAATTTGCGACTATCCAATTTTATTGCTGCGGCAGATAATCTTGGGGTATTCTCTAGCCAGTGTTAGCGGCTTTATTTTCCTCCACGTATCCTTTAGTTGCGCTGAAAGTACTGTTGTCGAATTTGGACCAGATTTTCGAACCTATGGGTTAAACTCCTCCCACAAAAGCTCAATCGGATTGAGATCCGGACTTCGGGGCGACTACTGCATACCAACAATATTCTCTTTGTTCTCCAGGTATTCCACATACTCACGACGTATCTTTGCAGTGTGTTTTGGATCATTATCGTGCAGAAACCCGAAGTTTTCACCGATTAATCGTGTTGCAGATGAGATGACATTCCTCTCCAAAATCTCCCTGTAAACTTTTCTAAGAATACCATCTATTTTGATCGAATCGCCCACTGAGGTACCGCCAAAACAACTCCAGATCATGACTGATCCTCCTCCTCCTCCATTTATTATTGGTGTAATCGAGAATTCAAGTCCTTGTTTCTCTTTGGATCCACGAATAAATGTTCTTCGTCGATCCAGAGCAGCTCCTTCCAATCTTCCAACGTCCAATCTTTGTGTTATCTCGCCCATGCTAACCGTTTAGCCTTCTTTGTATTATAACGATTTACGCATAGCAATTCTTCCATACAAGCTAGTTTGGCGAAAGTGTTTTTACCGTGGTAACGCTAACTGATTTTGGGCGTGATATATTCACTATAACAGCAATTTCTGACGCTATTTTTCGTCTATTTCCTTTGCTCGTGATTACAATTGCGCGTTCTTCTACTGGTGGCACTATTTTTGGCTGCCCGTGTCACTGTTTGTTGGATACACTGGCACTTGAAATCTTTTAACATTATAGTCCACGCTTTTATGGTTTAATTTCAGTAATTTAGTAATTTCTCGGTTACTTTTATTGATTTTGTGATATGCGCCACTATTTGATCACACGTCTCCGTAGATAATCCTTTTCTTATCGACATTACTTTAAGGTTACTTGCAGTTTTAAAGCACTTTGCACAAGTTCTTCACTATTTACTGCCTGTAGTACGAAGGCTGAATCCAGACTAAATTTTTCATTGTATTAAAATGCCCGTGTCGTATATTTTCATATTCTATGACGGTCGTAATAAACATTTCCGAAAAACTACTCCTTGTCTAATCCATCTACTTGAACGTGCCTAATCCGCAAAAAAAGGGTCATTTTCGATATCCCAGTCAGCTCGTTAACATTACATAGGAATTATATTCCATCTCGTATATACAGTTTGATTATACACATATTTTGATAGGGATAAAAAATAGTTTCTTTGAATAATCTCCAATTATGGGGGCGGTAAATACTTATGGTCGGTAGTGTATATCGTTAGGACTTTAAAGATGCAAAGTGCCTATATGTACCTATAACTTTTATGAACTTTTAATAGGAAATAATTCACGAAAAGCTAAGAAAGTCACGATTTTCTAATACTGATTTCAACCTTCAAAACCGTTTTTATCAAAAACGGAAACCGGTATTTTACAAGCAGTTCTAGAAGGTCTACAATCCACTTGAGTTTCATTAAATTCTGAATTTTCGAATTGGATACGTTTCTTTTTAAGCATAGAAGTAAAATACATTTTCATCAAATTCTAATTCAGTTTTCCAACTAATGCATCGATTTCTTCTTTTACTTAAGGCGTTGTTTTAGAAATGTTAATACAAATAGATACATTATAATAACCAAACAGTGTTCTACATTATTCACTCCTGCAGCACCACTTCTGAAAACGTCGTGGTTCCCTTCTTCATTCGTCAAGATTCAATTGATGAATGGCTTTTCAACTATGCTGTTCTTTTTTAAGGATTAATTGATATGCACGTGTCACAACAGTGTAGTACCGAATTCTTCTAAATTTATTGACCAATTTCTTAACTCAACTAACCTAATTATCCCACCTGTCAAAAATTGCATATTTCTTTTGTTGTCTTTGTATAATCAACTGTGTATACAAATTGACAAATTTCTAGTTGGTATGACAGTTTTGACGTTTTCAAATGACGCTAACGCATTAGAAAGAATGGAGTCCAATAGAAATCTCGCACTCATCCCTATACGATAGTCTTCTTGTCAGAGTATTAAATTTTCAGTATTTAACGTAGCTTATTACGAATGAAAGGTACCAGACGTGAAGGCGTACTATTATTTTTTAATATGGTGTTTCTGCTCATCAATTCCATGCTCTTTCTGGGTAATTATATGATCTCATGCTAAGCTAAATCGATAACCCTTTTTGCCTTACAATTTCCTTATACGTCTGTTATTTTAGTAGCCATCGGCATATTTAGAAGCGAGTGCGTTGATAATATATTCATATGGTCATTACCAACGTCAAGTGAACGAACTAGCTAAGTATTTACCTTTAGCAAAATCCTTGCGGTTGAAGCCGAAATTCAAGCATCAAATACATACTAAAAGGATTATGGCGAATGTTGGATTAAATAAATATGTGCTACTTAGGAAATACGCAACAAATAAACCATTTTGATACTTAAGTCCTTTTTTGTAATACAACGACATTAATATGTCAAAGAAATGTGTGGAACTTGATTTACACAGTACGCCATTAGATGGGAAAATTACGCTATAGTTTATTACAATACTTCGGCAACTGGATCTTTGGATACACATCATTGTCTGATGGGATAAGCAAAGATCGCTGGTTAATCTAACTATCCTTATTTAATATCGATATCGAATATTCACTTGCGAAAAATTCGTATGTCTGATGACGGGCGCCTAAAGATCAATTTGTCGAATAGTACACGGAATTTATTTTATCGTACAACATCGCGATAATTATTTCCATAGAAATAACTGACATCAATGTATTAAAGTGATTATTTCAAAAATGCAACATGCAAATTATAATAAGTAACGTACCTAATTCATCAGAAATAAAAATTTTAATGCAATAGATTTTTAAAAATATTCCAATTCTGAATTCGATTGTGAAAACTATTGATACCATTTACTCGTCGTACGGGGTTGGCAATCCTCAATGCGATGACTTACGGCAAACAAGTGATTGTCTACCAATCGGCAATATAAAATTGTTGCTGCATGACCTGCTTTGGAGACAAATGTCGCCATCATCTTTTTGGAGACACTTCGGGAACGGATGACTTTTGTCGGCTTTCCTTCACTTTGGAACACCCAAACAGACGGATGTTTATTGTCTGACTCCTACAAGTAAATCCAAGATTCATCACTACTGACAATGTTGAACACATTTTTAGAGTTTCCAGCGTTGACGCAACCTAGAACTTTTTGGCTCCAATTTACCCTTTCTGTTCTGCGGTCAACAAATGTGGTATCCAACGGGACAACTTTTTTATACACAATTCTTCATGCAAAATGTTTTGAATTGTGGTCTTTCAAATCTCTAACGATGGTTCAGTCTCACGATATGACACATGTCGATCTTCGTTGATGATCTTGCGCACGGCTTCGACGTCTTCCTGAGTGACATTTTTGATACACTTGCTCTAGGATCATCGCTAAGACTAATCCGTCTACGTCTGAATTCTCCAACGAGAAATTGTTGACTGATGTGGTACTTCATTGCCAAAAACAGAAATCAACTCGGCGAGACATTCTTGTTGAGATAATTGTTTTTGAAAGTTATAAAAAAATATTGCGCAGAAATGTTTGTTGTAGGTACAACGTATTAGGCTGAATGTTGACTTCATTTAGTTGTTTTGTTAGATTTCTATCGGTAAAGAACGACATAATTCAAACATTCGAAGCTGGTTGTTGTGATGCCATGGAAAAGATATCTGGTTCATTATCCACAATTTTAAGAGTTAACCTCTCGATTGATGAAAAAAAACTTGTTTCATTCGTGAATAATATTTGTCTGAGCAAAGTATCGCCCTGATTAATATCATTGTTTCGCATAAGGTGCTTCTTTAACCGTCATCATCAACTATGGGTTTTTTGTGGTTTCGCTACTTAAACCTTAAAATTTTTCATTCTTAAGAAGAGCTTTTACTCACATGAACCATTTCAACAATTCTTCTTGTATTAACAGTATTTTTCTCTTATATCAAGGCATCAATCGCCTGCTTCATAGTTTCTATAAGGTAGTTCTGTTGTATGTTGTAAAATTGGAGGTGGGTCGTACCATTTGTATTTTTTTTCTTCGATTGTGTACATTGTAACAAGTTCGCGTTTTCGACTTTTACTAAGAATTAATATGACATGTAATGTTGTTTTTTACAATAGTGGGTAACTATATAAATGGTTAATTCTATGTCGCGAGATACAAAATAATAATAATAAATTCTCTGTATAGTTTAAGTAGAAATTTATTACAAGTTGAAGAAAATGTTGAGCTTACTTATTGGTTAACTATCTGCGATCGTATTTGGTTACAATATTTAGAAGCGGTTTGGAGCAAAACTGATACGGTAAATTCTAGGACGTTAAAAGATTTTACGAATACTATTCTACACAGATAAAAAGCTTCTGTAAATTTATAACTGTCGTTACTTATTTGTGACCAAAAAAACATGTAACTAAAGTCCGATAAAAAAATCGGTTAGCGCTTGTTTTGGGGCGTTGTTCAGAGTAAAGTCATTATTTGAGTGTGTCTTTTGTGTGATGCCCCGCACACAGGTACAAATATACTTGATGTACTTAATATTACAGGGCTTGTTAAGTTTAGTCCAAAAGCATGTATTATGTGCAAATACCTGCATAATTAGTAAGTGCCTAACGTCACTAAAATTACTCGAACTTTAAATTGGTATGTGAGGGCACTCCGAACATTCGGACCCGGTTCCTCTTTCGAAGCATGAACTACTAACCGAATGTTCCCAGTGTCAACTCTAGTGAATATAGTAAAATCCCCTTGCATTACAACTTACTGCAATGTTTATATGTGGTGTCTTTAGAGAGGGAAACAGAATAGAGTTATTTAGAAGTAGATGGTGAACTATTAACATGCAATAGCTAAGTTTTAATACGACAAAGAAACGCTCGTAGTATTAAAACAATGATTTTCTTTTTGCAATTTCGTAGAGAACTTTATAATAAAAATGTTTCAATCTGAGATTACCCATTAAATTTACAATGAAACACAAGTTATTTCGAATGTAATAGTATTTCACATGCTAATGTCGAAATTGCGCCTTGGTAGTGAAAAATTGTATGTTCACATTGTTTATGGCATACCCCCCTTCTCTTGCTAAAATTTTCAATAATTTTCAAAATTTTCTCATTAAGATCATCAATTGTTTCTGGATTGTTAGCCTAACACCAAAGGAGAAAAGTCCAGAGGTGTTTAATCCCATGTTATTCAAGCAGTCCAATTGATATCCTCTTTTCAAGAAATTATGTGATTAGCAAATCGTTGGCGTAAAACGTTTACTATTGTAACTGTGTAAGTGGCACTGTCCTGCTGAACCCTTCTAATTGCAAATTGTCTAGTTGGTATTTTTGGATTCTTAATAACACTAAGCCTTATAGGTACAACATTTTACTACAATATTTTCATTTAAACGACTACTACGAGTAAGTGTTTTGCTTATTCCGTCGGATATTATATCAATTTACTCAAATTTCGTAACAATTACGATAAACAATTTCTTTCTCCATATTCTGTGTAGATAACTCTCACCGAATTTAAAATGACTTTTAAACACTCATTCTCCAATTCTTATAACCGCAATGTTTTTACTTGTCATCTGTCAAATAACATATGATATTCTAGTACAAGAACTACAAATAGCTGTAAATTTAAAAAGTAATCTCAAGTTGGAACATCCTTTATATATCATTACAGCTATGACATGTTGGTGACTTATCACATATTTTTGACTAACCCTGTATACAACACAGATACGATTTTCTTATATTTAACCAACGTTTTAAATTTCTGAAAAAATATCAGTCTCGGTAGGATTTTAATCCATGACCTCTTCGTTACCGGCAGAACATCCTGACTACTAGGCCACTGTTAAATGCAAGAAAGTCGTAATTTTATCATTGTTAACACCAATCAGAGTTCCATATTAATATCAATTTAATTGATAAGAAATTGCATTTAATAATATTATGCCTGCAGATATATATATATACAGACATTGTAACGACTAGGTATTAAAAGTGATTTGACCTCACATTCAATCCCGTGCTGCAGTGGTCAGGACATTCCGTCAGTAACGGAGAGGTCGTGGGTTCAAATCCTACCGAGAGTGAGATTTTTCCGAAAATTTAAAACGTTGCTTAAACGCAAGAAAATCATAACTCTAACATGACTAATACCACCGAGAGTTCCATCTTAATATTAATATATATATTGTATATATCTGTATATGTATATATGTCTATATATATAATATAAGTAAAATCTCCATAGTGTATGATATCAATGAAATAGTCGCTTACCATAAACTTCACAGCATTAGATAATCTTTTGTGTTTTCCAAACTTGACGCTTCATGAAGTTGTTCGATAAGCCGATTTTGCAGTTTTTTACTACTTCGATATATGCAGATGAAAGCTTTTCACATATTTGCTTGCATAAACATATACCATCTGTAGAAAACATTCCGCAATCTCTCAAGATACGCGTCTGAATCAAAATTTGATGGGATAAAAAGTTTTCAAGATAAGTAGACAATTATGCTAAAACTAATTCACTCCTCACTTTGTGTGTAGGCTGTATGCCTTCTACTTGACACATATTTTCGGTTCCTCGTAGGTGGCGTAGATTACGTAGGAACGAAAAGATGATAAGAATAAGAGTTTAATATCGTTTTACTTCTACTTCAATTATATACGATTTAGACTTATGCAATAGTTTTGCACTAATAAATATGTAATTTATATTTCTAAATGTAATTTTAAGAGTACATATCCATTGTAGTGTACTCATATAACTTATAGTATTACAGTTGCACCTCCGGAATATGCTTTCATGGAAAAGGCATGTGAATTTACCGTTATTTTTATCTGTGGAATTAAAAATTTGAAATTTACGATTACAATCTTTTACTGCAAATTAATTAGAACTAATCGAACAACATAGCATTTGTGAAACAATCTGGCCTTATATACGAATTCGTTTGATACATTGAATGCTAATAATTCCATTCCCTTTGAGATCCTTCTCTTCTTTTTATCACTCTACAGCGTGCTTTTAATGTCTAAAATTTATTTGGATAAAATGCATTCATACAGTAAAGTTTTGCTCCTAGCCAAATGGTAATCATGATAGCAATGTAGAATTTGTGAAGAAAGAACTATATTTTCAGTATTCCTGCAGTTCAGCTCAATTATCTTTTATGTAATTATGTAAATTCCTAGCGATGATCCTTTAGTGCGAACGAAGTTAAAAAGCAAGCTCCCTTTGAGTACCTAAATGTACTAGCTACTTCAAGATTAATTAACGTAGAAAAAGAGGTTTCTTAAGTAGAGTTTTACACGAAAACATATACACTTTCACGCTATAATGTATCGTCAGAAGTTTGGGAATTACACTTAGTAAGCTTTGTGATGGAACGTGATTGCACTTAACACAGAAATATCATTTATAAAGATGGAATATATACAGTACCCTCCAAAAGTCACCCTTAAGCAAAATATTTCGATACAAAATTAGAAAATTGTTTGCAGAATATTTAAGACTAGACGTATTCTATTTTTAAGATAAGTGGAATTTTACTCTAACTAAATCCTTAAATCATCAATGGAATCAATATTAGATTAAATGGACAGCCAATCTAATTGGTATTAACTCCATTATCCACAAAATATTCATTTTTTATAGGAACTGTACGTTGTCATTTTCCAAATTTCCTTTTTCTTAAAGTTAGTGTGTCTGAGTATGCTTACACGGAACGATTCAGTAAATCAATCTCCATATACACAGTTTTTTCATTCAAAAATTTAAACGAAGATATCACCAAATCAGGTCTTCCTTATGTCTATTACTTCCGGAGAAGATTGTAGAAACACCCCTAATAGTACGCAAGCATACCGCTACGTTTATTTGCATCTTTAAACAAGGGCATCACCCAACGCTCTCTAATTAGGAATATAAACGTCTGATGTAAGTTGAAAACTATTACAAATCATGTAATGTACTTCTCACGGTTACCTATACGTTCTCGGTATCACTCCTACACACCCTCAACAACTCTAGTTATCACTCCTTTTTAAAGCCCCTGTCGAAATGCAGATTGCGCGGACCAGGTATTGTGCGATATACTCAGTCACTTTGCGCATAGTCGGAGAGCCGACCAGTATCAATCGTATATCTCTGCCGAGTAAGATTGGCCGTCATTTCCTCCTACGCGGTTGTGATTAAATTGTTTAAATTGTTCTTCCGGGTACCACAGTCGACTATCTCACGGTTCCGACGAAGGTAGTTTGCAAAACTTCTTTCATAGCGCTGTGATCAATTCTATGACGAAGTTTTAAGTGCTGAACTGAATATTTACTTATCAGTTAGAAGTAAACAGTTTCTCAAAATCCTTTCATGCTTTCTACCACATTGCTTCTTAATTAGTCTCATGAAGTCGTTTCTTCCTAATAATTTACAACATTTCGTGCTTATTCCAATTATTGATTAATTTTTAAGGTTGGAATTTCTGGAGAAGTTTTACTTATTTTTCAAATAGCAGCCCTGATATATTGAAACTTAAGTGGGTTTGGACGGTACTGTATTGTATACACATTTTGCTGGTTCCCAAACTTTTTATTTGTCCATTCCTTCCAAAATCTTAGTCTTTACAATGTTTAAACAAATGAAGAGTTTAAAATCTGTCATATAAACACATCACTCACTCGAACTACATTATCACAACAATCGTTTATAGCACTTTATACATATGCATTGTGTACATATATTCACAAATATCATCTTTGTTTTCAGTTTGCTTCAGCGTATTATTTTTTTTTTCAAAGAAAACATCTTGATTAAATTAAAATCTAGAATCTAAACTGTAGTTAGTTATATTACAACGCGCTTTCAATTTCAACTATTTTTCTTTGAGAAAAAGACAATACAAAAGCAAGTGTGATTGTGATGACAAAAACATTTCGTGATTATGTGAAAAGCACGCTGTTTTGTTTTGACGTTTAATGTAGATTGTTTGTTTAGTCTAACGAATATTCTTGCATGCTTTGAGAAGTGTTTTATTGCGAAATGATATGAAAATATAACGACTGCGTATAATTATTGAAATTTATGTATGGAATTTTTAAAAATTACGCATTTTTGGATATTTTTCTTCTTCATACGTATTGTACATATTTCTCGAAGATTTAAAAAAAGTGTAAAACTACTGAAAGCCAACGGATGCGTAATTTTTCAATTGGTTAGCTTTCCAAAAACAATGTATGCACACAATGTTCTATCAAAAATTTTAATCACTCATATTTTTTTCTTTCGTCATGTTTATGCATTAATAGACTGCATCTAATGAATACGTACAGATTTGCATTGGTATACAGCTCTTTCAAGACGACTGTCTCTTAGATCCGTCTGTAAAAGGTAAATAAAACTATCACTTTGAAATGTTGACGAACAATGTTGTGGATATGAATATAATAAGTAAGAGCAAAAGTTTTTCGCGTTTTCTGTAAACAAAATTTAATTTAGGAGAATAGAAACACAAAGTTAATTGATATTCCAAATATGATCTATTATGATCGATAGTTCACTGCCAATGTCTGATAAGGTTTTCAACCCCATGCTTGTACTATTCTCCTGATTTAGGGCTTAATAATTCAGAGCATTCCTCTTCTATCTCTACAACAATGGAAAAGAAACGTTCACCGATAAAATGTGCCACTGACCTAAAAAATTGGTAATAGGATAACACTAAATTCAGACTGCAAACCGAATATGGTGTCAACTCTACCCTTTTAAGTTCCCCTAGTTTCTGGAGAGTTCTTTAGGTTGTATACGATCTAGTGATGTCTTGATACATTAGATTAGTAATTTTTGTTGACTAATGCACGGTATCTTTCTCTTAAAACTGCATACATTTGACCCAATTGCTCCCAGTAGAGTTCGAAGTTTAATGCTCTACCTTCTGGTATCAATTCAAAGTGGATAACAATTCAGAAAATTCACCAAACACACAGCATCACGTAATAGTATTTAATATAGCATTAATAATTACTGCTATTTTACTTTTGCCTTTGATAATTTTATTAGCCTGAAACCTATCAATGCAGAAAATGAAAAAAAACCTTTGCTCAATATCACACTCCAAATTATTTTAATTCCCCCAAAAAAGGATACGAACCTTCATATTTCAAATAGAACATCCTATATTAAATGCACCTGTGTTTGGACTGGTTTTATGATGCACTATATAATATAAAATTTTCGAAATGTACTTACGGCAACAAATAGACCCTTATGTTGTCAATAAATATCTTAAAACTTCTTTAAGTGACTGGTACCCAATAAAAGAAACAAATGCTGAAAACAAACGGCGAATTGTCAACATATTCAAAATTGGTGCACTTTAGAAATATAGGACAATATTGTTAAAATTATTTTTGAAATATATAAATTTATGGAATGCGAGTGTGCCATTAATTAAAAAAAAAATTAAAAATGTATTCCTACCCATAGTATTGTTTGTAGTCAATTTCTAAATTATCACCCTGAGTCAGTGCGGCATGTATTAATATTGTAGATTTTTCGATAAGTACGAATTCTAAAGATTTATCCATTTTAAGGTTGCGACCATTTAATGTTAGTGAAACTAAATTTTATGTTCAATGGCCAACTAAGATGTGGGACACTGCCCGATCTTTATTTATCTTTAAATTAGTTATTTTTTCAAAAATTTCTCGATTATTTCCTTTACCTTCACTTAATTCAATATTCTCTTGGTCTTATTTGTTCTTCTCAATCCCAATACTTTTCTATGACACCTTACCTTTTCTGATTATAATCTCCCCTTTTATCGCTATGAAAAGCTAAATTACTCTCCCACATATTAGAACTGGTAAGTACATTTGTTCTATATGTATATCGATATTTTTCTATTAGTTGTATTCTCTACAGTTGATAAATAATTCTATCAAGCATGGTGGATTTTGTTTATAACTATTATTCTTCTCTTGACCCAGATATTGCTTTGTCTTAGCTAATCCGATAGTTTATAGAATTTGCATGTTCGTTTCTTAATTACACAGAAGCCTGTTACAAAGACCTTTTGAAAGCGTTCTCTTTAAAGTACGATAGCAATATCTGGGTAAAGTTCTTCATCTATACCTACTATTTTACTGTTAATTAGACTTCATTTTCTATATTTTGCTCAGGTTCAAAAACATATTTACGGAACTCCAAAGCTTTCTTCGATGTCCTCAACTATCCTTTAAATTCTTTTCCGGGTTTTTAAGTTATTTTTGCCTGATACTCCTTGACAACAAATTACGCAAGACGCCATTTTATCTAATTCCTAATGTAATTTCTTAGATCATTTACTAGTTCATGTACTATCCTACTGTATAGATATTTCAGAATTTCCATAAAATATAAGATAGTTGTGCTTTCCTATGCTTTATCAATAAAAATCATATAGAGAATAAATTTATCCTCGAGGTTTTTCGCTCAAAGAAAGAGAAACTTGGCGACACTATTCCAATTACTTTAACGATTTGGATTCAATCAACTGCAGCGCATTTGGTAGCTTTGTAGCAATCACACATAGGAAGGAATTCTCCAGGATTAAATTCAGACTTGTGTCTATTCATTTCTATAAATAAAGATGTTTTTGAAGCATTATCTCACAAACGTCGTATTGTGTGAATAAGTTCAAATGCCGCAACCATCTTTTTGGAGACACTTTGGAGAACGGATGACTTTTGTCGGCTTCTCTTCACCTTGGTACACTTAAACAGACGACTGGCGGTATCTAACAGAAAACTATTTTTTTTACGCACAATTCTTCACGCAAAATGTTTTTGATCGAAGTCTTTGAAAGCCCTAATCATGTCTCAATCTCTCAATATGTCACATATCGATCTTCGTTAACGATCTTGCGCACAACATCGACGTTTTTCTGAGTGACTGCCGTTTTTCGTGTGCCTGCTCTTGGATCGTCGCTAAGACTAATCCGTCCATATTTGAATTCTCCATACCAACGAGAAATTTTTGTCTCATGTGGTACTTCATTGTCAAAAACAGAAACCAACTCGCCGAGGCATTCTTTTTGAGATAATTGTTCTGGGTTTAGTTTCATTTTTCAACTAACTTCTCAACTCTGATAGTTCGTTGTAGCTATAACACCAAACGTATGGCACTGAATCTTTGGATTCAGGCTAACTAAAGATGGAGGTTAACTTTTAGTACTGACAATTGATTAGCGGCGCTCTCTATGCCCCAGTATGCAGAACTTAAAATACATCCCTCGTATGCACCAAAAAAACAATCGATCTCTGATGATAACCAGATATTTAAATAACGTTTATCCGCACTTAAGGGCCTCTAGCATGGCACAGCTTCCACTGTGAGAACACTAATCTAGTGGATTATTCATACGATGAACATATACAGCACAACAATAACTAGTCAAACTTTTATTGCCCATTAGTTACGTGGAATAGGTATATAAACGACGGGCATTTTATATATTTGCTTTAATGTTTTTGCAATGCAAATGCCAAATTAAAATATATGTAATATGTTTTAACATGTTCTACTGCAAAAATTGTTCCAATTGACCATAATTTTTTTCACGATTTATGGCAATTGGATTCAGTTTGATTATACATAATATGTGTATAAGACCAATTAAATTGATAGTTTTGTCGGATTCAATTTTTCGCACGTGTCTTATTTTTACCAACCTTCACGACGAAGTATTAAGTTGGAATTTTCTGATAATTTAGGTAATAGATTCATATACTGGAAAATTAATTATTTCATTTAAATATTTGTAGCTATAATCTGAATAATTAATGTTCAAAACGTTACTCTTAAGACATTCGCAGAAGGAAGCTAAGCAACTTAAAAACAAACGTTGGCGTTGGCAGTTGTTATGTAAAAAGCATAGGACCGCACGATTACCGGAACTTTTAATGAAATTTGTGAAATATCCTCTATACACCTTCGACGGCATCTATTCAATGGTGATCCACGTTTTCATATTCTTTTGGAATTAATAACAGAATACCTAATCAAGTTTTTACTTCAATTTTTTAGATGCATATATCCATTTGACTTATCGTAGTCCTTACTACTTCTTTTATGTGAAACATAGATATTTGGAAAGCTAAATATTTGCATGTAGTACGTATACTTTTTTTGTTATTTTATCCATTTCTCATAGCAAAAAATTGCATCATTAACTTTACGTAGAAATTATAGAATGTTACCCCCCCTTTCATTTCCATCAGTTTACGTATTTCTTTTTTTCTTACGGCACATTGTATGTTCTGTGTTCAGTTACAGATGACAGTATTTTCTCAGACACTGGAAAACGCCTGTCAAAGGGCTCGATAGACGGTAGGTACTTGCAGTATACGCTTTTCGATATCTATTCGTAATTGCTTTTATATGTTATCGTCCGGCGCTCATCGTGCTTTCTTTCGTTTCTTCTTTCGTGCAATGACCGTCTCTTTTATCTTTCCAGGTGTAGACCTGATGCGTGTCACCACCCCCACTGCCACGGAGAGCGTGTTACCCTGGAAACGGGACGACGAAACCGAAGGTTCAGCGCCCCTGCAACAGTCGGAGTTCCCAGCGTGGGCTTCGAATAAAGAATATTTAGCGTATAATTCACCTTCAGCGACGTTTTTAGGTAAAAAGCGGCGCTGTGATTGCAGGCTGGCTGTCTAGGTGTTTGGTATCGTGGCGCGGAAAAATTAAGCTTCTTGAAAACAGAAAAAGCAGTTTGAGAATAAAGTGTTAATATTAGAGAACCCTGCACTTTAGAAGTATCTAAAATATGAAATCCAGAATATTTTTTAGTCAACATACTCTCTTCTTAAATTATTATATATATTTATTGCAGTCTCCAATTTGTTCAAAATTTTTTTTTTTTTTTATTAAGCAAATCATCTCCCAATAGTCTCTGTTACGTCTTCGGTAACAATTTACGTTCCTTTATGGCGCGTCTAATGCATGGAGTGATATCATATCATAAGTAGCGATTTGTTCAACAGCTCACAATTTTTTGAATCGACAGGTGGCAGGAACAAAGAGAAATCAATACTGTTTGTGATATTTAATTTGAAGTGTAGTACACAGTTTCAAAGATAATCAGAATTATTTTCAGAAGAAATATATGGGCGGGATACCGAATATTCTCCCTTTTTGCGAATTTAGTCGCGGGGTCCCGGGTTCGAACCCCGGGACTGTTGTTTTCCAGGGTTGAGGTTTTGTGTGAATCTCCTCACTTCATAACGAATGTTGAGAACGAATATCTTAAGACGCACCATATACGCAGGCGTAATAATAGCTCATGGGCGACCAATAGCCTCTGTAATTTATAAAAACTGTTGGAAGATGCGAAAGCGTGGATTATTCTTATTATTAGCTCTTGCGATGTAATTGTAAGACCGCTTATTAATAATTTATAATAATAATCTCCAATTACTGCTAGACTCTTTTTCATATAATTGATCACAATTATTTCACAGAGTCCACGAGAAACAAAAAAGTCAACGTCTTCTTCAAAACGGCCATATATTCACTTTGCTCACTTTTTTCCTAACTATAAAACTTTGTGGTAAACGAGTTGACACAAGGCCTTTAGTATATGAGCTGTTTCAATGCAATTCCTGGTATATTTTCATGTCCAACGGAACGTTCTTCTCTTGTAAATAGCGCAAGTACCTCTTCGTAAATGTGCCTACTCCTTAACCCTATCAAACTCTCATTTAATGGTTGATCGGTGTTCCAATCTATCGATTTTCATAATTGCGGACATGTTCTATCCTAAATTTTATTGCGCAGTAACGCCTCAACTTCTTGCAATAAAATTATTTCTTCTCATGGTAAGAAAAATGTATCTTACTCACCAAAAGTAACGCAATTAGACATCAATACTTTCTGGACATCTGCAATCAAAAACACGACACAACCTAACTCACAACAAATCGTTTTCTTCTTGAAACGGATTTTAGAACAATTGCTCATATAAGCTTCTACCTTAAATTATACAGCGCGTCGTAAAGTTTGAAATAAAATTTATCCATTTTCAATTTGGAATTCACCCTTGCAGTATTAAAACAGTAAAAAAAATATCGTGCTACACTTTGATAGCCATCTACCCTTTTCGAACTCTTTTTTGTTAACTACAACAATAACAAGAAAATAGCACCCTATTTGTTTATTATTATAATATATAACAAATAAATAAATAAATAAGAGATCTACGTCTTTAATGGAAAATCAATGATAACTTTGAATTTCAAAGCTCTTCTTCTGTTGAAAACAAGATGAAAATGCTTCAAAATGAAATGCAAAAGGGTATTTTTTACTACAATTTAAATTTTTCTTCTTTATATTTAATTTGCAAAAAAAGGATTAATGAATGTCATTTCCAACCTATACAGTATACTTAAACAACGCTTAATTTTTCCGAATCTTCATGTTATTTAAAGCACAAAAATAGCACTTTTTATTTAATCTATTATCGTAACTAGTTTAAAAAGGTATATCGATTCCCATAACAGCTTATAATTTGCACAACGCATTTTTAATGGGAGCTCATATAATTTAGTTTATAACTATAACTATTTCCCAGAAGATGAGAATTATCGAGCGCAGGTTACATTCTGAAGTTACTTGCACACCTTACCTTATTAACGTTGGAAAAGTTTATTGCATTACAGAAAAATTATCTTCTTACTCAATGTATAGTAAGGAACCATAGTACCGTGGAATTGGGATTTTAAACCCCAATGATCTTCTGATCATATAAGGTAATTATTATACCCATGATCACGTACGCCTTGTTGGTATGGTAGCTCCACAGCAGATGTAGAAGTTCTACTGGGACTAGAACTAGTTCACATCTAAGCACATTAGGAGACTATAGCTATATATCTTATAAATTTAAAAGGGCTGAAGCCAGGCGATCGTGGGTAACACCTGATGATCCTTAGAAAAGTTAATATACCTAAATTATTTAACGAATGTTGCTAGGGATGTAATCCCGATACAATATAACTTCGATCGACCGTACAGGATGGCCATAAAAGACCATATTAGGTAGCATCTGATGGCCGTCAATACAAGACAGGAGTCCTAGCATGGTACGCAGATAAATTAAGAATAGAAGGAATCAGAATCGGCATAGCCATCTGTGGCCCTAATTGCTATCTGAGAATGCTTATGGGACTGTAAACTAACGTATTTCAGACAGTGAAACCTATGCACTGAAACAAAGAAGATTTAAAACTACTGGCAAAAATATTGACAGGACAAGTAACCCCAACATATCTTTTGTACAAATTTGGAAAAGTTTTGCCGTCTATCTTAGGAACATTCAGAAAGGGCAGAATATATATGTACGTTAACATCTAACACCTTTTGAACTAAACGACAGGGATTCTGAACAGTACTAAGGTTTATTAAAAAGCTCGAACTATTCTAACCTCATCAATTGTTACAATGTGCCCTTTCGTTTGCAGAGTCAGAACCAAGGCTCTTTCCAATAATAAAACTTATAAAAATTCAAGTTACACCAGCTGATATTGGAAAACTCTCATTGAGAAAGTTTAGAACTTTAAGATAATTGTGATTAAGAACTTCTTTTAAAGATTAGAGTATTTGCTTATTTTCAGCGCAGTTTATGCTTAGGATATGTCCCAGATACCAAAATATATCGCCACATTTCAATTTACTTCGTGCGAATATTTTAAATAATAATTGTAGTACTTGTAGATTTTTAATCTCTCTAGGGATACTCATACATTATGATTGATATGTTGGTGGAAATTTGGTTGATTGTCGATCACTGAAATTTGTTATAGTAAAACTTATATGGGAACACAATTAGCTGCAGATATCTCATCAATTCCCCAACTTAATCGACGTTGTAGATGCAATAATAACGCAGTCAGTAATGGTGAAGAGATAATTTTGATTATACTGTTGATGATTACATCATAGTTACTATCTCAGATTGTTATCAGGTGTACAAGTATGAAATGCGAATTTCAGACAACAATTGCGCACCAATATAGTTTGTGCTATAAAGATGCAACACTGCATCATTCTGTTGTATCATCAACAAGTGTCAGGTGCGCACGAGTAATAAATTGGAAAAGTGTGTGCATAGTGTTGCGTTGTTGTATTCACTATGTCGAAATTTATAGCGGGCAGAGCATTTGCGGACAGCATTTTTTGTTTTCATTTGAAGAAAACTGCCCTTGAATCATACTGATCACTTCGAGAAGCTTACGGTGAATGAAATGTTTCATCGCAAGATATATGTGAACGATAGTTTTGGCGTTGCAAAAGTGGTGACTTCGACACTGCACACAAGAAACGTGGAAAACCACCAAACAAATACGAAGATGTGGATTTCCGAGCATTGCTGGACGAAAACGATTCGCAAACAGAAGAACCAATTGGCCATCAATTGGGGTTGGTCAACAAGCGATTTCCAATCGCCTACGAGAGATTAGCAAGATCTAGAAGATCGGCAAATTGATACCACATGAGTTGCATGACAGGCAAATGGATAAACGTAAAAACATATGTGATATTTTGTTCGCTCAACACAAAAGGAAGTCGTTTTTGTATCGTATAGTTACAAGGCGTGAAAAATGGATTTATTTTGAAAATCCCAAGCACAAAAAGACATGGGTAGACCCATGCGCACCATCCACTTCCACCGCAAGGCCGAATCGCTTTGGTAGAAAGACAATGGTCCGTGATTGGTTGAACCTTGGGAAACGGTTAACACTAAACGTTACCAATTACAGTTGACCGGCTTGAACCGTTCGCTGCTTGAAGAAAGGCCAGAATACCGAAACAGGCAACGCAACGTCATTTTTCTTCATGACAATGCTCCGCTATACACGGCAAAACAGTTTCGCCATACGTTGGAAGCGCTTGGCTGGGAAGTTCTACCTCATGCGACTCACTCACCAGATGTGGCTCCTTCCGATTACCACTTGTTTGCATCTACGAAGTATGCATTTGCTGAGCAGTGCTTTGGTTCCTACTAGGATGTGAAAAAGTGGCTTGATGAATGGTTCGCAGCAAAAAGAAAAGATCTTTACTGGCATGGTATTCACAAAATTGCCCGAAAGATGGAGGAAGTGTATAGCGATAAAGCATATTTTGAATAAAGCACTTTTTATCATTTTTCCGAATTTAACATGTTTTTGTAGAAGAAGAAACCGCAGCTCATACTTGTACACCTGGTAAAAAGTTATAAATTTACTTGTGATTAGCTTTACGGTGAAATTGATTTTATCTAAGCCAGAATCAAGAGTATTAAAGGCCTTAAAAATGCAAACATTGAAATTGACTATTTTAACCCCGCCGTACTACTCATATTTATTATGCAGTTTCGCTGTTCAGATCAATACGACGTGCTTAGTAATTTTATACATTACGGGGACGTAAAAATAAAACAAATTGTTATAGACGATTATTATTGATATATCATCAATGTTAAATGTTTACAGAATATGGAAATTATCCGCTAATAAAAAGTTCCATATACAGGATGACAATTTAAAGACTTACTTCTTGAACTAAAGAAGGTATTCCTCGTATCTACTTCTAGAAATAGCTAAGAAAGTATGCCTCCACAGTTCTTAATAAATAATTTTGTGACTACTGCTTACTTAAATTTAAAGTTTAACTTTGCCTTTCCCCGATCCTTCTGTTAATTGTTTTAAACGTTTATTATTGTATCTTTAGCTAAATATTGTTAAGAAATTTTAACATTTCATTTTACTTACCTCATTATTCAAAGATGGAAATCCTTCGAAATTAGTCATAGAGTATATTAAAAAGGAATTGTAAGAACTAGAGAGTAACTAAACGTGTTTGCATTTTGTGGACCGCCTGCGTAATTTCCACGTTACACCCAACACTAACCTTGTAATTATTTAATTACATTTATTTCATTCGTTTTCATTTATTCTCACTGCTATCCAGTAAAAAAGTTAGGTGGAGCTTCATGTGAAGCGAAAACGAATACAATTTGAACAAATGCTATGGTATTAAGCTATTTTAAATTCAATTTAAAAGTTTGATATTTTTGATAAACCATGCAAACTTCTACAGCCGGTGTTTAACGGATAAAATTGTAGTAGCGACCTGTAAAGCTGTAATCTGTTGGAATTGCTTACGCAGTCTCGAATTACCACGATTATTCGCACGAGATTTGAAACCTTCTGGACCCACAAAACTGCAAGAAAAAGGAAAGAATTCGAAAAACCAATATACTGGTCAAAAATTCTTCTAATTCTACTCAAGAACAATTGCACCTTACCAAATTAGAAGTCCTGCCACTTAAATTATATGAGCTATCTAAGATACACAAGCTGGGAGTCTCTCTACGCTCGGCAGTCAGTATCATTGGGTCACCAACATACGACGTTGCTAAATATTTGACCATTTTATACTTCGCGACCATAGTACATACGAGGGTGGATCTCTATGCTGTACCCCTGACCCCTTACAGTAAAACTACAGCGGTATTATATTTTTTATTTTTCGAGATAGTTTCCTTCTACACTAATGCGCTTGGTCCATCGGTGCTGCAACATTTCAACAGCCTCCTGAAAAAAATATTGTCCGACCTCTGCAAACCACCTCTCTACAGCTTGCATCACTTCATAATTACTGGGAAATTTTGCCTCCTGTAAGATTTGTGTTAACTTGGAGAACGGGCTGTAATCTCTAGGGGCCAGATCCGGCGAGTATAGCGGTGCTCGACTATCTCAAAGCTTGCTTTGTGTATACCAGCCATAGCAATACCAAATGTATGGCTGGGAGCATTATCCTGATGGAACAGCACACTGTGCCTTAACTTTCCTCGGCGCTTTTCTTTAATAGCGTTTCGCAATTTAGAAATCAATTGTACGTAATAGGCCACTGTAATGTTCCGTCCTTTTTGCAAATAGTCAGTCAAGATGATTCCTTGAGCAGACGGCGCGACCTTAAATTTGCATGGAGGAGGAGAACCGTGATGTATCCACTCTCTACTTTGCATTTTGGCCTTGGGATCATAGTAGTACCCAGTCATCCATGCTCACATACCGACTAAGAAAGTTCTCTTTGTTTCCTTCATACCTTTGCGAAACACGCTTACAAATCAACACCAGATTTTTTTTGATAAATGGTTAACATTCGGAGCAGCCATCTTGTGTTCACCTTTTTCATATCAAATTCTTTAGACAGTATCTTGTGCACCATATGATATGATAAGCCAATATCTTCCACAGGACTGGCAACATTGCATTTCTTAATATCACCATCCCTAAGTAGTAAGCTCTCATTGTCAGCCGAGTCGCTGCTGTCATAAAACAAACGTGGTACATACAATTTGTTATCCAAGCATGGACTTGTCGATAGAGCATGTGCGCGCAATGATTTCCTACGATTTTAAGGTCGATTTAAATAAATAACAAAGTCTTGAATGATTGCAACTCGCATTTGGTGATGAAAGCTTTTCACGTGATTTTTTTTTGATTAATGGTCAACATTTGGAGCACCCATCTTGCACTCACCTTTTTCATATCTAATTCTTTAGTCAGTATGTTGTGCACCATATGATATGATAGGCTAGTGTCTTCCACAATGTCCCTGATGCGTACTCGTCGGTTTGGCAGTACGATATCGTGTATCTTTTTAGAGTTTTTGTCTCTTAGTACCGTTATGGGAGACCACTGGCATGTTAGCTTTTACAGGATGTTATTCTGCATTTAAAATCACCCCACCAGCATTTAACTATATAATAACAAACTGCAGACTCAGCAATAATTGCCATAATGTCTTTATGAATTTGTATTGCTGTTATGCCCTTTTTCTGGAGGTATTTTATTACTTTGTTCAACAGAATCCATTTATATAAACAATCACGAAACACAATTCAAGAATAAGCCAGAGCCAACATTTTGAGATACAAGCTTGATATTATGCAGATGTGATCTACAAATGTCAGTTAACTAAATGTCAAAAACATTGAATCAAACAACCAATTAGAAGTAGATGAGGGGTGTGCCATGAGGATCCGCCCTCGTAAATCCACGCTATGCCGACATCAACAATTAAAGATTACAGTCAGTTTAGAAAGCTTTACTTTGTTTTAAGAATGGTTGATAAAATTATAAAAGGCTCGTTTCAAATAAATGATTCTATCGAATATTATATTGTTAAAAACAAAATAAATACTTGGAATAAAAATACATTTCTAAACATATTTTCGTACCAGATCGAAGAATATATTTTTCATGTCTGTTACCATCGATATACCTTTTCAAAATCGTTTTAGCTGTCTATCATTTACGCACATCTATGTAAGAGCTTCAGTCTTTTCAATGTAGGTAATGTCGTAAAGTTTGCCTTTTACCTATGCTATTTAATGTTACAGATGTCGCCCTTGTAGTTCCACCAACAAATTTAACTGTCTTGCAGTGCATGTATGGTGTATAAACTTCTACAAAACCTTTTCAGGCGGCCTAGATTATCCCAGATCGTCCGTTATAGGTCTGTTCAGACGCGAGAGTACCGGATCGGGACAGATGAGCAGCGGCGAGTCATCTCCGCATAAGGAAAGGCGAGGTTCACTCGGGATGAACGCCGTTCTTCTAATAGAAGAAAGTTCGGCGGACCCCTTGGGGGTGCTGCAGAAGCCCGGGGTCCAGTCGCAGCCGCCCACGACGACGACAGCGCCGCAAACGCCGAGTCAACGAAGGCAGCCCCGGCGAGGCTCCATGTTAGAGCTTAGCGGGTGTGTTGATGATACCAGTAACACTAGTACACGATAATCAATGTAAGGAAATTTGTTTTGTTTCCATCCTTTAACTCTATCTCTATATCTACCTTTTTTTTTACAAATGCACACTAACAATAACTGATGGTGCTGGAAAAAAATGAAATCTTGCACTAAGTCTTTTATTTTGTTTGTTTTATTATAGTTTGAATCATGCAAGATATTTGAGCAAATTTATTGCAAATTATGTCACTAAATTCACGTTAATTTTGATTTAACTTAACGTCGTCTCACTGTAGAATAGCTAGAAACAGATTAGGAACACTGATGTAGACTTAAAGAACACTTTCATCTAAAATTACAATACGTGGATAATTTTAAAGGAAAGTGAACTACTAATATAACGACTTTATTTAAGAATGCTGGACTTTGGATTCGGCTTTTCCTTCCACGACTACTTTAAAGAAAACCAATCCCATTTTAAATTAAGTTGTAACAACTATTGGTCTCCAATATTGTATCGTAAACTCAACGTAATTGTCTCTAATAGACGAATACGAAATATTTTATTAGACTCTTTTAGTGTTGGACAAGTTATGGGTTAAGCTACAATTCTAGCAATTAAAAGTCATCGACTGTCAAAAATTCTGGAAATTTTTTATGCATTTTGTATGCAAAAGAAGAAACTTATAAGCGCGCCAATGTTCTGGTCGGGATTTACCTATCGCGTTTATGCAATTCCCCTTTTTTAATGTAATTTAATGAATTTTGAGCTTAAGAACATACTGTTTAGTTTTAATACAAGTTATTCGCTGTAAGGGTAACTAATGAAAACCACCACCAGCCGTTATATAGAGTCCGTGACATTCTTTTCTTACCGGATTCGTTTTTTATCATTTCCAAATAAGGATGTTTTGAAGTTACTATGCTGAATCAGGCGTTAACTCTAGCGGTAATTAAATATAATTATTATGTAAACTGTTTATTAAATATTACAAATATTTGATTATATACAAGAACGTGTAATTATTTTTTTCTGAAATAATGAGAGAGAATTTATAATGACGTTTTCGTTGCTGGATTTGTCTATTAACCCACATTAAGGTAATTTAAACATATTTTAATTATATTTTTCTTAGTTTATGACATCCTGTTGAAATCTATAATTGCTTTAAGTCTAACTAAAAGTGTTATTAGAAATCGGTTTAAAACAATTTCGGAAATAGATTTTAAAGGCATGTTATTAAATGTATTACTTCTTAAACGTAGCCAAATATTATTTTTCGTAAGATAAGCATGGACATAGTATGCAATCTAGTGTCTTAGTTTGCAATAAAATAAAGCCACCTAAGCGACAAATGTGCCATCAGGAAAAGTGGTGTTGGTTTTTGCTATTTTAGATGACTCACAAATTGGCTACCGTTCAACTGTGAACAAAAGAACCGATTACAGATAGGCATTCTAGAGGTGGAGGTTAGCAAAAGAAATAAGCGCAAAATTCAAATTGATGGAAATGTACTAGGATTGAATTGAAAGAATTGTCCAGTTCTGATACCACCACCATATCTTTGTTAATTTTGGAAATTTTTTCTACAAATAATCTATATATCGTTTTATAATTCATATATTAGTGGTATTAGCAAGCGTAAACAGTAACAGTAAGATTATACACTAGTGCCTGCGGTCAATATTTTTTATGAGAAATTTAAACTTAGACATACTTTAAACTCAAAAAAATAGTTTACTCACCCTTTCATCCTATGGAACAATTTTGTTTTTTAAATTCTTAAATTGTACACTTTTTTTAATCCTACGTCCTTTATATCTTGCGGTCTCGGACCACCATCCTCATCTATGAAATTTAAGAGTAATAAATAATAATATAGATATATTATAATTATAGCATGAGGAAATATATTATTTATTGAACGGTATAGGTATTACTTTTGCTAATTTGCTAATCCTCATTACACTGAAGTTTACTTACTTACTTCTTCATTAACAGTATAGGAACACAAAAAAATAATATATTAAAGTAAACGCTAACAACCAAAATTATTCACATTATTGAAAAAATAGGTTTATCAAGTATTATATGTTTTTTTAATGTTCTATACATTTGTTCTTTCCAGGTGTTTCGGGGTCTACCTATTCTGTTTTTGCCCTCTGTTTTGGCTTCAAAAATCCTCTTTGTTATTCGATATTCTTCCATTCTGTGTACATGTCCAAGCCAACCCAGATGTCTCTTCTCTATAATTATTTTTATTGGCTTGATATTTAGGCTATTGTCGTGTTTCTGATTTTGTCTCTCCATGTTACTCCTTCTATTCTTCTTAGGAATCTCATTTCCATGGCCGCGACTTTGCTTCTAATTCTATTCGTCGTTGTCCATAACTCGCTACGATATATTAGTGTGGTTCTGACCACTCTCTTATACACTTCGGTTTTTAGTTGTTTTGATATTTCTTTTATATATATTTTCGCGGAATTCCCTATTCTTTCATACATTTCTTTCTCTATTCTCCGGTTGTCTTCAATGGTTGTTTCTAAGTAATTGTAACTTTTAACTTGTTCCAAGGCCGTTCCTTCGATTTTTATATTCTGTTCTTTTTTCCTCTGCTCTTATTACCATTGTGTTTGGTTTCATCGTATTTATCTCCATGTTTATCTTTGTCTTCTTTGTATATCTTCAAGTTTTGCTGTAATGCCTTTTCTGAGTCTGCCATCAATACCATATCATCTGCAAACATTAGTTCCTGTACGTTAATTGCATTAATTTTTCAGTTTCCTATTTTCATATTTTTTCCTTTTTTTGGCACTTTTAATAGCATCATGTACTAATACAGAGATGACAATGGGCCTAATACGCACCCCTGTTTTAATCCAATTTGTAATTCGATTTCAGCTGATTCTGCGTTGGAAGTTCTGACTTTATTCCTATTGGTTTTATACAATGCTTTAATCATCTCTATAATTCCTCTCTCTAGCGTTCTCCTTTCCAGTCTGCCATAAATCTTCTGTTCTTATTCTATCAAAAGCTTTTTTAAGATCTATAAAACTTATATGTATTTTCTTTCCTTTGCACGTTAGTTTCTCTCCTAATTGTCTGATTATAAATATCAAGTTTTAGGTGCTTTCTTCCTTTTCTGAATCCATGCTGAGTATCTTCTAATGTTGTTTTCAGTTTCTCTCGGAGTCTTTTTTCTAGTATTCTTGTCAATACTTTTCCTGGGATGCTAGTTAACGTTATTCGTCTGTAGTTTGAGCATTCTTTAGTGTCTTTTGTATATGGGCATAATTATTCCCATTTTCTATTCCTTAGGTATTTCTTCTAAATTGTACATATAACACGTTAAGTCACAATAAGAAGGACTGGTTTACACACAAGATAAATTCGGTGCCAGAAAAATACTAATGATGTAATTAATGATAATGCAAAACTCCTTCGTTATTACTAGAGCTATCAAATCGGTCAGTATACCAGACCTTTTTTCTGTCATATGAGCGATCGTTCCTGATCCGAATAGGATTTTGCACGCCGAATTTAAATGCACACGTGGTTTTTGCCTATCGGGCTTGATTTGGGAAAACTCTGAAAACCTTAGATTATACAATTTATGAAAGTCTGTAATTAGGCAAAAAATAAAAGAAATAACGCAAAAGTAAATACATGTTAAGACAACATAACGAAAGATGTTTGCTTCCTGATTCTCTGCGAAACTTTGCTCTAAAAACTCTCTTTATAAGATCCAACAATAGTCGGCCAGTATTGCAGCACTATTTGTCTTCACACCACTTTTCCATTTGTGAAATATTTTGATGAAAACGTTCACCATATTCGTCGCTAACTACGCTAAGGTTATCCAGTAAGAAGAATGATTGTTCCAGAGATGCAGTTATATCTCGTACGGTGGTATAGTAACAGAGGTTCATGTACAATTTCGTGACAGTTCTCCGCCTTATAATTGCCTAATAAGTTCTTGCAGACACCCGCAAAAAATTGCCATGCAATTTTTTTCAGAATCGTTTAACAGTTCGACGAAATTGAACCATCTATTGACTTTATAATTTGTTGTGTTCCGGAATTTCTGCTTCTTCTTTAAATACATAAATTCGCGCAATCTTCAATCCACGTCTTCAACTAAGTTTTTGACTAAATCCAATAATTTTATATGCATTGGACATAGGTACATATTTTTCGAGTAAACATTTTCTGTGCGGGCAGTAGTTCATTTCGAATAAGCCAATAGAACAGTGGCTTTTCCTGTCTCTGCTGGTCCACTCGCATGGAAAATAACAGTACACATCTTAGGATCTCCACATATATTCCATTTATATATCTCATAGTGAATAAATATCAAAACCAGCTTCAAGTTTTCATATGTCTTCTTCAGGTTAACAAGATGAGAAATCGGTACAGATGATTATTTATGTTGATTGTGTGGAAATACTGCTTTTAGACTAACATTGCCTCCATACGATATTGTTACATAAAACCATCATTGAAGATGAACACAGCATGCCGGACATGAAATTTTATGTGATTTTCTTTAATAATTGCTGGTTATTTTGGAATAAGTTATAAAAAGTCTTCATCTGTAGAAAATGTTCAAAATAATACAACGATGCCTGTAACCATATTCTTGAAGACGTAAAAATTGGTGTGGTGACTAAAAGATGCCGGCACGCTAACTATGAAATTCTATGGGCATATCACGATTATGGTGTCATTCTTGGTTTTCTATTTTTACTGCACTAAGTTTATACTATATTTTCTTTTATTTATTCCAGCTGTAGACATATTTCGTAATTAAATAATATTTAATATAGAACTATAGGATTTATGTTAACATATTCAAAAGTCAGTTAATATAACTGCCATTCTACTCATTTCAATTCTAGTACATGTCGTAGACATAATCTTTCTTTGAAATCTTACAATTGGAAACAAAGTCAAAACAATTCATTGTATTAATTGCAAAAATAACGAGAGTAAGTACAGGTCATCACATTATTATATGTAACTAGCATTTCACACCATCACATTTTTAGAATTACTTAATTCTAGATCGTTCCACCTTACTAACGTTCAAATTTATGTTACATTTATACGTTTACCTACATTGCATCATTAAAGCAAACACGGAAACATATCTTCACAATGCTGATAATGACGATAGCATAAACGTTGATTAAACACCCGTTAGCAAATTCTTGAACGTTATGCTTGTAGATAAATTTTAAAATTGTGTTTGTTATGAATTTGTCAACGGCCGTTTAATTTTTAAATTCTATACTTATTTCATTATATACCGAGCGAGGGTTGCAAGTATTTTGTGCTATCAAACATACTAACATTTCGTTATTTGCCATTTCGTATTCAAAAAAAAGGAGTTCAGGTTAGTTATTTAGCTATTTGCATTGTATTCCACCTCGTTCAAATACATTCAATACCTATCTTGTAAGTTAGGAATTAATAGTTCTTAAAGAGATACCTTTGAGCTGCTTTTTAATTGAATAAACCGTATTTGCTTTGATAATAACAATGAGATTAACAAAAATGCAAGAGTCATCTCATTCTCTTTCATCTTTCATCCATGCTTATTTTATGTCCACGTGCAGCGGGGAGAGTACCAATACATGGGACGATTTTTCTATTTGAATCTGAAAACCCGGATAATTGTGGGTATAGGTTTTACACACTGTTTCTTGCACTTAATAATTATCGCAGTTTCTAGATTTTTTTGCTTTAACACCTTATCTTTCTGATTATTGAGATATATGTATGTATATAGTCAATCAAGTACCAGCAAGCACCAGATGCCAAATGCCAAGAAGATAGAGGTTCTTTTAAAAACCAAATCGATACGCGAAACAAAACAAAAAAGCAGTTTACGAGAAAAAAGCACAAGATATGATCTGACTTCACTTCGGCGAAGTCCAGATCAACAACTATTGCACTGCCCAAAACAATTTTTGCTGACTTCTATATGGGACTTGTTTTTCTACTAATTTGCTGAATCCGAAAATCATATTAGTTTTTGCGTATCACGTCAAGATTTAGTTCTATGTCGTACTTTCTGAAGGCTCACTAATCCGGCTAAGTTGTTACTTAGGAACTAATAAGATATGAACAAAGTACAAAATTTTAATAATTTATTGTTTATTTAATTACAATACTAGTCACGAGTATAATACAAGTATTCATGTTAACATTCATTAAAAAATTAGAAGAGTAACACAAACAACGATCACAAATTTTCGTTTGCTACACTTTCTGCTGTATATTTTGGTTTGGCAGTCTCTTTGAATACTCATCATATGAGGATGCCATCTTCCAATCAAGATGACTATGAATGGAACGAAGCTTTATGCTCATGTTACAACTTGGGCAATGAAATTTTTGAAGCATTGATTTTATTAAAGTTTTATAATTGGAGGCTTTTCTGTTTCCAAGAAAATTGTTGGTGATTATAAGTGAATGAAGTCCGCCCTTCTTTCTCAGCTTCGTTCATAGAGTTGATGAAATTTGGATCTGTCATTTATGTCCTAGTTTGCGGTGCATCAAATACCCCGGCTTTAATTTTTTCGTAATTTAGTCGTAGAAACTTTTGACATATGCACTTGAAGCAGTCCTCTTGCAAATATGTGTTATTGGTATCTCATAAAACATCTTTTCATTCCGGCACACCGAATATGAAGAGAATTTCAGAAAGAGCTGGTGTGTCACTATTGAAAGAAATTATACAAGAAGTACGACGAAAATTCAACAAAATAGACCTGGAACTACTAAGAATCTGTATACAATTAAGAAACATGATTCATCCAATGCTGTAAGACAATATCGGTACTTAACAACTTATAAAAGAAAACAAAAGAATCGCACAGACAACAACGAACTCTGAGTAGTGCACAAAGGGATTATTTCAAGAGAAAAGACGTCACGCTGTCCTAAATTCTATGAACTACCAAAAATTCATAGGATCTACTCTCTCGTCGGAATATTAATTCTACAGGTTCTCTGATTCTCAATACTTGCAAGATACTTAACACTACAACTATACCATTCGCAAAACAGAACTTCGTATGTCGACTACTTATTGGGGAATATTTTACTTGTTAGCTTCGATATGACATCGTTATTTACAGTGCTAACAAATGCTCTGTTGACGATAGAAACCAAACATCAGCCACCGAAACGTACATTGCTTAAGCAACGCCTACTTTGTCTACAAGTAGAACAAAGACATTAGAGAACTTCATACATAAATCCAACTTATGTAGATGATACGTTTGTTTTGTGGCCGTACGGGCAGGACTCAAAGAATTTCTCGAATACCCTGAAAACGTACACCTGAACATCAAGTTTACCATGGAAATTGAAGCCCAAAAACAATTACCCTTACTGGACGTGCTAATTATTGAAAAACCGAACGGATCACTAGGATACACAGTATACAGAAAACCCATACTTTCGTCACCACCCACCACAATTGCACTCCCTAATGAAAACATGGATTTCGCGATCATCAACAGATCAGAGAGATATAAACTTAGAAACGAAGATTATTCGGAACGCTAACGGGTTTACAAATAATATTTATGCCCCTATCAAAAGAATAACTAACAAAATTGAGAGGACACTAAAGACACAAGATATGAAAACAATTCCCACAACGAGCAGCAGAATCAATGCAATGCTAAGCTTTCCAAAGGACAAGATACGCCAAGAGGATGGGGGGTTTACGAAATTCGCTGTAAGAATTACACACAGACACATATCGGGCAAACCGGTAAGATCTCAAGCATCCAGCTCATCATTAGCAAATCATATACACAGAATATACTATTAAATTAACTAAAATATGTTAAAGTAGTACATGTTCCAAAAGAAGGGAATAAAGATTGTTTGGTTTCAGTTGTATTGTCATGTAAGCAATGTATGTATCCGTATATTTATATGTATGTTTGGTTTCAGTTGTATTGTTATGTAATCATATATATGTATTTGAATATTATATAGACGAGTTTGCGTAGAAGCACACCGAGGGCGCAATATGGACGATACCTGATTGTAGTGCATCGATAAGTCGTGTTCTATTGTATTCACTGTCGAGACATGATTGTAGTCCATCAATAATTCGTATTCATTTTTCAAAATAAAACCATAAAAGTAAACACAAATATTTCTTTTATACATCGAACGAAGATTGTTTAAGTAATTACAGATCCCATAGCCATCATGCTTATGTTTGCAAAGGTTTATGAAAACATGTGATATATCTGTGAATAGCCAGTATGGGTACTGAAAATTGAGATCAACTGTTACACCTATGGTAGATTTTTTTCGGGAAGTAACTAGTGCTATCGATTCGAAAAGAAACACTGCTAGTCTATTGCAACTAGACAAAAGCCGTCGCTTGTGTTGACCAGAATATTTTCCTCGAAAAAATTATAACTAAAGGTAGAAGAGGAAATGTTCGAGCAGTGCTTGCATCTTATCTAGAGAACCGGAGGCGAAATTGTCAGAGGAACAACCTATTACAATTGGCGTTCCACAAGGATCGATACTAGGACCATTACTGTTCCTTTTACACATCAATAACCTGCTCAGCAGTATTCCTAGTGGTAAAGTTGGTTTGTTTGCAGGTAATACGCCCATCCTCTGACGAAGTACCAACAGAGAAATATTTCTAGAATGAACTAATATAGCAGTACGTAAGAAAAAGGAGTAACTTATGTACAAACTAACTTATATATAAAGACTCATTACAGGTGCAAAAAGAATTGCTGCAATGGATAAAAACTTTTTTGAGAATATTGAATTCCTTGCTTAAAACAGTATCTATAGTAACACACACATAGATCACATTGGTTAGTTGCTTGTGAAACGGAGGATAACAGCCTTACCACATCTTCTCTACATGCTTGATTTAGCGCCAGCAAATCATTTTAGTTTCTCAAATAGGAAATACAAATCTTTGAAACGTAGATGTTTTGAGTCACTTGAGTCGATAAAAGAAAATTTGTAGTGTTAACAACTTTATAACACGTATGAAATTTGCAAATGATACAGAATTTTTAGCTCTTATCAAACTTTTAAAGATAATTAACGTTTCTAGTACACACAAATTCCTTTCTAGAAATTCAGAATTCGGAAAACACTACACTTCAATATTTCTATATTGGAATTGACGCAATATTTTTCAACTTTGTTATTTCAAACGGTTTGAGAAGTGCAACATAAATGCAATAGTCAATACATAAAATGTTCAGAAAGTTACATATGTACATAGGTACATACATATATCCCATGTATTGAATCTCTCCAAATACGACATTAATTATCTATACCAATTGTTCTTTTTGTTTCTAATTTAGATCCATAACTCGTGATACCATTCCCGAGGAATCCTTAAATAGTTGGAACAATAGGCGACCGTCGTGGTTGCCCCCAGCAAGAGAAACACCGCGGTCATCAGTTCGAAGGCAGCCAACTGTAGGAACCGCTTTATTGCTGTCATCATCATCATCGCTATCTGATTCGTCGGACGAGGACGACGCGAAGAATTGCCTGATTCACGATGATGAGAAATGTTGTTAGAACTTTTTCAGGAACCTCCGCTATGATTAGTGATGTATTTTCTTAGATAGCGCATAGTATCTTCAATACACTATAATTTTCTTAATTTCGCATAGTCATCGATCAGGTTTAGTGGTAATGGTTCTGATTAGTCATTTTGGTGCAGTTTTCTTGTACTATAATTATTATAATAGCCATTTAGACGGGTTATACTGACAGAGCTGTATTATTTGCTAAACGCTAAAGAAGGAACGAATTGGAAAAATCATATGCGCCATCTTAATTTCGACATTACGGAAGTGTTTGGGCCAGGCTATTATTGTAACCCTTTATTAAAACCATAAAGCAACAACATTAATTTTTGTACTTACTCCACTTTTAATTCGACGCACTTTTGTTGACGTGAAAGTTTTGTTTCGTGTGACGTCGTAGCAAATCATACAAGACAAAAATTGGTAAATATTGTGTTTACTTAAACCAAATTTGAAATAGTAAGCAAAAAAACCGAAGAAATTGGAGAAAACGACCTCTTGAACCTGGAACCCCATTTCTCAAAAGTCCAAATTCTGGCAGTTGCGCCAAATTATTCTAGGTGTTCTAAACATTGTTCTAAAATTCAGACCTGTATCTCATGCACATCAAAAAATCATAAAAAAAATTAAATCCTAATTATTGTTCTGGGCTACTCCAGGTTTTTTCTGTATAGATAACAAGTCTCAATAACGCTGCCAAAGAAGACGATGCTATGTTCCCAGTAAATGTCGCTGATATCAACTTTCTCATGGCCTGCGTTATTGGGCTGGCGGAAGTTTACAAAAAGGAATTCTGCTACGTTTGACTATTCCGAGAAAATTGATTTCTTTCTTGACTAAATAACCTAGAAATGGAGTTGGGGTGTAGTAATTGTTGAAGAAATGTTTGTAGTAGCAATTTTGTGGAATTGGTTTGAATCTCCAGATAGGACAAATAGCTTTTATATTCATAATAATCACCTCCTGTATTAATCCACTTTTGTAACCGAAGTTCCCACGACGTAAAAGCTTGAAGCTAGTCATCTTTAATTATTTATCCATCTCAACCTCCGTCGTGAAATGTCGTCCACGTAAATGTTCTTTAGGTTAAAGAACAACCAAATCAGGCGAATAGGGTGGTTGTTCAATGGCTTTTACTTTATTTTTAAATAAAAATTCAACTGTCTGCTGTGCACTGTCTGACGATGTATTGTCGTGATATTATGATTAACCGGCGAATGTTGACTGACGTAAGAACTGCAGGTAAACATTTTGTGGTGTACCAGTTTGCTATGACTGTACGTTGATTTTCCAGCTTAATTGTTTTTACTAATCCCGTACTAAGAAAGAAAACTGCGTACATAACTTTCTTAACAGCCCTTTACTTTTTGGCTATTGCTGGTGTTGGTGCATCTTCGTGGATCCACACACGGCTCTCCTGGCGGATAGTAATATCGTAAAGTGGAATGTAAACTTCATCAGCTGTTACTATTTTAGATAGAATACGATGTGCACCATTATTTAACATTTCTAACGTTTCCTGAGTGATTCTCGCTCGCTCTGCCTTTTAGAAATCGTTAAACATATGTGACATCCTAGGAGTAACAATTTTTTACATCCGAAGATGATCATGTAAAATTGAATTTACTATTGCGAATCCAACACCAAGAGTTGCCTCAATCGCTTGATAAGTGTATCTTAGATCTTCGTCGATCATGTATGATGCTCTCTCAATATTTCCAGCGGTAACTGAAGAACAGGACCTATCAGCACGTGTCACATCTTTTAAATTCGCTGTACCAACGAAACACAGTTGCGCGTGAAGGACTTTTTTAAAAATCGTAGTAGATCATTGCGCACACGTATTCTCTTGACAAATCAATGTTTCGATAATAAATTGTATGTACCGCGTTTGCTCTATGATAGCAGCGACTCAATTTACACTCAGAGGTTGCTCCTTAAGGATCGTGATATTTAGTGTTTTCAGCGTTCTCTTTAACTTCTCTAGTTTCACGGCATCTCAAAATATATAGCGTGACCCTCGAAAGGCTTTAGTAACAAATACTGGTTAATATGATGGTGCACTTTCATTGTACACATTTGTTTGTTTATAGTGAGCATTTCTTTCATAGGAACAGTTAAAAATGTGGAGGATGGCGAGTCAATAACTGGCCTCAGTTTATAAAGCGTATCATTACTATGAATCGGCGCTCAAAAGAAAACGCTTTCAATACTTTATTATGTTGGGAATTTACATAAATGCGTAACATGTCTGGTAAGCTAATCGCAAAAATGTTTACGTTAAGAACGGAATCAATAGTGTTCATAATAACTTTCCGTCATTCTTACAATTTTAACTTTAGATTATTTTCTGTGTAATTATGGGTTCCATATGTTATCCAATTCGTACAGCATCTTTACAGCTCTGTATAGTAATTCCGATTATTATAAATGAAAATATACGGTAAATAATTAATAGCAATTCGTAGCACAGCAATAAAACTAGAACTATTTCGAAGTTTATTGATTTTAGGTTCAGGTAAGTTATAGATTATAATAGATTATGATCAAAATCGAAATTATAAATACTTTTAAACCAATCAAGATATGTCATTATTAGTTAATTTTGAAACATTCCCTTAGATAGTTACTAATAAGTCTGAAAGTATGCAAGTACTGTCCTAACACGATAGATTTGTTTTAGCGAAGACAATACTTTTTTTCATTACTTTATAGAAATGCTAGTGTACACTGCTGTCCATATTAGTTCGGACACGCAAATAAATTTTTAAAAAACGAGAAAATATTCAAACCCAGTTTTCCAAAACTTAAAATTTTTATTGCATTTTATCAATAGCGATTACAATTAAAATATAAAAGTAAAAAGAAAGTGATTCTAACGCAAAAATAAGCAAAAGCTATTTAAACATTCCGTTTATTAAAGAAAGTCCCTTTTACGCGAAGAACAGCTTTCACAATCCGAGGCATACGCTCCACTATTTTTTCAATGACTCTATTTGGCATATCAGTCCATTCTTCTTGTAAAATGTTCCACAGATAGCCTACGGAGGTAAGGCATACTTTTCATACCTTCCTGTCCGATTCATCCCATTGCAACTCAATGGGGTTTAGATAGGAGCTTTGGAGTGGCCATGTCATTATTTGTAAAGCACCGTTATCTTCTTCTTCATTTAATAAATGTTTACATATCACTGCTGAGTATTTGGGCTCGTTGTCCTGCATGAATGCCAAATTTTTGCCGATTAGACGTTGTCCCGATGGTATTGCATTTTTGCAGCTTTTAATCTTCTTTTCACTGTACTAATAGAAATCTTTCTTGCACGGTCACGACTCATTTCGGCGGCGATTTCTGGTGCTGTCAGTCTCCTATTTTGCTTGTTCAGCAATTTTATACGCTCATCGCCGGCGTGAGTTGTTATTGTCGACATAAACGTGCCTGATGTTTTAAACTGCTCGTGCATTGATGTATCTGAATGATATTACCAACAGTAACACTGAATAACCTTCTTGCTGAAAAGCGACAATTACAGAGCGCTTTTCTAAACTTGTCGGTTTTCCTCTCGGCATTTTAATAACTTTAATCGGGTTGACACAAAAAGATACGCTGTTAATTACTAATGCACGCACAAGCAGGTTTATTTAGAAATTAAAGCCTTTTCAAGACACAATACACTTTCTAATCATTCTGTAATCGATATTCTTAGAAGTTTGCTTGTACACTTAATAAACAATAAACTTCATAAAGGACCTAATTATATTATGTTTTAGTAGAGTTTACAACATTTTACTGGGTGCCCCAACTAATATGGACGGTAGGGAATGTATATATGAAATATAATATATATAATTTTCTTTTTCGTAATTCTTTATGTTTTACTTCGCCCAAACGAGTAAGCATGTATTAGATTAAGTATAGTTTTAGCACAATTTTGAAAGGGAAAATGCGTGCTTGCCGTTGTAAACACTATCCTTTAAAATAAAACAAGTATAAAGCGTTTGATACTAAAAAATAGAGATGATGAAAATACAGAACACTTACAATTGCCTATGTACATACAAACATATATTCGTATAATTCTTAATTATGGTCTTTGAAATTTAAGAGTAATAAGTAATAATATAGATATATTTTAATTATAGTATGAGGAAATATATTATTTAACGGTATAGGTATTACTTTTACTAATTTACTAGTCCTCATTACACCGAAATTTACTTTAATCACTTCTTCATTAACAATGTAGGAACACAAAAAAATAGTATATTAAGGTAAACGCTAACAACCGAAATTATTCACAACTTTATTGAAAAAATGGGTTTATCAAATATTATCTGTGTTTTTCTTTTTAATTATTAATAGGGCCAGAATTTGATATAGTTTTCTAATGTTTCCAAGGTGAAAATACAGGAAAATTACGAAATACTAAGAACTTACCTGTAGCACAAAAATAACCTGAACGATATATTAGTGCGAATAATTAATAGAACGGTGGAATTCTGCTTTCCTTTTCCTAAATAACAACCCGAATAGTAATAATTTAGTGTAAATTAAACGATAACTATTTGAATAAGAAAACATCACTTAATTACATAATTAACTATATCTATAATTTGTGTGTGATGTAGGGTGTACTGATACTATTTATATCAGATATACTACCTCACAATTATTACTATCATCAATGACAGTAGCCCTAAATAGATGGACAATCTGGAGTATATTTTTTTTAGGTGAATTTAAATTTACCTGAATGCTCGCCTAAGGTTATAATTACTTCGACATGTTCCTCGCATTTATACAAACATTTCTATTGTTAATTAGTAGTCATAATTACTTAATTTTATAATAAAAGTAATACTTATACCGTGAATTAGTCTATTAGTTGATATTATACACTATTATTAGTCATTTCTTAAATATAATTGATTAGTTATTGGTAAAAAATCATCGTCCATTTTAAGCCAAGGAATTTTATTTGTTTAGTTCTTAGATAATTCTTAAGGACGTAGTCAACAACGATTCTTCGTGTAATCAATGCTGTACAAAATAATTGAATTCAATTACAACAATACTAGCTTAAAGTTTTAGCCCGTATTTACAAAAGACGCTTTTAACTGTTCAATTATATAGAATAACAGGTACTGTAGGAATTCACAATAAGATGATAGACTTTCACTATGGTATGTACAGTAGTAGGAAAAAGCGTCGCAAAGATATGTACTTTTGCTTACTGTTGTACTAGTTAGAATACAGTCAGTGACACAAGAACGTGTAAGTCCTAGGCATAACATTGTTCGTTTTTTGTTCATTGTTTGTCGATAATTGGGCGGCAAAGCGAATATGGAAGATCGATTTACTAAACGTATCAGGCGAAGACATAAATGTTAAAAAATGCGGCAACTCAGGTTTTCATTAGTGTGTATTTATATCGACATCAACTGATTGTTTCTATAATACCTACAGACTAAAAGAAAGATTATACATTAGCTAGATGAATTATGCATCCACTGGGTTAAGAGATTCAAGCAAAGTCTGACATGCTACTAAAATAACTTTTGAACATAATCTAGACATGACAAACCGCATGAAATCTAAGATTATACAACCAAATTTCACATAATCCGTTGTATATGAAACACGGTCCTAATTACAGTATTTTAATTACTTCTATTGCAAAATCCATGCAAGTCAGATTGTCCTTCAGATTAACGTTGGACTATCTGAAATTACAATATTTTTGCTCCTGTCATATTTACTCTTATTGATAACATCGATTACAATAAATCAAGAGGCTTACACTCTTGTGTTACAACCTGTACCTCTTTGAAAAAGAAAACTTTACACATTCATACAAAAATTTTGCAACAGTATCAATTTTAATAAATCAAAATATTAGCTCTACAAAAGCACCTTTGTAATAGTAATAATAACAAAAGGAAATCTTTAAAAGATCAAAACAAGTTTTTGCCAATATGTAAATCTGCTTGGAGTTCTACTGTATGCTATTGTAGCTTTAATATTTAATGATTTATGGGTTAACGAAGCAAGAATACGTTTTTTGTAGTGAACTATTAGCTAATAAAACAAAAAAAGGTGGTAGAATAATAATTAATAAGTACTAAAACTATTACTCATAGATTTACAGAAAACAATAAAATAATTGATAATGTTAGTCAATAATAAATAAAGTAATAAGTAATGCAACAAATTAATATGGTCGTAAAGTGAATAGCTTTCCCAGTGCAAAGCAATGTTTTTGTATATTCGAGACAACACGAGGTGTTTTATGTAACATTTGGAATTTGTACTAAGAAATGGATTTCTTGATTTTTAAGTTACTTCATTCATCTGCTCTGTATGTATCATAGATTCAGCAGAGCAAACAATCTTTTTATACACCAAATCATTGGCTATATTCAGTGAGTTTAACATTTCAGTTTCGAATGTATGTTAACGTTATTATTTCTATAGGACTGTTCTATAAATACATCTCAAATGTTTCATGGTTTACGTAGATATAATATCTTCTTAATAGGCAAAACACTGGAAGACCATAATGGGCGCAAATACGTTGTTTTATAGACTATGTCACTCAGGTTTCGAAGTAATAGATCTTATGCAGCTCTCTTTTATTATCTTATATGGATTCGCATGTAACTATCCTTTTCTGAACTTAAGAGCGTTGCCAAGTTATTCGATGCGTTTTGTATATAGGGTAACATATTTGTTTTGTTCACCTGTCAAAGTTTAGACTATAAATAACTTATAAAACATTAACATAAGCTCGCTATCAAACCTAACCCAACATACTAACGTAACCTAGTCTACGAATTGTCAACATTTAAAATGGTCGGACCAAAGATAACCGACAACATTATATTTCATCAAATATAGCCAATAACAGCAACGTAACTTGCTGCGACATGGAAAATATAATAATTAAGTAACTAACTATTTCTTTTACATTTTTAACTTTGATAAAACGAGCGTTTGTATTAACAACCAGTGTATTGCGTTATCCATTGAAATTTACGTTAATTATTAAGTATTATGTTATAATTATGTACTACTATAAAATACTTTTAATTTATTTGTGTGGTAGCATTATCGTGCCCCTAGTATACCAACTTATTATTTGAAATAACTCTTGCATTGGAAATCTGGCAACGTTTAATGCTATCTCAATAAGAACAATATTTAGAAGCCTGGATAACATAGTCTATTGTATGCCAATAGTAACAAAAAAGTGTTCTAAACTTAACTAACCCAAAAATATCTGCTTCCGAATTGCCAAATTAATCAGCCTTTTTTGATCTCGCAATAATTGTGAAAAATTTGATGATACGTCAGTAAAGATCGTATGACAAAAAAAATTAGCCTTTGGAGATGTATGATAAAAAATGTAATTCTCTAAATATTTTTGAACGGTTGTTGTTTTCTAAAATCAAGGAAGTGCGTTATTTTTTTTTATTTTCCTTACTTTTTAACAAAAACTCCTGATTTAATAATGATAAGTACTGAAAGGACCAAGGAATTGCCTAACTGTAGGCATAACTCCGAATTTTAAATCCAGTCCTCGAATTCTACAAGTTACGTGAGCACCTCGTGAATTCAAGTGTGTACAGATTACAACTTTTAGGTTATATTTAAATGCAAAAATTGTATATTTTGTCTAGCAGCTCTGGTGAATGGATATATAGAAACATGATGTATTAATGTTTGTGCCTCATATAAAAGACCTGATAGACTAATTGCCTAAGTTAAGTAAAATGTTAAATAACGTTTTCCCCGAAGAAATGCTCTTCGAATTTTGAAACATTTAAAAACGTTATCGCCATGCAAATTACTTGTATATACTATTGTAAATGCTTGGGAAGATGAAGATTAGGGAAAAACTGCTTTCCTTAAAACCAAATTCAAATTAAGTAAATTAAAGAAATTCGTACTTAAAATAAAGATCTCGCGACATACAGCAATACATTATTTTTATTATTTATTAAAATTCGTAATAAACTACATTTTTGCATTTGCTAATCCTGATGTTTGTTTTGGTTTTCTACTATTTTTTAATTCGGTGGAGTAAAATAAAAAGACTCGTTTACAAAATGGTATTTTTCAGTTACTTTTTGGCGGCAGATTTAAAACTAGCTAGGATTTTATATGTTGTAGTAAGTAATTATTATTACAACGCAAATTTAGGAAGAAAACTAAAATACTAATACACTCAGAAAAATACACGTTCTAAACGTCAATCATTTGTTGTAACAATATAGCGGCCGGCAATACATCAAATATCACTAGTGTAATTTTTACCGAAAACTGACCAACGGCTAAGTCTACTTTTTGGTCCTTCAATTTAAAAACACTCCTCCGAATTAAAAAAAGAGGGTATAAATGATTATACATTTCATTTATTACTTTTATAACTACAGTATAATCAAAAACTACGGATTATGTTGGTTATAACAGAGAAACTGGTATTTAAATTTATGAAATTTTTAGCTATTTTATTTTCTTTCAGTGGCGTGCTTATATAGTCAAAAATTATTTAGTTTATTGAGTATATACGATGAAATAAAAGTAGAAAAAGCATTACTGACTGTACTTAAGTAAAAACAAAATATCAGCCGCCAAAGGCGACAATAAGCCACCAACTTAGTCAGTCTCTTTTGCTCACATTATATACATAAATAACTACATTACGGTTATCATAGCAATAAAGAACGAAGAGTTTTGTTGCATTAAAATATACACTAAAGCTCGAATAACAATAGAGCAACACTATTCCTTCCAAAGGACGACCCAAAACAAACGTTTGGAATTTCGAAGCTAATCAGATGTAATTTATTTGCGAATTAAAAACAAAAAAATGGTACTTAAGCAAAAGAAAGCCAATCGTATTATGTTATATTTATTCTGGAAATCTGAAACCAAAGAAAAGTACGCAACTATAGCGTAATACTTACTAAGAATATTAAGTTATTATGAAATTATAGGAAACTTATACTTAATAATATTGTAATCGTTTCTCTGTAACAATTGTATATAGAGGAGAAGTATTTAAAGGACATTTGCAACTATTGTGTCGAAAAATAAAACGTAAGTAATATTATATAAACTTGTATATATACCATGTTTTGTAGACTAATATTTTTACAGTCCGACAATACTTATATACTTTGATTTCTGTGATTGTAAAGGCATTTGGTCAGATTTGCAAACTTGTTAAAATAAAACACTTTCAAAAAATATTCGCTATATGCCATTGTGTTTTATTTCTTCCCTACTCCATAATATATTCGGCGTTCGCATCTCAAAAAGAAGTACAACTCATATTGTTACTTATATCATCAAATAATAGTGTCGCAGATGCAAGCATAGATTTATGATTCAGTGTGTCGGCCACGGTTTATATACTGAATTGCGCTGCGGTATAGCGTAAGTAGCTAAAATTGTATTTAAGCAAAGCATTTTGTTTTCCCCTTCTTTCTGTACTCTAGTTATACCACAGTATAGTAGACTATGTCTATATTAATATTAAAGATTTGTTAGCACAATACCTCTATAGAGTATGCAACCAATATTACGAAATGGCAATAGTTCACACAAATATTACTGTTTTCACAGCTATAATGGAGAGCTAAAAACAGTAAAGTAAATGCACATATACTTATTTTTATTTCACGTAAAAATATATTACTTATTTTAAACTTTCAATGATTTCAACTCGCTATAACAACCTAAAACTTCTTTTAATTTTTTAAATCATTTTAAATGAAAACGACAGTAAGCATTATTTTCAAAAAAAAGAGGAAAAACAAAGACAAATATTGAATTTAGTCTTACTACAGCAACAGCTCAAAAGTGTTGTCCGTTATTTTCTAGACCGGAGCTGTCCAAATTTCTTTTTGCTTACGGGCGACACTGACTTCGTTAACTTCCAAGAGCAAAGACCTAGCAAGAGTAGCTCAATCCAACATACTGTATATCTGCTGTACATAAATATTATCGCTCCATTATCCTATATTGTTCCATTATTTTTAGTTTCTTTCGCGGTAATAGATGGCAGTATAAGTTTAGTTCAAAGAGTTCACTAAGAATTGTTTTATGAGAAGCTATTTATAAGCAGAATGTGCGCATTGTTAGTGTGACACACGATTGTAAAATATTTGTACTTTTATCAGGACAGTGCTTTTTACATTCTATACATCTGAATTTACTTTTGTAAATGTAAATTGCTGTTGCTTTTACACTAATTTCAGCAGATTCCTTTTTGTGTCAGCACTTGACACGCCGATCCCTTTTTCTGTTAGCACCTTGACTTTTTTCACATAAATGTTGTAAAGTCGGTTAACTTACGAAACTAGTATCAGCATCATTAGAATGCAATAACTTTCCATTTTTTCATTTGCAGCCCCTCATATATGACATAGGCATTTACTAATCCACTTCCAAATAAAAGTTCACTGCCACTTTCCTGTACCGTTTAATGCCTTTCCTTTGCGCAAGATGAATTGATCTTTATTTGGTCAGAAAAGTGAATGAAATCTTTATATTTATTTTTGGCTTTTGTACTGTGTCCACCACTTCTAGTAGAAATTAGAACTCTTTTGCTCTTCACTAATGTTACTTCCAGCATTGCAGCAATTTCATGTTCCTTTAATTTTTTGCTCATATCAGTTTGTAATAGTCTTCCTTTTATTGGTGTTATCTTAGATTTTTTAATTAACTGTTTTTTATCTCTGTCTTCCGATTTATTTTAAGCCTAATTCTATCTATTGCTTCAAACAACTGCCGGATCATTAAGCATTTGCTTCCACATTACCGTTGTAGAGTATATAACCAATATATGGATTAGTGATATCAACTGAATACACCGATTGGTCAACGTGAACTTTCGTTAAACAAGAGAACTTTGTTATATCAACTGTTTGATCTGTGAGTCAGTATTCCAGTTAACTGAACACCCAAACTTACCTGTTCAGGCAAAGTTCAAGTATGTTTGACATAAAATATAACCTGTAAGTTGTGTTTATTTCATTTTCACTTTTAGTTGAAATATAAGTGGGCCGATATAGAAGAATAGTAAACTACTAAATGGTCAAAATTCAACTATGTCTTGGAATATTTTATACTTTAGCAACGTTCGATGTCCGCAACCAACACTACAGTGGTCACGTGAGACAAAAACATTTTCGAAAACATAGTCTTGTGGTCACATATATTCAACGCGAATGTATGTAAAAGATATTATAGTTTTTTTAGAGTACTGTAATGTTTATTATACACTGATGCACTAACTGTAATTTACAACAATAAAAGCTTGGCAAATAATGATCTTTTACTTCTATACCGGGAAGAAAGCTGCGAGTTGTTGATTGCATTCTGGACGACTGGAAAATGAATCCAACACCCGCTTCACTTGAAACGAATAACGCACGTTTAGCGATATACCCCCCTTGCCCCGCAGTATTACGGAATGAGTCGATTCAAATTGAAAAGATCGATGTGAGAATAGGAATTTATAGTAGTAGTCAAAAAAAGTAGGAAATACCATTAGACAGAGGTAGTATACTGACACAATCGTAGAATAACAGGCGTATCTCTTGACTTTGTTAACTTTTAGAAATATTATTTCATCCTCCTCTTACTCACAATTACGGCCATGGACACGTCGAAAGTGCGCTCATGGTAATTACAGCAGTTACCCTGTTAAGATCGATACAAAATCACATTTGAAATTGCCTCACATATTATACAAGTACATTTGTACAAGCTTCATTTATTTACAAAACCATAATAAAACTCATTTATTTACTAAACCATAATAAAACTGCATTTTTTAGTTGTTATGTTATTACGGTAATTCGTACATTTAATCTCATACAATATAATATCCTAATAATTACTTATGCTGTTTAACTAAAAAGTGGCTTCCATTAATGATCATTGAAAGTATAATTCATATAAAATTCATGCTCTGCACAAAACACTTGTCCAATACAACTACATTGGTTGAATACGCACCTTAAGTTGTATAACAAGTAAATACTGTTTGAAAATTTCGACGTAGGCGCCATCTACAGGTGCTTTTGGAACTGCAAGAACGTTGCCATATCTCCATTTGAAAATTAAACGCTGTGTATTATTGAAATCAAATAAAAATAACATTAATGCATAATTACAGGTTTTTCGTTAAACTTTTTTAAACATGGCCAAATTTTAACAACAGAACTACGATTATAGCACAATGTATCTCCACAGATTATTTACATTTGTTACGTTTAATATTTCACTGCATTTCATCTTGACAATCTTATTTGAGGTAAAACATGAGTTTGAATACGACAATTCCTAAATTTGATTCACATCAATAAAAAGAAAATATTGGAAATATGGTGTTCAAATATGTAAGATTTTGAAAGCAAATTGGTATTATTATGATAACTTCTCGCTCACAATACATTTAGTGCATGTTTCTTAATGTTGACGATTTTAAAGAAGATTATCAAATTATTTCTTTAAATGGGTAGTTATCCCAGTAAACCAGTTTTAAATCTCGCAGACAATTTAAGTTGGTACTTCCGGCATTGAAGGTCATATTTACTGTTTTTTTTAGAGTCATATGAACGAATATGGTCTTTATTGCCGGAACTACCAACCTAAATTGTCCGCGAGATTTAAAAATGGTTGACTGGGATTTCTTTTGCTACTAGATTAATTTTTCTGATTATAATAGTATAACATTTTTTCCTATTAAATAGATAGTTGGAAAGATATAAAAATTGGAATAACGAATTATTTTTCTTTAATATTTACAAAGTATATAGTTATATTATTTTTGCAGCTTAACCTAGTGCCAAAGCATTATTATTGTTATTATTAGCGGAAAATGTTCATTAATGCATAATAATAAATGCTTATCCAGTTTGTGGCATGTCACATAGACACCTGCAGGTGACACCAAATGCTACACTCAGTATTATATGTTAAAATTACTAAATAGTTATATAAGGGATAATCATATATGTAATTTATTCTTCCTGTTTATAACTTATAATTTAAAGAAGTAATAAACGATAAATTTTAAATAACTCATAAATATCTACACAAAAACTACATTAAAATCAAAATTCAGAAAATGTTCATATTCCTTTTTTAACTACAAGTATATAATAGCATTTCATTGTAATTACATATTTCTCAATTCCTGTTGTTTGAAAAGACACTGGTATACATTCCTAATTTACTCGTGATAAGAAATGTTACGTTTCTGAACGCACTGCCAGCCGCGAGAACGGAATTGGTTAGCACGAAGCACGTGCTATGTAAGAAGCAGAATTACTCCGTTCTTTTGCAAAATATAAAAAAATATTAACACGGAAATAGCGACTGTGTATTTGTAATAGTGATAGTTAAATTGTATATAAGTATTAGGTAATAATTTCCATCATGGCACTTGGTTCTTCTGTGAATGAAGAAGATTACAAGTCGAATAATTCTCCTGCTCGTGATAGTGAAATGAAGATTATAGAAGATTCCAATAAAAACGCAGGTCAGTAGACAGTTCGTAGGGCTTGAAAATTAATTGTTAACATTTTCTTTTTAAAATTGAAATTATTTTGTTAGCTCATTACGTAACAGGAGTGTTTTGTTGGTTAACTATTGCCGCTGCTTTCATGTTTGTCAAACGCGGTAATAGGAATTAATTCAAATTCACGTTGACGAAATCTGCAGACGGTCGGTTTTAATTGTGACTTTGTACCTTGTATGCTAAACGCCAATTATCTGTTATATAGGCGTACTTGAACAGCGTTTAAATTTATCACGTTTTTGTGTTTTAACACAATATAATTAAGAATGTCATTCTGTCACTATCTGTTAGCACATACAACCTTTCCTGTTATGTTTACTCAAAACATTTGTATATAACCATGATACTACATAACATATTTTAAATACAAAATGTAATGTTGTAATCCCGAATCATTACAGTATGATGAAAGTGTTGACGTTTGATAACCAAGAAAATCGTCATTCAAGGCAAGTTGAAGATTTATATTCAAACAATTACGAACCCATTTTCGTAATTATAAAAATAGAGCTATATTATTACTGCAGTATAAAATCTCATCGAATTAAGCAAAATTGGATGGATAATTGCAGTAGTGATAATCTGAAATTAATGTCAATATTAGTAATAGTCCTAATTTAACAAAAATCCAATAAGATAATTTAGATAAAACTAATGCGATTTTCAGTTCAATCCCGTCCGTGTATACAGGACGTTTTAATAAAAATTGTTCATGTGAATTTTTGTCTTATTCCGTTGCTTGAACTCGTCCCAAATAACTTAATTTAGTATTATCTTCAGATAGTTATACATGTTTTATAATCATTTACATCAATTCAAATGTTAAGACTAGCAAGTAAGAAAAAGAATTATAGGCATTTACGGTGATGCATGTGGGAAAAATCCTAGTCCAGTTTAACTGCACATTTTTAATCTACAATATACATACCTATGTAACACGTATGTATATTTCAGTTTCAAAATCGACAGCAGTGTGACATATATACAGTTTATCTCTGAACTCACGACGGAATATTTTTAAATAATCTGCCGTCGTCATGTTTAGATTTAATATTTATAAGCATGTTTTCAAAGAATCGCATTATGCAAACATCAATACCATATATCGTGTTTCAGATGTAGATAACAAGAACGAAACCAATAATAAAGTGAACGGAGTTTGTAACGAAAAATTGCCTGGTAAGTACTCTTTAAAAATTTGTTGCAGTACTTTTTTCTATTATAGTTGATTGATATTCAGAAATTCTCACTTAACATTTTAGAATTTACGATTCCCTAATTAAAGTTTCATAATTTTATTAAGGATTGCAACCCTAGAATTTTGAAACTTTGTGACTTACACTGTTGTCTATCTATATGGAGACGACTATAAAATTGACGCTTTCTTTGATTTGGGAGATCGAATTGGTTTGTAGTAATATTCATTGATAAATATTTGACATCGTGAAAACAATGCTTAACAACGCAAAAGAAACATGAAATATGATAAAATTTTAATCCAAAGTGATTTCTCGTTAATGTGGTCATCTCGAGATTGAACTACGGCGACAATTATTATTGTCATTCTTCTAATCAGAGATTCCAGATAATCGCCTGTGATTTCAGTCCATGCTACTTGGATTTCTTGCTAAAGATCTCGTGCACCGCTAACTCCTCTTTTTCGAATTCTTCATGCCAATTCATCCCACACTAGTTCTATTCGCGACAGATCTGGTGATTGGGATGGCCAAACCATTCGTATCAATTTTGCCTCTACCTCGAATGACGTCAAATAAGTTCTACATAAATGAGATGAATGTTTGGAAGCGTTTCTTTCTTGGAAAATAAAGTTTTGACCACATATTTTTTCCCCACTTCGCATAGCATTTTCTTGTAAAGTTCTCTATTAACCTTCCTTACGTAAGATCCCATCAATTTTTATAAAATCGCCTACAACTGTACTACTAATACAAGCCCAAAACCATCACACTATTTCCACCATGTTTCACAGTAGGAACCACACATTGCTCACTCATTCTTTCGCCAGTCTTCCGCCTCATAAATGATCGACATTTTGAACCAAAGGTTTGGAATTCTCTTCATAATACTTTATACCATTGTTCAAGAGTCCAATCCTTGTGTTGAATATCCCATTGTAGTGTCTTTTATTTTGTTGTTTCAGCAATGGTTTTTTCCAGTTCCCTTAGCTCTGCTTCAAGAAGCTTCCTCTGTTGTGTGAGATATTGATATTCTTCTTAAAATATTGAGTTGCACAATGATCTTTGGGGTGGTGAGAGACTTATTTCGTTTCGAGGATACTACATATAAGAAACTGATCTTTAGCAACTATCGTTGCGCTTTATATTACTACTTTTTAAAATTCCTAGATAATTTCAAGGAATATTTGATAAAATGTTGCTATTTCTAACTATATTTGAAATTTTTGCATTTTTCGAAAATTTTTGAAAGGTGAGTAAATTTATTTGAATTATTATAATTTGTAGATTTGAAATTCTGTAAATTTGTTGATTTTCCAGGGTAGGATTAGAGACCAAATAAATTTTTGCTTTTCATCAAATTGCTTTTACAAAACAAAAGAAAAGAAATGTCATATTCATTACTCATCTAAAATGGCTGTTTTTATATTTAGGAAAATGTTTACAGTACAATTTTCCTAAATCATACGAACGAAGGTTGTTTGACTTTGTTTATTATTTGTGGCGAATGGAATAAAGTGCTATCAAAAACGTACTATACTAGTCATAAACAATTAACTCGAAGATGCGAAAAAATGAGTAGAAATTCAAGGACGTAACAATTGATGAAAATTTTACGTTTTCAACCGTCTATTATCTTTTTGTTATAATTTAAACTTGATGTTTGTTTTTAGTTTGATGTATTTTAAATTAATTTCCCTGTTTACATTATCAATGTTTTTGAATTTTAGCGATTATCGATCCGAAGTTTTGTAATATCCTGTATTATTCGTTTAACTCTGACTTGTGTTTGGTGACGGGTTATGCTTTTGTGGATACCGAGTGGTAAAGTATCGCACGTAAAAACAGATGTATTTAAATTAGAAAAAGAGATAATCGGTAAAAAAACGTAACATTTATTTCAACAAATGTCCTTCAACTTTAAGACACATTTCACGTCTTTGAATTAACTCTTTATGAGTTGCATGTTTTTACATCACTGTATTGTATTCTAGAAGAGTATTTAAATTTGTTTATTGTTTATGTTATTTGTCCGCATAATTTAAACGTGTAGGCATTGTTCACAACTGATAGCTAAGTAACATTTCATCGATACTGAATTGTTCCTTAATGGTCATGACTAGAGACCCGATTATGTGCAATGTGCATATATTTTATTTTATTTATTTATTATATTTCACGTCTATTTGTAGATCTCTTACACTGATCAAAGTTAATTAGCCTTAATTAACTTTAATCAGTGTAAGACATCTACAAATAGACCTAAAATATAATAAATGAATAAAATAAAATATATGCACTTTGCACATAATCCGGTCTCTAGTCATGACCAATTAAATACATATACTAAAGTTGGATGACATTTTACAAAACTACCTAGGCTAGATTCTTACACCATTCATACATACGGGTACTTTTTTTATACTATAATACATATTTTCCCAAATATTTTGAAAAGTATCCATTTTAGATGTGTAATGAATACAACTATTTTTTATTTCTTGACGAGCAATTTTATGAGAAAAAATTAAGACCTCGACATTTTTTCCATTTAAAAGTTAGACCCTAATTTTCGATCGCGCTATATCATGTTTTCAAAACTTTTATTCGGTTTCTAATCGTATCCTTTCTATACGGTCAATATTTCTGTAAAATTTCAAATCAAATACCTTTACAGTTATAGCAATTCAGATGCACTTGTCCATAAGTCAAAAAATTTTCAAGAAATACAATTAGAAATAGCAACATAGTTGTTTTATCAAAATACTTTGATATTTATCTTAGAAATTTAAAAATGTAATAATACATAGAATGTTGACCTTAACTACTTAACTACTAATATTTTAGTTCAATAGTACATATCGACATTAGTATGCGATACTGTTAAGTTCTTCAGAATTTTGCTCTTATATATCGATCGATATAATTCCTCGTGGGACATCCTGCATATGAAAGTATTCGTGTTAAGCATTATTAATATATGTTTCAGAAACCGATATTAACATAATTTCGTATGCCACATATTTTATTCATTGGTAACTAATTTAAAAATCAAAACTTCACTCCCGCGTCGGATTCTAATAGATTTTGTTGTACAAGATTGATTCATTCATGTTTTATTCAAACCAAATGTTTCTAATAATGTACCAACTTACAGGATGGTTCAAATTTGATGTAAGCAGCGTGTAAACATACTTTGCAAAGAGATATGCAATTTGATCTTTCGAGATAAATTCATTAGTGAAATCGAATTTTGCACTTCATTCCAATTGCTATTATTCGGTATAACTTCCTTTGTAATATTAGATTTCGAAATTTTGAATGTTTAGAGCATCCACATGTTTTTTTATGAAAACCATAACACATCGTAATTTCTATATTTGTTTTTCTTATAGCCTCGGCATTAAAGTAAGTACTAAACTGCAAAGAAAGGAAATAAAAGGAAAATTAACATTGAAAAATTTAGAAAATATTTACAGTAATGATAATTTATGACAATGACAACCTTAATAATTGGTATTGAATCTTTTGTTCAAAATAACTTAAAAAGCCCTATTTATTTGTTCGTATTGTCTATCAACTTGGTTATTGTTCAAATAGAAATCTCATTTCAGTACCTTTTTATCGCAGGTTTTAGTTCATTGACGCTATCATATTGCCTATTATTGGAATATAGCTTGCCAATTGCTATTTGGAAGTTATGCTTGAGTACGCAGATCGAGAAAATGCTACAGAGTCTATATTTTCGAAAAGTGCAGAGATAATAACGTGACGAGTTCTTATTTTAATAAATTTTTAACTGTATCCAGTCACGTTGGGTATTTGGACTTGTGTCCTACAGACGCCATTTTCAAAATTATTTAGACAACGTATTGAATTGTCTAATTACATTCTTTCTTTGAAAGGCATTCTCACCCTCTGAGAACGTTTTTTTTTTTTGCCAAATATAACATTTTGAACAAACCCATTAGTACATCCACAAAATTTATTTTTTTTAATTTCCGGAAATCTTTTGGAAAACATTCTGTTCGTAGCGTTTTAAGTATGGCTCATAATTATTTGAAGTGTCAGCTCTGAAAAGGAATATGAAATTAACTTTCCAAAAATAGTTTCTGTTGATAAGGATGATACCAAGAGGGCTGTTTTTTTCCTCGAACCATTTTGTCAACTCGTTGAACAATATCTTCTAATGCGACTGACTTGCGTTCATGTCTCCCTTCATCGTGAACATCGACTTGGCCTTCTTTAAACTTGCTACACCATCCGCCATAAAGTTTTTGCCGTATACTCGGCTCATTCTTCGATGAATTTCAGCTGCACTACTCCGTTCTGCATGAAGAAATCAAATTACACTATGCAACTCACACTTGGCGGGAGAATCAATTGTGGCAGCCATCTTTACGTACCTGTAACTCGGCTGAGAATGGCATAAAAATCTTGACAGACATTATAGTGGGTGAAATGCCCAGTCACCTCTTAGGCATCCCCGTCTCCCATCGCTCGCGTGATTGTTTAGTCATCAACGGAGGTTGAAAAAAAAAAAACAGCCCTCGTACTTGGCCCGCCAATAGCTGCAATGAACCAGTCCTCTAAAGTATTCGTTATTATTTAATGCAGCACATTTAATTGATTTGGCTGGGAGAATAAGAAATAATTTCGCTACTGTTGCACTTACGAAATACTCTCACGGTGTTACAGGGTTTTTAAGATTTTATACTCGCTGCAATTAATAAACACTTTTATGTTTACAGTTCTTTCAAGTTTTCTTTATCATATTGCCTATACATTTAATGAGGATTGGTAACAGGGCCGGCATCTTTAGCTTGAGAAAGGTCTGTGGGCGAAATGTTTCTCCCAATATAGTCTCTACATTTACTGTTAGTGTATAAAAATATACAGTTTTGCGATTTCATAATGAAATCTATTTTCTATAATCGATAATTGACAACAAACAACAGGTTTTTTATAACAATTTTTCATTAAATTTATAAATAAGTATAATGCATAACATTCACATATTACAATTTTCAATGTTGGGGCAATATAATGACTAGAGACCGAATTATATGCAAAGTGCAAAAATTTAATTTAATTGATTTATTATGTTTTACGTCTATATGTAGATGTATTACACTGATTAAAGTTCATTAGCGCTAATTAACGTTAATCAGTGTAAGACATCTACAAATAGACGTAAAATAAAGTAAATAAATTGAATTAAATTTTTGCACTTTGCATATAATCCGGTTTCTAATAATGACTAACTAACTAAGCCAACTTCATTTTGCATTTCTTGACCTTGAATTAAAAATTAAACTGTTTTTACTACGCTCATATACACTTTTCACAACTTTAGTATACAAATATTTGTGCTAGTGATTGTACGAAAGAAAGCTAATGTGCATTATCTTATTAGAGAGATAATTTTGTCTATTAATCAAGTAAACTTTCTTAAATGTATTACTATTTTACGTCTAAAGATAAACAGTTAATCTCGTTACTGCGTCGTTTCTTACAGGATTGTTTTTCTATTCTTATTTGATAGTTTAATCTCACCGCACTCGATATTATATTAAAATGGATGCAACTATATACTTGTAAAGATATATCTCATAATTTTTTTTACCACAAATCACAAAAAAAAACAACGAAAAGCTATTCAACCACACAAGTATAGAACTTTTTTTCGATTTATAAGGTTCTTAATTCTTATGACCGCAAGTAATGGAGACGCTCATTTCAGTTTGACCTATTTCAAGTTAGTTCTTTGCCTTTGAAAATTATGGAGATGATAATCTGTAATAAAATTAAAAGGAATAAATTAGCAGTAACAAGTGACCAGTTTTCGGTGAAATACGCTTTTTCTAAAGGTATTTTATCAACATAATTTGAAGAGCAATTCCTAGTATTCTCTGTATTCAATACACTACGTGCTTTAGATTATAAGGAATGTATCATTTGATACTATACGTCTCAAATAACATTAATATCAGTCACTGTAGAAAATTAAGCGTTTTAAGTTTATTTGATTTGTAACTTCTAGATAAGAAAGAAGAAAACGAAGATGAACAAGAAAAGGGGAATGCAGATGAGAACAAAAGTAAGGATGAAGTAGTATTTATACAAGATGTCGGATTTTCCGTAAAAATTATCAGCCCGGGTGCCGATCCTTTCGACATACAGGTATTTCATTAATACTCCCAGATAAAATAATTCGATTAAATTAAAAATATTATCTGTCAGGTATCCAGTATGGAACTAATTCAAGAAATCCACCAACTCTTAATGGATCGCGAAGATACTTGTCATAGAACGTGTTTTTCTTTACAACTAGATGGCAATACCCTTGATAATTTCGCCGAACTGAAAAATATTGAGGGCTTAAAAGAAGGTTCCGTTATCAAAGTCGTTGAAGAACCGTACACAATGCGGGAAGCTAGAATTCACGTCCGACACGTTAGAGACTTATTAAAATCTTTGGATCCTGCAGATGCCTATAACGGAGTTGACTGCAACTCGCTTAGTTTTCTAAACACGGTCACACAGGGTGATATCTTAGGTATATTTCTATACTTCCGAGTGAGAATTTTTGTTTTACAAAGATTTGGTGGTTGTAGAAAAGAAAAAAATGAGACCGGAAAGTGTTGACTGCACTCCACCCGATTATATAATGCCTGAAGGAAAAGATCGACCATTAACTGCCTTACAACCGCAACACAAAGACCAGAAAGTTCCACAATGTGTAAAAGTACGTATTAGATTTATAGTAAAATTGTGCAATTTTATACTATTCTATGTGTAAAAATTTAAACTAAAATACTTAGTATGGATTACTGTATTTTGATAATTAAAAATACGGCGCGATCAAAAATGATTCATTAAGTTGACAATTTAAAAGTAGATGTTTACTTAGTAAGTTTATCGCACGTCATCAAAAATGTTTAATTATCCTAAGTACCTATTACCTTCTACATTATTATCAACGTATTTATAAGTAACTTTATGGTGAGAAGACGCGTTCAAGACGAAATGAGGTCTTAGATATACTTAACAGTTTCTTGTTACGAGTGGTATATGAAGGTTACTGAAAATATTTCTACAAGTGATGCATAGAAACAAAATGTAGTAACAACTACAGTTTTTTAAGTATTCATCTTTGAGATTAATGTACACTAGGGCAACAGAATAAAATAGACACCTACTAATTAAAAAGAAGATACTATTTTCGTTATATATACAAAATATTTTAAAATTTTTAAATTAGACTAATATTTTGTCGATCCACCTTTACTTGCGTGAAGTGCTGCGAGTCGTCGTGGCATAGAATCTATTAAATGCTTAATGGTGTCTTCTGGAATATTTAACCACTCTTCTATAACAGCTGCCATGAGTTCTTCCTTATTGCTGGGGTTTCGGGGTCGTTTCGCCATATTTGTCTGGATTATGTGCCAAACATTCTCTATCGGATTCATGTCTAGTGATTGGCCTGGCCATGGTAAAATCCGAATCCCCTGTTCCTCTTTCCATGTGGTTGTTGTTCTTGCTTTGTGGCAGGGTGCTCCATCCTCCATAAAAGTGGCGTCTTCTTTAGATAAAATGGCGTTGTCGAATATCGGTAGTGGTCCTTCTGTTAATATTTGGATATATTTTGCCGCATTTATAATTCCGTCGCAGATTACTAATTGCGATCTTCCACCACACCATATCGCGCCCCACACCATGATGTTCACACCGCCGTATTTCACCGTCTGATCCAAAAATTTGTCTTCCAGTTGCTGTGACGAACGTCTCCATACCCACGTACGACCACTATCATTGAATTGGCAGTATCCGCTTTCGTCTGAAAAAATGACAGACCACCAAAATTCTTCGGGCTTCGTTCGCATTTCGATTGCCCAAGCCATTCGGTGCCGTTTTTGAAACGCCGTAAGGAGAGGTTTTTTCTCTGCCACCCTTTTATACATCCCCACACTATGGAGGTATCGCAGAACGTTGCGCTGTTTTTTCTGTGAAGTTGCCGCAAGCTCAGCTGTACTTTTTCGCGGTTCTCTTAACACTTCGCGCACAAGCACCCTTTTACTTCTTTCAGAAGGTCCAGCACGACCTGGTCCCGGCTCCACTGTTGTTTTTTCCTTGCGTTTAAATTGTGTAATCACACGGTTAACTGTGGACAACGGAATATTTAAAAATTTACTTATTTCACGTTGCGAAGCGCGTTCACTCTGGCCAACGATGCGACCCCGGGTGAAGTCGCTAATATCACTCGAACCTTGTAAGCGAGGTATAGTTGTAACGATACTAAACTATTACGAATTCCTTCCGATACATCTACCCTAATGCTGTTTACATATTTATACCGCTTTACCTGGTGTCCATTTTATTCGAAAATTTCAACAGCTACATACTTCATAAAGCGGATCTTATTTTTTGATTTTGAGAATAGAAAGATGTCACTTGGTGATAAATTAGGTGGTTGCGAGCTATTAGCCACTAATTCAGCAATTTACTGACAATAATGTCACGGTTTGACGTGCTATGTGAGAGCTGGCATTGTTATGATAAAAAATAATTTGCCGATTTTGATTATTAAAATGTAGGAAACTGAAAGAGACCAGTTCTATGATATCCCAAATTTGGTTAAATAACGAGCTACCGGTTACGTGCAAGCTGCACATCCTCGGGCCACTCCATTAATGCAAACAATACTATAACTAGCATCACGGCAGCAAAATTACATTAAAAATCAATAATTTTGTATAAGAACGAAAGAAGACAATAAAAGAAGTTGAAATGCCAAAACTTCCCCCTTGACATTTTTTCGCTTCGGGTTTGACACGAAATGTCTGTCTTTCAGCGAGACACCCAGTATACATATTTTTACATTTATAGATGCAAACTGAGAAACTATTTTCAAAAATGTTAACGTCTTTATTTTCATTGATAAGAACGCAATAGAAAACAACAAAAAGAAACTACCTAATAACGCAACTTCAACTTGCTTACTGTAACTTATCAGGTTGTGATTACAAGTTATTAATTTTTTCGTTTTGGTAATTAATTACTATGGCACTGAAACTTACAGAATCTTAGCAAATTGACATCCTGATGATACGTGGATATGGGGAACGTTAGAGTTTTTTTGGAGAGATTTGCGCTTTATTTAAAGCTATTTATCCCGATCTACAAATCAGTAAAAAACGCGGTGTATCGAATAATTCGAAAGTACAAGACATTTCATTACTAACAGTTTAAGAAAATAATTATGTGCCTACAACTGAATTGGGATAAATTCATAAGATCTCTGAAAAATCTGTCCATAAAATTTGCAAAGCTCTAGAAAACGCATTCTCTGTATAAATTGTTCATAGACCACAAACTAGACTTTTGCGAATTTGTAAGAAAACAACCTAATACGGTGAATAAAATAGTTTTTTTAGATGAAGCAACGTTTTGTCCTGTACTCTTAACAGGCACAACCATCGTTACTAGTCAACTGGAAATCTTCATTTGATGAAGTCCATACACAGCTTCACCAAATCGTGGAATGAGTGACCTGGCCTGAATCGAATTAGATCATGGGACCATTTTTCATAATTAAATAATGACAGCTATTTAAATTATCAAGGAACGAGATTTTGCAGCACTTACAGCTTTTTCCTAATCCAAACAAGTCTAAAAATGAAAATATTAAGGTCCAACAGCATCGATCTTCATCATGTTTTGTATATAATATTCGTGTTTATTTGAATGAGATATTTCTTGCACGCTATATTGAACGCAGAGGAGCAATCCAATGGTCCACCTATTGTCCAGGCCTATCACGATTTTTTCTACTGGGGGTCACTTGAAAAATCAAATATAAAAAATCGACTAAATAATCTCGAACAAGTAGAAAAACGAATAATTCAAGAAGCCAACGGTACGTGCCACAGCTGATATAGCTTTGAGTGAGACATTTTGATGATCGTTGTAAACAATGTAAAATTTGAACATTATTGCAGTTTTAGTAATGTGTTTTAAAAAATATCTTGGTTTTATGTTATTAGCTAGATTTTAATTTTTAATATTGCATTTTATCAGTAAAAGCAAACATATTGATATTTCTGAAAGTAGTCTGCATCCAAAAATATGATGACACACTAGGTGTCCTGTCAAAAAGTAAGTGGGAAGCATTTCCTATCAGACCGGAATCGGAAAAAAAAGAAAATCTTATAATAAATTCGTTATTTTTAAGTATATTAACCATACCAAATTAAAAAAGAAAAATCACAAGCAAGTTATTCAACCGTTCCGGAACTAGGTCTGTATACAGTCATCATCGAATCAAATTGCAAATTTCTGTAAGATCTTTAAGGTATATGAAATTTAATCCCACTTAATTACGTTAACAGGTCTTAACTACTTCTGCGTGGAATCCACCCCCGGGACACAGAAAGATCCATGGCGATCTGATGTATCTCTACGTAGTGACTCTAGAAGATAAACATTATCACATATCAGCGTGTTCGAGAGGTTTTTATATTAACCAGTACGTTATAGATTATACAATCGCTAATTTTAGCCTAAAAAGTTATAATGAATATCGAAAATTCCAGATCTACTGAAGAAGAATTCAATCCTAAGCCAGCAACGCCTAGTCACTTGTGCCATTCGCTGATAGAACTCTTAAATCAAATATCTCCTTTGTTCAAGAGACACTTTGCCGTGCTGCAGAAGAAACGTAACCAGAGGCATCCGTTCGAACGGGTCGCGACGCCTTATCAAATCTACAGCTGGACTGCTCCAATTATTGATCATACTATTGATGCTATTAGGGCAGAGGATAGTAAGTAGTTTTATTAAAAAAATATATATTATTGGAATTTTTGGTTTTTAATAGAAATTCAGATTGATTTTGGTTAGATATACAGGATGCGCCAGTTAAAACAAAATAGTGAAATTATAGTTAGAACGAGTTGTTACATTGTCCTTTCAACATCTTTTTTTCCAAATACATATTGTTTTTCTTGAACTTCTTTTACTATAGTTTTTTTGATTCATCATTCCAGCGTTCTCGTCAAAATTGGGTTACGAGGAGCATATACCAGGTCAAACTCGAGATTGGAACGAGGAATTGCAAACGACTCGCGAATTACCCAGAAAAAGCTTACCGGAAAGATTGCTTCGCGAAAGGGCCATCTTCAAAGTGCACAGCGATTTCGTCGCGGCGGCTACACGTGGAGCTATGGCCGTCATAGACGGCAACGTAATGGCGATTAACCCCGGAGAGGAAGCGAAGATGCAAATGTTCATCTGGAACAATATATTCTTTTCATTAGGTTTCGATGTTAGAGATCATTATAAGGAATTAGGTGGGGATGCGGCCGCATTTGTCGCACCAGTACGTTAAAAAAAGTTCTCATGTAACAGCGAAGTGATTTTGGTGTTTATTCTAGAGAAACGATCTGCAAGGTGTTCGTGTATATAGCGCAGTAGATTTACCGGGATTGTACACGTTGGGAACAGTGGTAATCGATTATCGCGGCTATAGAGTTACCGCTCAGTCGATAATACCTGGCATTCTTGAAAGAGAGCAAGAACAATCCGTTGTCTATGGTTCCATCGATTTTGGAAAAACTGTGCTATCACATCCGAAGTACTTGGAATTGGTATGTAATTATGACAGTACATTTTTCAAAATAAATGTTAGAATATAATAAAAAGTAGTGTAGTAGAGTATCGTTAATATCGGAGAAATCTAACTTCCTGAACCCTCTCCCACAAGTAAAGGTCATGTGGATTTAAATCACATTATAAAACAAACAATTTAGAAACTACAATACAAGAGATCCACACTAGAATACTGCAAGAACATCAGCTATTGAAGCTTTAAAATAGTAAAATCTAGAGGAAAAAAAATCGAAGCATCTACAACAATAAGACCACAAATTACTTATTTATTGGTATTTGTTTACACTTAATTTTCATTTCAAGTTGTCTGTTTCGTCATTATTCAACTCACTCAGCAGAGATTCTTTAGTCCTAAAACAGCATCGAAACTTTCGAAGATATACAGCTATCTTTGTCATACCTTCTTGCCTAAATTCTAAATAGCAGGCATAGTATGAAAAAGCTGGGGAGTGATAGATTGATGAACTATTTATCCTATGAGATTCCTAGGTTTCACTAATCTTCTTACTTCACCGCAAGTACTTACCGATTTAATATAGATTTGCTGGTTAGCTGCCTGCATAAGTCTCTAGTTTCAAGGTATACGTATATATTTGAGAAATCAACTAACGCATAATTTTTTACGCTATATTTGATGGACTTTGATGGTATATCTATATACCCACATCTTCCTCGGAATTCAACTAATTATCCATGGATTGTCAAAAAAAGGACTCAGAATGATTGCGGTAAACTTTTCAAATAGACATCTAATTGGAGCTAGCTTGTCTAGGCACAACGTACAGCCTTGTTAATATTACTGAATGCTTACGGTACAGTAAATTGGTTCATTATCAGTTCCATGCACATTCTATAAGTCCAACATTTTTTTTCACAGCCAGATTTATAAACACCTGCAGAATATAATGGGTCCACAAATGATCGAATTTGACAAATATCTATTGGTTTTGCGTCTCACTCTCGCGTGTATTTCAACTTTATATGTTCGATATACAGATTTGAGGTTGTTACCTTTAGATTAATTATTTAATTATTGAAAAAGGAAATTGAATTGAAAAGGAATCAATTACCGTATTTATGTGCTGCAAAATCTGAACATGATCCTGTTTCCCCAAATAAAAATTATGTGATCTGCGTTGTCTTTTTACGCTACGGAGATTAAATTGCCTCCGTTGTGTTGCGTTATCCTTACGAAAATAATAGGGTGCTCCATCATTTTCTGCTTACTATATTATCATTTGAAGAAATAGTATCGTGTTCCGAATCCACGTTTAGCTCTTGAGTTTGTTGTAGGTTATTTTCTTCCCCACTTTCATTTTCGTTAACGACTCGGTGGTCTAGTGGTAAGACGGCCAGCGCTTGAATTTGGCAAATGAGGTGTTGTGCGTTCGAAATCAACGTCCATCAAGTACAGAGATGGCGGCACTTTTAGGCAGGTTCGGTCCTAGTCATCATTCGTTGTTGGGAAAATAACTAACGGTGCTTCATCTTTTACGGCAAGGAAAAAAAATTGTCGACGCATTGTGAGCCCCCTATTACCGCAATATCTGTAAGACTCGTTTGCACCGGTTCCTCTTAAAAAATAAGCTTAATTTAAATTTTTACTATACGGATTTAATTAAATTAGGTGACACGGCGAAGTTTATGTTTTTAAGATTGATAAACAAATTTCCATTTGTATTAATGTTATTTATTTATTTATTTTGATGCCTAAAATGCGTCTTTGCGCTGGTTTCATCGCAAAACGCCTGATCTCTATTAATTATTAATTTAGAAAACAGAAAAGGCGTCTACATCCGATTATTTTTACTACTCCGTATCAGTCATGTTAAAGCACTACAACAGATAATTTGTTGTTTGCCATTTATTGATTCATTACTCTAAATAATATCACCAAATTCAATGCTTTTAAAATTATCGTCTATTTTAAATCGTTTTTTCTTCAGTTGAATAAGGCTGGCCAACAATTGAAAATCCTCCCACATCACGTTATTAACGATAAAAGTGAATCCGTAGAGCTGTGCTCAAGTGTCGAATGCAAAGGAATTATCGGAAATGACGGCCGCTATTACATACTAGATTTATTACGAACTTTCCCACCAGATGTAAACTTCCTTAGACGTAAGTTGCAAAACGATATTTTCTCTTTTACTACTAACGTTTTCTGTTCATAGTGGACGAAGAACTAAGCAAAGAAAGCAAACTGTTAGGCTTTCCAATCGAACACAAACACAAACTTCGCTGTTTAAGACAGGAGCTGATAGATAGTTTTGTCGATTCTCGCTACATGATGTTTATCAAATACGCAGCCTACCATCTACAACAGATCAATTTGAAAAGTGAAGAAATCATAAATACGACAGGAAAGAGCAAAGACAAGAAAGACGATGAGGAGAAAAAGGATTTCGAAACAGAGGAGGCTAAGAAGATCGTAGAAAGTGTTACTGATGGAAATAAATTAGAAAGTAAAGGAAACATCTGTGAAATTTAATTGAAAAAAATGAATTATTTCTTACAAATTCTAGTCGAGGAAAGCACGAAGAACATAGTGAGAACAGCGGCTATCGCAGTCGGGTCGCTAAAAGATACCGAATTTGATATCCGCTTCAATCCGGATATATATTCTCCGGGCATTCGACATTGCGATAAGAACGATCCTCCTTTAGTCAAACAGAAGCAGCTCGTTAAAGATGCGGCTGAGTTCCTTTTAACCGTACAAATACCTTCATTCGTAAGTAAAACTACCCAATCTTGTTAGTAAGTCGCTCCATTAATTTGTTGTAGATTAGAGATTGCTTGGACCACTCTTCGCCTCCAATGGATGGAGTTACTCTGTCTGATGTGATGCACAATAGAGGTATTAATATAAGGTACCTTGGGAAAGTATGCAACTTGTTGTCGAAAGTGAAGCAATTAGAGTACCTTCATAGTATAGCTGCTGGAGAAATTATTCTACGTGCGGCCAAACATATATTTACTACATATTTACAAGTAAGTTTAATTGTAACCACTGGCTCTATACCGGAGAATCGAAATGACTGGTTTAAGTTACGGTACAAATGCTATTTGGAAACTAGTTCCAACAATATAGCATTATTGCGCTAGGTATTGTTGTCTAGGCAATTTTCAATGTGTTTTTAATACGTCATGGTAAGCGTAAGGAATCATTCACCTGTACCCTATGCACTGTTGGTGTGCGCCCTCTCTGGTTTAGCAGTCTAGGAGCGAATCGGGAGAAGGGTTGGAAACTACCCGCTTATTTATCTGTGCTTGAACGGTAGGCGAGTACATATTCTTGTAGCGCGTTTTCTCTCCTCACTGTTTTTCCCGTGAATGATTCCATCAATACCATGAGCAGCTCTATATAGCAGCATTATTATTTAGGTACTGTTTTCAATGCATTTTCGGTGCGGTTTCAACATGTTTTCATTTTTATTAAGACACTGCTTTAAAAGTTTTGTATTACATGAATTATGAGTATGGCACAAATTTTTCAACATCATTGTTCGACTTCTGCGACTTATGTTCATAACGTCGACATTCTAAATCCTTTTGTATTTGTTCAACATAGTACAAATTACAAACATGGCAACCCACTTTGCAATGTGTTTGTAAACGTTTTTAAGGAATATACAGTAGATAATGCAGACAAAAATAAAAGTACTTTAAAACAGTCAAAATAGAAAATAATAACAATGTTAGATATCAGTACCTCTATAATGAAATTACAATGTTCTTTAGGTACGAAATTTAAATTTATTTCTGTGTCAATAAAATAAATTCCTTGTACTTAAAAATTAATATGGCGCTTCAAAAACCTTTCATTGTATGTTCCATGAAGACAATACGACGGCAAAAATACGGTAACGCTAGCGCAGGTCGCTTTCCAACCAACCCTACCAACATAAATCAACTGATGTTAAAATTCCACTCTGCGTTAGATACTGTTAGTTATGTTTAACTTAAACTTATCTCGTTGTGTCGCTTGTTATTTGGTTCTTCTTCTTCATTTTTTTTTTTTTTTTTTGAGGAAGATTTACTTTATAATTTTATTTATAATTAGCTCCATGTTGCCGTCTACGGAGTTTTTAACTCGGCGCTCCTTGTGCTTCCTCCAGATGTGGTGGCACTATATTAGGCAGTCGGCCGTAAGAAAACGGCATATCATCCACCAGATCCTATCCTGATACCGCTATTCTGACTTGGTACTAATTTCTTAAAATTTTGCGCTATATTGTGCTAGTTTAGAGAGCAATAGTAGTGATAAATAAAATTGTAAAATACTAGTACTAAGTAGGATCCTCGAGAGTGAAAATCGATCCCAGTGTCTAGCACGAATGGAATGCATTCTAAAAGTCTTGTTAACGTGTTTAGCACCGTTTTGTTGATTTTCTCCAAAAACTGCCATATGATGAAACCCATATGTGGCCTTGTGTTATCACAGTGTATCGCTCATTCCTACGCCACTTCTCTGGATGTTTGCTTCTCATACCCTCCCTTATCTGTCTTAAAACGTCATGACAGAATTCTGTATTAATTGTCTAACCTAGAACTGCGAACTCTTTGTGTATAAGGCCATCTTTATCGTTAACGGTGCTCCAAATCGTTAGCAACTAATGTTCGGGCATTTTTAAAACCTTAAACTAGTTGGACCTGTGTCAGAGCACCCGAAGAGCAGTCTTGTCGAGTTTAAAACAAAAACTTAATACAAATACATTCTACCATCAAATTGCCCATTACAAAATCGCAAATATAAGTAGATGCAACAACGAAAAACTATTCGCCAAGAAAGAACGTGTCCACTTACAATGGCGTCACTCGGCACACTGCTTCACAAGCGATGTACGTAATTGCAGGTACTGGCATTCACTTGCAACTGGGTACGTTTACACAATTAATTCAAATTTCGTATACAGTTTAGACCAGCCATTTCGATTGTTCTACGGAGTACATTTAAACCTAAGATTTGAACAATTTTAAATTTTAATTTTTTTTCAGAGTACCGAGATGATGTATCTTTCCGTTGCGATTGCGCATTTCCTGAATTGCTTTTTATATTCCGGCACTGTAAATAATCCAATGCAAGGAGTAGATGAGGTTAGGCGTTAGTGTATTCGCCCCTTATACCAATAACTAAATTTTCACACATTTTAGTTCCAAACCAAAACTAATAAAAAACGCAACAAACGTAGAGGGAGAACTAACCCGCTGATGTGCAACGATAGCAACGAGTGGGCAAATCTAACACCGAAATCGTTATGGCAGCAACTGAAACACGAATTGAAATCCTATTTTGACTACGAGTTTCTAGCGAACGACATAGAATCCGTTATAGAAGTTTATTCCTTGCAAAAAGTATCTTTACTGAGATCGTTTTGTTTGAAGACGGGTATACAAGTTCTCCTAAGGGACTATAATTTCGATTCGAAGAACAAACTGATCTTCTATGAAGAAGATATATTGAATATTTTCCCAATCGTAAAACATATTAATCCTCGCGCGACAGATGCCTATAACTTTTACACCACTGGACAGAACAAGATTCAGCAGGGATATTTAAAAGATGGTTACGAGTTGATTAACGAAGCGCTGAATTTATTAAATAATGTTTATGGGGCCATGCATCCCGAAATAGCACAGTGTTTGAGAATGATCGCCCGGTTGAATTATATAATGGGTGAACATACTGAAGCGATGGCCTATCAACAGAAAGCTGTTTTGATGTCGGAAAGAGTAAATGGTATCGATCATCCGTACACGATAACAGAATATGTAAGTGCAAGCAACTATAGAGACACAATCTGAGCAAAGTTAACAGTTATAATACGCATGTGCGTCTCCTGTTATTCTTTTTCGCTGCAGTATTCCCCTACAATCAGTCTATCAATCATTTGATGTTGGCCTACTACATCATGGTTACAGCTACATAGGATTGTAGATACCTCCCCGTCGTTGACTTTGTTCAGATTATGTCTGTATATGTTACCAGTAAAAACAACAATAGCAAGTGTACCGAACATTGAGTGCTGAGATCTCAACTCGACTTGAAAAATTTCGCTGCGTACCACTTTGACGTCATTTCGATATTATTACTTGTGTTGTATTTCCCACGTAAATTATTTTATATCAAATGAATACGTAGGCTTCCATGGCCAGAGTCAGTAATAAACGAACTGTTTCCGGAATTGGACCGTGTCATGATAAGGTATAAGAGAAAATGAAATAAGAGTGAGAGGAAAACCAGCCTGTTGCCTCCTGAAGAAGCCTCCTACGACGGAGGCGAAATGTCGCGATCCCGCTTTTGTCGTTTCTTTCTCTTTTTCTGTCCCCCCTTCTCTTGTTGTTTTTTACCTTTTCACTTTTTCTTTCCTTTTATGTTCCTCTTACTCATTTCATTTTCTCTTATACCTTTTCATGACACGGACCAATTCCGGAAACAGTTCATTTTAGTCCAAATTAGTTGTCCTTACCGATTGATCTTCCTTTCTTGCAAAGAAAATAGTTGAAACAAGGCGGTGATTAACACACTAGCACAGTAAACTGCGTGAAGGAATGCCGGATGTCTCAATTTGAATACATAATAAATGTATTTAAATAAAGTTGTTATAATGATGCAATAAGTAGTATACAAAATTTCAGCTTAAAGCTAGAATTTCGAGAAAATCTATAAAAGTGTTATGTGGACCTGTTTTGTCAACACTAAAGTTTATAATTTGACATAATCCGGAAATGTTTTCTAAATTGTTGACCATGGCAACTTTCAACCACCACGACCACAAAATTTTTTGAACGTTGGCGTCTTTGTTGAGAAACTTTTTCGTCCAATAAAACACTAGAAGAAACCCTCTGCGAACTCGATGACACCTATTCTAGCTTAAAAGTTATTTAATAAGCCAGATATGCTTTTAGAAATATTTTACCGAGCAATAAATAATTAAACACTACACATGGGGTTGTTTGCTATTTTGCTTGACAACTAACCGCCAACTTCATTTTTGAATGTGTTGCGTTGCTATTGGTGGAAAACCATTTTGATCAGTTCTAGCTGCTCTGATCAACTACCCAAAACAAAACAAGTCCTATTATTGATTTTTCTCATTGGCTACCCAATCAAATTAAAGGCACGACTATTACAGTTGTGAACAGTTTACTTATACGCTCAGTACTCCGTAGATCCATTGTAGCTATTGTAAAAAGAGGAGTGCACACACACATGGATTAAAGAACTTCAAAAGTAAAGAATAACATTTTATTTCGAACTAATCATTAGTATTAAATACTAAGATATATATGACACTGTTCCAGGGGATGATTACAAGAGCATGTTGACATGTACTATTGCCTTTGCTCCAATTGATGCACTTGCGAAAATACTTCAGACCTTTTTTTCCTTATTGCTTATTTGGCCCTTTGCTAATAATAAAATAATCTCTTTATCCGTAGCTAGAATCTCTTCATCGCTTCCCACAAGCCATAATACGATTTTAGGATTGGTTATATTAGTTTGAAAAACGTCGTTGAAAATATCGGTATATAATCATTGACTTGATAAAATGTAGTTTTTTTGAGCATCTTGAAACATCTAATAATCTACGTCTTAAACAAGCTAACAGAATGAAATCCCTTTTTTGATGATTTTCATCATTTGTTTTGAGTAGTTCGCCCACGTGGGCCCACAGTGTTTTCCTTGATTGTTAAATAAATCCTGTTGATACAACCAATAGTCTTTCGCTTATAGCAAATCAAAATTCTTCAAGAGACGGTACATCTTGTAATATGACAGTTATCAGAAAAGATTTACAATAATACGGTTTGATTTCTTGAATAATATTGTTAAAAGCAACGCGAAAATTAAGCCAAACGCGGACTATTTGTCAATTAACTTAACATTCCAACACAATGCGCCAAGCAAGGGTTGATGTTTAGTCTGCATTCCTTATCTGCATGTGAACTCTGTCTACTTAACGTTCCAATACCTTGATGCGTTGAATAGGAATTGGGTTTAACAATATGTTAATCCATTCGCTGAGTAAGTTGAGTTTTATAGTAGAAACATCGCTTGAAGGTTTTCGCCTTCAACACATAGTTCTTTTATATCGTAATGTCTAGGGGCATTATCGAAAACATACTATGCCTTCAAAGCAAATCCAAATTCCTCATTTTCCTTCCAACTTTAGGATTATACAACCATTTACAAAAAAGATACATAGTTGCCCATGACTTATTTAGGCCCATACATGCATAGGGAAGATTTTAACTTCTCTTAAATGCCCTAGGTTTATTTACCTTTCCCCCTAGTAGGGGTTTCGTCTTATGAATACCGGCGACGTTAGTTTCGATGCGAAAGTTTTGTTTAGCTGACTTTCGTCAAAATTATAGACCTGATGGAGTGTTAGATTCATTTCTGCAACCCTTATTAAAAATGTTTACCTGAACAACTTAACAGCAGATTCCATTTTTTGCCAACGATTGATGACAATTGACCAACACTCCTACGTTTTTTAAATCAATTATCCGGAATCTACATCTAATCATCTGTTTATTCGTTGACGAAAGCAGTTAGTTTTTCGCATATCTGATCAAGTATTGGAAATATGTTGCGCAGTATCGGTATCTTGATTTTGACACGATTTTGTTTTTCTTTGCTTGTGACCGCCAATTGTTGATTTTCCGACACCGATCACGGATTTAGCAATTCTTGTAACATTTTACTGTCTTTCAAGTTTGTTTATAGTTTTGCTTTCATCCTTGACTGACAACGTTGTATGTTTTCGATTACGTTTGCTTCCTGTTTGATAAAATCTTCGTATAATACTATTGACGGTGGATTTTGGAATTCCAACGTTTTGATTAATCGTCTTCATGTAAAGTGATAATTGAAGATCATTTCGGAACATTAGTTGGCCTTCTACATGGCATTTTTTCAAACAATTTTACTCTGTAGGCTAAGTTTGTATGACTGCGTGCTAACACCTTACAAGAAAACTTTTGCAATGATTAAAATTGTAACGCTATAAAGTACAATAAAAGATAAGTTGTTCACATAATGTTGATATATTTGAACAAACAATAGCCGATTTTTATATTTTGAGACTAAATATTTTCTTTTTTAGGCACACCTTGCGCTGTACTGTTTCGCAAATAGTCAAGTTAGCACAGCCCTCAAACTCCTGTACAGGGCGAGATATCTAGCGTTAATCGTTTGTGGAGAAAACCATCCCGAAGTAGCTCTACTAGATGTAAGCAATATCAAATTTACGTATTCTTAGGATTAAATTTGAGAACGTAATTCATAAAACTTCGATAAATTACATCTTGAATACAATTTTAAAGAAAATAAAATGAGTTTATTTCTTTTTACACTTAAAAATAAAGCAACTTTTTAGCATCGTTGTCGATTTTAGTCATTATTTTCCTTTTCGTAATCTATATATCTAATGTCTATTCCTATTCCTATTTCCAGAGTAACATTAGCTTAATCTTACACGCTGTCGGCGAATACGAGCTATCGTTGCGCTTCTTGGAGAAAGCGCTCGCCTTGAACATCAAATACTACGGGGCGAAATCGCTAAAGGTTGCCGTGAGTTATCATTTAGTAGCGCGGACTCAAAGTTGCATGGGCAATTTTAGATCGGCACTAAACAGCGAGAAGGAAGCGTACACCATCTACAAGCAGCAGCTGGGTGATAGTCACGAGAAAACTCGCGAATCGTCCGAATGTCTTAAGCACTTAACGCAACAGGCTGTGGTATTGCAAAAGAAGATGAACGAGATTTATACGGGGAAAAACGGCGGTACGCTGCCGCCAATTCAGATTCAACCGCCCTCTATGGGTTCCGTACTGGATATGCTTAACGTTATCAACGGTATTCTTTTTGTACAGATAAGGTAAGAGAAGTTCGCCACTTGTACAAATAATTTATAATTTTCAATAAAGCAGAATGAATTCGAAATCTATAGGTCGGTTGCATAAAACTTTTGCAAATTGTAACTTGCTGGTAAAGCTTTTGTAATGACATTCGCACTTTCTATTATTGCCTCTTATTTATTCCAAATAAATTATTCTACGCTTTTATTTTGGACTTTCATCTATTTAGCATTCATGTTTTGTTGTTGGGGGCAAAGTACAGTTAATACTCTCCCTAACTTTTCTTATATCTCAAATAATTTTATATATTTTTATACTGGCATACACCAGCCTTCTGCGAATAGAATTATTATTAATTAAGATGTATTACTAAGTTGCTTAACTGAAACCTCTATATATATATGCTTACTACAAAATCAACAGTAACCACATAAACTTAATACATTATTCTATCGTATACGCGACTTTCTTAAAGTAATAGGTGGAATGGGTTGTATCCTTATTAAAATAGGCATCCAAGAAAATGCATAACGATGTAGAAATCAGAAAGGATACTTTTTTATTAGTGACTAGATATGTGGTGTGTGATGCTAACTTGCAAATACTGTATGATCATTTAAATTTACCTTCTAGCAAGCCATGATATAAAATTAGAAAATGGAGAATGATTGTGTCTCTTGCAACCATGTGTAGATGAATTTCGGGTAAAATTTCCACATTTTCCAGTAACATGTAACAGTTTGCGGCAAGTTATTCAAGAATCAGTGGCAAAATTTCGTGAAACAAGGTCTGTGTCCCGAAAAACATAGCGGTAAACCATCAAAACAGACAGCTGAAAATGTAGCACATGTTGAGGAACAAATAACTCAATCACCTAAGTCTATTTGCAAGCTTTCACAGCAAGCGCAACCTTCATATGGAACACACCAGGCAATCCTTAAAAAAGATCTACAAACATTTCCATACAAGTTTCATTGCGTGCAAAAGCTTTTACTTATTAATCACGCAACCCGTGTCCATGGTTTTTAGGTACGATGCATAATGATGTTGTTATATATATATATATATATATATATATATATATAAACAAACAATGCACATCTGATCTAGTGAAAATCCACATGAAATTCTTGAGACACCCTTGCATTCTCAAAAAATACAGGTTTGGTTTGCTGTTTCTCGTAAACGGATTATTCGTTCAATATTCTTTAATACCATAAATGCGGAACGATATCGTAATAATTTATTATAACCATTTTTAAATCAATTACATGACTACGAACTCCGCGAGGGATATTTCCTACAAGATAATGCAACACACCATAGGACAAGGGAAACGATGGAATTATTACATGTATTCTTTGATAATCGGGTAGAATACGTTCAATAATATGAAACGTTATGAAAATGAAGGAGTTCACCTTGAACATTTAATGTAATCATTAATCTTTATTATTGTTAAACTTTTTTATTTTTCCAACTGAAACGTTTGTGTGCAGTTATTTGTCAAAATGCCGAAACCTAATCTGACAACCGCATGTCAACGATGTAATATAAACTGAACCACGTACACTTAAGCGCTATTAGTAAAGTCACGGAATAAGTCAATTTTAAGTTATTCTACCAACTTATGTTTAAAGAAGAAAAATTTCATGGCTTGCTAGAGGATATAGAACAGAAACAAGTAAAGAAGCGTAACTCTAGTGGTGGGGGTATGATGTAAAAATTGATAGCGCCATACGGCAAGATGACAAATTAATATCTACAAGCGAGAAATATGATTCAATTATAAATAAATTTTCATAGGTAAATATTCAGAAAAAGAAAACATAATTGGCATACAGTTTATTTAGAAAGTACATTACATCGGTTTCTGACGTTTCTTCGATGCTTTTTCTAACGCCGTTGATTTTATCCTCTGTTATAAATCGTCGTCCTTGCGGTCTTTTTGTTTGTTGCGGTAATTCGGGCATAAAGAAATTATATGTCACCTTATTTAAATTCCTTGGTGATATTTCAGTCTCGTAAAATTTATTTATTATTTTCAAAGTGGAGTTTTCTGGAAACATTTCTTAAATTGCTGGCTATTTGATACAACTTCCTTGCTTTTGGTGTTAACTGAGATTTTCGTTTTAACTGAACAGCTGACAATAATTTGATTTTCCTTTTCAGAGTTGCAATATAAAACAACTTCATCTACTCTGTGCCATAAAAGAAATGAAATATGTTTACCAGCTGCTACATCTGACGTTTCACCTATATACATAAAAATATTTCTTGCATAAATCTCTTTAATGTTTCCACTCCACCTGTTAATGGTGACTGAGCTGCGTCAAAATTGGTGTTACATGTATTTTCATAATCACTGCCAAAAGTTGTTTCCATAGGTTCTTGCGAGGGGCCCCGACTTTAAATCTACAAGTACAATAAATAATTAACACATAGGTGAAAAACTCTGTTGTAATGTACAACAACATAATCTAATACATACCCGTATTCACAATATCTACTACTTCAATGTTCATATCCTCAACCATATTTAGTCCAGAGTTATGTCAGAGTCCATGGTTGGATATCTATGCAGTGAGTTCTTCTCTGTAGGTTCTTCGTTGTAATCTGTAGATCATAATAAACATGCAAATTAGCAAAAACACCAGTTTTATACATATTGTAAGATCATCCTTATTACCAATGTTTACTAAATGTTTTATTTATACTGTCCGATTTATTTCTTTATGTATGATGCTTAAATATCACTTCATAATTATTTCAAATTCAACTTACTTGGTAGATATAGAGTGGGTAAACTTCCAAATTTTAATTTTCTACTTCCAGGAGCTTTACAGAAGTTACTAAAATGTAAATCACATATGCGATATCTTCTGTAAGCTTTTTGACAATCCATTTCCTTTAACTCAGATAGACCTATACGATCCACCCATATGTTGTTTATCTAAAATATATAATTTGTAATTGTAGAAAGCATTGTAATATATTATACACAAAGAAGCGAATGTCTTAAAATGTTTAATACACAATATACATACCGGTTCATGTAGGATAGGTAAAGTCCCTTTTTGGGACTTTTGGATCATGATTCCCGCAATACGGTACACAACAATATACGACCATTGCTTTAACAGTTCCTCAATACTTGAAAGCTATAGTTCACTACAATCGGATGTGGATTTGTAACGACGCATTTTACTCGTACTTAAACCCAATAATGTACAAACGGCACCGATAGTAGTCGGAAACTAATTACAGCGCTTAATATTACTATTTTACAACTTATTACCCCCTCCAGCGGAATTTCGCCCCCCTACAAGAGGGTAAATTTAATCGATCAAATGCTATCTAGTACTATTCCCCATTGGCCAAGCTCTGTTCATTATGTTACCATTTTTAACTATCTTCCATAAGTGTTCCGATTTATTAACAAGTACTTTTGAAGTATACTATTTATAGTCGACAATGATTATCCATACATAAGTTATTTATTAATACCACTTCCAAATTCTTCAAATTCAGAAAAAGAGCACATAAATTTACCAGAAATGACATTAAGGATTATTTCGGTGTACTAAAAGAATATTATTAAAATTGCAAACGCCACTTCATGTTGTATTTGCTTATGCAATACTGCACAAGTTTTTGTATCCTAGAAAATGACGAAGTAGATGAAAATTGGGGCGAAATAATTGCGAAAATCCATCAATAATAAATAACAATTGCATTAATAATGAGATTGCATTTATTCTTCGGTTCGAGGTAATATTTGCTCCGTTGTTAAGGTCTGTAGCCACCTCCCTAGTTTACCATATTTTTATTTTATCGTCATCCGTTGGCAATTTGCTCGTCATCTGCTACTCTTTCCATGAAACAATAATATATCAAAAGAATATTGGGTTATTCAACTCATTTTATATACTCTTCTGCAGTATCTTTCCGACTTTTTGTTTTGACATTGTTACACAATAACTAAGGTACTTTGAATTGCAGAGCACCTCAACACCTATAAGTTCAGCACCAATTTCTTCCCATGCTTCCATCTTTTTGTTGTTTATATTTGCTATTGTCCTTATATTATTGCTAGCATTTGGTGCACCTATTACATTAAACAGTTGCTACAATACCAAAAAAGAATCTAAAGGATTATTATCAGATGAATATTCATTCGAGAATGTATCGGGGTAAAGAATGGTTTTAGCTTTTTAGAAAAGAAACAAAAGTAAACAGAGCAGCATATGCGTCAAAGTTGTTTTGTGCTTTTTCAATACCTCGCCTACTTTCTTTATTAACTCCTATTGATTGAAAAAATCTTATAATCATTCTCATTTTTACAGTCAAGAAGATATCGAAAACTTCAAAGCAGAAATAGAAAAGAGACAGCTGAGCGAAGAAATGAATGGAGAAGAAATCAAAACAAAAGAACTAGAATGTGAATAGTGTTGTGTCTATAAATTTTTTTTTTGAATCAAAGTAAAAACTATATTTAGATCTTGTTAGTCCATTTGTAGATGAGTAGAAACGAAACAATATTCTTATATATTTACGTAAAGTGTGTATTTACAGTACTTTTGCTCGTCTGTGTATATATCTACACCAATAAATTACAACTTCCAATAAACGGAAAAAAGGATTTGCAAACATTTTGCGAATCCTGTCCTAGAATTCGTGTAATCTTGCGTGATAATATTGCATATACGGACAGTATATTTACGAGGTTGCTTGATCTTTTATTGATAAATTAGTGAAAAGCAATATTACCCTATCAGGTAATGCGGATATTGGCAGTTACAGCAATACTTATAATTACCATACATATGGTATTGCAAGCAGTTGTTAGTATTTAAAGGGAGAGCTAATCGGGATCATCGTCTTTCTGTAATTCTGGAATTGTATATTAATAAAAATAAAGTATTACGGAAAGCCTTACTTTATGTAAATACTCATTTTACTAAATATATTTCAATCTATTTACAGCATCCATTAATGCGGTGCGATTTTGTATGTTAGTTTTTGTAATGTTTCCTTTTTTTGTTAATAAAGAGATAGCCATTGTTTTAAGATATTTTATTTCAGTTGTACTACCGTTCATGTTTAATCGCGCTTTATAAAATAACAAAACACAGACAGATGTTTGCGAGAAATTTATTTAATTTATCGAATACGCATTTTTTGTCATTCTTTCATTTATTTTAACTAATTCTCCAATCCTTCCGTCCCCAAAGCAACCCAATACCATGATGTATCCTCCGCCATGTTTCACTGTTTTTGAAATACGCTCGTCTAACATTCATTCTCCAGGGCGACATTTACTTCCGAACAATTCAAATTTCAATTCGTTCATCTGTAATACTTTCCCAATCATTTACACCCCAGTTTGCATGAACTTTTGTGCAATTTAGTCTTTTCTGTGTGTGTACAGAACTTAACCGTGGTTTTCTTACTGCTGTACGATCCCTGAAACCAGCTTTTATTAACCCCCGTTCTACTGTCAGTACATTTACTGTCTGACGGCCTTGTAAATTGAAGTTTACCGTAATTTGCGATGCTGTAAAGCAGGGATTTTCTTCGTTCCGTTCTTGACCTGGGTCTTCCAATTCGCTTTCTGCTCTGATCCTCACCGGTCCTTTGTTTACTTTTAATTGTCCTACGCACATAACACAGAAATATTTAATTGTCTTGCAATTTCTCTATTTCAAACATTTGTTTCGTGTAAAATGCATATTCTGGCGCGTGTTTTCTCTTAAGGCAATCGCACACGTCTCCAGTATGTCAGCAATATATTGGATAGTATATTGTGGCATGAATTATATAACCTGAAGTTGCGACACTGAAAATCATTTAAATTTATCGTATATAGAATTACCTATTGTACCCTTAACCTTCTTACATAGCATATCAAATTCGTCTACTATTTCCACTGATTCTGAGAGCAACATCCCTTGCGTTTCTAGTTTACGAATGGAACTAGAAACAAAACTATAATTTAACTTTCTGTTGATGTTACCATCTGTTTACAGTTTTCTAGAGCAATGCAGTCAGCAGTGATTTCAAGAATGACATGGAATTAATAATAAAACGTATTTACCACATCCCTTCTGCTAGGCAAAATTATACACGTGCAGTTCTTGGAAGAAAGTATAAGAAAAACCAATGTAAAAGATTTATCGTTCTGAAAATTGTCAACAATCTAATAAGAAAGAAATGTAAACGTACATTTTATTTAAGTTGCAGCATGTGATACAATCCAATAAAAGTACAAAAAATATTAGTTAATAGGCTAATATACTGTAATTACATAAAATAGCACTGCAATTTAACGTGCTTGTTATAAGTAAATTAGTCAAAATTATTTAAACTCTACATTTGGATATTCTTCTGTAAATTGTCGACTGCAGGATTACCACAACCTATCCAGATTTGAAAATCCGCTCCAGAAACGAACCATTAAAATAAAAACGTCGTGTCCAGAGCCAAACATCACTATGGGCACTTCTAAAATTTACTTTTATGTAACATATCCTAACATTTAATGTACAGATTAAATTTACTAATTAAAAACGCACCTAGAAATTGGCTATAAAGGAATTCGAAGGTAAGGGAAACTCGTACAAACAATAGTACACAACAGTGCCTACGCTACTGATTGTTTCCATGATATTTTTTGACATTTAACTGTTTTAATGTCTTTCGTTCACTTTACAATTTTAACGTATTGTGTTTTAATTCTATTTTTTGCTAGGATCCTAGCTATAACTATGTATACATATGTTTGATACTAAAGTTCCTTTCTGTGGCGTCTTGACCTCAAGATATGCATTAGTAGCTGGATAAAACTGGTACCCATAATTTAAATAAATTCTGGGATACTGGATAGTCTCTTCTTCATTTTCCTACATATTACTATGAACTCACACCGACTCAATAACGCTCCTTTAATTTGGATATATTTTTATTCCATTACAAAGTGTGTTAAATTGCAGTGGGATAGTAATGCTATATAGATATTGTTCAACCAATTAGAAAGCACATTTTTTAAAGAACATAGGTGTTGAAGCAGTACTATTATTTTATACTGTATATGTTTCATCAACATTTATAATATAAATTTATGAAAAGCACCATCGAGAAGGAAAATATGAACATAGATAATACGCATATCATTTTCAAATTTCAAACGACTCCCGCCACGTACAAAATGATTTCGACAATTTTCGTTTGTATTCGCTTAATTTGCCATGTGACCACCAGAATTCGTTCATTTTCAAACATTTGAAGTTTGAAAATGTTAACGGTAATCAGTTGTCTCTAAAGTTAAACTAGGTTTTATATTTATTTTATTCTGAGGTAACTAACCGTGATTAAATAAAGTATATACTAAGTTATATTGCATATAATATTTTAGTTAGTTATATCTATTTTAATAAATTTAAAGAAAAAATGACATCATTGTTAGTGGATCATTCGAATACAAGTGGTCAGTTATCATTCTTACGAGCTCGAGACCCAAGTATATTATCTGGAAATTTTGCATTGAGACTGAAAAATACACGGACTAATCTATTACAAAATATAGAAGAAGATGAAGTCAAAGTATGTTGTATCCAAATCACTTCAACGTTATTTAATGTATACGGTGTTTTAGGAGCAGGAAGATGACAAGAATATTCAAATACATTTGCGAATTAAATATGCTGATAGTATGGATCAACTATATAAAATTGATGATAATGATATTCATTGTTCGATCTCTGCATCATCCCATTCAAATACTAATATGAAAGATGTTGAATCTATCGTAAAAAAATTTACGTTTACACAAATTTTCCCGCCAAATTCCACACAAGAAGAACTGTTCAATGCAATTGTTAAGCCGAAAGTGTTTAAGTTTATTAATGGAGAGAATTCTACCTTAATGTCGTATGGTGCTTCAGGCTCAGGTAATTAATGAAAGTATATAGTATGATAGTCTATATTGGAAGAATATGCTTAACAAGATTAATATAAATTGCAGGCAAAACATTTACTATTGTTGGTACTGTGAAAGAACCCGGAATTATACCAAGAACCCTTGAATATTTGTTTAGAACATTACCTGAATTATCCGAGGTGCCGTTGGTAAGACCAACTCAATCTGGAGAAGTTGAAATACTCAATGAAGCATCAGGTTATGAAGAAGTACTTGTTAGAAGTAGATTATTGAGTATGGCCCTTCAGACAATTGATGAAGGCCACATTAATACATACCAGTAAGTTTTTGTTTATACTTTCATCATCTCTAATATTGGTAGAATTGCTGTTCTTTTAATGCCGAATATACTGAGGCATTTGAAAAGTTAAGCTTGTCCTTGTTTTTATTATACACGAACATTCATAAGTTTGATTGCGCTACATAAAATAACAAAATAGACTATACTTCATTCACGTTAACCGATGGAACTGTCAAATGACAACATCGTAAACATCAAAGTTTGGTTATTAAATGTATAAGAGATAATAGTTTTTCATATTTTATGTGCAATACATTATGGTTATATGACCTGGTAAAATAATACCGTAACAATAAAATAAAAGTAACATCAATTGCAATATAAATGTATCCTTTGGTTGTTTCATCTACCGAAATAGTTGGAGCTTATTTAATTATGTTAAGAAGTAAATGAGATTGCATTTGAGGTTATCCAAAAGAACATAAATGTCAATGACAAGCTTTAAAATAACAATATTGCCATGGAAGTCGAAAATATAACTTCGACATGAATGGTTATATACATAGTATTACACCAAGTCATTTGTCAAGAAGTAAATCTCTCCGTTGGTAATCTCCATCAATCAATAAACAATCTTTACTTGTTAACTTAAAATGTTTTATTGACAAAATAGTACATTCTAATAAAATACTGTTCTATTCTTTTTTCGAAGCAACTTCCTTTTGCTTTAATAATTGCCTGACAGATACGCACCATCCTTATAATGAATCGCTCCAATTACGATTTGTTTATAGCATTCCACACTTCTTGCAGAGCAATCCAGAATGCCCTCAGAATATTTGTCTTGAAAATAAGGTTTAACCACCTTTGCAGTGCGTTTGGGGTCGTTATCTTACTGATAAATGAGCCATTCCCCAATTAATTCACATCTAGTTGCTACCGTATCGTTTTCTAGGATTTTCCAATCCTTCCGCCTCCAAAACAACTCCATACCATGATATTTCCTCTTCCATGTGTCGCTGTTTTTGAAATACTCGTCTAACATTCTTTCACCAGAGCGGCGACGAACAAATGTGCGACGTTTATCTTGGGTAATTCAAATTTATACTTGCGTGACCTTTTACCCAATTTAGTTTATCCGTTTGTGTATAGAACTTAACCATGACTGTCTTAATGCTATATGACCCTTCCTGCTCCAGGAATTCCTTCCTCCTCCAATTGGCATAAATAGTATTTACATCGTTGAAGATGAATGTGTTTGGTCGTTATCTTATTCAAAGATGAAATTTTGACCCAAAAGTCGAATTCCTGAAGGTGTTGTGTGGTTCCCCAAAATTTCTACATTCCCTTTCTGATATCTCCTACACTAGTGCCAACACTGTCATTTCTGTTCCTGTGTCATCTTTCAAGGATTCCTGTCCCATTCGAAACCGTTTTGACCATTCTTTTACAATAGAATAAGGTGATAATTTTCTCTGTGCAGCCCATCCTGTCGAGCCTTGATGCTTTGAGAAGAAAGACCTGTTTAATTGCGTGCATTCAGATGAGTACAGCGCTGCAAAGTAGAATGTGGCTGGACATGTGCATGTGACGTCACGGTTTGCAGCGCTTTCTTAAAGTGGTTGCCATTTTTTGCAGCGCTTTCTTGAAACGGTCATTTTTGGCAACGGAAAAAGTATATGCTATATATATATAGAAAAAGTATCGGTAACGGTAGAACCGGTAACCTAGATGTCAGAGGGATGCCTGCAAACCTTTCGGTATTCTTTTTTTTTTCGAAGCTAATGTTTCTAGAGGCATATTTGCCTTAACAGTGATTGATATAGAAGGAGGGATTCAATATTTGAAACATGTGTTTCTTCCCTGTTGTAGTCAAACACTGACTGTCCCTGTGTTATTTCCGTGGTATGCACCATTTGTTTAGTCTGCATCCTATATCTCTGTGAGAACTTGCTGCCGACTTAACATATATACCAGTACAGTGACACGTCTAGTGGAAATTCGGCTTAGCAAATTCGGGTGTTATTTGGGATTAAGTAATGTCAATGACATTTCTAATTTTTTATTTACTTGCACACTTGCAAGCACATTGACAATTCAAACTTCCTTGGTATTCCCAACGTTAAATTTAATCTAATTAATTTGTGAAATATTTAATTTAAATTTAACGTTGGGAATACCAAGGAAGTTTGAATTATTATTTAAAACCAACGGAAGTTACTTTAAATATTCAATAAAGTACATTCCTATAAAGGAGCACATTATAAAATACACTAACTTTAGTCAAAGAAAAGTGAAAAGAAAACCATTACGCAACTTGGCGAATTCAAATTCGAATCTAACCGCGGTTCGTATTTGTCGATGATCGTTCAACTTACGTGCGGCACCTAATATTCGTCAAATTGGTGTCTACGCACATTATCAGATATATGGTACGTCATGAGTTATACGTATTTTTGGCCTGTGGATATTCGATATCGGTATTAAGGATATGTAGATTAACCAGCGATATTTGTTTATGTCATAAAACAATGGGGTACGTCTCAAGATCCATTTGACAAAGTAACTTGAATGCGCTCATTGCTTCACGTATAACTCGACATCGTGATGAAGAAGTGGCAATTATAAGAAAAGCAATTAACATAAAATCCATTTTTATTTTCCAAGGCCATCAGTCCAATTATAGCAAAATTTTGTCCCGTTGCGATGGCGCTTATTTTATATGCTTAAATATTGTAATTGTATATCATTTGAAAGAACGCTTTCTGAAATTAACCAAATTATTATACTTGAATTTTTCTTCTGAATTAAAAGTTTATTATTTTCAGGGAAATGCAAAGTCGCCTCAGCAGAGAACCTGTAGGAATCCTAGATGACTTGAATGCGTCGTTAGCGGTGTGGGTATCATTCTCGGAAATTTATAATGAAAATATCTACGATCTGCTTACTCCAATACAGAGATCTAAAGCGAATAATAGGCCTAAACTAAAACTAGCGTCCTTCAACGCAAATACTTACGTTAAAGACCTAACAAACGTGAGCGTCTCTTCTGGAATCGAGGCGTATCAAATCCTACAATACGGACTGCATAACCTAAAATACGCATCTACGTCGATTAATCCGCACTCTAGTAGATCGCACTGTATTTTTACAATAAAAATAGCGCAAGTAGCCAGAGGAACCAACTATTCCCGTCTTAACTATTTCAACTTCTGTGATCTTGCCGGCTCGGAAAGACTTAAAAAGACGTTAAACGTAGGAGATAGGCTAAAGGAATCCAACAATATCAATACTTCGCTTCTAGTGCTTGGGAGATGCATTAGCTGCATACGAGAAAACCAAAAGAAAAATACCAACAAGATAATACCGTACCGAGAATCTAAATTAACGAGGTTGTTTCAACGAGCGCTCTCGGGAAACGAGAGCATCAGTATGATAGTGAACATGAACCCGGCCGTCGATATGTTCGAGGAGAGCTTACACGCCCTAAATTTTTCTGCTATCGCGAAGGATGTTGTAGTGAGACGTACGCCTATTAAGTTAAAAACAAAGAATAGATTCTCTAGCTATTTACAGTCGAAGAATCTGTTCCACGGTAATTATGATCAGGAAGCGAAAGATTCCGAAATCACCAAGCTGCAAGATATAATCGACAAGCTCTACCTCGAATTCGAAAGGCTATCCCGACATGCCACGGAACAAGAATGGAAGATACGCCAGGAAGTGATTCAGGAACAAAATGCCATAATGGACGAAATGAGACAGCATTATCAAAAGCGAAGCGCCGAGCAGGACAATAGACATCGGCAACATATTGAAGAACTAAGGAATTTGTATCGAAATACCATTGAAGAGTCCGAAGTTATAAACATATCCAGTTCTAGCGACGAGGATGACAGCATGGTTGAAAATAAACGTGAAGACCTACGTCAACAAAACAACGTTTTACTAGCGGAATTAACGAAGAAAAATGACGAAATCCACTGCTTAAAAAAGAACTTGGACGATGCTACGATGTCTAACACTCAAACGCAGCAACAAGTGGATAAATGTCAAATGGAAATGGCCGCGTTGAAAACGGAATTGTCGCGCAAGGAACATGAAATAATTGATCTGAAGCGGTTCCTCGATGATGCGGAAACCGCCTGTAGAGAGATCCAAAATAGTTTTGAGCAACAAATAAACGATTTGCTTACGGAGAATTACGGATTGAAGGAAGAGAATTCAGAGTTGGCTATGCAAGTCGAAGAATATAGCAAAATGTGTATGGAAAGAGATGAGATCGTTTCCAGCGGGAATGAATACAACGAACTACCACATGATTCATTAATTTAAAATCGTAATATGTGCTGCATATTAGCATATTAACGTAGATATAAAGGTTTTCTTTTTGTATATGTGATCGTTTTGTAATGTATAGTTTCTTTTACGTAAATAATAGGAATAAAATATTAGCATGAACACAACCACGTTTATTTCTTATTCATTACTAGTCTCGGCAAAGTGGGGCAAGTTACAGTGCATTGTGGAGAACGTGGAGGAGCCGAATCAAGACGTGTTCAGTAACGCTTACGTACTCGCATCATTTATGATCGTGACCATGAGTGAGCTGAAACACTTACTGTTTTAAGAAGTTTCTACGAAATGACAAACAGTGAAATAGAATCATTAAATGTTTCCACACTTGTTTCAGCCAAATGAGTACGGTGTGCGGATTAAATATTTTTTAATGATGAAAACCGACCGTTCCACATCGAGTGATGTTATGTTTGCAAATTTAAAGTAGTCCTTGTGACAACTTAATGGATCTTTCGACGCACCGTCACTAATTTGTCTTAGAATGAGAAAATCTGAATCCTTGTCAATAACACTTCCAAATTTTTATATTACACTTTCATTTTTTTCGCCTTTCGCCGTACGTAGGTGTTAGTGAACATCCACAATTTGAACAGAATCCACAAAGGACATGGAATCATTTTGTAATTCTTCAATTCCCTACGCTAGTCCATAATAGTGCTTGCGAAAATTATCTAAATCACATTTGACCTGACTATCTTGAAACATTTTCTGGCTTTTTTTAGGCGGTGTCCACACTTCCACTTGCTGGTACACATCAAATAGTTGTCACACTTTACACATTTAATTCTATCGCTTCCGTATTCTAAATCCGGCATACTCGCTAATAAGATTCGGTAGTTTTTGCATACCTACCCCCTTGCGACTTTGAGAAAAATCTCGACCTCCCCGATTTCGCTCAAATCGATTCAGTGTGTCAATTTATATAAATGCTCCGAATTTCATCGTTCTACCACTTCCAGAATCTCCTCCAATTTTCGGCTAAAGGGGGGAATTACGATTCATCTGTGCCTTGGTGTCTTTTAGGACCGGATCCAGAAGAAATATGGTGCTAACTGCGCAGCAAATCGATTCAGCGTGTCATTTTACATAAATGCTCCAAATTTCATCGTTCTATCTGCAGAACCTCCTCCCAATTTTCGACCAAACGGAAGATGAATCGTAATTGTTTATTTTTATTTTTCGATGTAGCCTACTCAAAGATCAATGCACTTTTTCAAACGGTGCTCCGGTTTCTTCAAGCCGTCGGAAAGGTAGGATGTTTCGAGCTCCGCAAAATAGCCATCTGTAACGGCGATGAGCTCCTCATTTGAGGCAATTCTCTTTCCTCCTAGTGACTTTTTCAAATTTGTGAATAGTGCCCCGTGATCGTCCTTCCTGCAGGTAGTGGATGAGAATCACTTTTTGGGAATCCCAAGAATGGTCGCTATGACCTTTCTGGCCGATGGAATGGTCTTTGCTTTCTTCGGAGCCGATTCGCCCGGAAAAGTCCACTGCTTCGACTGCTCCTTGATCTCCGGTATGTAGTGGTGGATCCAAGTCTCATCCACGGTTACGAAACGCATGAAGAAATCTTTTGGATTGCGTTGGATCCTAGCCAGACACTGCTCCGAAACGGTTACCCGATTTCGTTTTTGCTCCGGTGTGAGTAAACGCGTTGCCCATCGCTTTTTCACACCCAAAATTTCGTGTAGGATATGGCCAACGCGTTCTTCTGAGATGCCTGCTATATCTATCAGCTTCAATCGGTGATCGACTAACACGACATCATGAATCTTGTCGACCACTTCATCGTTGGTAGTGGTTTTTGGGGGTCCAGTGCGTGATTCGTCACCTGTGCTTGTCGGGCTACATTTGAACTCGCCCATCCAGAAGCTGATAGTCGAAAATGATGGAGTACATCTGCCATGAACTTCTAGAAAAAAAATGTCGAATTTCCGTGGCGGTTTTTCCAGCTATCCAGAAGTCTTTTATCACTGCACGAAATTCAATTTTATTCATTTTTGGGAAACCGCCTGACTTGCTACACAAAACACATCCTTAAACAACAACTGTTGACAGTAGACGTCTGAAATTTTGACAGTTGTCATAAAAAAGGTTGTCCTTGCCAATCAACGAATCCACTTCAACCTTCGTGTGCCATCTCTTGCCGATTTCGGAAACATTTCAGGTCACCCTCGTACATAACATTTTTACTTGTTTTATCTCTTATCAACATGAATACAGCGTAATCTTCGTATGCCGTTGCTTATATCAAACGTCCGGCATACAAACGTTTGAATTTATAATATGTTTTCATCTCACACCATCATATACAAGCTATGCGAGACAAGTTATATGATGTAGCATGCCATTGAAATGTCATTGTATGACGTGTGAATAAAGATCCGTTGAACAGAGCAAAGTTCTTACAAATAAACAATGTTAAATCCTTAACACTTTTGAGTAAATGCACTTTCAACTTATTAAAAATCTGAAATAAGATGTTATAATGCAAACCTATCACTCTGTCAGAAACCCTGCAGACCACATATATTTGGTCAGTTCAGGTTAATTTTTATACACACCAACACAAGATACACAAACTACACACATACTTCTGGCATTTTAAACTCTGATAGTTTATGATTAATGATTAAAATGCTTCCAAAGCTTCAAAATTCGTTAAATCTAATGTATGAAGAGAGTGAGATATAGCTCAGGCAACCACTGCAGTTTAATCCTCTTTCTAAGTTTTAAGTATAATGAACTTTTATTAAAATGCAATATTTTTCTAGAATCTAATGTTCGTGAGATTTATATATATATATATATTTTCTTCAATTTGTGTTTCTTCGAACATCGTCTGTAAATATTTGTATGTGTAATTGAGCAAATCAACAGCTATCGAATGTGCATTTCTCCCAATTTCATCTGAGAAAACACCATACTTCGCTTAATGTAACAAAAATATAAGATATTTATGTTAAAAAAAAACAGAAAATATTAACTTTATTCACGAAATATGTGTACGGCACTTTAATTTTATGCAGAACATATGTATATTTTTTATGCTGTTATTCTCGTTATTTCAATGTAGTACTATTATCCCCAATACTAGATAAATATTCTTGATAATAAGCAAGAAATTCGAACTCCATTCATAATACATACTTGCAAAATGTGTAAACTAAGCTTAATATAAATACCTGAAAGTTGATTCTTACTTGGAACATTCAAATTATTATGCAATACACAGATATTCTTATAACGAGCACCACCTACATTAATATGTCGTTACATTCAAATTTTTAGCTTTTTTTGTTTTGTTTTTCCTTTGATTTGCAATGTATTTGCAAACCTCCATATCTATTCCATTCGGTAAACATCAAAGGTCAATATTTTTTTACTTGATGAAACCGTATTATTATCGATCTTTGTTTAACGTTCGTATTTTTCCTCTTCAATGAAAGGGCGTTATTTTTAACCGTAATTTGTAAATATTTAATAGGCATGTGTTGATTTAATGTTATAATAAGTTTGATATTTAGGCTTTTTATGTAAACGCCATATTTAAAAGATTCTATGCAGCCTACAGTACGCCCGCATGCTATTACCATCTTATGCAAGTTATTTTAATACAAAAAGAATTCTTATCCAAAAATCCGCATCCCTAAGGGTAAGGAATATATTTCCAATATTATTTCAAAATTGTTTCAATATGAATGCAAATAAGTTGAAATTGTCTACATAAATATTTTATATTCATTCGTGTATCATATAGGAATTTGCTTGGAGATAACACAAAGGTGGTTGAAAAACATCATCTATCTATAATACAGTCCTTGGTGGTTAAGTTAGAATCACGCCAAAGAATTTAGAAAATCTGATTCAAGAAATTTTTTTCAAAATTAATAAACGAAAAACACCTTTAATTCTTTTAGATGGATTATGCCACTCGTGAAATTTCGACAATTTTTGCAATCTACATCGTTATCATGAATAAAAAATAAATAACAGACGTAATAAATAACATTGTAATACTGATTGTGAGTATAATTGCAAGGTGCTTTGTGACAAATAATGCGGTTAAGATCAATAGTAGAAGAAAGAAAGAGAAGAAAAAAAGAGAAAGGTGGGATTTCATCTTTCTACCCCCCCCCCTCCCTTTGTCACCCTTCTCTCTTTCCTTCTCTTACACTTTTCGCCTTTTCTTTTTTGACCCCCTCTTTCACTTTTTTCCCTTCTTTTTATTTTTATTTCTTTTCCTCTTACAATCCTATTTCAATCGTGTATGTCTAGGAATAGCAGTTGTTTGGCTATTTCCATCGTTTATGGACTTATATAGTCCGACGTTTCGGCAGTGTGTCTACATTCGCTTTGGGAAAGAGCTGCTGTTATCAGATTCATGATTCGTTCAATGATTTTCTGTGACGTATTTGTCTCTTCCCTATTTGTTATTAGTGGAACTGTCTCTCGAACCCGATTTGTTTTTCTCGAGTTTCGTACTTCAATGCACTTGACCACAAGGTAATAGGAGGGACAGAAGTTACTGTGTTAAATTTATATTTGAGCTACAATTTTCTGCGTAGAGAAGGTTGCGTAGTAGGCTATTTTTTGCGCAGGAATGGTTGCGCATTCTATTAATTTTTCTCCATTCTATGGGGTTGATCTGCGTATGCTTGGTGTTTTTCTTTCCTCCGTATCGTGGTTTTCGGTTTTCGGCTAATACTTTTTTAATTATAGGGAGCCAGATATTTTTGATCTCCAGGCTGGTGTCCTAATGGCGGTTGGTGTTATGGCCAAGTATTCTATTCCCAGCATTTTTCTTTTTGCGTCGTTGTCTTCTTTATATAAGATTGCCGCGTTGTCCCATGCATTCTCACGATCTTCTTCCCGAGAGTGTTGAGCCAAATGTTTGATTTATACGTTTCTCCCATCCGAAGTAGTCTCTGATGTTCTTTGGTTCTGACTAGTAGGTGTCTGCTGGTTTCTTTTATGTACGATCGTCCACACTCACGTTGTATTTTATATATACCGTTCTTAGTTCTCTAATTTTCGTTGTTCACCTTTGCTCTTGTTAGCTTTGATCAATTCGTGTTTAAAGTTTTGATGGCCGTTCTGATTTTGTAGTGGTTGCCTATTCTTCTGATTTCTTTCGACAGGCGTCGTAGTACATATATCTGGTTGTCGTTCTGTACTTCCATTCTGAGTTGTTTGTATTGATTTCGCCTTTGACTACGTTTCTTCTGTGTATCTATTTAGTTTCAGTGCGTCTGTGATGGATTAAATTCCTTCTCCCTATTTGTCATCATCCGAACTTACATCTCGTAGCGCCCTATCGTAAACGCATTCAACAATACTCATTCTAACGTTATGTGGGTGATTGGAATCGAAATGCAGGTATTGTCCTCTGTGTGTCAGCTTTTTGTATGCCGTCGTCCGTAATTTGCCATCCGACTTTTTATGTATTAGGACATCTAGGAATAAGATCTTGTTCTCCACCTCCAATTCCCTAGTGAACTTAATGGACTCTTGTAAACCGTTTAGGTGTCGGCCATATGAGGAAGGCGTCGTCGACGTATCTGAATCACGTTTTCGGTTTCTAAATTAATGTCGATGTTTTTGTTTAGACTAAAAATTCGATCACAGTGAAAATATTAACCTTGAACTCCAAATTTTTCCACTGCTTGGGTTGAAATTGTTTTTTTTTTAATATTTGTTAGAAAATTCCTACTACTTTTTTAACCAATCCGTTACAGTGGTTAAAATTCCAAGTGTTTGCGAATTCATGCAATTGTGCATCATTCAAAGGGTTATTATCAACATCCAAATCTTGTTATTAAGTGATTAAGAAAATTTATAACCTAGGCAGCACTTTTGCTTTTAAGTTTCTATGGTTTTAGCCAATATGAGTGTGCATCTATGGCAACAGTATAAGTTTTGGTTTTTGTTTTATAAATGTCGGCATTGAAGTGTTTCCATGGACTTTTAGGTATCCTATGACTTACAACTGCTTCACCACAGTTTGCTCGTTGATTTAATCAATAAGCTACGCATCGTTCTATGTAGTCTTTAATATAATTAGTTTGATTTTTCCAATACATAATTGGTCTCGCTCGTGACATGATATATATAAAATTTTTTGAAACCAAAATGTCCAGCGGGTATTAACTTAAGCATATAGTGTTTCACAACGATTGTAAGAACTGTGTTTTACAGGTATCGCAGTAAACTTCACTCCACACAAATTAATAATTATTCGGAACGCAGCGTTTCGAGAGCACGTGGGCTCTCATTGTCGGTAACACGGTTGGCAATGGGAGTCCACGTGCTCCTGAAACGCTACATTTCGAATAATTATTAATTTGTCTGGAGTGGAGTTTACTGCGATACCTGTGAAATATATTGTTTTAGTTTACCTGGTATTATTACTCTTTTATTAAAAAAAGGCGTCGCCTGATATATACAGATCATTTCTAATAGTGTAGTACTGACGTAGCTCAGGATAAGTGCTTTTTATCAAGTTATTTTTTTAACTGATTATAGAATTGTTGCTCTTAATTCTATTTTTTATTAACTAATGAGTACTGTGTAACTATGAAGCTTCTTTTGCTTTAGAATAACTGTACGTTTAACACCAGAATATATTTTCAAAGATATAATTGAATAATATTTGATAGCATCAACAACTTTATATTTATTTATTAGAAAGTTTCCATTTGTTTGTCGAGATTATCCAGGCATACAAAACATTACTAAGTAAGCGGCACTACAATTCTTCAAAAGTTAATTAATGTCCCTCAGCATGAACTTGAGTTATTAATACGTCTACACTTCATACGGAATAATGAGATTCATGGAACGAAAAATACCAAAACTAACAATATGTAGGATGAAGACATCCTTAGCCGACTTCAAGTACTCGTCTGATTATTTACTCTAAAGAAACTATCGAACATATTGCTTGAAATTCAGGTAATAACATATACTTCCACGTCAACTAATTGTTAATAAAGTTAACATTGTTTTGAAGTATGTATATCTATATTAGACAATTTAAAGTGAATGACGTCATATTTTCATTACATCTACATACCGTAGTATATGAATAAATAACTGTTTGAAGAAGTTACTTTATCCAATTCAGATTCAATATGTAAAACAATCTCTATGGATTTTAACCTAGCGAAAAGTATTTTGTATGCTAAACAGCAGAGGGAATGTTAATTTTTTATGAAGTATATTATATAAACAAACTTTGCCTTTTAGGAAGAAATCATTGATTTTATTAAAATGGGTTATACATGGAAATAAACTTTTTACATGTTATCTCAAGACAAAATAGTAGCCGGAATCACACCCAATACGCAGAATACATGGTGTTTAACTCTGCTGTTCTGTACGGATTTGTTTGTTTCGAAAGAAAATCTGGATTGAAATTATCATTTTGTTTCATTGGTTATTCAAAACTTTATTTATCAATATTAGAACTCCTTTAATTCATACTTAATTTTTTGAATTATTACTCACTATTTATATAATTTGTATTAATTATTTTATTATATAATATTAATTTACAATTAAAATTTGTATATATACACAGAGATTTCCGTTGAATTTCCGTTACACGTCATTACTGACATCATAAGATTTAAAACAACATATATCATTTATTTTCTTATTACATTGAAGGTGTATTTACAACAAAAGTAAAGAAAAATTACATCTACAATAACTAAAAAGTGTCAAAATCAAAACGAAAATTGAATGAAATATGTTTATTTGCAACAACCAATTAACATAATAAACGAACTATTTCCGGAATTGGACCGTGTCATGATGGGATATATAGAAATGAAATAAGAGTAAGAGGAGAAAGAAATAATAAGAAAAAGAAGAAGAATGAGAAAAAGGGGGGGCGTGAAAAAAAAGAAAGGTGAAAAGAAAAAGAGAACAAAAGAGAAAGGTGGGATCTCGACGTTACGCCTCCGTCATAGGAGACTTCTTCAGGAGAAACAGGAGAAAACAAAGTGGCGCGGTAACTCGACGTGTAAACCATGCTAGAGGCGAAACCACTTTGTCAGAAACCTTCTGAAGGTTCAGAAGGTTTTCGCCTCTAACGTGGTTAATACGTCGTGTCACCGTAACCTTCTGCCAGTTCTAATAGTAGACATTTTTTTCCTCAAAACATGAAAATAGAATGGAAGACGAAATAACAGCTTTTCTGCTGATAAAATAATGAAGCAATACAATGAAAATTGATGGTTTGAAGATTTCATTTCAAGTTATATTTCGAAATTCTGTTGAAAACAAAATATTTGCCATGAAAAATCTTGAGCGACGAAGGGTTTATAGTTGAAATTGAAAGAATTTAGACACTACAGTTTTAGAAGTTTACATAGAATTATTGTTATTTACCGAGGTTTATCGACCATATGGAAAATTTACAAAATCTTTGTAGGTTAAGAAAGCTGGTAGAAATATACATATATAAACCCATCATGTAATTGAAAATATTTTACATGATACCTCGTTTTGATGAGAAAAGTATAAACCAGGGGAGGCGGCGTACTGATAAACTTACCTAACAAAGGTAGACTTGTTCCCAAAATTATATAATGCCGGACCAAAAGTTGCCACTGATCAACAGTTAGTTGCATTCAGGAGTTATACTCTTTCAAGCAGTGTAACACATGGGCTGAAAAGTCCCGGGCCTAACACATGGATGACGCTAGTTTTATTGTAGTCACCTTTCTCTCAGTTAGTACTAACCTTCAAAAGACAGATGTTAAAATTTCATGATATTCTATTAATTAGTTTATGAGTTATTGTGCCAAGAGTCACGCTACTTTTGTTATTTTCAAAACAATGGATCAAAAACAATTTCGTGTTTTAATTTTACACTGCTTCTTGATGGGAAAAAATACCGTTCAAGCGAAGCAATTGCTTGAAAAGTGTTATGGGGACTCCGCTCCATCAGAAACAACAATAAAACGTTGGTTTGCTAACTTCAAACGTGGTCGTAGAGACACCGATGATGCAGAACGCAGTGGACGTCCAAATGAAGCGGTAACACCAGAAAACATCAAAAAAATCCACAAAATCGTTTTGAATGATCGAAAAATGAAGTTGCGTGAGTTAGCTGACATCGTAAAGATATCAAAAGAACGTATTGGCTTTATATTGCATGAGCATTTGACTATGAGAAAGCTCTGTTCAAAGTGGGTGCCGCGTTTGCTCACTGTTGATCAAAAACAAGAACGTGTTGATGATTCTGAGCAGTGTTTGGCCATGTTTAAACGTAACAAACCGGAATTTTTGCGTCTATATTTGACAATGGATGAAACATGGATCCATCACTTCACTCCGGAATCAAAACGATCGTCATCTGAGTGGACAGCAACTGGTGAACCTCGTCCAAAGCTTCCGAAAGCACAACAATCGGCTGGAAAGGTTATGGCCTCGGTATTTTGGGATGTGCGTGGTGTAATATTCATCGACTATCTTGAGAAAGGAAATACCATCAATAGTGAATATTATATAGCGTTATTGGAGCGTTTGAAGACCGAAATTGCAAAGAAACGACCGCATATGGCAAAGAAAAAAATTTGTTTAATCAAGACAACGCACCGTATCACAAGTCAATCAAAGCAATGGCAAAACTACATGAATTGAACTTCGAATTGCTCCCATATCCACGGTATTCGCCAGATTTGGCTCCCAGCGACTACTGGCTGTTTGCAGACCTCAAAAAAATGCTCGCCGGTAAGAAATTTCGCACGAATGAAGAGTTTATCGCTGAAACTGAGGCATATTTTGAGGCAAAAGATAAATCGTTCTACAAAAGTGGTATTGGAATGTTAGAGCGGCGCTGGAATTATTGCGTTGCTCTTGATGGAGATTACGTTGATGAATAAAGCTAATTTTGAACCAAAAAAACCCTGTTTTCTTTGTTAGGCCCGGTACCTTTCAGCCCATGTGTTATTTCCAGGAAACTGGCAAAGTACACCATTAAAGTTTGTCTTTTACAATAGTGAAACTTCCCACGTTTAGAAATTGCAGATATATACAAGAAAATAATAGAGTCTCATGTAATGAATTTAATGGCCTTCATCTAATTTCAATCTTTGCTTCTTATAATTTCGGATATTTACTTCTAAAATGAAAAGAGCCGATGTATTCTAAGGATAAATAAGTCAGAACTTCCAAAGCTCATAGTAAAAATGGGTGTAATATAATTCTTCGCTTTATCTTACAGGTGACACTACTGTCGTATATTTCTAAAAATAGAGAACATAGTTTTGAGGAGTACATAAGGAGCAGTAGATATTCTAATTCTACTTATCGTGACATTCACTTGTAAGAGTGAAACAAATCATTAACCTCTGATAGTTTTCTACAGCGAGGAGAAAGATTAAGCATGGAGTAAAATTTATAAAATAAAGAAATTCTTCTCGTAAGAATGCTTGAACATTTATCATAATTGTACACAATGAGCATAGTTTAGATTCTAATTTGTAGGATAATATTTGTCGTCGTAATCGATATTTGTTTTAAAAGGTAACCTACACTCCTTTTGTTCTCTTTTAACGAATGTTAATGTTAATGTGGTATGTTGCATTAGAATGTGTTAAAACACTTACAGGTAGTTGGCCATGGCGTGTATTACCGAGTAGATGCTGGAAATGTACCAAAATTGATGTTAAGACAAGAATAAACGTTAAAGAAATTAACAGTATGAAAAATAAGTAAATAAATGGGTAAAGTAAATGTTTAAAATGTTGTCTTCTTATAACTAGACAATGTCCAAGACTAGTAGACAAGTTCTTGCTGTACATTGCGGATAATATTGGGTGTAATTAATCTGACTTCCTGACGAATGTTATCTATAACATTTCCCCACAAGAAAAAATCAAGTACGTTTATGTCCGGTGTTCTAGCTGGCCTACTAATCCATCTATTTTCGAAAGTTTCGTTTAAACATTTCTAAACAGGAAGTAGTAGGGTATAACTCCATCGAGTTGAAATCAAATGGTGTTATTGGATACACCGGGATCGCTGTCGTTTGAAAATAACATTGCTAATGATGGAACTAAATTAAATTGGAGAAAATGTAAACGTCAGTCTCTATTGTGCGTTTCATTAAAGAAGAGGGATGTCAAATTGTTATTATCCTCGATCTCTACCTGTACAACGATCATTTGCGGATGCTGAGTTTGCAACTTTTGCATCCAGCTTTTGGATTCTCAGCCGACCAATTAAGATAATTTTGGTGATTAACTGAACCATTCGTACGAAAAGTGGTCTCATCGGAGAGAAGGATTCGTTACGAAAACGTGGCATTACCATGACGCATGCTCATTATTTCTTCACAAAACTGTATTCTACAATCAAAGTCCTCTCCTAGCTCCTGCGCTAATTTCCTTTTATAAGGATAGTATTTCGCTATATGAAATGTTTTTAAGACTGTTGTCTTTCCTATGTTATAATCTAATCTGATTTGTCAACTTGACAAAAATTTGGATTTTCTTCGGCAGTTAATAAAAGATTTAGCTGTTCTTCGTCGACAATAGAAAGAAGACCATGACGGACATGATTTCTAATATCTCTCGACTCTCCAAATTTTTTGTATAATTTTACTTGCATTTGATCGAGTTATGAGCGCACGATTTGGGTATTTCTCATCGAATAAGTGACATACATCCCAGGGCCATCTAACTAGAAGATAGATTTTCCGGTTTTTCTCACCATATTTCTCTGTTGTAACTAAGAAATAACGAAGTCATAAATTCTGCGAACATTGTCTAAAATTATTATATATGTTTAAATATTTTTTATGAATTATGTTCCATATTTTACTGCCTCACTTTTTGGTTAGTAAACCCGAAAGGAAAATCAGCGTTAAGTTGATATTTAAGAACTTCAAATAATAAAATTCACCCTGTACTTTACAAATTATTTATTAATCTACATGTACATTTCGTATGCTAAGCATACATCATCAGTAGGTGTACGAGACTGTCCTTATAAACTGGAATAGGTATTTTATGTATGTCTCTGTAAATAGCATAAAGTGAATATAAAACAACTAAGGGAAAGGACAAACTATGCGAAAATGTATTGATTTTCTCGATAAAACTACTAATGTAGGAAGGAAGCAATGGTTTTACAAAAAAAGGCTTAAACTACAAAGTCTTAGGTGGTAAAGACCAGATGTGTTATAAAAAAAAGTTTAGCCTGTTAAAGGCAAGTTCTCGTTCTATTGAGGATATAGAACTTAATAACTTGTTTATTAGAGCCAAGGGACCTGTATTATAATTTCTACTGCAAATATACCAAAGTTCTTTCCATTGCCTTTTCTTAATAATTCTACAATTTGGCTATAAAACTGATGCAATGCCCCTCCGTGGTGAAGAACTATTCTTGATTTTTGGCCGTTGTGGTTTCTTAAATGTGATAAAGGTTTCTTAAATCTAATTTTCGTGTTTCTTTTTGTTTGTTCTTATAGGATTTTGGGCATGAACTGCATTTTATGCTATGTATCCCTTCAATATCACAATAAGTGAATGTAAAATTCGCAGATATCGCAGTAAGCTCGACACCAGACAAATTAATAATTTATTCGAGACTCAGCGTTTCATGATGTCGGTAACTCGGTTGACAATGAGAGTCAACGTGCTTCTGAAACGCAGCATTCCGAATAAATAATTCATTTGTATGATGTGGAGTTTACTGCAGTATCTGTGCATCCCTTCAATGTATTTCCAATAGAAAATCTGTAAAGTACAGAGTGAAATTTATTATTTTGAATTTGAATCAATTTCACAAGCGAAAGTTTTAGTTACAACAATTACAAGGGCACACAATAAACTCCACACGTCAGTAACTCAGAGAGTCCACTTGCTCTCGAAACGCTGCATTCCGTGTAAATCATTATTTAATGTGGTGTAGAGTTTATAGCGACAGCTGTGAAAGTTTCAGTTGTTTAAGAGGTTATTTATCATTTATATTCAGATATATTCCTTGAGTAACTAATAAACTAGTTTCTCGATCGAAATCTTTTAGTGGTGACGTATAGATTCCCGTTTACTTATTACTCACCAAATAACAAATAACTAACCTTTCCAAAACTTATTTCTACACCCCCACAAATTTTAACACACCCTTTTCTCTTTTTCATTACGGCAGATAAATGTTTAATTTCTAATTAAACAGTATATCCTCGGATGGAGTTAATAAGACCAAAAAAAAATGTTATTAACTTCACGATAAAATGCTGTTTTTATTATAAAAAATTATGTTTCTCGTTTGAACGAATTTACCTAAACAGAACCTAAGGTTAGTTATCCAACATATCCATAATCAAAAAGGACATGAAAATGCTTGAGGTGAGTATAACCACTATTTTTAATTAACATAAAAAAAGTTACATCGTGTAGCTGTACAAGTTTTTGATCTTCTGACGCTGCTAATTTCTTCGTTATTACTTCAACTTGTGAAGAGCCTCGTCGTGACAACTATTTTATTGCATCCTTAATCTTAAACACTTTTATAACAACAGATTTATTTGAAAAATCATGCTTCATATTGAAGAAAAATATCAAGCTTTTGGAGAGTTATCTACCGAATACCTTAATGTTTTTATATATATTTGCAAGTTGCTTTAGATCTTCGTATATTGTAAGATCTTCAATCCGAATCGTATACAGGTGTTCTGTTTGCTTCTAATTATCCTAATAATTTGGAGGCAATTAATTTTATGAAAAAAATGTGTTGTAACACGCGATGATATTTTAAATAAAACATTATATCTTTCCTAACGAACTCTTAAAAGGAGATCAATTCAAAGTACAAAAATGTTAGACTTCGTGCGGTCTACCATCAATGTCCTATCAAAAACTATTTAAGTAATGAACAAAATTGGGTTTGTATAAAACTGATAATACTAGCTAACGAATATTTTTTTCTGCTGACTACGATCTGACACTCCTTTTTAAATAATATACGTACGTTAATGCTAAACATGAAGCCTATTTTTCCTTACCACGTCTCGCTTTTTGGGTCTTATGAACCAATATGTTAAGCTCTAGATTTGAAAAGGGACTATTTCAAGTACATATGTCAAAAATGTTAACGACTGAGTTACGAGAAAATTGAAGCTGATGTATTTTATAGTCCTCAAATTAGAACTATAATGACAGATCCAAATTTTATCAACTCTATAAACGAAGCTGGGAAAGAAAGCTGGACTTATGGCCGCGAACAATTTTATTGGAAACGAAAAAGCATCTAATTACAAAGATCTAGTGAAATCAATACTTCGAAAATGTTACCGCCTACGTGGTAGCATGGGTATAAAGCTTCAGTTCCTTCATAGTCATTTTGATAGATTTCCCGAAAATTTAGTAATGAACGAGGCGAGAGATTTCATCAAGATTTAAAAACCATGGAAACTTGGTACTAAGGTACCAATCCTTATATAATGGTCGACTATTGTTGGAGTGTTAAAAGGAACTGCCAAATCAAAATACACAGCAGAAAGTGTACCAAAGAAAAAATTATTTCCTGATTGTTGTTTGTATTTTTACAAGTACCTCTAATTTATTTAATGATTAAATATCAAAATATTGACCATGAACCTCAATACACTTCCGAATTCTTGTAATAAAGGAATGACGGACTTGTAGTTTTTGGTAATTTATGCGCACGCATCTATTTTACTTTAACATGTTGTGTAAAAAGTCTTACCATTTAAGGTACCTCTAACATCTAGTTATTTTGGTGATACTGATTCACCACCATACGTTGACATACCATGAACGTTGCCGCTATACTTACGGAAAGCATCTTAGAATCTCTGCTGCCCAACAACCCACATTATGCCTATTTACTTGTTCATAGTTAACTAAGAAAACTAAGAAGAAAATCACCATCGTTAAAATTAATTTCGTGAAAGTCTTGGTGCATTGGTATGTAATATAGATGAAGGTTTCGCTGTTTTATTATTTGAAAAATACTGATTCGTGAGATTCTAGACCGCTCTGGAAACTCTCTAGCACATGCAATTTATGTAGATTTATAACCTTTCGCTGTTATGCCGTTTATGTGCCCAGAAAAAGATATTTTGTATCAAATATTTTGCCAAGTCCTTTCTTATTGATAAAATTACGATTTTCTTGCAAATGCAAATGACTGACTGAAATTGTTACTGTTTAGAGAACCAACAACAGCTGACAAACAGCGATGGTAGCGTTGCCGACCACTGACTGGAAGCTGTTGTGTTTACTACACCCAATTACCTGCAAATGGAAATATCTTATGACATAAGCTGATATTTACATGGAAGATAAAAAAATAACAAACGTAAACTGTGGTAACTATAGAGGATACCACTAATCAAATGTCAGTACTAAAAATTAACCTCGGTCTTCAGTTAACCTAAAACTAAAGTTTTAGTGCCATACGTGTAGTGTTGTAACTACAACGAACTGTCAAAGTTGGCAAGTTAGTTGAAAAATCGAATTAAACCGAGAACATTTTCGCGCAATATTTTTTTTATAATTTTCGAAGACAACTATCTCAACAAGAATGCCTCGCCGAGAGGGTTTGTGCTTTGAACAATGAATCATCATATCAGTCAGTAATTTCTCATTGGTATGAAGAATTCAAACGTGGACAGATTTATCATACCGACGACTCAAGAACAGATGCACCGAAAATAACAGTCATTCAAGTCATGTAGCAACAATTCCTCTATAAGATCAACTGCATTAGTGGCAATTAGAATACAACCATTTGTTTGGGGCAAATCATCGCTGAGCTTCGAAAAACCAAAACTGAATGACACACATCATCTGCTACCAAGACAATGCAAGTTCACACACAGCACGCCAGACAATTTAATTTTTAACGCAACAAAACGTCGAATTGCTAGACCATCTTCCGTATAGTCCCGATCTAAGTTCTACCGATTTCTTTACCTATCTGAAATTCAAGAACGTACTACGTGGTCAAAGGTTTCAGTCGTCAAAAGGAGTAGTATGTAAAACTTAAACGACAATCATCGCAGGTATCATTCTGTCACACTTTGTATCAGATATGACTACAAACTTTTGTAAATTACTTTAACTCCGAATTTTTCTGAACATCCGTTAGTATTAAAATACTAAACTACATTTGAAGTCATAGAGAATGATGACAGGCGAAAACGTAGACACCACTTATACTGTTAAATTTTAGAAATGTTTCCATCGACCTTACAATCGAGCAGCGTACCCTGTATATGGACAGTGTCCTAATTACTACTCAATTAAAACCTACAGACCTAGATATTTCGCAATTTTTTCCGGTCGCGAAGTAAATTAGAACGAACGCATTTAATTTAATTTATCGAAGAAAAAAAAAAACATAGTTAAAGTAACTTTATATGCTAAAAGCTTTAAAACCAATTTCATCAATCCAAGCGGTATAGTTAAAGAAGGTGGGTATGCGGCTTACTTACTCTAGCCGCCGCATGTCGAAATCCATCTCTACACACATGCAATACGTATTGTATCCGGTACACAGATAAGAAGTACGTATAATACGTATAAAACGAAAATGACCTTTACTTCATACCATTGCTAATGCGCCTCTTTCTTAACGCGATTTTCTTCTTCTTACGAAATATCGTCCGCGGCTATCCGCTCTTGATTCGTCAAATCGGAGCGCATGTTCGTATTGGCGGAGGCGCCGGGCGCGTATATCAAGTACCGACGTGTTTCGGCCTTCGCGCTCATAGTTGAAATTTCGCACGGTCCGAAGAAAGTTATACAGACACTTACATGAGTATCTGAAGGTAAGATGATCGTTTCTTGGTGTTACTCTATCTTGATGTTTTTAACTTTCCCAACATTTTTTCAAAGATCACCTATATATGCATGATTATTAGGTGTATATGATATTTTTCCTATTTTTTACGCGATCAAGTAAAAGCAAAATGAAACACGGAAACATATTTGTAAAATTAACGCAGATCATATTAGGTTTGGATTAGCTTCCCTGTCACGAAAGATTTCCTTTCTTTCTGTAAATGTAATCTTTTTTGATTGACTAAATTGGGTGAATGTTAGACGATTCGCTCATGATAACTCAATTAATAGTTTCTTTTCATTTCGATCACGTACACGAAAAATAAAAACGAATAATTTTTGATATATTTTTCTGGAATGTTGTAAGTATATGATATAAATTAATTAGCTTTTGTTTGCTCATTCATCACGAAATTTGTTTTAATTATATTGCTACTAAAGTTTTTAAATAATATATTTTAACAAAAAAAAATTCAGGTATATTTAAACAAAAAAATTTAATTAATGGTTTACAGTTTCATTTTAAATTTATATTTATTTTATAGTAAACGTTTGTATCGCCGATCCCATCCCAAGTACCACTTTATAGGTGTAGAGGAATTTAATTTATGTTTCACTTAATTTTATGTTCTGCTTCTACAAATTCTAAAATATACTGGTCGCGGCAAAACCGTGGAATAAATTCATTATATTTGAAGTAATTTGTTTTTCATAGAAATCCTCGGACAAATCAATTTTGTTTTTTTAAAGTATACATTTCTGCAATAATTTTAAAATTCCTCTACTTCTGGTTTTCAGGTAATAAAACGTTACCGATAATTTTTTAAATGATAACTCCAGATTTTTTTTATTTTGATAAATTGTTTAATTTTCTAAGCGGTACCATTAAAATTTTAATACCTCACACCACAAAATTCTCGAATAAAAGTCATTTAAAGTGTTTGTGTTAATAGATCACAAATACTAGAAGATTTGAAAAATGAAATTAGGAACGAAATTTGTAAAATTAATCTTGACGTCATTCGAAATATAAAATTGGCTTCATCCACAGATTTGATTATTGTCAAGAAGCTAATGGGAGGCATTAATTTATTTATTATTGATTAAATTTATGTTTTCCACTCTGAATGATTTTCATTCGAAGATTTTGGCATGTGAAGTCTTAAAATTTGGATGGTAATATTTGCACAATTAAGTGATATGTGAAACTAAAAAAGATTGAAAGTTGAAAAATCGTCCATGACGTTATTACTCTACTACTTAATTTTGTGCTTTTCAGAAGACTTAAATTTACCAGTCTGAAAAACGAATTGCTTCAAATTTAATGAATTTATTTCATAACTTTGTCCCGCTGTAATATGTGATTCAAATTAGTTTAATTTAAATCTTACGAATAAATTCAACGCCATATTTTAGTTGAAACCGAAAATCAAAAACAATGGTATCTAGGGCGTGTTGAAATATACCAATTAACTATATCCATAGATTCACTTATCGTCAAGATGCCTGTGAACGGAACATTTGATTTAAGGGAGATAATTATTTTATTTCTTAAATAACAGCCTTTGTCCTTTTGTTATTGATAAAATTTATGTTTTCCACTCTTAAAATGATTTTTATTCGAAAATTTTATCGTGCGAGGTGTTAAAATTTTGACAGTACTAGCACAATTAAGTGATCTATGAAAAAACAGATTGGAAGTTGCATAATTGTCCATGTCATTATTGTATTACTTAATTTTATATATTCCAAAAAATTTAAATTGGCCTCTCCCAGTATTTCTTCTAAAAATAAATTGCTTCAAATTTAATTAATTTATTCCGTAATTTTGCCTCGCCCTGTATAACGTCTGTATATTATTCAAATTAGTTTAAGCTAAACATTACAAATAAATTTTTCGCTATATTTTAGTCGAAACCGAAAATCAAAAACAATGGAGTCTAGTGCATGTTCAAATATACAAACTTATTATATCCATAGATTTACTTTTTAAGAGGCCAGTGAATGAGGCATTTGGTTTAAAGAAAATGATTTTTTATTTCTTGAATAACAGCATTTATCCTTTTGCTATTGATCAAATTTATGTTTTTCACTATTTAAGTGATCTTTATTCGAAAATTTTGTCATGTGACGTCTTAAAATTTTAATGGTAATATTTGCACAATTAAGTGATCTATGAAAATAGAAAATATCGGAAGTTGTAAAATCGTCGATGACGTTAGTACTCCACGACTTCATTTTGTATATTTCAAAAAACTCAAATTGACCTATTCCAGTATTTCTTCCAAAAACTATTTTATTTCTTGAATAACAGCATTTATCCCTTTGCTGTTGATAACATTTATGTTTGCCACTTTTTAAATGACGTTTATCTGAAAATTTGGTCATGTGAGTTACAAAAAATTTTGGTGGTATTACTTACATAATTAAATGATCTATGACAATAAAAAAAATAATTAGAAATTGCCACTTAAAAAGTCGTCGATGTCGTTATTAGTCGAAACTCAGAAACGGAAGAAACTTAAAATTGACGCGAAAATTTTGAAAAAATAAAATTGATTTTTTTGAGTATTTCTTCGAAAAACAAATTGCTTCAAATTTAATAAGTTTATTCTGTAACTTTGCTTCACCCAGTATAACGTCTGTATATTATTCAAATTAGTTTAAGCTAAACATTACAAATAAATTCATCGCTAGATTTTTGTCGAAATCGAAAAGCAAAAACAAGGGACTCTAGAGCATGTTAAAATATACAAATTTACTGTATTTGCTTATTGTCAAGAGGCCGGTGAATGGAACTTTTTATTTAAAGAAATAATTATTTTCCTTCTTGAATAACAGCATGCATCCTTTTGTTATTCATGAAATGTATGTTTTCCACTGTTTAAATGACTGTTATTCGAAAATTTTGTCATGTGAGATATTAAAATTTTGATGGTATTACTTACACAATTAAATGGTATATAAAAATAAAAAAAAACAATCGGATGTTGCCACTTAAAACATCGTCCATGACGTTATTAATCGAAACTGAGAAACGGAGGAAACTTGAAATTGATGCGAAAATTATATTTATCGCAGGAGTCGTGGGTTCAAATCCTACCTTGACTGATATTTTGATTAGGAATTTAAAACGTTGATAAAATTCAAGGAAATCGTAATTTTATCGATAACACTGGCCAACACACATTTTGGTGACTCGAAATTTTGGTGTCCGTCAGATTTGTTCTATCAGATCTAGTTTTCGAAATACACTCTTGCTGCTCTATTTAGGAAAAATTCGCCAAAATTAGATATAATAGTTTGTTATGTACGTAACTTTTTAAGTATTACTGTTTGATAGCTGTTAACCGAAACAAAAAATAGGTAGATGTATTTATTTAACAGAAAAATATGCATATATAACTTTCAATCATTAGTTGAAAATTTTCTTTTCTAAGATTACGTTGTATGTCAGAAGAACAGTCTCGCTGAAGAAGAAGCAGTAATCGGCCATCATATGGGTATCCCATTTTCCTTGGTATCTTTCCTCCATAATGTCTTTGTGAAATCTTTCCCATTGTTTCTTACTAACGTCACTTAAGTTTTCTGGAAAACGATCTAACGATCAAATTTATTTTGTTGGGTGGTGTAATATAGATGGTCCATATGTAGAATAATTTAAATATTCCTAAAAGAAGAAGTTCGATAGGGCAAGTCGGAAGATTGTGCAGATCAATTAAAAGGACTTATATGCAGGCATCCCGCCTTGCTGAAAACAATAACTCTTTGAAAATTAAAATTATACATAAACTCATGCAGAACAAATAACAAAAATGTCGATATAGCATTTTCCAGTAAATACTACCCCAACTACGGTAAATTAAAAGAAAGTTATTCACTACTTCATTACACCTCTCTTTTTTTCATTTGCGAAACATGTGTGCAGGACGTGCAATTATATTTTCGATTACACCATGGCAATTAGCGAAAAAATCGTGCACATTTGATCCTTTGATAGCTTGTTGTGTAACAAAATTATCACGATTGCGAGGGATATTAAATTCATTATAGCTCTTTTGTTTTCGCCTTTAAAGTTACGTTATATTAAAAATATTATACGCGCACTTTATTTTTTTTTGTCGACCGATAGCTCAATACGTACGAATTGGTTATTGTGAAGTACTAAATAACATAAATGATTTTGAAATACTCGACAAAAACTGAATAGTTATTTTACATCGAAATTGAAGGGCAAATTAGTGTATTGTATCCATAATTAATGCTCAATTGAGTATGAGTAGCGTACAATACTTCTACCATTATATTGTATCTCAATAACATTGATACAAAATGATACTATGGATGGATGCTTTCTAAAAGTATACAAAGGATTTACGACACCAGAAACCTTTGTTTATTACTCGATATATAAAACATTTTTAGGTATATTATTAACAGTGATCGTTATTATGTTTTAAATAAAAGCTCCGTTGCACATCATTAATTCATCTATACGTTGCCAAAAAAATACGCCATTGTGCAAAACATACACAATTTATTCTTTAAATTACATTAATACTGTATTTACATCACAAGTAAAGAAAAATTACATCTATTTGGTATATGATAACCAAAAAAATTGTTTAGAACTTTGTGCTTTACTATAGGATGGCACAATGGGTATTGCCTTCTTTTAGAGGGTTATTACGGGCACACAAACCAAACGATCGAGGTAAAAAAATTAGAGCTTTATTGCACATTTAATGTAGTTTAACAACAAAAATTATTTTTTGAAAATAATATCTGTTAAATGGCTACCACGCTTTTCTAAACATACATGAAATCGTGACTGAAAACTGGCTGCAACCCGTTGCAGCATTTCCTGGTTTATCGTTCTAATGTTTTGAGTAATGTTGACTTTTTGCTTGTCATATTCGAGAAATTATTGGAAAACCCTAGCCTTTAAATAAAAATCGGGGCTGGTCAAATTTGGTGACCTAGCGGCCAATTTAAATCATCATGTCGGGATATAAATCGTCGTTCAAGAAACTTTCTTAGAGCAGCCAGGCAAATTCGCGCACTATGGTTTGTTGCTCCATCTTGCTGGAACCATAAGTCGTTATGTTCTACCACAAGTCGTTGCAATCCAGGCAGAACACTTTGGAGCACCTTCAAATACTGTTGAGAAGTTATATTCACTGTACGGTCATCTTCGATAAAGTACGGGCTTAGTACTATACCGCATCATACTTTTTCTGAATACAGAGATTATTCGTGGATTTGTTGAGATTGTTTGGTAGGTTAGTACCGAAAATTGTTTATTAAAGGATTTAAAACATTTGGATTAAGTAAATTAATAAAAGTTCTAGTTTCGACGGCTACCAAATTGCATTACATAGGGATTCATTTAGGACATATTTGAACAGTGGCGTTTCAAAAATCGTCAATGTTAATAATTATAAATGAATTTGTGACGTTGAACATTTCGTCATAAATTTTTAACGACGTGCAGCGGAACTTAGAAAATCTTTACTATACTATTACGAGGGATGAATTCACGTCATGTGCTTAGCATGAAGTCAAATCATTCATTGATGCTAAATTGCCATTGTGAGATAACGTGTGTTAGGTTATGTAATTAGAAGTTAAAATACGAAGAATACTCCACAACAATAAATAAACAATTAATAAAAGAGTTGAGACTATATGAACAAATAAATAATTCTGTTATAAATATATGACGTCGTATAAGTAAATGCAATCAAACGGTTCTTGGGCTTGGCCGGCTAGTCTGCGAAATGGCAAAGGCTAAAAACATAGTCAACAACGGCGGAACCCGTTGCGACAATGATATAACCATGAAAGCCTGAGATACTATTTAAATATAACCAAATGTTACACTTTATAGGCTAGGATAACTAAATATATTTCTTAAATAAATTCATATTTATCTTCTATTTATATTTTGAACATAAAAAAATTAGGCACAAACTTCATTCTTTACTAATAAAATATCCATAGTACTATAAAATATTTATTTGTTATGCAGAACAAGATATTTTAAATTTGGGAATAGTTTATTACACGAGTGTTTCGGCTCGTAGTATTTCTACTTTCCACTTTCCCTACAGTTGCAGATGCCTTAGAATCATTCATATTTTTCACAAAATGTGTAAAGGTGTCGAAAATAATTTGATTTGTTTCTAACGGTGTAATTTCGGAGACATTTTTGGCTTGAAAAACTACAATTTTACAAATATTACATAAGAGAAATTAATTATTCTTATTTAATTATAATAGGCAGCACTATTAAAGGTTGTAGTAATTTTCAATGAAACTTATTCACTGAGAAATAAATACAAATGAATGGAAAATACGAAGAAATAAATACAAAGGAAGTAACATGACAAACGATGAAGTGACAGACGATAAGCAAAACAATCGTATTACCCTCGCCAAGGCTCCTACATCCAAAAGAAATTACATACGAGTCCATATAAACTAATAAAAGAGGGCTAGATGACACAGTCTATAGTTTTTTTTTTGTTGAAAGGTACTAACTGTCGTCCCTGGGTACCTTTCAAGAAGAAATTGTAGTAAATTGAAATACACGCAACGAATACAATACACAGAGTGTTTCATTGACGGTAAAACGCATTCATACAATGTACAGATACTAGGTGGCATAACAAATATCAAACAAAAACCACCACTTATCAAAACATGTAACTTTATATAAAAAAATCTTTAACAAATTTGCTGTATTTTATCAAACTCGAGGATCTGTTGAAAATATCTGCACACATTATGTCTGTTAGTTATGCCATCTTTAGCAAATTATCTGGAACAGCTTTTATACTTATATGTTTGGATCTCTTGTGAAATCCGTGATTTGAATTTCTATGCTCTCTGACTGTTATAAGAGGGCATTTCATGCAACGCTCCTGTTAATTCATGAAACAACTTGCGTAAGTAAGTAGCTTCTTTTGATGCTTCAGTTGTAGCTATATATTCAGCTTTCATGCTTGATAAAACTATAGTCCTTTGTTTCTCATGATATACTTGCTTCAGAAATAAAAAAGAATGGTGGAAATGCATAATTCAGGTCTGGTTAATACTACATTATCTGTCAACTCCTGATAAGGATGATTATTTTTACACAGAACAAATGGAAGAAATAATGGAAGTGAACACAGAAACTGTGTTCACTTCCATTATACTACATCTGTGAAGAATCTAGATAACGTAATACTTTTAAGCTAAATATATTAAGTCCTTAGTCCTATCTCTAACAATCTCTATTCCTAAACAAATTTTTGCCTCATCCAAGTCTTTGTTTCTGTGAATATGTGAAATATTCAGAAAAACACAAATGTGAACCTAGATCTGATTTGAGTGTCTGTTTCGTTAGCATTGCTAGAAAATACAAAAAGATAATCTGTAGATAGAGCTATTACTACCAGTGTCTTCGTTTAACAAAAATTTATCAATTCCACATTCTGAACGACATTTTGAGCCTGTAAATTACACTATTTACTTTAGTTTTAGTCTTTTAGGTTTTCCTCTCAGAAACAAAACCTTCTGGTTAACTCGTGAAAATTAACCTTCCTCAAACAATCGTTTAAAAAAGCTATGGTAATATCTAAATAACTTATCTCTAAATCAAATTTTACAGATAGTACAACTAGTAATCTTAATGTAAAGTATCTAACTATCGGCGAAAAAGTGTTCGTATAATCTACACCTTTCTTTTCATCGAAATCTGCACTGTCAATTTTTCTTTTATACATCCATTTACATTTCACAATGATGCCCCCTTTTGATACATCTATCAGTTCCCAGGTATCATTTTCTTGGGTTTACATTGTTTGCTGCATCGCATTTCTCCATTCTTCACAATCTGGGTTTGATAGAGCTTCATTAGTACTAACACGATCTTCATTAGCATTTTCATTTTTTATAATTCTGTCATTTTGGGTTACCTTATTGTTCTTTTCAAAGTGTTTTACTAAATCGAATATGATAACGAGATGAATCAACGATCTGTTCACTGTTTTACATAAACCTAAACTATTTGAGACAGTATCATATTATGCAGTTATCACAGCGTTTAGCGGTCTGCCAGCTCACTTGAAGCACAAACAAAATAATGCCAAATTCAAATGATAATTTGGAGTGATATTATATATGCAATAACACTGATGAAATATGAATAAATTCCCGAAAAGTATAAAAACTCTTATCAATTAACTTGGCATTACTTTCTTCCCTATTTCTCCGTAGTTCTATCCATTCTTCAGTTCACTAAACTCTAACATTTTCATCTTATTCAATTTTTTTTTCTTTTAGTTTAGTTAAATTATTTTCTGAATCCGTCTATATATCCAATAATTTGACATAATTTTACATCAATATTGCAGTTTACGTTGCATTGACATTAACGCGCTCAATGATAGATGCCTTAGAAGCTCTAGATAATAGTATCGATATTGCGATTACGCGAGTATAGACTACTTTGATAAAATAATTGAAGTGCTTATAATGCTTCTCGTAATTTCCAAACGTCAAGTAGTTAATTTCTGTGTTTTGTGAGGGAATGGTATTCGAAAAACTAATTAACCAACGAAAGCTTCAGGTTTACACGGCAAATCCGCGAATCGCTCTGCGGATTGTGTCATGAATTAGAGAAAGAGGATTTTCTCTGGAAAGTTGCTTTTAAATATTCCCGATAAAACACGCAATATTTATTAAAGATTACACCATTAAAGCTTTTAGTTTACTAAAATATTTCAACTGGATAATGGTCTGCCTTTTTTCTATATCGCAGGGTGCGGGTTCCCAAACTTTATCAATCCGTGATGCACTTGTTAATACACTGTTTACTCTTTGCGGGGCGTCGGGACGCCGCAGCATATATTTAGGGAACTCTTGTTGTAGGGTATACCAATGGTTCAGCTTGTGAAATTATTTTCAAGTATACATCGTGTTTTGTGATCAAATAACACATTAATAGTTATTTTTAGAGACCTGAATGTATCTATATTTAGGGGTTACTTTTTGTCTACTATACAGTATTAGTAACTTATTCCATAATCCATTAAAATTTGACTTCTTAAATAATTACAGCTGAAAATGATGATTTGGACAATAACCAATACATTAATAAAGTCCGCTGATACTCTAGATAACATCATAAATTATCCATATCTATAATATTATGCTTCAAATTTAATCAATTTCAACACACTTTGATCCATTTTCTTTTAATGAAATTAAAAATATATTAATAAATTCATTCCTCCAGATTTTTTTAAATAAATAATACGTAGCAACTATTTTCTGAAATATGGCAATTTTTCGCAAGTAACTTCATCGTCTCCACCATTGATAAAATCTATAATAAGATAGCTATAATTCTTTCGATTCTATATAGAAATTATTTAAGATATACAACTTTTTCAAAGTCGTTGCTTACCTATATCTGGTCCAATTTTATGTTTAGTTCGTACGCCAGATCCTACACAGCTCAACTCTTATTTTTTGGGATATTTCTTATCATATCCTATCATGTATATGATAAAACGCTGAGTTTTGGAAGCAGATAAACACATTGATCAAATATGTTTTGTAAATAACGCTGCTGTCGAACAAAACACCAAAATCCAAAGTTTTGATGTTGCGTGGTACGGCTGTATCATTAATATGGCAGTTGTAGTGTAAAATAGTGTGGGTGTTATTACAGGAAACCACGCTACACCCATTGATGCTTAGAGAGAGGTAATTGCATTTTCTCCAAGTACTAGCTATCAGAAGATTGTCTTGTAAATGTTTATCATAAAAGCTATTAATTATATTAAAAAATTTTACGTCATTTGCGTATGCTAAAACGTGACAAGTAACTGAGGGTAGCAAGCCATTTATGTACAAATTTAAGAGACACGATTCAAGTTGAACCTTGAGGAACGCCCGATGAGAAAATGGTCTAGAGCATGTGTGGGCAACAACTGGCCCGAACTTGTGTTCTAAGTCCATTCGAGTCCAGAATATAATGAATGTGGTAGTAAAACCCATCAATTTTATTCGCTCCCGAGGGCTTAACCATCGTCAGTTCAAGGCGTCTTTGTATGAAATATCGGCCGAATATGACGACGTAACATATTATTGTCAAGTCAGATGGCTAAGCAAAGGAAAAATGCTGAAACGGTTTTACGAGCTTAGAAATGAGATAGCAGATTTTATGCAAATGAAAGATAAACCACTATCTGAATTGGTTGACCCAAAATGGAAATGTGACAGCATTTCTGGCTGACCTTACAGGCCATTTGAATGATTTAAATTTGAAACTTCAAAAACAGTTAGTAAATGATTTGTACAGCCCTTTGAAAGCGTTTCAGAACAATCCGCTTGTGGGAGGTATAGATGTTGTCTGGTAACAGTTACCATTTCACCACGCTCTATGCGTATGAAAGTACTGCTTATGCTCAATATGCTGAAGAACTCAAGTTACTATCGGAGCAATTTTCGAATAGATTTAGGGATTTTAAAAACATGGAAGATAGTTTCAATTTATTTGCTACTCCAACAAAAAGTAATATAGAAAATCCTCCAATACACTTGCAAATGGAGTTGATCGAGCTTCAAGAAAGCTTACTCCTAAAGTCTAAATTTGAAGACGTGGGGTTATGCGATTTCTACAAAAAAATACCTCGAAGAAGACCATTTTCCGGAGCTTAGAAAATTCGCAAGAAGATTGATTTGTGCGTTTGGCAGTACTTATAAATGCGAACAGTTCTTTTCAATTATGAAAGTTAATAAATCAAGACATCGTACAAGGCTAACTGACGATAATTTGGAAAATTCTTTACGTCTTTGTTATCAGTGGAGTTAATCCAAACATCGATAGATTAGTTTCCCAAATTCAAGCTCAAGTGTCTCATTGATTTCGTAGTCGCTATTTAACTTTCGTAGTTTGTAATAATTCCAAATTTCACAATTTAATTATAATGTTGTACCTATTTTTTTTTCACTTCATTTTCTTATTTTAATAAATTGCATTATAATAACATTGTCGTATTATTTCATGTCTGATATCTATCGCTAAAAATTATGAACACTACTTTAAAATGCACTACTTTTGAACGCAGCCCACGAACGTATTTGCACACTATAGTTTGGCCCACTGCATGTCAAAGGTTGTCCATACTTGGTCTAGGTGAATAATACTTTAGTTGGTAAAAAGAAATAAATAACTGGGCTGTTTTATTTGGTCGGCTCTGATTAGTTTCAGATTTACTTTGGGAACGCAACTATTGATTCAATATTGTTTTTGGATAAAAGATCAATCAATGGTTTGACATGGTGCGTGAGATTGAAGCATTTATTTGCACCATTTGGTAACGCTTGCAAGGACTGTGAGCTTGTGTAATTCACAGGTATCGCAGAGAAACTCCACTACACACAAAATTAATAACAATTCGGAGCTCAGCAAATGTATGTTTCTTTCAAATATGAAGCATGTTGATTCATAAATATTTTAATATTAAAATTTGAGATAAAAAATCGGAGGAACAAGGTAGCTGCGTGTTGCTCTTACGCCAGTTTATACGTGCTTTGTATAGTAATAAATAATGTAATGATAAATGTGATAAAAAGGTCTCTTGAATTAAATTCATAACATAGCACAGCAGAAAAATGTTTATTTTATTTTTGGAACATACTGAATACGTTGCCTTTACTGTATAGTAATCGGGAATAAACTAATCTATAGATTCATTTATTTATGTATCTTCCGGAAGTAGGTCTAGGCAGTAAAGTCATTCCCGTTATACGAATTTATTATTTATTAGCTGAAGTGGTCATAGTTTCTAAACAACTAATTTGGAGAAACTTCTTAGCGAGGAGATGGTTGAGAATATACATGGACATGTTCCGAAATATTTATCTAAAAAAATAATAAAATTTCATTTTAACCAATATTTTCGACAACAACAAAATATGTTATTGACAAAATATACAATTCATAAAAGATTTCATTCTTGTAGATTTCAGCATTCTAATTTAACTTGATTTTATATTCCCGCGCAACAAAATAAAAATATTTTATTAAACAAAAATATTGTAAAATCAAAACGTTTTACGTTTCACCAACTTTAAATTATGGTAAATATAACTACTACCAAGCTTCAGATACCAAACTCAATTAACATTAGCATATTGTGCGTTTTTATCAAAACACATATTTTTTATTTCAAACATGTCCTTGCAATTTGTGTAGACACTCTTTTTTGTAATAATACGCATTTTATGGAATCCCAGATTTCCTGTGAATAATATATAGTTCAGGCAATATATGCGTTTTAGCCGTAAATATCGGCAGCGAATTCTGTAACAACATCAACAATGCTAAAATAATAGAGGAGCTTCACTTCGTTAAAGGGGTATTGTTTGTAAAGGGCATTGATGTTAGATGTTCTTCTATATTAATTTTGATATAGAACATGTTTTTTATGAACCCTCTGGAATGTATAGACGTTTTCATTAAAGGAACATCTTACAAGCTATTTATTATTCTAAGTAAATTGAGTAATTAACTAAAGCTGCAACTAGCATTTCAATTATTTTGATACTAATTCAATTTTTAGGAGAAAGAAAAAGCTCAGGCAGTTTCTATCTGCAGAAATGGAGGTAATTAAATTCTTCTAAATATAAAACCTTATTGAGATGTAATGAAGTATCACTACTGGCCAATTAAAATACAAATCCGATGTACTCACATAAGGATATATTCAATAAATTATTTTTACAATTTTATTACATAATATTTCACAAAACTTTCTCTTTTAATGTTCCAAATGAAAAATTTCTTTTTTCTCTGCAACAAGACTGAACTTTATACATTTTCTTATTCGATGATTAATTTAATACTTTTCTTGTTTTATAATGGATAGTGTCTATTTTTTATATACAGGCAGATTTAAATTAAGTGCGTGCCATTGCTATCTTTGTTATTATTGTTTCTGGAAAGTAGGTTATATTAGCAAAGTAATAGTGTTTTCAGCCCTGATTAATATGAAGTATACAAAAAACTAGTTGAAAGACGCATGTCTGAGAAGTTTTGAATATTTTTTTAATGGGAAACTGTATATTTTAAAACATTCTGAAAAGTGCATTAAATTATAATGTAAAAGTTGCAATACATCATTGTCCTAAAACGAACAATAAAGAAGTTATGGTGAATTTTAGTTGATGGCAAAGATACACTTTCATTCTGTAAAATTTTAGTAGGCTTCTTTCACCTATCATACCAAAATAAATAGTATGCCATGTGAAATTCTCAAAAACGCACTCGGATGTTTAATTATCAAGATTAGTACGTTATTTGATTTTGTGTTTGGTTATCTTTCATTGTTAAGTGTTACAAAATATTTCAGTATGGTTCATTTGAAGAAATGCGATACAAACAGTTTAGACAACACGATTGCTCATTCGAAAAGAAAAGAACAAAGAAAAATATCATTAATAGAAATTGCAGCATATTTTGAAGTGTATCGCAAATTTTCCATTAGAGATGCAAGTACACTAGGGTGACAGAATAAAATAGACACCTACTAATTAAAAAAAAGACTCTATTCTCGTTATATATACAAAATATTTTAAAATTTTTAAATTAGACTAATATTTTGTCGTCGTGGCATAGAATCTATTAAATGATCAATGGTGTCTTCTGGAAAATTTAACCATTCTTCTGTAACAGCTGCCACTAGTTCTTCCTTATTGCTGGGTTTTCGGGGTCGTTTCGCCATATTTGTCTGGATTATGTGCCAAACATTCTCTATCTGATTAATGTCTGGTGATTGGCCTGGCCATGGTAAAATCCGAATCCCCTGTTCCTCTTTCCATGTGGTTGTTGTTCTTGCTTTGTGGCAGGGTGCTCCATCCTCCATAAAAGTGGCGTCTTCTTTAGATAAAATGGCGTTGTCGAATATCGGTAGTAGTCCTTCAGTTAATATTTGGATATATTTTGCCGCATTTATATTTCCGTCGCAGATAACTAATTGCGATCTTCCACGATACCATATCGCACCCCACACCATGATGTTCACACCGCCGTATTTCACCGTCTGATGCAAAAATTTGTCGTCGAGTTGCTGTGACGAACATCTCCATACCCACGTACGACCACTATCACTGAATTGGCAGTATCTGCTTTCGTCTGAAAGAATGGCAGACCGCCAAAACTCTTCGGGCTTCGTTCGCATTTCGATTGCCCCAGCCTTTCGGCGCCGTTTTTGAAACGTCGCAAGGAGAGGTTTTCTCTTTGCCACCCTTTTATACATCCCCACACTGTGGAGGTATCGCAGAACGGTGCGCTAACTTTTCTGCGAAGTTGCCGCAAGCTCAGATGTACTTCTTCGCGGTTCTCTTAACACTTCGCGCACAAGCACCCTTTTACTTCTTTCAGAAGGTCCGGCACGACCTGGTCTCGGCTCCACTGTTGTTTTTTCCTTGCGTTTAAATTGTGTAATCACACGATTCACTGTGGACAACGGAATATTTAAAAATTTACTTATTTCACGTTGAAAAGCGCCGCGTTCACTCTGGCCAACGATGCGACCCCGGGTGAAGTCGCTAATATCACTCGAACCTTGTAAGCGAGGCATAGTTGTAACGATACTAAACCATGACGAACTCCTTCCGATACATCTGCCCCTACCCTAATGACAAGAGAAAGTTCTTAGAATTTGGCTGTTTACATATTTATACCGCTTTACCTGGTGTCTATTTTATTCTGTCACCCTAGTGTACATCATTTTAGAAAATTTTAAAATGCACAAGTACATATATCCCATTTAAATAGCATATCCCACAAATATTACAACCAGGAGATTCAGAGAGGAAGTTTCTTTCTGTCAATGGTTAATTTTTGTGATGAATATTTGACTGGAGCAGAGTGTAATTTATCAAGTGATGAAACAAATTTCTACAATAGTGGTCTGTTTAATAAGAAGAGTCATCTCTACTCATCATAAGAAGATATATTAGTAGTCCGTCCACGTGCTACATATGTTCGATTTACTTTTAATATTTGGTGTGGATTAATTGGTGATTAGTCGTTGATCCAATGTTCCACAATGGTACATTGAAAGGAGACAGATATCTGGAATTTATTTGGAATGTATAACTGCCTGGATATCATCTTTACTGATAACTGCATTGGTACAAATGGGCTAATTCGATAGCCAGCACGCTCTCCTGACCTTTCACCATTAGATTTTTTTCTTTGGGAACATTTAAAAAATCAGGTGCGCAAAACGTGGTACAATAATGTAAATGAATTGCAGAATAAGATTAGGAAAGTTTTCCGCGAATTGGAGGACAGTCTTAAGAGCTACCCAAAGTGTACTCAAGAGGACACGAAAATGTATTGGGAAGGAACGTGATACTTTTGAGCATTATTTATAAATTATACATTTACTTTCTTTTTTTTAATTTAAGTCCAACGACATTATTTTACGATGTAATATGTTAAAATATACATTAAAAACAAAGACTGGTTTGTTGGTGGCACAATAACACTTACGGCGAAATGGAAACTGCTATAACCTCTTTATTACGCGTTTTAAGACAATAGTATAATGAAACTTTTACATCACAACTTAATGTATCTTTCAATATTTTTTCAAATATATAGGATGGTTCATTTAAAACCATTATAAATCTCAAAACTTCTCGGACATGCGTCATGCAATTGTATCTTCGTATGCTAAGTATATACTAATCATCGTTAAAAATGCTATTACTTTGCTAATTTAACCTACTTTCTAGAAGCAATAATAACAGAGATAGCAATGGAGAGCATTTAATTTGAATCAACCTGTGTAGTTGTAACATGTCGTATTCTAACGTGTCATATATTTAAAGTGAACTAACCCTTTGTAACAATACATCATGTCTTTCTGTTACTGTCATAATATTTTACAGGACCCTTCTTTTAATAATCATAATCCAAACAATTCTATTATCAACGTCATATAACATTGTTTATAATGGAAACTCCGTTGCAAAATACGACCGAACACATTTAGATATTGTAATCATGAACTTGTGGCAACACATTGTCTGAAACAGCTATTGAAAAATTCCGAACGTTACTTTCAAAAACATTAACTGTGGAGTGAAAAACATGTATTGATGTCATTTTGAGAAAGAATAAGGTCATTTACTTAATTTAATGTGTGTTTCTTATATCGTTTTCAGAAATATTCCTAGAAGCCCCTTTAGAGTAATGTTTTTCTCCACTAATGGCAAATAGTTCGCTAGATAACGGTGTAATGAACATCTTTATATTATTTTATCTCATCTTAAGAAATTGTATATAAATGCGTTATTGCATGGTTTACCTGTACAAGAAAAATATTTTGTATTGTATTTAGAGCTAAGCTTTTGTTGTTGTTTGTAGTACTTTTAATTCCTACTGAAACACTTCAAAATGTTTAGTGTACGATGCAGACCGAATCTAATATTGTACATCCGTAGGCGTTGATGAAATAATAAATTGGAAAATAATAGAGAACGCCCCCGTATATGAATTCTCTTTTGTAATTTCGTATCCTTCAAATTTTAAATCGATGTAAAGGGATTAAGGATTTGATAGTATTGGACTTTGTGCATGCTTAAAAGGAAAGACGATACATCAGATACGACCTATTCCATTGAAGTTTCTAAACTCTTCAATTGTTATTTGCCGTTGCTAGCGGTAAAGCAAGTAACCTTTTCCTTTGTTATAGTGAAGCCTGCAATTTTGGGCGAATACCATTATTTAGTCAGAACTATGGTCTGTCTTTTAACTCCGCAGAGCCCCGTTTAAAGTTATATTTACATCACGCAATTGTCAAGCTTGTGTTAAGCAGGTTGCACACTTCCAGAAATGACAGTAGTATCAACATTTAATATAATTATATATACTTGTATTAAAACTATATGTAGTATATTGAAGTATAACCGCATAACCGCTGAATATTTTAATTGAAGTATTAGAAGAAACAAAATGAAGTTTGTATTTCTAATATATAAATTATATATATAATACACATCAAAACAATGTTGATGGAAATAGCAGTATACTTTGCAATAAAGTGAAACTTAGAGAAGTATTTTTTACATTGCGTACACTCGATAACAAAAATGGTATTTACTTTTTCCGTAACACTTGATGAAATATTACTTACAACGAAAGGTTCTTGGGTATCAAACTCAGGTTTTAATGAAACTTGGTTTAGGTATATATGCATATACATACAAATATACCGGATGACAAGCTGCGAGCTACTGATTGCATTCTGAGCGACTGGAAAATACATCGAACATCGGCACCACTTGAAACGAATCCCCATATCTAGCGATATACCCCCATCACCTCGCAGTAATACGGAATGAGGGCTTCATTGAAACGATTCAAATTAAAAAGATCGATGTGAGAATAGGATTTTGTAGTAGTAGTTAAACAAGGGTGGAGAATACCAGAGCTAACATACTGACACACAATCGCCCTGCAGAATAACATGCGTATCTCTCGATTTTGTTAACTTATAGAAATCTTATTTCATCTTCCTCTTATTCAGAATTACGCCCATCGACACGTCGAAAGCGCGCTGGTGCTATGTGATAGCGTTATTTTGTGTTTCTCTCTGCGTGCTAGTGTTTTCGTTCTGAAAAGGACCGGTGCTACGTTTCGATGGAGTCTCACCTGCCAACCTCAGGCGTTAGTTACTTATTGGCGAACTTTATCTGGCTCGCGTATCTAGCGTCTGAAGATAGTAGATGAAAGTCTATCGAAACGTAGCACCGGTCCTTTTCAGAGTAGGGGCACCAGCACGGGAAGAGAAACCCGAAATAACGCTATCACACATAGTAACCGCGAAAACTCAGACATCATATGTGGGTGTTTAATCATGTGCGAGTTGATTCTTAAGAAGGGCCGATCTCCCAACGTTTCCGCAGGATTATATTCGTTTTCTTCGTGGAGTTGGTGTGTTAGAGAGCTTAACTCTAACTAGTGACGGATAACTACAAAAAGATAACGCATTGACTACTTAGGACTCAGCTCATACGCGGTTGAACATCCGAGAAATTATGTTTTCATTATTAATCTGTTAGTAAATGCGTATATGCTAAAAACTTTTTAATGAAATATAAATAAATGGCAACTTAAAAATGAGGTTGCATCACAATGTAATGTTATCAGATTCAAATTTTATATTTCATTTATTTCAAAAATCCTTTTTACATGTTACTAACTATACTGTTACTGTTGTGTTTATAATTTTCGAAGACTATTATCTCAACAAGAATGCTTTATCCAGTTGGTTTCTGTTTTCGACAATGAAGCACCACAGGAGTCAACAATATCTTGATGGTATGGAGAATTCAACCGCGAACGCATTAGTCTTAGCCACGATCCAAACGTAGGCGCATCAAAAACGGTAGCCACACAGGAAAACGTCAATACTGCGCGCAAGATTATCAACGAAGATCGACATGCGACATACTGAGGCATCATTGGGGATTTGAAATACTTCAGTTCAAAAAATTTTGCATGAAGAATTACGTGTAGAGAATTAGTTTCCCGTTGAATATCACATCTGTTGACCGAAGAACAGAAAGCAGCTAAGGGAATCGGTGTAAAAAAGTGCAGATCGCGTTAATATCGGAAACTCTAAAAATGTGTATAACATCGTCAGTATTGATGATGCTTGGATTTATTCATATGAGCCAAAAAATAAACGCCAGTCGTCTGTTTGCGTGTTCGTAACTGAAAAAAAACAAAACGACAAAAGTATTTCGTTTTCGATGTATCTCCAAAAAGACGGTTGTGACATTTGCCTTGAAAACAGCTCATGTAGCAATAATTCCTCTACAGGATCAAAGAACTGTTATTGTCGATTAGTAGACAAGCATTTGTTTGCCGCAAGTCATGGTTGAGTTCCGAGAAACCAAGCCCGATCGACGAATCATCCTTCACCAAGAGAATACAGTTCGCACACAACACCCAAGACAATTGAATTTTTAATGCAACAAAACGTCGAATTGTCAGACCATCCTCCTCTATATGCAAAACTTAAAAGACAACCCTCGTGAACACCATCAATACATAATGAAAATCATATTGTAACATATGAAACTTTAATTTTGGTTTAATCCAATTTACCGATCATAACCGCATACCTTTTAAATATTGTGTACTTATGAATTTCAAATAATATGTACTCTATTTTTCAAACGGTACTTCATAGCAATTCAATGCCGAAAATTGTCCCTTTTCATAAATGTTTTTTTCACGTTCACTTATAGAAATACAAGCCCAAAAAAACTGTCCTAATCTTGCTAAAATTGTATGAACCAAGGCAAGCAAACAAGTGCCAAAATATAACGTGGTAATTTAAAAATATGACTACCTTCTATATGAAACCACGAAGAGTTTTCATTACACCCTCTTACTTTAACTGTATTCATTATTTAATGATTATTTCACAAATTTGCCGTGCCTACTTGCCGAATGATTTATTATAGGTATATAAACTGTCAAGCTTTTATCTACTCTTCAAATTTCCCAAATTTTATATTCTCTTTCCGTTGATTAATTTTGGATTTACAATTACGCCTTAGGAAGTCAAACCAAAGCAGATGTAAAAATCATGTTTCTGTAGGGTAAATTCTATTTAGTTAGTGGTGAAACTGAAAGTGTATGATTAATGAGCACAATTAAGAAACTCTCAAAATTTATTAGTTAGTCTCTTTGCGATTTTATTCATATTGAAATAAATAAAACACTTCGTAAGCAGTTGATACAAATATGACCTTTACATTACGCGAAATAGTGTCTACATTTCGTATTTCTACGGGATTTATATGCCTAAACATGCATAGGTTATGTCAGTTTTAAATGATTGTTTCGTTAAAATTTAGATACCTCAACTTTACACATTACTACATTTATAGGGGTGCTAAATACGCCCAAGTAATAGGTTAAAAGCTTCATGCTTTTACAATGGTCTTTTGTCAATATTTCATATAGCTACGTTGTTAAGAATCATAATATTTCGCGTATAATATAATCACATATAATAATCAGTAATATCTAGTGGGGTTGAAATTATAATTAATCTGTTTCGTAGGTGTGTTAATGCTAGTCTACAGAAGGGATAATGCAAATTTGTACTAATATGGTTCCATTCGACGCATAAATTTTAATAGTAATAGTCTGCAGTAGATATGTATGGTCAAAAGAGATACATACGTATGTTTATAGACAAGCTGAATAAGTCGGTTAACGCTTGTATTACTTAATCTTTCATATTGGAAGTTGGCATAATAAAATTGTCTTATATTATATTTACCACGAAAACAATAAGACTAAAAAAGCTGAAATTAATATGCCAATATGTTACCGAATGCGAATTAAAAGAAATTTATTCAGTGCACTCTTTTTTTTTTTAATCCTATGTCCTTTATACCTTGCGGTGTCGGACTATTTATTTCTTATTTTTATCTTCCACAGGTTCCTGTTCTGAGCCAGTTGTTTGGCTTCAACCCATCCAATACTTCTCTTTTCCAATGTTCTATACACCTGCTCCTTCCAGGTGTTTCGGGGTCTACCTATTCTGTTTTTGCCCTCTGTTTTGGCTTCAAATATCCTCTTTGTGATTCGATCTTATTCCATTCTGTGTAGATGTCCAAGCCATCCCAGTTGTCTCTCTTGTCTATTCGTGGTTATCCATGACTCACTACCATATGTTAATGTTGGTCTGATCACTCTTTTATACACCTCTGTCTTTATTTTTTTTGGTATTTCTTTTTCATCCAGAAACGAATTTCTCAATATGTTATATATTTTTGCGGATTTCCCTATCCTCTCATTTACCTCTTTCTCTATTCTCCCATTGTCTTCAATGATTGTTCCTAAGTAGTTGTAACTTTTAACTTGTTCCAATGCTTTTTCCCCGATTTTGATGCTATGTTTTCTTTCTTCTGCTGCTATTATCATTGTATTTGTTTTCCTCGTGTTTATCTTTGTTAGTTCTTGTTGGTATATCTTCAAGTTTTGCTGTAATGTCTCTTCCGAGTGTCCTATCAGTACCATATCATCTGCAAACATTAGTTCCTGTACGTTAATTGCATTCATTTTCCAGTTTCCTACTTTCATATTTTTTCCTTTTCGTTTAGCTTTTTTAACAGCGTCGTGTATTAATATAGAGAATAACAATGGGCTCAATACGCATCCCTGTTTTAATCCAATTTGCGATTCGAATTCAGCTGATTCTGCATTGGAAGTTCTCACCTTATTCTTATTGCTTTTATACAATGCCTTAATCATCTGTATCATTCCTTTCTCTAGACCTCTCCTTTCCACGCTCTGCCATACATCTTCTCTTCTTACCCTATCAAAAGCTTTTTTAAGATCTATAAAACATATATGTATTTCCTTTCCTTTCCCTATTGGTTTTTCTCCTAATTGTCTGATTACAAATATTAAGTTCTGGATGCTTCTTCCTTTTCTAAATCCATGTTGAGTATCTTCTAGTGTTGTTTCCAGTTTCTCTCGGAGTCTTTTTTCTAGTATTCTTGTCAATACTTTTTCTGGGATGCTAGTTAATGTTATTCCTCTATAGTTTGAGCACTCTATAAAGTAAAAATGATCGAAATTATTTAAATAAAATCTGAATATATATATCAGCGTTATTTGTCTTGTAATAGTCTTTTACATTTTTGTACTATGTATTCATCTAAAACGAAAAATACAAAAAAAAGGTTTTAGATTATACATTTTTTAACGAAAGAAGGGAATAAAAACAGGAAAACGACGTGTCTTATTACGTAATACAAAATACGTGTTGTTTTAGGAAAGTAAAATTTAAAAGAACCTTCAGAAAATTAACTGATTTGCCTGCGGTGTAAGAAAATATTTTTTGAATGTTATGAGGTTAAAGCCTTACGCTTCTGTCTAGGTGCGATGAGGTCTACACCTATCTGCGCCTTACAAGTTGAAACTGACGAACCGCTTTTAGTGCTACGTAGACGCATCGTGTCAATTAAATATGTGCTAAAACTAATGTCGCTTTATTCGTCTCCTATCTTGCTGAAGATCAACCAGTTATGTCTTCTAGATTTGACTGCACGTTATTGGCAGAAAAGAGGATCTCCTGTATGTTATGTGATGCCTTCCGATATATCGCTGAATTAGATCATCGCCTCTATAGGGGTTTGAATCTTGTAATCTCATACTTTCAGTACATTAAACCCCTAAGTATTGTTTTTCCTTCCTACATTGGGTAACAGAACCACGCTGCACGACGTGTAGCTTTGCACATCTATTCTAAGACTCTACCAGCAAAGTCTGATTATATTTACAGTGTATATGTCGACTATGTATCTATTTGACGGTGTGTCACAAAGTTAGCAACTTATTTTTCGGAAACATCCGAAAGTAAAATTATAGATATAAAGCAATATAATCGAATTCAAAGGAATTCCTTTTAGAAGTCCACCAGGACAAAATTACCGTCTAACTCAAATTTCTACATTCGCATAGTCTATATACGGGGGCCAAAACGCTCCCAGAAGATAGAAAATCTTACAACTCTACACGATTGCAAGGTAATTTTATCCTGGTGGACTTCTGCGAAAACTTTCTTCGAATTTAGTTGATTATGTCCACAGTTTTACTTAAAATACAACTTTATTGTAATTCCATGGCATACGCCTATAAATATTCGTGCATTTCCGGAAAATGAACTATTAACTTTGGGCTGTTTTGACATCAGTTATCTACTTATAGGACGTAGGTCCCATGAATTATTTCTGATACATTCTAACAGTATGGAAAATACCGAAATTTAACAGATTATTGGCGCATAACTACACGTCTACCATTAAGTAATGCAATTGAACATATCTTATTGCCAACTATTCCAATTAAATTGCCTCCTTGAAGCGTAAAATTTAATTGCAAATCTTTATATTATACCACTCTACCCTTTTTTAGTACTTGAATCCTAGGCGAACAAATTCTAATTCCGATTCACATGTAGGAAATGTATTTCGGTTAGTAATTGTTCTGTGTATTTATTTCTATAACTAATTACGTAAAGTGGGTAGCATACATATATTAAATTGCGTAATAGGTAATCCGATTAATGCGATTAGCTAATTATTCTAACAAGTAAATGCGTTTTTTCGGCTATAATCCACGGTAGTTACATGAAGAAATGAATTTCAATGCAATACCGAAGAGTAGTTTACCAATAACGGCTTTAGTTGTTTTGCAAAATATCGATTACGATTTAGTTTAGTGAATAGCACACTTATACGTGCCGGGAAGTTGTGCAATCATGTTATTAACCAGAAAGGGGATGCTGACGTGTTGAGTGCTGAGAAATTCGCTCCTTTACGCGAGCCATTTTAGAGCTACAGTTTCATATGCACTCTGAGCAATTACACTAGTTTTTCTACCCGCAACATTCTACTTCAGTTCGGAATGATAATGGGTGTAGTTAATTACCTGAATAAAGTGTTTAGAATCTCAAAACACTTCCGGTTGTACAATTGAATTCCACCACTTTGCTTATGTATGTTTCTTCTTGATATGCTGTTAGATGCGGTTTGGTATCAATAGTGTGCGTCTCAAAATATCCATATCATTTGTTATTAAATATTTTAGTAAAGTTTGAATACATCTGTTTCTATTTTTAGTCATTGCTGATACTACATTACAAATAGAGTGTGGGACGTGTTTCCGGTTAGGTCGTTGAGTGAGTTTGGATAAAGTATTTAACTGCAAGTAAAATTCAACTTTAAAGTAAACAAAAGTATGGTTTACGAAACAGATTTTAAAGAAGATACTTATAGACTGTATGCAAATTCAAACTCAAAAAAATGTTGAAATGAATATGGCATTATATGTTACTATATGAAAAATTACCCCATAAAAATTCGATTCCATTCTTTTATGTTTCATTTACATCATTATTTATAGCTATAAGTTTATACTTAGTTTATTCGCCACATAGCAGAAGTTTGCTTGTGGATAGGAATCATAAAAACTAAGAATATTACGAAGGTTGTCTTTTAAGTTTTGCATACAGAGCTGAAATAAAACAGTAGATAGCTTTTAAAGAGTTTATTTTTTCACGAAGATTAAGGTACTTTTGCGTGCCCTCGAACGAATTCTGGAAGCAGTTATTCTACTCGTTTGTTGGTATGTACAGTCAAAATCGACGCAGTCCATTCTTGATTTTCGAAAACCTAAAGAAATCGTTGGGACTTAGGTCCGGACTGTCCAGAAAATGGTCTAACAATTCATTGTTGCATGCTGTGTGCGAAGTTACATCTTGGTGGAGGATGGTTCTTCGTTCGGGGTAGCTTTTTTGAAGCTAAACGATAACTTGTGCCAAGCAAATGGTTCTCTAGCAATGAACGGTAACAGTTCTTTGATCTTGTAGAGGAATTATTACTACATGACCTGCTTTCGAGACAAATTTCGCTGCCATCTTTTTGAAGATACTTCGAAAACGTCAGCTTCTCTTCACCTTGGAACAACCAAAACAGACGACTGGCGTTTATTTTCTGGTTCACATGAGTAATCCAAGATTCATCACCATTAACGATGTTGGTCTACGGTTCTTCACACCAATTCACCCTAGCTACTTTTTGTTCTTCAGTCAACAGAAGTGGTATGCAATAGGAAACTATTTTTTTTTGCACAATAATTTTTTGGAGCAGGAATGCACAATAAATTCTATCCAATACGTCACAACCCTCGGCGAGTTTGCCCAGCAAAAGTGATGGCGGATGTTCTTCCCTTGCATGACAATGCAAGACCACATACCGGCCGTCACACCACTGAAGAGGATGTGAAAATTAGATGAGAAGTATCTCCCATACAACCCTGATTTGACATCATCAGATTTCCGTCTCTTCGAGCCGCTACAAGAAACTCATCGTGGAATTCATTTTGAGGATGAAGAGCCCTTGAAAACGTTTGTGCGTCAATGGCTTAGGACGCAGGATCCTGGTTTTTACCACGCTGGGATACTTTTCTTTATTAGAAGATGGACCAAAACTGTCGAAATGGACGGAAATTATATTGAAAAGTGACAAATTAATCATCAATATTGTGCCTTTCAACCTCTGTAATTGCATTTAATTTTTTGACAATTAAAATGAAAATGGCGAAGAAGAAAATGCTTTGAATGTTCAGAAGGGATAAAACCGCCCAAATGAGAATAATCAAAATGTCTGGATTATTGGTGGAACTGTTTGGCAACAAATCAGTAAGCCATTATATACTTTTAAAATTTTTGAAAAGTATCAGGTCCAATAGCATGCGTTAAACGCAATACTGTATTTGGTAAACTCAAATTGCTTCAAAAGCTTCTGCTTATGTTGAGTTCTGTTATATTTATGCCCTGCTTGTATATATGATTCATGTTATGTTGTGTATAACATAATAACAATTCTTTCCGAGAAGAACTTCTATTTATAGAAAACTGAAAGAATGCTGTTTTCTTCATAGAATAAATGTCAAACTTTGAATAACCGTTTCATATTCACCGGAGCATTTCAAAAAAAAATATCTAGAAAATAAACAAAAACATACTACTACAACTAACCGTTATAAAATCGAAAGTAGAAAAAATGACAAAAGACATTTCTGTTCTGTAAGTTCACTCTTCTTGAGAATTATTGTAAAAACTGTCATTATTACCGAACATAAAAACTATTCGTAATTAATTTCGCTAATAACATAGATACCATATAACTACAACAATTTCCTTAACAATACAACATCTCATGACCTCAATTTGCGATATAATAATTTCTCAAGGGTTCGCCTTTTCATCAATTCCTAGCTTTTGCATATCCTTACGTACACAATCAAGCAGCTTTACTTAGCAAACTATCTGTATTGAATATAGGCGCTCTTTTTTTCATCCGTGCGTCTGCCCCTTTCTATTTTAATTTAACCCACTTTTCGCGCGGATAAATTGGTAGAAGGTAAAACAATAGAGTCCGTAGTCCTGCAGACGCACTCATTTTAATAAGTATCGATGCGTTGTGTGTATAGTCTAAATTAAAGTCAATTTTAATTAATGCATGTGCTACGCCACAATAATATCTTGAATCATCCGTTCTTTAAATAGCCGTATTTTCATCTGCTTTTTCTTCGTAATAATGAGTGGTATTTCATGAAATAGCAATTGAATTACTGCTTTTGAGAAATCAATTTTTGCTAGTCAACATCTTCAAAACTACGATTAATAATTATTATAACTAGTAAAATGCGAATTTAGTCGATTGCCGTCCTTAATTTAGTAGTAAGGTAGCTTCAACGATTGCAAGGACTGTATGGTTGTATAATTCGCAGATATCGCAGTAAACTCCACACCAGACAAATTAATAATTTGTTCGGAACGTAGCGTTTCTAGAGTACACGGACTTTCATCCGGTAACTCGATTGAACTTCAACATATATTCGATCTTCAGACTTTTCTATTCAAGGTATTATAGTGAGATAATCCATAGCAAGGTTTAGATAATTAACTTCAGTTTTGTAAATGTTTTTTTAACTTTATACACACCACAAACGAATGAAAGTTCAAACATTTTGTTTTTGAAGTTTTTCTCTAAACGCCGACGAAAAAATTTATCATAACCTAAGACAGTTCATTAAAAACTTTAGAGGTAGTAGACGCACATCGCTTGAGAAGTACCGATCAACAGGTTTGACACACTTAACATGGGATAGGCAGTAAACGACCGTTAAAAATTCTGGCGGAGGTGCCGGGTTTTATTTGAAAGTCTCATTTGAAAAAGAAATTTTAATGGGGAACAAAAACATCCATACATCTAGAAAGTGGTTAGGATGAAGACTAAATATAATTATCAAAAACTGGTTACTCTGAAGTGTACTAACGTCTATTTTAAAGATGCAACTCGCCTCGCCTTAATGTAATTAAATTAATATACAAAACAAAAACAAGCAAAATGTCAAGAACCGAAAATAAAGAAAATAAAACAAATACAAGGAAAACAGAAACTAGTGATGAAGAAGAAGAAGTGACAAATAGCGAAATATACATAAGAACTTACGGAAATGCAACAATTAATAGAATCTATGTCAGCGAAATTCAAGAAGACACAAAGAGAATACAATGAAATTCCTGATAGAAAACGAGAGGAAGAATAAAAAATTGAAAGAGAAGGCGCAGAACCTAAGAAATACACTTGATAGAAGGGAGATAGAAAAATAAGCAACAACATTATAATCAATGGAGTAGAAAAATAAGATAATGAGGAAAACACAGATGGGGTGATATAGAACATAATGAAGCAACTAAATATCAAAGTAGAAAGTCACACCATAAGCGCTACCAGAAAAGATAGGACAATTGAGAAAAAATCCGAATTATAGTAGAACTGGATACGAAAGAGTTAAAGTAGAGATACCTAAGGCTATAAAATTCTAAGAGGAAAAGAATAACGACACCAGCTTATCACAATAACAAACAACTTATTCTATAAAGCCAAGGAACTAAAAAAATCAAAAAGAACTAAGGGTGTTTGAACTCCGGGTTGCAATATTTACGCAAGAAGAACAGGAAACAGCGAAAAACTTTAAATAAAATTAGAAAATGATTTACAAAAAGTTGAATAAATTATTGAAAAAATCAAAACACATAAATGTTGCGACCTCAACGACACTTAGGTTTAAGTAAACAATAAATGTATTAACTTAAGAAATTTATTGTTTCTTATTACATTACAACTAACAATGACTAACTATAGCTACTCCGGCATTGCCAACCTTGTAACGACAAAACTCTTGTTTATGTCGGCGTCCTCTCTCTATTGAATATAAACTATATCTATATACACTACACTCCTTCCCTCTTAATAAATTCAATTTTATAATCGGTTTACTAATTCTACTAGAACGTCTAATGGTAATGGAAATTGGTTCGATTAACTCCAATTACGGTTTACTTGCATTTAGCCAACGCTTTTAAATTCCTGAAAAAATATCAGTCACGGTAAGATTTAAACCCATGACCTCTGCGTTACCGGCGGTACCGGCGCTACCAACCACGCCACGAGACTGAATGTCGGTTCATATTCCTGAAAAAATAATTTTAAAACGTTGGTTAAATGCAAGGAAATCGTAATTTTATCATTGCTAATATCAACGGTAATAATAGGTATTAAAAGCGATTTGAGCTCGCATTTCGCGATTAACACAAAGGTCATGGATTCAAATCCTACCGTGACTGGTATTTTTTCAGGAATTTAAAAACGTTGGCTAAATGCAAGGAAATCGTAATATTATCATTACTAATACCAACAGTAGTTTCATATTAATATTAATTTAACTTCGAAGTTTTGTAAAAATATTTTACAACACAAAGAAAAAAGAAATCATCGAAAATACGGCCTGGCCACCGCAATCACCGGATTTCGATCTTAGAGAGAAATTGACGAACTAGACAGAAAAGTACGCCAGTTGAGTCCAAGTTCGGTAAAATATTTATAGGAGTGCCTTTATTTTGAGTGGATTAAAATGAACGCGAAAACTTTCTACAAATTAGGAAAAAAGATGCTGAGGTTGTGCCAAATTGTAATAAAATACAGAAGTGGATTTTTTAACGGAGTCCTCATTTACCTGTGTTTACATTTTTTATAATCCAACCTCCTTTGTTTTATTATTATAATTTCTCACAAATATACATGTTTCTTCTCATAAAAAATGCGTCATTTTCGTTTTAATTAAATCTTAACACAAAATTTTAAGGATGGTCTTATGAGCTATGGTGTACATAGACAAATAAACTCAATTAACAAACAATATAAAAGTGCTTGGAATTTTCAGCGGTTGTGTACGTTAGTTTTTTCAAGATCCAAGGAAAAGCTTTGATTAGTTTTTTACCTTTTCAATTTAGTTTTAATAGACTGAACGTTAGCACCTTTATGACACACAGTGCGAAACAATAGTAATTTAAGCGTGACAGTTACCTTCACTATGTCAGCACTGTTGTCAAAAGTAGAATATCAAGGTTCAATTAGAGTTCATGGTATGACAGAGAGTATCTTTACTTGTTCATTTAGTTTATCACGCATTACTTTTCTGTCTACTACTAGGAAACCAATCAATAAATGTATTTGTTTTTAAAGTACCCCTATAATAAATCCTTTATTCGAAAAACTATAGTACATAGATTGATATGCGTACAGGATATATTGTGAACGAAAGAATATACGAGCATAGTCAATTCAATAAAAGTACACACGATGTTGAAAGGATGTTTATCTTTGCCGAACATGGGGAAATTTGATATTCTGTTTTCGTAACAAAAACAACTTTTGCAACCCCACAATAACCTTTAGCTGATGTTCTTATACGTCATAATTTTGTTACGCCCAATTAACATTCTCCGATCGTCATCGGCGGCTGATAATGAAGAGGTTTACTTTTTTTAGCGCTACCGTGCGGCGTCTAACTCAAACAAATTTTATCGCAATAATGGGAGGTTCGTTTTAACCGACCACGATTACTCCGACTTCCTCCTTACTCAAATAGAAAGTCCCTCTTTTGTAAGTCGCTATATGTCGAGATGGATTTGGAGCTTTCTAGGCGTTTACATCGTGCCATCGCCAACGCGATGTACTACCAGTGTACTGTGTGCTTCACTAAGTTTCGTAAAACAAATGTGAAAGTTTTCTAATTTAGGAAATTTGCGTTGGAATAAAATAGTAACTTCCTGTGAAACCATAATACTACTTTCTGAAATTGAATTACACCTAAAATTTCATAACCGAATGCTTATACGTTTACTGTCAAATATAAAGAGATTCTTCAGAAATAAAAGTCCTAAAATAGTAAGAAGATGAATTTAATGTATAAGCTTCAAGGCTGGTAGTTTTGAATTTTTTCGTGGATTCTGAGTTAACATCGTGTCTTCTACCAAAAAAACTGGGTCTGTTCTCTTGAGTTTTATTTATCCATTCGTCGTAGTGGATGAGCTAACATTCTCCTCCATTTTCGTGGCTGTAGGCATGCATGTCTATAGGCTGAGAGGAGCAAACTACAAATTAATAACAGCTGTCAAAAGTTTATATAAAGAAACAGCAAACTGTGTAGTAAGTAGAAACATGAAATCAGAGACGTTCTATACAAAGGAAGGTGTTAGACAAGGAGGTGGACTTAGCCCTCTACTATTTATAACATTCATGGATGAAATTATTAGAGAGACAATGAAGAGAACAAGGGCTTTATGCATTGGACATCACAACTTAGAAATGGTAGAAATTACAGAATGTGTATTCGCAGATGATGTAGCTAATAGCTGGAAACGAAAAGGCTCTCCAGCACAACATAAATGTTTGGAACAATACACTCGCTGAGTATGGAATGAAAATTAATACAAGCAAAACTAAAGTAATGGTTATATCAAAAGAGGAAAAAGAAATACACATTAAACTTGGAGAAACAGAAATGCAACAAGTTAGAGATTTCCAGTACTTGGGTCTTACAATACACCAGAAAGGAAGATAAGAAGAAGAACTTAACAATAGAATACAGAAAGCCACAAAGGTATACAATGCTATGAATTCAGGATTTATGAACAGAAAAGAAGTAACCAAACAAACAAAAATGACGGTTTACAGAACAATTTTCAGACCAATTGTCACATTTGGATGTGAAATTTGAGTACTCAATCGATAGGAAAAAAGTAAGGTCCAAGCCATGGAGATGAGATATCTAAGAAGAGTGAAAAATGTAACCAGGAGAGACAGGATAAGGAACGAACAAATCAGAAGAGAGCTACAAACAGAATCAATAGAAAGTTATGTAGAACAAAGACAATTAGCGTGGTGGCGACATCTACAAAGGATGGACAATACAATTCCGGTTAAGAAGGTCTGTAAAGTAAAGCCACAGAAAAAAACAACAAGAGGGAGACCAAAAGAAAGCTGGAATAAAGAAATAGGACAAAATTTTAGATAAGAAGGGAAAAACTTGGAATGAAGCTCGGAAAACTGCACTGAAGAGAGAGGACTGGAATAAATTTGTGAAATGCTAGGAAGCAAATTTAATCTAACCCGACACCCAATGGGTAAAAGGGTATTCTTGATTATATATAAAATAAATATATATATATATATATTATTTATTTTATTTATTAATTTTGCGTTAATGGGCCTATAGAAATTTCGCTGCTTGGGGTTACCATTATTGTAAATATTCTCTGTGTAAAAGGTAATATTTTTTTATGTTATTCTCTTGCATTTGTGTTTCTTTGTAGTTCGGCATTAACTTCGATGTATAACTTGTCAAACATTAAGATTAAGAAAACCAAATATTCTGTTCAAAAATTTATATGAAACTATAGAAATTTCGTTCTTTTTTTCAACGTGTCTGCTAAAAGATTCAACCTGCATTTTCTCCGTAATTAGGGTTAAGCCAATATTATCACATTTCGAATAATATGTACTTTATAGATATATGCCGTTTCATTTTATCAATTAGTGATTTGAGTAATTAGATCGAATTTTATTTTCCTTTTTGTTTTTATTTAGTACTAAACATTCAGCCATGTCGTTAGATTTCAAATATCGTTTGATATTGTTCAATTGTCTATTACTCGACTTGAATTCAATTAAAAGTATATTTAAAATATATTCCAATAGATTACATTGTATTAAAAATCACAACAGCATGAAAGTATCGAAATTGAATATACTTCCCAAAAAAATCAACGTTTAAATCTTTCTACCAGTTTGTGCTTTATTTATGGTGCAACCATTTTTTGCAATCATTTTTTACGATTTTGCGGAAGGGGCATGATTTGAATACATTTACAGAAAAACTCGCATATATCCGTTTTAAAATATCCTTAATTATAATCGATCCCTTGCACAGTCATTTATAATTTAATCTAAATCCACTATTCGTAAACGAATTTTGCGAACGCACAGTTTTGGATCTGACGGAATACGTATGTTTTGAATACATTTACGAAAAAACCCGCATATATACGTTGTAAAATATCGCTAATTATATTCAACCCTTACACAGTCATTTATAATTTAATCTAAATACACTATTAGAAACGAATCTCTAACTTAACGCGAAACCGCAACTTATAGGACGAAAACTCAAATATTATTTCTTTAATTAGTACCTACTTATTTCGCATGATCTTAATGTAAACAGGACGTTTTAATTATATTTTATTCGTTATAAATTAGTTAAGGCAAGTTTATTTTGTCTTTAAGCGCTGTAATTTAATGTTTAACTTGTTGAATGGAATAGACGTAAAGATTTAGCGTATATGGTTATTATATATACCGGGTCTTATAACGAAAGTGTGTTAAATATCGATTCAGACGTTAAGTATATGTACTAACGTTTTAGGTATTACGTAATTACACCTAGATAAAATTTAAGGATTTTAGAGTTACGTCAGCAAGACGAGGCTATTGGGTATAACGCAACAATTTGTACGTCTCCTAAAGCAATAGGTTTTTAATAAACTAAAGGTAACTTATATCCATTACAAGAGTCGAACTACACTAGGGAGACAGAATAAAATAGACACCTACTAATTAAAAGAAAACATTCTATTCTCGTTATATATACAAAATATTTTAAAATGTTTAAATTAGACTAATATTTTGTCGATCCACCTTTACTTGCGTGAAGTGCTGCGAGTCGTCGTGGCATAGAATCTATTAAATGATTAATGGTGTCTTCTGGAATATTTAACCACTCTTCTGTAACAGCTGCCACGAGTTCTTCCTTATTGCTGGGTTTTCGGGGTCGTTTCGCCATATTTCTCTGGATTATGTGCCAAACATTCACTATCGGATTCATGTCTGGTGATTGGCCTGGCCATGGTAAAATCCGAATCCCCTGTTCCTCTTTCCATGTGGTTGTTGTTCTTACTTTGTGGCAGGGTGCTCCATCCTCCATAAAAGTGGCGTCTTCTTTAGATAAAATTGCGTTGTCGAATATCGGTAGTAGTCCTTCTGTTAATATTTGGATATATTTTGCCGCATTTATATTTCCGTCGCAGATTACTAATTGCGATCTTCCACCATACCATATCGCGCCCCACACCATGATGTTCACACCGCCGTATTTCACCGTCTGATGCAAAAATTTGTCGTCCAGTTGCTATGACGAACGTCTCCATACCCACGCACGACCACTATCACTGAATTGGCAGTATCTGCTTTCGTCTGAAAAAATGACAGACCGCCAAAACTCTTCGGGCTTTGTTCGCATTTCGATTGCCCAAGCCATTTGGCGCCGTTTTTGAAACGCCGTAAGGAGAGGTTTTTCCTTTGCCACCCTTTTATACATCCCCACACTGTGGAGGTATCGAAGAACGGTGCGCTGACTTTTCTGTGAAGTTGCCGCAAGCTCAGCTGTCCTTTTTCGCGGTTCTCTTAACACTTCGCGCACAAGCACCCTTTTACTTCTTTCAGAAGGTCCGGCACGATCTGGTCTCGGCTCCACTGTTGTTTTTTCCTTGCACTCTGGCCAACGATGCGACCCCGGGTGAAATCGCTAATATCACTCGAACCTTGTAAGCGAGGCATAGTTGTAACGATACTAAACTATGACGAATTCCTTCCGATACATCTACCCCTACCCTAATGACAAGAGAGAGTTCTTAATTCGTTCTTAGAATTTAGCTGTTTACATATTTATACCGCTTTACCTGGTGTCTATTTTATTCACCCTAGTGTATATTCCCTGAATCAAGCGCCGTCGGTTCGCCATCATCAATCTAATCGGGCATTCATACACATACCAACCATACGCGAATCAATCTTGACTTCGGATATGTCCGACAGCTTTCGAAATATATCATCGCCGCCAATGAGCTCGTTTCTACAGGTTTAGTTATTATGAATCAAAGTATTTGCGTAATATTTTTGATTTTCATATTCTGTATGCAATTTTCTTGCAAATTTGTATTACCTTTTTTTGATAAGCCCTACAAAAAGTATAATCTGCTTTGAACAAAAAGTCTTGAGAAATTAATGTAGAACAGAAAGATGATATAATGTCCAAACGCTTATAATAATTACTATCTATGTTTTATGATATCAATTTTCAATTTCATCTTTCATTGGACCATGCCAAATCATTGAGTTAATATATACAGATCGTCCAATACACTGAATGCTTATATACTAAACATAATTGACAATAACGCATTGATACCTTTGGACATAGTGTATATATCTCTTTTATTACTAAAGAATTAATAGTATTTTTATATTATATTAAAGAATATTTCAAAATACAATGATTGCAAGGGCTGTGTGGTATAAAAGGTATCGCAGTAAATTCTATACCACACAAGTTAATAACTAATTCGGAGCGCAGCGTTTCAAGTGCACATTAATTCACACATATCAATTAAGTTGTGCAATTCAGTCGATAACACGGTTGACAATAAAAGCTCTAGAAACACTGAGTTTTGAATAAATAACTAATTTGTGTGGTGTGGAGTTTACTGCAATATCTGTAAATATTTCAGAATATAATCTAATAATTGATAGATAAACGTTCTTAATAATTTGATCACGTAACTTACAATAAAGTCAACAGGTAATAAGTTATACAGCATGTTCCGCAATCTATGTTAAATTTTATAACAATCTTTCGAATGGTCACATGTGATGAACAATTTTCTTTTCTATATTCTATATGGAAAATCTTCCAACTTCTACATAGACATCTACAGAAAAGAAACTAATTCCAACAGATTCATCACGTTTGATTCGCACCATTGCGAACAACAAAAAATGTCCGCGATTAGTTTTCTGGTCAATAGACTCGTCAGATTTCCGCTAAACAAGAGCAGGTATGACAAAGAATTAAAGTATATCAAAGATGTAGCGAGGTACAATGGTTTCTCTTCTATGGATGTCGACCGTATTTTAAGGAAGGTCCAATACAAACAACACATCAGAAATTCCACGACTTTGGCATCAACAAACACCAAATAAGAAATTTATAACTCTTCCTTTTCACCCAACAGTAAAAGGGTTAAGTAAAATTTTCCGACAACTAAATATGAACGTGTCTTTTGTGTCAAAAAACAACTTAAAGAATCTCTTAGGGAATCCCAAAGATAAACCGGAGATGATAAAAAGGTCTGGACTATACCAAATCGCATGCAATGATTGTGAGAAAGTTTATATTGGGCAAACAAAAAGGAGTATCGAAACGAGGTTCAAAGAACATATTAGACACCATCGTTTCGACAAACCTGAACTATCAAGCGTAGCAGAGCATATGGTAAAATCCGGACATAAGATTGATTTAAAAAATTTGACGCTACTTAAAAACGTGAACTCGTATGGAGAATTAGACGCGTACGAAACGGTATATATGAAAAAGAACGGAAACTTATTGAACAGAGAACCACCCCCAATTGCACACTCGAGTTTGATGGATTTATTACCATAGGCCCTGTTAAAGATACGGTTCGCTTTCGGTCCATCCTTTCCCGTAAAAGGCATGAGACCACCTAGTAGATTGTAAATAGTCATATGGTTTAGAATTTTTAGAGCCTGCGTAGAAAATAATTTGCATGTGTGATACAGTTTGTACTTTCAGTCGGTAACACGGTTGACAATGGGAGCCCACTTGCTCTCGAAACGCTGCGCTCCGCATAATTAATTAATTTGTGTGAGTGGAGTTTACTGCTATACCTGTGAATTACAATTTCTGCTAACTTTCATTAAATCGGCTTAGTTAGAACGCTGTCAGGGGGTGTCGGCTGAGTACAAAATTGTATGGTTTAATTATTTTTTCACCGTTGCAGTGTAGAAATTGGTTTTTTGTGTTAAAATTTACTACTATGACGAAAAGAAAGTTCCAAAAATATTTTCTATACTATTTTATTATGCGCAGAAGTGTAATTCTATGGGATTCCCAGCATTTACTGTTAATGTTTATAAAGGAATTACAAAATTCTATGTACCTTTAGACATTTTTCGTGCATCTTTATTAGGAGTTAAGGTTCTATTTACTAATTACTAACAGATAGTATACTTTTTGTAACCTCTTTGTTTCGCAACGGGAAGTAATTTTAATATACCCTTTATATCTCATCTTGCTTTATTCGTCAAAATGAGTAGATGATTTGTGAACTAAGTTTGCTATGAAACTTCTTGCGTAAAAGTAAAAAGAAACAGTGCAACTTTATTTGCAACGTTAAACTTTGAACTAGATCTAATTGATCCGTTTGCAAGTATAATTTTCTGAGAATTTACAGTGTAACCCATCCCGCTTTGCATTTATTTTCTTCCCGCGCAACTATAAATTAGGTGCGACAAGAAAATGAAATTCTTTCACCTCTGTGGGCTGGAAAACACGTCTTTGATAAAGTGTAGTTGTACCTTTCCTCCTACGTGAATGAATTCAACTTCGATATTTGATTAAATTAGTTTTGGTGCTCGAAATTTGACAGAGGTTAATTTTGTATATCGGTAAACGTCATGGTAACTCGGATAAGGCTAGACCGTTTAGATCACCTAACGAATTTTAATTATTGCTCGTAATTGTGTTAATGTTGCCTATGTTTCGTTGGAGTAGTTTGAGTTTACGTGAACAATATTCTATTGGATTGATAGAAATAAATCGAATTTTAATTTAATTTAATATTTACTGTATAATTGTGACAAGAGACATTATCGAATCGGTATGAAAATAATACTGATAAATAGACTCAATGCGTGCGTGTATATCTACTAAATATTTATTCAGGGCTATAAAAATTTGATATCGCCTATATAGACATTGCAAATAATACATACGTATGTTTTACCAAATGCTTATTGGGAATTAGCACAATTTCAATTAAGGAGAAATTATTCTATTTTCAATATTTTTTTCAGTCGTGGAAAGTTAACAAAAACAACAAAAAGCAGATCTTGCAGAATCATTCAACAATGTCAACAACAATTTTCATCGAAAAATATTTTACAGGCATGTTTCTAGTAACTTTTACGTTTGGCACATGACTTATTACATATACATAAAAACTTGCAGAAGTAATTCTGGCTTGTAAAAGGTACTGTCGCCGGATTATATGGTTTCACCAAAAAATTATAAGCAGGTCGTAGACTAAAACTGTATAGCAATCATGTGGACGTCAAATAAGACTTCTTTTTGTATAAACACGTGTCCGGAAATGCATCCCCCAAGGACTTCGAATAGTTCAAGAAAAATTACTTTTTACTCTTAGTTTTAACTACAAAAAAATATTCGAAATGTGAATCATGTGAAGCATTACATGGAGCCATTCTTTGCCTCATTCTAAGATACCGGACGAGTTACGGTTGATTATAAAAGAGTTTTCAAATTGGTGACGTAAGATATCGTGTATATTGTATATCGTGTAGAGTACTAGACCTTCAACGTGACACAAGAAATAAAAAACGAAAGAGTTACAGCGTGGAAATCGAGTTGGCCGTGGTACTAGCGCACATATCTAAAGTCCTGGGTAAAAAGAGTTATTTAAAATGTTGTGTTAGTCATGATGCATAAATAGCAGTATTGTCTCGTACATGGAAGGACATCTTCTCCAGGAGTATGCATTAGTGTTTTCCGTTTTTCTTTTTACTAAAGAGGAACACGTAATTTTCAAGGGAAATTATTTATTTTACTCAAAATATTGACCATCTGCTTCTACGCATTTCACTCATTTTTCAGGTAATTTATGAATATAATGCCAGAAAAACTGCTTGCCTTTTGCGGCAAACCAATCGTCGAGGCATTTTCTAACTTCCTCCAAATTGCTGAACTGCTGCTCTGCGATCGCATACCCCATTGATGCGAAGAGTTGACAGTCAGATGGCGCCAGGTCTGGGGAGTACGGCAGGTGTGGTGAGACAGCCCATTGTCTTGTAACAAAATCACTTCTGGTCCATTCCGATCGTCTTTCGTTTAATGCGTGGTTTAAATTAATTATTTATTGGCGATAGTGTTATGTATTAAAGGTTTCGCCGCGCTTCAAGAGTTCATAATACACAATACCACTCTGGTCCCACCACACACTGAGTATGGTCTTCTTGGCGAAGCGATTTGGCCTTGGTCCTAAAGAACCGGCTCCGCCAGGTGAAAGCCACGATTTTTTTCTCTTCGGGGTTTCAAAATAAATCCGTCATAATTCAATACAAAAATAATTTCCTTTCGTGTCGTTCAAGTAGCATTTCGCAGGTGACTGTGATTTTCTATTTGACGTTCATTCAAATCGTATGGGACCCATTTACCGAGGTTATTGATCTTTCCCATTGCTCATAAACATCTGCTGATTGTCTTTTTCAGAAAATGTAATGCTTCTGCTAATTACTTTTGAGTTTGAGTTGGGTAATCATCCAATAACTCCTGGAGTTGCTCATCTTCGCATTTTTGTGGTCTACCAAAGCGCTCATTGTCTTTCACATTGAAATCACCACTTTTAAATTGTCGAAGCCATGTCCCACATGTTCTAATCAATGGGGAGTGTTCTACATACGTTTCAACCAACAAACGATGAGTTTTAACGGCCTTTTCCTTTTGATTGAATAAGAATAGTAATGCGTGCCGCAAATGTTCTTTTACAGGTGCAAATCTCGACATGTTCAGTGAACGATAAAGCAAAGATGCTAATGTGTTTATAGATTAAATGTCAGACGAACAAAATTACGTGTCTCAAATTAATACGTTGCGTACTTTTCTCTGGCGCCATCTCTTAGCTAAACCGGAAAAAACTTATGCATACACCTGGTAATAATGCTGGTAAATTGTTTTACGGAAAATCTAGATAAATACCACCATTTACAACACCTGGTTTAACAAATTACTCCAATAAATGATCACCTGTGACTCCAGCCCACACATTTAATGAAAATGCATATTGATGTCGAGAATGAACAACAGCTTGTGGATTTTCATCTGAGCAGACACGATTGTTACATATATCAGTATAAATTAGTAATAGCATCGCATGCGAATTTTGGCTTGTCCGTGAAAACTGTAAGACTCAGACATCTTGGATTTTCAGTACATTTATTTAAAAGCCACTGGCAAAATTTCATTCTAGGTTTAAAAAATGCTGGTAAAAATCATTAAACACTATTTAAGTGATAAAGGTAAAGTAATTGCTCTTGTAAAGAAATTAAACCATTTGCAATGGTTGTGGTGCTAATAAAAGGATTTACATCTACTACAAACCAAACCCTGTCACTATCGTTGTGACTAGAATAGAACGCTCTATTTTCACTTAGTCGGCGATGGCAGTTAATAAATATTTGCTTATCAAGAATATATCTGGATACTTCTCCTGATAAAGCTGCTAGACTTGCGTTGATCGAAAAACAAAAATTTGTACTCCATCTTGGCGTATATTCAATTCAAAATTTTAAACTGACAATTTTCGAAGACCCCTAGCACGGAGAAGATGCATTTTCAGACGTATGTTTGCCATAAATAAAATCTTATTTGGAGGTCCACAAGACGCCTATATAGTTTGGGTACACGTTTTAGATACGGTCTGTGTATCAGCATATTCACATGTATTCTATATTGCATTGTATCTAAAGATGTCTTAAGTGCATTAGATATAGAATTGTACAATGGGAGGACTATTCCTTTATTTACAATGTGCAAATTTAATTTACATTAAAAATCTCTGCAGAGAATATGTATACTATAAAATTTCTAGCTAATAAATGAGTCCAAATCTGTATATAAAATTCATCGCGTACTATGTACCAGATAGATTGTGTATTAAATCTGTATTCAGCAATTTCAGAAAGGTTGTTGTTACATGGAAAACACTATTTATATAACAGAAATTTCATAGAATGTCTAGCATACCACATGGAATAACACAAGTCAACATTTTGCGTATTTAAGAATCTTGAAAATGGTAACCTGTTAAACTAAAAGACAATTTTCTTGATTTTTAACTACGTGATTTTATCCAGAATGTTTTGTAATCATAAAAATATTATTTTACAAAGGAAATATTGTTACGTTTCAGTCGCATTTTATGCTATTGCGAATATGCGTACATTATGTGATTAAAGTTATGAATGCTAGTGCATGTGTGGCTATAAATTGCTTTTAATCCTTGGAATATACAAATAACGTGTGGGATAGAAACGGCATCGTTCTGGCAAACGCTTAAAAAATATTTATTATGCGTAGTATTTTTAATTTTTATACCAGGATTATAACAAATACAAATCTGGCCAACCATTTAATATGGCTAATCCTCTTCTCTCTATCCATCTCTGGAGAAAAAGAAATATTTAAAAATTCTCAAAAACTGTCCCGCTTTCGATGTATTCTTTGTTACCGAGGATGAGGTGCTGAAGGGTGTTTCAACGCTTAAGAATAACATGACATGGGGTGATGATAACATACCTATACCTCAGTTCGTATAATGTAGGTGATTCATACTTCAAGATATGACCGTTGGGTGGAAAGAAAGGTGCTTATTATGTATGAATCATTGACTACAATATCCGAACTGCAGTATAGTTATCTAGTTCGTAAATATGCCCATGTCTTTGCCTATTCACTGGATATACTATACAATTCAATTATTAAAAGTCCTACATTTACGATAATTTGGAGAACTGTGAACATCAAGACGGATTTATGTCAGGTAGATCCACTGTAATCAACTTGGTAAATACCACCCAGTATATATCTGGGGCGTTAGACCAGCGAGGACAGGTGGGTGTTGTTTATATTGATGTTGCTAGGGCTTTTGATCGCAATAATCACACCTTACTTTGTGCTAAATTGGAGGTGTATTGTTTTAATTCCTTTTATTCTACAACCTTGCAATACATTTCTTAGTACATCAACCAACGTGCGTACATGTCATAAACACTACTACCGATGTGTACACTATGTATGTGTCCTTGGCCACCACTGCGCTCTCTGGGGGTGTGAGGCAGGATCACTCCTAGTCATACATTACAGGAAGGCATTGGCTTTCGTCCTTCATTGGTAAAATTGATTTCATCTTACCTCTTTGGAAGGAGTGGTGACGTTTTCAATAACAGTTATTAATCCACTCGTTTCAGAATACTATCTGGAATTCCGCAGGGTTCTAATCTCGAACCACTATTATTTAATATTTTTCTGAGATCTTAAAATCTGCAATGTTACCGATTCGCTAATCAAGTGTGTTATGTTGCGGACTTACGTTACACTTATTAATGATTGGCGTACTCTGAATCTCATATCTTTAAATATTGGCAAATGTATAGTAATTTCTTATACCAGACGCTCCAATCCAATTATTTTTAATTACACTGTTGAATCTTCATTCATTACACGAATAGAAAAAGTAAATGATTTAGGAGTACTTTTTGACTTAAAATTAAACTTCTCTGATTAATAAGAACTTGTCGATTCTTCCGCAATATTTCGTTGGTAAGGACTCTATATTATGCCCTTGTTCGGTCTAAATTGGAGTATGCCAACTTAATTTGGTATCCTTACTGCACGTATCAGGTGATTTCAAGTGAACGTGTACAAAAGAGATTTCTCAAATACCTTAGCTATAAGGTTAGGGGTACTTACCCTGACCAAATCGCCTGTGTTCCATATGGTCACCAATGCTTATAGAATATACTTATAGAATGTTTATTTATTTTAGAGTTATGTTTATTTTTGTGAAATGTATTGTATAACGTAGAAATGTTTGTTGATTTGAAATTGTATTACACATGAAGTATATAATCAATGTAACTGCACCAAGTGTTGTCTTGTAGGTGATAATTATCGTTGATCAAATATAGATTATTATCATTATTATTATTAATGAAAGAATTGTAATTATTTCAAATTCTAACTTTCTTTCAAATAATTTTAATTTATATCTCTTTCTCCTTTTTACGTTTTCTCCTTTCTGCTATCTCTCTAATAAACAATTAGTTTATTACGTCTACATGCTGAAAATAGTTCGTTTAATTATCTATATGACTCCCACGGTTTCACAAACTACTTCATTAAGCGATAATATAGAATTTAACTTGTAATATGAAACAGTAAGCTCAGAAGTTACTTTTTCAAATATAAATTTGTTATACATTTCATGAACTTCGAGTAATTTAATTACTATTATATTCAATTAACGACAATCCTTTTTGGTGCCGAAAATATTAAATAACGCAGTTAATTGATTAAACTCCTCCATATAACTTTTATAACTCAAAACTAATAATAATGTAAATTTGGTGGAGTTGCCGGTTGAGCACACTATTATAGTTACGGCAAATTCGTTTTAAAGGTCTCTGATAATATTTTCTTTTCTTTTCTGTTACAGAATGTCTTTCTCAAATTTTCGACTTTTTAGTATCTTAATCTTTATAATAGTGCTTTGCGGCAGTGTACAGAGCAGACGGACTCGAAAATCCGAAGTGCGTCGAAATGATAGAAATTCTATCCGAAACGAAGAACAAAACCGATCTACAAGAGGATTTTCGGAGATGGAATTGATGACGGCCCAAGGTTTCGGTAAACGTTCGAAAAATATACAGCTAATGAACAGGTAAAGATAAATACAACGCACTCGAGCAATAAAAGCTAGTAGGTAATTCATGTGATGTCAGAAACTATTGAATTACTAGCCACGTCGGTTTATATCGCCAAACTATTATTTAAGTTACGCGCCAATAATAAAGCTGAAAACGTTTTTATCGATAAATACCCATCTCAAATACATTCATTTATATCAATTCCCGTTCCATCAAAAATACTATCAATTTTTCGCAACAATAAATCTTTTTTTCACTTCAGTTCTATCCTGTTTCGCTCTTTTTATATAAAAACCAATCACTTTAACATCTCTATGAAATGATTGGAATATCATTTTGAAATTAATATTTCGTTGGGATAAGTTCATTGATACCTAGAATTTTACATGCTTATGCTGCATATAACGTATCTCAAGCTTCCATCTGTATAAACAAATCCATTTCATTAAAACCGTTAATATGATTGGATAGATAACTATCATTAAAACCAATATTGTAAGCGATATTGGCCGTAAAGAATTATATAGCAGGAAGCGTTAAATACCGATTTATACTTTCTTTTACCTACACTTCCGAATATTAACCGAACATAAATGCCACTAACTTAAGATAATTGATTAATTCTCACTACTGAAGAGTTGCTAATAAGCAGTTTCGTAAACACGGTCCCCTTTCTAAACAAACCATCTCATTGTTTTATTTCCTTCTAAATTTCAGGTTACTGATGGAATGGTTAGCGACGGGAAATACTGCAAGAAACTCGAAGACATCTAGAGAATGGCTAAGGAATCAAGACTTGGATTATTTTTATTGAAATGTCTCTATTATAAGTTGAGAAAATATTGATGAAATCATTTAAAAAAATTCTACTCTTTTCACATGCTATGTAATACATTAAGAAACTGTATTAAGTATGAAACTATGATATTTGTATACGTCGCTATTAAATATAAGTTAAGCGGTTATACCTGCTATATATAAATGTTACTTACTAAGTATGTAGAATCATAAAAATAAATGCAATAAAAAGAATGTTATGAAATGTTTGTTTATTATTTGGAAGTAAATATATTCCTTAGAAAAAATAAATGAAGGGCAAATATTTTACTGTGGAAAATTTGAAATTTCAAATACGTTTTACCCCCTAGCGGTTATTGCAAAAACTAACGAATATTATAGGTTCCTTTAAATCATAATGTCTTAGAGTTTTCTACAGAAGTACTTTAACGTTTAGTTGTTCTCAGTATAACCTCTTCTGATTTTTAAGCATAAGTTTTTTTCTTTACACGTTTAGTAATGAAAGGAGATATAAGTTTAAGTAATTTCTTTATATTTAACTCTACCTACGGATCTAATGAAGGAGAAGTAAGAAATGTCATTGAATTTTAGTACCACTTACAATTTGTTGTTGAAAATATAGGAACACAAGAAAATCTTATACTACTACCCTGAACAAGATGATTTGGATGCACAGATAAAAAATATTGGTTTAGTAGAGGCTATTATTCAATTCACCAGGTATTCCATTCTCTACTTGAAGTTATCAAATTTTGATTGTATATTGTAGTACTTTTAAGCCATCATGTCCTGTAAATTCCCTACACACTCAAAAGAAGAGGCAATTATACTTCCAACCAGAAGAATCTTTTTGGATGGTTATGGTATGGATAAATACATTAGAAGAAGCTGTTGTGTTTATTTGTTGCTTATAGACTCTTTCAACACCTTTCATCGATAAAACGAAAGATGGAACACCCACAAGAGAATATATTGAAAATGACATACAAGATAATGTATATGAGGCTGTTTTGAGACAAACGTATGCCATGTATAAGCTATTTAATGGGACGTTTAATAGTTCTTTACAAAAAAGTGATATCCCAGCTTTAAAGTCTAAACTGGAGAAGTTTTATACTACAGTAAGTTTTCATCATTTGAAGTATTACAGTACTTTTATTTAATATATTTGCAGTATTTGAAATCTTTAAAGTTAACACATTGTGATATATTAAGTATATTTAATGGCATTCAGTTTTTACCGTTGGATAAACAAAATTTCCTCAATGTTCAATGTTTTTTGAATGAAATTGAATGTGATAATTCGATTATAGATTCCACATTGTTTATGTTCAACGAACATGTAATTTGGTAAGTCTAAATGTAGTTTATACATTACTAATTTTAGTAGAGATAAACTAGTATTAGAATACGTAGCTTGTTTGGACTGCGTCATATACAGAGTAGTTTGTTTATTGCTGCAATATTGTAATAATATGTTTCATCTTTAATCAATAACAGTGTCCTTGAAACAATTTATTTGAAATGAAAGTTTATACAGCCAATAAATAAGACACAGTTCGCATTTAAAAATAAACATACATTCCTGTTGCATTCTTTGTAATAGTTAGGTAAAAAATATTGATCAGAATGTACAGTTAGCGACAATCAAAATGTCGGTTACATTTCAAGCTGTATCATATCTTATATGGAGTATATCGTTTCTTAACATTACGCTGATAATACAACTTAGTTTAGTTAAGAAGTATTCAAAATTGGAATTGCAACATTATTGTTAGGTTTGTCCGACCAACTGCCATGATGGTTTGCATACTGGATGGATGATATCTGTAATAAAAACTTTCAAATAAAAACGCCATAGATAGTTCTTGTCAATAATTATTATTAGACGTTAGTAAATATACGGGATCTTAATTACCAAACCATACCAACAAATTCGTCAACAACACGATGATAATCTAAATATGTACAAATTTAACTTTAACAAACTAGTAATTGGACACCAGATAAGAAGCTGGCTACCATAAACCTGCAACAACAATTGCTTCTGTAAATCTGCTATATCACTTGAAAATTTTATAATAAATTGCTATGCCCTGCCTCTGATCGCCAGTAAATGCAAAATACACCCAACTACTTTGACTGTTCACAATCTAGTTTCATAGCATTATTAGAATGTGCTTGGACAGTGGACTAGCTGTCAAAATATATGTGGAAATATGGTAAATTTTGTTTGGACTCTCAAATACGTCTACGCAAGCGTCGTACGATATCCAATCGCATTTAGTTGTTACTTGAACAAACTTTATTAAGACTAGGCAATAACGACTAAACTGACAATTGCCTTAGAACGTAGATCATTCAATACTATTCTTGATAAGAAAAATAATCACGCCAAGGGATGAGGAACAAACACAAAAATGGTGTGTCAATTTTTCGAAATGAATTAGAAAATAACTGGCCATACTTCATTTTTGACAAATCAAGTGACAACACTGTGTTTGTTTTCTTTTGTTTATTTCACTAGTAAAAACAAGTGTAGTTGATATTCTTCCATTTCATTCTAAATCCGTTTGTTAAAGTTAAGACATGCTAAGTAAATAAAAAAACAAAATCAATGCCTATTTTTTGCTGTTGTCAAAAAGGAGGCCGTAACTCTGTGAAAATTGCTGCAAAGCACATCGTGAACTAAAACTGTAAATAAAAAAAGAGTGACTAAAAATGTCGAACGGTACATTCATGAAACTCGAAACTTGTTGAAGTTATGAATACCTGGATAACCATAAAGAAAACACTATATTTTGAAGAAAATTTATATAATCACTGATTTTCTGGGCCTAGTTTTTCTTTAACCAATTAAATCTTAAGTATACGGTATTTATATATAGTATTTATTTCTATGAGTAAATTGTTTTAAGAGACCTACATACATGTAACAATGTGGTCGCATTTTTCAAATTATGAATGTATGTATACTTTACTTGGTTTGGAATAGGAAGTAGCATTTACAATTGATATCAAAAATCTTTACCAATATTGTATTCAGTCCATTAAACATTAATTTTCACATGTCTTCTATAGGTTATGCAACCAATATTACAAAATTGCTTACTTTGACAGAAAGACTATTATAAATTTACTTAAGATAAATGTATATACATACTTTTTATATTTTATGTAAAGAGATATTACTTATTTTGATCTTTTCAATAATTTTAAGCCCCTATACTCATATAAAAGCTATATTATTATTTACAAAGAAAACAATAACACATTTCATTTTAATCCTACTATACCAAATGTTCAGAATGTTATGTTTTAAACAAATATTCACTCTTCTTTGTAAGCTACTGAATTGTTACTTACCAAATGTTGCCACAATTCTTTACCTTGACATTGATAAGTAAAATCGCATTTATACAGGATCTAAACTTGTTACAACAATTTATTGATTTTCTCTGACCTAATTTCTGTAATTTTGCAAGTTCACTATCCCAATAAATAAAACCATGCTGTATTTGATAAAGAACGTTAAGTCAAGTATATTATTATCGTTTAAATACTCATTAAGGCATTCACAGAATGCTATCCTTCTCACAAAATTCAGTGAATATACTTGTTGCACAACACTTACTGTGTGAGGATACACCTTGAGCTTCTTAATAAGGACTTTATGGCAAGAACCTACAGAGTGTTGAAAAATAATAGTTTATCAAAGCTTAAATTAGTAGGTGCAAAAGCCTTTATAATTAGCTAATTTTGTTACTGGTTTATGGAGGCTACGTTTTATTCGCTATGGAATCTCGGTCAGTGGATTTCTTTCTGTAAGTACAATGGTTCTCTTCAAAACGATGTATAATTATTTGTCTGCATCTTTTAAATGTTTCGTAGTTGATGTAAAAATCCGGCAAATGGAAATTGAATTGGTTAACGCAATTTTATAGAGAATATTTCTAATTCCCATCAGCATCTGGTGTATCGCTTCGATAGTGCGTCATTAACATCGTACTCTGGTGTAGTAAATGCCATTGAAACAAACAACCTAAAATTTCATAAAAGATATCAACATTGCGCTAGAGACTGTGTGGTTGTATAATTTACAGCTACCGCAGTAAATTCCACACCACACAAATTAATATTTTTTTCGGAACGCGGCGTTTCAAAAAAACATGGACTCTCATTGTCAACCGTGTTATCGCCACTCAGAGTTCACGTGCTCTTGAAACGTTGGGTTCCGAATAAATTATTAATTTGTGTAGGGTGGAGTTTACCTCAATATCTGTAAATTAACCTCAGTAGTTACTGTTTTAGTAAACGATAATACAGAGATAAAATGATGAGACGAATGAAAATACGGAAAGTACGAAAAAATAGTAAACCATCAAAATAGAATTATAATTATAAAAAATGTTGTGATATTTTATTCGTTTCCAACATTCGCTGTCCGCAACTAACATTACAAAGGTTAAGAAGAAAGACATTTTTAATGAAAACTTGGTATGCTACATGCATACTGCGTGTACTTCAAGTAATATTGCCATAGACTTTCACAATATGCTTGGATAGCATTCAAAGTGGTTGGCAAAAAGCACGACATTTTAAGTGGCGTTGACTGTACATATATACACCATTTTTTGAGTTTCTACATATTTTGTTTCAACATTTTTATATTGGTGATCAATTTCTAGGAGTGGTTTAGAACCGGACGATTTGCAAACATTATATCAATATTTAGTCCATATATTTCTACCATCTTACATGGAAACTGAACTGCAAGGGGGGTCAATGCCCAGAAATCCATCGTCACCGTTTACTTTATACCACGGTCGTTTTATCAACGGTCCCCCAAATTTAAAAACGGCAAAATCTGTGGGTAAATTTCCTAAAATATATCTTACTAAGAAGAGGAAACCAGCCCTATACAGCATGTTAATCTACAGAACATTAAGCGCTACAGTATGTTTATTTATTGAAGGTAATCTTTCTAAATTATGGATTGAATTTTTGTGGGAAATACCTTGCGATTTATTCTAGATGAGAAAGAGATATCACTACAATTTCTACGCGAATTAGACGAAAGTATGGGTACTAAATTATCACCCATAGTATCCGCGATAGCTGAATACTGTTCGCAGCAAATATCCACCGTTAATAGTCTATCTGAGTATGCCCCACGGTTTATATATTTTAATAAGATGAATTTGGCTTATAAAAGCACTACACATTTGGATAATAAGCAAACTGGAAATCTGGCGTGTCCAAGAGATTCGATGAAAATTATAGCCGACATGAACAGCAGGAAGGCAAGCCTTGATTATGCTGGTGATGTTATTGTTAAAACCATGAATGATTACTGGGTTGTTGGAAGATTGTCCAATTTGCGGGAATT